>JAQFVV010006397.1:597850-1294829 GCA_028023455.1 Epiperipatus broadwayi
TATTATATAGAAAATCTGAAATTTTCAGACATCTGTATGTCTTTAAATACAGCTATTAACCTTAAATCACCATATGGGATTAAACTAAATTCAGATACATGCTATATTAATAACCTTAGCTAACACCATTAACATTGACAACACAATTAAAACCAACTTATAATAATAAAGTAAAAACTGGTCATATGATTACTTAATTAGCTTGTAATTGTAAATGTATTAAACGCACATTGATTACGCACATTGATTACATAAGTAATATTTACTGAGGCTATAACCTCGATAATATGTGTGTTAAATGCGATAGTAGGGACCTCCCTACTATTGCATTTTACACGCATATTATTGAGGTTATAGCCTCAATAAATATTACTTAATTAGCTTGCATTTACAAATGTAACATAATGAGCATGCTAATAGCTCTGAAAAAGCTTTTTCAATAAATTTAGTTCACTCCCATATGGCTATTTAAGTTAGATAGTTGAATCTGAAAACATATAGATCTAATGTTTGAATATTCTAGTGCCCCACTGAGGAAAGCCAGTAGCTTGAAACAACTTGAAAATGGCTTGGGGATATGGATAATTCTAGATAGAGATTTTAAATATTGTCTCTTGTGGCATTTATTAAAAAAGCTTGTTTAGAGCTATTAGCATGACTATTATATTACTCTTGTAATACAAGCTTATTAAATTAAATCATGTGATGTATGACTTTACCTTTTTACTCTTATAGGATAAGATGATGGATTGTCAACAGCTAGGTTCTATTTTTTAATATAAACAATTT
This sequence comes from Epiperipatus broadwayi, assembly GCA_028023455.1. NCBI lineage: Eukaryota > Metazoa > Onychophora > Udeonychophora > Euonychophora > Peripatidae > Epiperipatus > Epiperipatus broadwayi. Next base: position 598,640 of record JAQFVV010006397.1, read on the forward strand.
ATTTCTGTCACCCTCTTTTCCTTCTTTTTTCACTTAAGTTATTGTAGGACATGGTCATTATAAATGAGCTCTTCATGCCATTGGATATCTCTATACTAAAATGTGACAATGGGGTTGTGTGTGTGTGTGTGTGTGTATTAATAGTTCTATCCTCTAACTGCATGTGTAGAATTTCTGAAACTTAATAGTTCTATCCTCTAACTGCATGTGTAGAATTTCTGAAACTAATTTTTTCTTAGCTCAAACCCTTGAGAATTGAGAAAACAATATCAAAGCACATTTTATAGTGACACCATCCTATGAAACTAGTTTTGTCTACCCACTTTGAGGATACATATTATATACTGAAGTTATTACAGTTGTCTTAAAAAGAAGACATTATATACAAATGCAGCAAGAAACATATGTAGATGAACTGGAAAAGCATAAAAAATAACACTAAGGTATATTAGTTGATCAATCATATAGTTTAATACCAATATTGGGGCAATGATCTTGAAGATGGTAAACCAAAGAAAGAACTACTAAATAAGGGTCAACCACAAATTGGAATAAAGGAAGAGTGGGAAATAGATAATTTGTAACTAAGAGAGGGTGGCAATCTACTCTTTGGGAGTGCATGAAGATAAAATATTATGTAAGGTAAAGTTAAATAATTTTGAAAGAAAAAAACTGAAAATTTCCTGAAATTAAATAGGTCAATATTAATCGATTTTTTTTTACCTTATCAGAAGGTGAGTTAAGATAAATTGCTATCTGAATATGTAGAGATTTAATTTAAAATCTTGATTTACGTTTTTTCTATATTATAAACAAATACATGCAGAGGTAAAATGAATGTGTGTTCAAAAATAAAAATTGTGTTTATTTTCCATGTGTCAAAGCATCGGCTGAGAATCGAAACCCGGGACAACTGCTTGTAAGGCGGCTGTACTGATTACTTGGCCATCAACACTTTACTGGTAACTTAGCTTTAAAAGTCATTTATTTTTACAAACAAAGTTATTTCTTAAATAAGAAATCAAATAATTTTCTTTAATAAAGAAAAAGGCTGTTTTAAGCAAGGTTGAATTAATTAAATCTAACTAGAACTCAAAAAGAATAGATTAATTAGAAAGATTTCATATAATTTATTTTATTGTAGTTTTTAAGTATGTGTTTTGGGTAAAATATTTTAAAATTGCAATTTAAAAATATTTTTAAGAGATTAAGATAAACTAATTGCAGTGGTATTCACATGTTTCTAATCTAAGATATATTATTAAAACATTTTGGTTTAATTAAAAACAAATACTGGTTATCTTAATTACTATATACAAATATTTGGATTGACCAGAGAAATACTATAAATAGACAGACTCAAAAATCCATTTTATCTTTCTGTTTCTGCTTACTATTCTTCAGAATTTCTTTTGCAATTAAAGCAATGCATTTCAAGAATCCTCCAAAGCAGTTAAAGCAAGTCCCATACATTGTTAGGACCCTATTCTGCAACAAGGATGTCTAGTTCTACAAGCCATATTAAATCTGACATTGTGCAAAACACACATATAAAAAATCACAGCTATTAAGAGATGAACTTCAAATTTGTGAAATTTACAACAAACTGTATCCTGATATTTATAAACTGATTGTAACCACCTATTGTAACATTTTAAGGATGGATCGATGGATGCTTCATCATTCCCAGCTAACACTATTTCTAAAGCCTACTGGGATGATGATGATGGTACAGAACATCTATAATCTTAAATTCCAGGGCGCCAAATTGCAACTTTAATAAATATAAAGGTTAAATCTCCAATAACTTTCAGTAATAACACATAATGAATGGGTTAATAAATAATCAATCGATTAAGAGACCATTAAGAATATTTTAAAAATAACAATATTAATATTTTTGGAAATTCTTGGTTATTCTCAGCATGCTCTCCATTCACCATCATTAAAGCCACAATTAAAATTTTGTTCCAATTACAAAGTTATACATCCATCACCTTCCTGATCCACCCCTCCATTAACTTCACATCCATAGGTCTATTACACTATTATCTATTTTACTATTAAATCTTCCATTCTACTAGCTCATTTCTCCCATTATAATCTCTTCTCATGGTTTTTAGAACAATTAGGTGTGGAAATAAAATAAGCTGCGATAGATTATTGGTGATAAACACTCCTCTCATGATCACCTCCAAGGTTAATTCGGTTGTCTTTAATGCAGTTTAATATCTATTTACATTAAAGCTCGGAATAATTTAAGCTTATTAAATCTTTTAGCAATACATTATAAACATATTCACAATTATAACAAAATTATAAAGAAGTGCGTCTAGAGAGGTGTTTGAATACAACGGATGGGGAAAGGATTTTATGCCCACCCCCTGCATTCACTATCACTCAATAACCATCCCTATTTATAATTTATATTTCAACTATATTAAATTATTTGGTAATTCTAAGTATCAGAAATTAATCATTTTAAATAATTTTACCACATATTTACGAAAATGATGATTCAAATATTATTAATAATATACTGATGCATGATTGGATTTGAGATGTCTAGATAATAATAACCCACAAAAACATTGAGACACACGCAAATTTTATTTAAAACAAATAACCAATTTTATTGACATATCACAATTCAATACACACTCACTTGATGACTCGCATGGCTTTCCCCTGTTTTACAACCGTATTATGATAAAAATAAAACGAAACAAATAAATATCCCTAGATCAATGGATAATATCAAGAGGTTGAAAATATAAATATTCATTTCCTGATTGTCAGGGAATCATGATTACCATGGAGTAATATTAATATCAAATAGAAAAAGTAATGTTTACCTTCACATATATTATACCTTCATTTTCATTTTTATTCTAGATATAGCGAATATCAAATTTCTTCCCATGTTTAATGTTTTTAAATTACTGATCTGTTTTTAGAACTAATTATTCCCATAATAAAATTTAATAATTTTATTTAACTATTTTAATTTAGCATTCCTTCTCAAATTTACCGATTTTATTTCATCATTTTGATCTAACATTCTTTTGCCCTAATCTTTACTATAGAGATACTTTATGCGTGATGGGACTAAGTTAATGCAAACAAATCGGTATCTAGATCAATCATCATCATCATACATGGATCTACTCTATACTCATGCTCTTATGACAATAATAATACTTTAATAATATTACCTTTCCAGCAAAGTTCTCAGCTGGCTGTGGAAATATTTATTAGATAATTTCATATACGCATTGCTTACACTTACAAACAACATTCGTAGGTTTTATTTGACCCTTAATTTAACATTTACTAACTTTATTACTCTTGGATCTAATTGATAAATTAAACTAGATCAACAAAACAATATTCAAGTACACCAATCACACATACATTATCTGCATTGATCCTGACATCAAATTGAGTTTGCGACCTTGTATTGACATTTATAAATAATACTTATAATAGCTATCTTTCATACACTTGTAAGGAATATCAAACATTAACATGAGGTAGGCAGTGACCCAAATAAGAGAAAACTTTTTCACTAAGGTTGAGGTATGCTAGGATTTTTATTGCTAGTCATATAAAGAGACTTGGGTTTACCTATCAACCTCTGGCCATCAATAAAGAAATCCTCTTACAGTGTAGAGAATAACCAAGTGGGAAAAACTCTTCCACTATGTTTAAATACTTTATAATTATAGCACAAATATCTTAGTGAGCTATGACTTCACTGGCTTGGTGGAGACTATTTGTCCATCCACATTAAATACAGATCAAAATATTAACTTCTACAAGTAAAACTTTCATATCTACATTATTCTTGCGAGTTAGTGCACTGGAATATGAGCCAACAATCTTTCCAAGTATTAATCAGCTTGTATCTGCCCTTAATTTTATGATAATAATAATAATAAAAAATAATAAGAAATGTGTATTAAATTTTTAAAACTATTTTCCTGCACTTTTATAAAATAATGATGATGTTTTAGCTCAATAGTCATACAATCTTTTATAAACATAGCAATAAGTTTAAGCATTTGACAATAACTTCTGATCTAATTCATTCAAAACATTTCCCTTAATAATAATATCTCCCTTTCTTTTTTTATTATAAAATGTTTGTAAAGCATTTAACATAAGTCACATACAGAATGTTATGATATTTTTCACCTACCCCCAAAATTGATAATGATAATAAAAAGCATTTAAAATAAACACATACAAAATAATCTGACATCAATATCTCTACCCCCAAAATAACAACAAGTATAATTCTGACATGAATTAATTTTAAATGGATATATATGAGAAAACATAAACAAAGAAATTATTCCTCTTTTCTTTTTTTTCTAGATTAAATATTCTACATGAATAGTGAATAATAAAATAAAAAAATATACTTAGAGTTCTTTGGAAGTGTCCTTCAAGTTTCTGATTTCCATTTTTTCCTTTTCTTCCTTGATTTGTTTGTATGAGCACATGAGTTTAGGAAGAAAAAGTTCTTGGGATAAAGTTCTCCCATGCCATCAGATATACGTTTTTTATGCTGCTGAAAATTTTTCCTTATTTTGATTTCACGTGGATTACAGCTGAACAGAATTTGTAAAAATTTCTAAAGATATAAGTCCACTTCTTGTTGTCCTTTCTTCTTTATTAAATTCATTTACTATTCAATTGAACACTTTATATATGAAATCAAATTTAGAGTTTATTGTCTGTGGTTTAAATTTTACCATTTGCCGATTGGTCATCAATTAGTGCTAGACAATCATGACCTTTGATTAACTTCAGGAGATTAAATGTGTACCCACTCAAAAACTTATTCAAGAGACATTTTCTTTTTATGATATTAAATTTGGCAAAGCTATTTTAAGAGACAAACGAATAATTTACAACAAACAATTTTTTTTAAATATTTCTTTTTAACATTTTAGCAAAGTTTCTCTATATAATCAAATGAGAAATAACTTGCAAACAGAGAATTTCAAATAGACTAGCTCCCTCCTTTACAGAGTCTGCCCCTTTCTCTCTTTTTTTCTCTCCTGCTTTCCCCATCATGAAATTTTATTGACCTTTGAAATCTGGCAGTCTGTTTTCTTAATTAATTGACTCTTGTTTCTTTTTTGTTCTGGTTATTTTAACCTTTTTCTCTTTTTGAAAAACCATGCCAAATTTACATCTGCATTCTAGCATATAATCACCAATTCATTTTACACTTAACAGACATAATCTTCAATTAATTTCACGCTTAAATTCCTTTGTCACATATATCACTTAAATCACTGATAATTTACTTGGGTAATATGACATGCGTGGTAACCATGCCAAATAACGAAAGACAGAAAGCTCTCTTCAGAATAAATAGCAGAAAGCTCTCTCCCCCCTTTTACTTTTGCCATTAAATAATGAAACAAAATATATATTGCAGCCCAGCTTCAAATCCAGAAGTTTCAACTAAATTTTGACTGCAAATAATAAATTATTAAAAATGACTTAATTTCTTTTTTAAAGATTTCCTTACAAGTGATACAGAATAATTATTATTTAATTGTGAATCTCATATTTAAAATCCACAATTAGATTAAATACACACACACAATTTTAACTAAACCAGTTTAATATTTTAATTCTTTATTATTATTATTATTATTATTATTATTATTATTATTATTATTATTATTATTATTATTATTATTATTATTATTATTATTATTATTATTATTATTATTATTATTATTATTATTATTATTATTATTATTATTATTATTATTAATTTAATTTCATGAACTACTTATTTATAACTTATCAGTATAAAATCATGACCATACATTATCACTATCTAACATAGTTTTAAAAGTCACACACATCCCCCTCCTTCTTTCACTCAACTATCAAATGATATATAAATCTTGCTTTTCTAATAAAATATATCTTTAATATCAAACTGACCCATAAATTAATGTTAAATAAAACAATCTTTTGGTTAGAAATATTTTAGTGACAAATGTTTATATTGCCTATCAAGTAAAATGCACGCAATCCTTATGAATATGGGTTCAAACCTAGTCTTGGCTAAAAATTTTGTTTATCAAAGAAAAAAATATACAAACTATGAGAAAAATGGACTCTTGGGCCAATCCAAGGGCTGCAATATATATATATATATATATTGTAACCATATGGTTGGTCTCGATGTTTGTCAAGCCTTATTTAAGTGGTCAAGTGAGAAAAAAATTTAATTTTAATTAGCAATAATTGAAATATATTATCTTAGTGATATGTAATAGTAGTTGCAAAATTGTATTTTTTATCAGTAAATCTCCTGAGAGTGATAAAGACTCAGATTATTGATGATATGCTTAGCCCTCTGGCAGGATGTGTATGAGAATTTATATGCAGTTTATCTGGTGGACTAATTTTCAATAATATTAAAATGATAATTTACTAGTGTTACTATTAAGTATGCTTTGATACTTTATTATTATTAAATAATAATTTGAAAGATTTAAATTTATAACTCTTCTAAATCAATATTTGTAATCAATTCCTAAGGATATTTTTATAGTGATTTAAAATAGTATTGAACAGCTTGATTAATTTTTACTAATGAAAATAGGGGGAGAAGTATTAATTATATGCATACACCATGCTGTGATTAGTCTATTTTTGTACCATAATTCAATTTAATATAGTGATTTAAAATAGCATTGAACAGCTTGATTAATTTTTACTAATGAAAATAGGGGGAGAAGTATTAATTATATGCATACGCCATGCTGTCATTAGTCTATTTTTGTATCATAATTCAATTTAATACAAGGTATAAATAACTTAGCGTAAGTAGTGGGGAGGGGGGCTATTAATAAAAAAGAGCATCTGAAACAACAAAACTAAATAAACCAAAAAGGAGTTGAAAAAGTAATAACTGAATTTGAATTGACCAAAATCAAAATATATTGTACATCTTAGATTACGGAGTAGACGCTCTTACTTCCTTGCATGGGTCTGACCTGCTTATTAATTGATTGACAATCACCAAAATTTCACACTGGGAAAAAAATGGATACCATTTTGGAAAACAAGTATTTTACCAAAAGGGACTTTGAATTTGAAACTGGACAAAAAATCATAAGCATGATATTACATTCCATCATAATATTACCATTTTAATCATTATATTCATTTAAAAATCACATGTTCAGTTGTTTGAACGGTAAAAAAAGAGAAATATTATGTGCGTTCATTTATAAAGTAAAGATAAAATACGTTTGTTTTTATGTCAAATAGTAGTAAAAATCTGATTTAAAAAAATAATAATTTGGACAAAGCTTTTAAAGTTCAAATTTAACTAATTGAAATTTACTTCAAATAGATAATAAAGTTCAATAATTTTATAAAATGTGTGAAATTAGTTTATACATTTTAAAAAAAAAAATATTCTGATAAATTTTCCTTTGGAATGCTATCTTGCTTCGTTGTTGAAAGTGAAAATTGAAATACGTTTACTGTAATGATAATTGGGGTATATAATCACAGACTTTCACATGTCCCATCACTCTCCACTCTATCTAATAACACTGATACACTCAAGCGTATATATGCTGAAAAAATAAATAATCATCAATATACATGTTTCATGCTAAACGAGCAATCATCAGTTGGTCCAGATTATCATCTCCCACAATTATATACTATAAGTGCTCAGATATATATTAAGATAGACAATCTTCATATTTTAATGGACAGGCTACACACTCCAACTCTTCAACCGTCCAACCAAATGAAAATCTGATGATGGAATGCTTGAAGGTCACCCTGAGACTGAGATTCTTGTCACACCCATGTTGACCTAAGGTCAATCTGAACCCCACATGTACAGGACATAATCCATTTAATACATAATCCATTTAATACATATGTGTAGTAGATTGGAGCCTGTCCATTAAAGTATGAAGTTTGTCTATCTTAATACATATCTGAGCACTTATAGTATATATGTGTGGGAGATGATAATCTGGGCCAACTGATGATTGCTGGTTTAGCATAAAATATGTATATTGGTGATTATTTATTTTTTCAGCATATATGTGCTTGAGTGTATCAGTGTTATTAGATAGAGTGGAGAGTGATGGGACATGTGAAAGTTTGTGCTCATATACCCTATATATTACATATATAAACACAAGTATGTAATAAGCCTGTGTTTCAGTTATTATATTGTAGAGATGTCTGCCCATCCTTGCATATGTATTAAATGGATCATGTCCTGTACATGTGGGGTTCAGATTGACCTTAGGTCAACATGGGTGTGACAAGAATCTCAGCCTCACGGTGGCCTTCGAGCATTCCATCATCAGATTTTCAATTGGTTGGATGGTTGAAGAGTTGGAGTGTGTAGTAAACTGAAGCATGTCCATTAAAATATGAAGATTGTCTATCTTAATATATATCTGAGCACTTATAGTATATAAGTGTGGGAAATGATAATCTGGACCAACTGATGATTGCTGGTTTAGCATGAAATACGTGTATTGGTGATTATTTATCTTTTCAGCATATATGTGCTTGAGTGTATCAGTGTTATTAGATAGAGTGGAGAGTGATGGGACGTGTGAAAGTCTGTGATCTTATACCCTATATATTACATATATAGACACAGGTATGTAATAAGCTGTGTTTCAGTTATTGTAATGATAATTGCAAAATATTGAATGGAAATCACGTTAGGGAAAAACAATAACCATTCATTATATTATTAAAGAAAATATTTAATATTATTGATATAAAAACATAAAGAATAATAATTAACTACTTATTAATAATTATTGTGGAACACTAGTTTTAAGTATTAACAAAAGATCTCAAAATGTTTTGAAATACTGAAGTCGTTGCCAACTATTTAAAATATATTACTGTGGATAATATTTAAAAAATGTTTTTGTGAAAGTTTTCTATTGCTATCAAACTTGAAGCTATTATTAAAGCTACAATTTAGTTAAATAAAATGGATCCAAAATTCTGCAGAAAATAATTATAAGAACTATTACATAGTTATTTTTGTTGCAATAATGTCTTGATGGTTTTATTTTACTGTATTAGAATAAAATGTAAAAAAAAATATGGATGCATTGCTCATAGTGTTTTGTCCATAAAGGCGTCATGTTCCACATCAGTCATCTCATGGTGAAGAAACATAATTTATGAACTATAGGTATAAAGTAAAATACAGTAATAATGATTTTTTTTTCATATTTATTATTATATTAGTTTTGAATTTGTTATTAAAGTATATTTTTCTTTTGTGGTATAAATGTGCAATTACTCTGAAAATAGATTATGATAAAATTATATATTTATTTTTACTGGTTGGTTTAAAATTTAATATTAAATTCAGTTTGTAGATAAAGAGAGATATTCGTCTCTTACATTTATGAAAATAGTTTGTTGTTATTCTATTTAGGGGTAAACATATGTAATAGTATTTACTTAATGACACAATTATTTTATTATATGGGGTTTTCCATACAAGTAGAAATACATTCATTTTATACCTTTATTATATTTTGCCTACAATTTAATATGTCAACTTTAGTTTATAGAATGCAAATTTCATTAGTTTTTAAACATGTTTTATAGTCTCATTTTAAATACCTTTGTTTTTTACATACACTATTTTGTAATCTTTGTTGCTTGTATATACGTATTTTTAAGCATATTATTGACTATATATATATATATATATATATTGTAACGAGCATAGACGTTCGTTACATTGTTTTTTTTTATATTTATTAAACATGAAAGTAAATTAAAAAGTTCGCATTTAAAAATTTTCTTTAAGAATTAAAAATTGAAATTAAATATCATCTTAAACTCGTATATATTAAATCGCACAGATAAAAAAAATTATTAAAATGAAATTATTAAAAATAGAAAAGGTATTTTAAAAACAAAAACTTAAAAAGATTTAGAGATAAAAATATATCTTTAATCTTGAAAAACACAGAAATTAATCAGAAATGGAAATGATGGTTAATTAGTTAAATGTAAACCAGCCTTGGACATTTAAATGTAAAAACATTGGTCAGATAGGAAAACAATAGAAACAAATAGCCAATGAAAGAAATCCATCGGGAAATCGGACCTCAGCGAAAGGATCATCACATCGATGACATAATGCCAAGTCAATCCTTCGAATACGTATAAAAGGAAAATTTGGAAATTATTAATTAGTGATTATGATTATTATGATGTGATAAATAGGTGTTAGTGCAGAGGTGCGGGAGAAGGGATTGAAGAGATGCACGATTCAACCCCTTCAATTTTGCCAAAGAAAGAAAGAGAAATGAACTATCGTTTTCTACATTGAGGACCAACTAAACTAAAAAAACATCCGAACAAATAAATAAACAATGGCTAAATGGATACCAATCTTTTGAGGACGGCATGGGAATTCATGTTCATGGCAAGCAATGGATAAAGATGAACTGTTTTAAACCGTAAGAACTTTATAAATAATGAACATTAAATTAAAATTTTTCATATTTAAATGATTGCAATATTATCCTACCTGACCAACTTAATTTATTAATAATGTTATTTGATGTATTTTTTATTTATTTATTTAAAATCATTTCCATTTATTTAATTTTGTTCTTTAAGTTTTATTATGATGTCTGTTTTCCGTTAAGTTAAATTATATAAATGTTAAACTTAAGTCGGGTGTGAATGGCTGTATAGATTTGTAAAGTCATATTAGGGGAGGGTAATCTTAGGTTATTTGTTTCGTTGTTGGATTGGGTCAATGGATTGGATATATTGATGTAGTTAGTAGATGTAGTCGGAGATTCGCTACTGGCAGAATCATTTATATTTATGCCGCACTCACCCGTTTGCCTATGAAAGGAATTATAAGACGGAGAACGCAGTTCCTTTCTATGGAGTTTTTTTTATTGTTCTTCTCGTTAGATAGATGTAATATTCCTATTTGATGAGAGTCAATGCCTTCTCTTAATCTTTTTGGTGCTGCCGTATTTCGTATTACATTGAATAAATCAATATATCAGATGAATTGATGCCAGTTTGACTGCGAATTTTAGCCTAAGGTTAAATAGGGATAGAATATTTTATTTTCAAATGCAAATCTATGTAGTCTATTCATACTCGACCCTAAATAAAAATGCATTAAATTTAAGCTGTTTATAGACGCTTGCATGGATTGGTTATCGGTTAAGTATGTTTTGGGTTTTCATATTTGATCAAAATATATAGACATACGATAAATAATGATACCTTACGGTGAGTATCTAAAATGTATTTATTTGGATGTCTTTTAAGTTATTGGTGACAATGCAAGTATCTTATGGTGAATACTATTGGGTTATGTATAAATTTCCCTCCGCAATTGTCAGTAATCAATAATTTTGTATTTTGATCGTTTATGTTTATTTTGAAATGTTTTTGACTGTGAAATCTATGTAACCGATCTATATTCAACATTATAAACAAGCTTTCATAAATTTATCTGTGTGAACTTAATTAAAATGTAAAATTAGAATATAATAGTAATTAAATGTAAATTAAAGTCAAAAATCAAAGTTAAAAATGTAGGTTAAATTTTGAAATGTAAAATTAATACTAAAATAATTTTAAATCTTATATATATGTGAAATAAATAAATGTTTGTGTGTTAATTACTGGCAGTGGCTTATTTTATTCTTTTTTATATATACTCTTAGAGTACATTATTAAATCTCTGCTATTCCACTGAGCTAGTGACATGGGCTAATGACCGGATTCAAAATTTAAAAAAAAAAAATTTTTTTGACTTACGTATCTGCCTACTTTATAAATTTTTCTAGGTTCAAATGCCTAGATGGCGCCCTGTAGTGCAGATTATGTTAAGTCACCTTCTCCGGATCATTACAATATATATATTGTGAAAAAGGATATTTATCTTTCAGCCTTTACTGTGGGAATTATTTTATCTTGCCATTGTTTTATTTTTAAAAATATATTTATTGACATTATAAAATTGTACAGATGCATAATAAAAACACTTTGTTAATGTTGGCTCATCCATTGCTGGCGTTGGTCTGAAAAAAGTATGCAAAAGCCATTCTCCGCACTAGCAGGTTATAATATGAGCAAATACGTACTATTTAGTTGGTATTGCCCACCCCTGCCAGTGCAGAGAATGACCCAATAATGCTAACTTATCAGCTGGGATACATGTAGTGTGAAATCAATGCCCCTCTAGTAGAATCCGACATGTTGCAACACAGACTACTACTTCTACGATACACTACAATGTGGATATATCAGGTCCAAAATTCATGTAGAGTCTGTGGGCCATACTAGTAGGCTCCATGTATTATTAAACAAAAATCTAGAGGATAGTATCTTATCCTTGTCTTGAAGAGCTTTGAGCTTATCGCAAAATATAGCATTGGGATCCAGTGTTGGTTGTGTGAACTTTGTCCTGCACCTTGTGTACCAAAAAGCATATGTCAGGAAGATTGATAACCTGATTACTGTAAAGTCTCCAGAGAAGAGACAACCCCTGATGTCCAGTATTTTATCCACTGCTATAATGCAGTGTTGAGAGATAATTCTTCGAATACTGTTATAGCCTGGACATATATTTAACAGATGATTAAAGGACTCCTCTCCTTTAGAACAGGCATGACAAATAGGGTCTATTTTATTTAGAAACCGCTTGTAGTATAAGAATGTATTAGTTGGCATGGAATCCATATTCACCTTGATCAGATAATCCAAAAGTTTGGGCTCCATTAGCAGATATTTAAATATTGAGGTGATTTTATGATTGCTGCACCCTAGGTGAGCATAAATAACTGTATTAACAGGATGTGCCTGCCAGATGTTGATTTTATTATTAAACTCTGTTATTGAGTGCCCGATGTATAGAGATTGTTGTTTAATAATGGTGTCAGACCATGTGTGTTTACTGGGGGGAGGTCTGTCAGTAGGTATTACAGTCTCTATAATATTTGATAGAGGGTATTTTTCCCCAGGTTTACTAAAAGTGAATGCCCTTTTTGGAAATTGATTGTCTGTATTGAATGGAGACCCATACCATTCTGTTTCCTGTGAAACTGAAGTCTGCGGATGCTAATTGCAGTGGTCCGACCTCTCCATTAGAGCTGACCACAGAGCCTCTGAATCTGTAAGGTGAATGATTTGGTAACTGTCATTATTGGCAGGTAGTAATTTATGCTCACCATAATCTTCATATTAATAAGATCAATCTTCCCTTGTAGGGACAGGTATGTCCTTGATAGCAACTGAACCACCTTAGTAGCATTGCTTATGATGGATTTTTGTAGGCAGACAGACATAGCAGTCTGTGACTTGAAGATAGGAAACCCCAGAAAACACTGAGGTTCCGCTAAAAAAATGGATAGTATTTTCCTACCAGTGTTGATGCACCAGGATGATGACTTGTGAGGATTGATGGATAATTTATAATCTTTAGTATAATTGGTAATTATGGAATGAAGTGTCTTCAGATATTTACGGGATGGAAGAATCACAAGTATGTCATCCATGTATGCAAAAACCTTGATGTTTTTCTTAAGCCAGGGCACATATATACCTGGAAGCTGATCTAGCTCTTTAATCAGAGGGTCGATATACTTTATGAACAATAGACCACTCAACGGTGAACCTTATGGTATGGATCTTGAAGGGCCAAATCCATCTGAGTAATGTCCATTTATGGAAATATGAATATGCCTATTATTCAGGAGATTTGTCCAATATCTGAATTATGTTTTGATATGTCCAACTGAGATAGCAATTCAAGAAGAATGTTGACATCTACTGTATCAAAAGCATTGGACACATCCATCTGGACTGCCACAGGCCAGGATTTTCTGTTAGATCTAATGTGATCAAGCAGAATTTTCACTTCACCAATTGCAGTCAGCACCGATGATCCCTTCCTTGCATATTGAGAGGCCGATATATCCTGTAGAATAGCATTCTGAATTTTTTCTTTTATTATACCCTCCATGACTTTGAACAAAATTGGTGTCATCGATATTGGTATGATACTGCTAAGAGAGGTAGAATTCTGGTTCTTTTTAATGAATGGAACCATGGCAATTGGATATAGGTTAGGAATTACTCTCCTTTGAATGGCAAGGTAGGTTAACATGTTTAATATAATCCTCGCAGTAAAAAAAATTAAGTGAGTGAACACAAACTTCGGGATAGCATGAATCCCAGGATGAACACTGTCTGGGAGACCCTGCAACCTACTGGTGATGTCTTGGAGTGTAATACCATGATCTGCCTCTCCGGTTGTGCCCACCCACTCCAAGGCAGGGTTTGTGTGGTGACCTAAGAGAAGGTTTTGAAAGTGGTTCTCTATGTGTAAAATCATATTCGCACCAGTAAGGCTGCCACCATTGATGAGCAATGAAGTAGGAACCTCCTGTTTCTTTCTGGACCCCAGAGCCCACCTGAGATAGCCCCGGGTCCAGCAATGTTGAGCTGGCAGGTAATTCTTTGCATTTTTTGTAGCTATTATCTCTGCTACTGCTGATTGTTTTGATCTGTATGAAGCTTTTAGCTCAAGTAAGTATTCAATGTTGTGATCCTGACCATTGAAGTTTTTAATTTTCTAATTCAGGCTGTCCAATTCACGCATCAGTGTGATTGTTCCCTTAAGCTTGAAGGTGTATTGAGTAATCAGCGACTGAATAATGCCTATAAATGTAGTCCAGGCCTCGACTGGGTGTAGGTATATGAGGTTCACCTTGTGAAAAAGAATGTAGGCCTCTGAGAAGAATGCCTCAGTGGCGTTGGTTTTAGTGAACATTCTGAGACTCCGGTTGACTTTAATTTGTTGAAAGTTGTTCAGCTCTATGGATGCCATAATCGCAAAATGATCCGAAAAGGCTGTCGGTTGCAGTCTAGCCTCTATCCCATAGTGCAATTCGGCCGAGTAGAACATTAGATCAATGAGTGTGCAACTATTTTTTGTATAGAATGAAAATGCATCAGGTGGAAAGAATCCCCTCCCGTTGAGAAATACTTTGTTGAGTAGGGGTAAATATTTCTTTGTGAAGGATTCATAGATGTTAAGGTCACCGAGCACAATGGTAGGTGCATTATTATTAGTAGTAATTAGGTTAATTGTGTGGACTATTTTCAGCAGTGTTGCATGAACATTGGCGCTGTATACATAAATCACATTGAAAGTATTCAAGGAGAAGGTAAACACCAAGGCAATTAGGTTCTGATCTAAATAAATTGTTCTGAAGGAGGTTGGAGCCAGAAGATTATTTATTATTACCCCAACTCCTCCCCTAGCCGCATGACCTGTAGATAAATGGGTGAATCCTATTTTACTAAGTTCTGATTTTATGAAGTAGTTTGAGTTTAGGTGATATTTTGTTTCACCTATGAACAACATATGTGGTGAGTTTTGCCTAAAGAAATGCCTGATGGCATTAATACGACCGAGGGAATTAATACCTCGGACATTGACAGCAGAGATTAAACATTTATTGTTATCCATTGCAAGGTGGCCCACTAGATTCCACCACAGGCGGTTTCAATGAAGCATCAGCAGACTTTTTTTTTATTAATTTCCTTGCGGATGTTTGGAGGGATGTTTAAATCTGAAGTGGGGAGGTCCACAGGCAAACCATTGGTAGGATAACCAGTTAACAAATCAGATGGAAGATTAATCTTGCGTTTCTTTTCTGTGGCTCCTTTATGCTTATTGTTCATTGCATTTGATATTGTGGGTTTAGACTTTTGCCTCACTGGGAATGCCATCTCTTCTTCACCTGAGCTAGGACTAGATACAACCCATGGTTTTCTTTTATGACTGGTGCTAGGAGTGATGAATCTCTCCATCTCATCTGCAGACCAGGAAGTGGCAGAATCTACCGGTGTTTGGCAAGGATTGATATTTTCATTAGCCACAGCTATCAGTGTATCACTAGGACTTGGTGAGATGTTATATTTACCTTGGATGGAGTTAGGTTTAGGTATTTCCGTCTTTTTTTTTGTTTGGTTTGATCATCGTCTATATTGTTTTCACCAGCTCTATTACTAGATGCTGTAACTGAGCTAAAGCCTAGGCCTTCATGCAAACTCCTAGGTCCAGAATTGTGTGAATCTTTTGGTTTTGATTCCAATGGCCTTTGATTACTGTTTTGGTGACTATAGTTATGCGATGTGTTATGTTTGTAATCCTGATTACTGTTAATTAAGGAGGGCTGATTCCTTTCATGTATTAGGACACTTTTTTTATTTGTATACTTTAAGTTGAGTTCATCCTGCTGTTATACATTGTAGTGTTGTGCACTCGGTTGTTGTGAAGCATGTTGTACCTCTGGAACTGAATGTGAAGTCTGTTGTTGCCTACATCTGTGAGTGCGACCTTTATTTTGACCACAAGATGTACATATATGATTCAAACACTCCTTAATCAGATGAGTTCTTTGTCCGCAGTAGAAGCACTGTGGCCTAACACCTGAAAAAGATAATATCATGGGACAGCCTTTAGCTGACAACACTGTTGGAATATCTGTTGGCACTATTCCCTTTTTAGTAGCAGTCTAAATGTTGCTTTGTTCGAGAGAATGTTGTTAAATGTTTTGTCAATTGGAAGGTAGGTGAAACTTGTCACCTTGCCAAAGGGTTCCAATATCTCTTGTAAATAAGATTCATCTATTCCTGTAATGCAATCTTTTATTGACCCATTTAGAGTGGATGATCTGTTTATATCTACAGTTACTATGATTTTATCATCCAATACTTTAAATTTGCTTTTAAAGTTATTCCTGCCAGCCCAGGTCTTGAATTCGACTGCTATAAAGCGGTCATTCGGATGGGTAGAAATCCTATGAATTTCATTTGCAATATTTGCTCTTCTAATTAACTCAAATAAGGCATTCATTGGAAATTTAAACAGAGCACACTTTAGGTCTGTTACCGCTAGTATAATGCTCTTATCATTGCTATAGTTAGCCAGCTATTTCAGAAGCATGTTTGGAATAGTCAGGTTAAAATTTGAGACAATAGTATCCATTTGCTCCACTGAAAGTTGATTTAGTGTAATATTGCTTTCAATTGGATCCACTTGAACCAGATCATCTTCATAGTGTGATTGCTGTTCTATCAACTCAAGATTGTCCATTCCCACAGTTTTTTGATTTGTATTGCTGCCTTGGTGATCAGTATTGTGACCTGCAGGAAGAAAGGGTTAGCCATTGCTAGAGTGGTTAACTGACCCAGATTGTGTCATTCCAGTCCGAGCTGCAATAGCATATGACATAGGAAGTGTGAAACATTTAGTTTCATCAGCAGGGTTAGTTTGTAGTTTAGTAAAATTTGCATTATTTGCTTGTGTGAGATTTAACAAATTATGATCAAGTTCATCTTGTTTTCCCATCAATAAGGTATGTTTTGAAGTGACAGGAGGGGAGACATTATTGTGACAAGTGCTGAGTGGTGGATGACCAGCTATGGAATGAGATTCTAACGGATATTCAAACCATTGTGTTTGTAAATTATTTTTATTTATATTTGGATAGTATATTTCTTTGAGCCATCCCGCATTATTTCTAGTGCTGTTATGAAAAATTAAACTGGGAAATGATTCACTATCTATTTGACTATGATTAGATAGTAATTTTGTGCTTGGATGCTTATCATCCAGGCTTAATGCAAGGGGATTTGTATATACAGTTTTATTAGCTTTTGGCCTATATGCGTTTATAATGTTCATTCTGTCTTCTGATGTGGAAGAAAAACAGTCAGCATCATCAGCTAGCACCTTCTGTTCACCAGAAATGGGTTGATTTTGAGTTAGCTGGTATGTTAGTATATTTTGGGGCAGGATTTTGGATGTTTGATGACTCAAACTGGGGTTAGATTTAGGTGTATTGTGCAACTCCCGGTTATTAAGTTTGGTTTTGCAGCCATTGGCAGTGCCATCCGCCTTCACATGTACAATTAACATATTCTCAGATATTGATGTATTAAGAATGGAATGTTTTTTTTTCTTATTTACTTTTTCCTTTTGATTAGATTCTGGATTATTCCTATTATGACCTGATTTATTGAGATTGTCCGATTTACAATCATTATCCTGACAGTTATGCTCATCGGGAGTCTTGTAATTGATATATAATATTGGCGTAATTACGTTGGACTCTATTACGTTAGTCCCAGAGCACAAAATATCGGCATTATTGGAATTGAGATTTATATTTATTTCAACTCTGTCTTCTATTGTGAGTTCATTACTATTAATGGGGGTTGCATCATCAGATAGAACTTTAGTTTTATTTTGTATTGAAATATTAGGTGCTGTTACATAATTGCTCTCACTGTTTTCAATTAATTGTATGATATGTTGTGTGTCTCCGCTATCGCTATTACATTTATTAAGAGCCTTAGACTTAAGCTTTACGTTCGAATTTTTATTCGCTCTGTTAATTCTATTGCTTCTACGTTTTGTCACTTCGACTGCAGCGCCAGTTATATCAAAGCATGGCGAGCAGTAATCTAAAGTGATGCAGTCATTAATCATTTCATTTGACTTTCCAGTGTCCATTTCTAGAGGTTTTTTATCAGTGTGTTTTTTTTTTTATCAATACCATTATTATTAATTTTATAGCAGGTTTTTTTATTAGATTTTTTAAATAATCTATGCGACTGTTGTTTCTTCTTCTTATGATTCGTTTTTTTATATTTGGTAAATGCATTGGAGCTGTTGGCTGTATCATCGCTGACTTTCTCCGGAATGTCAGCCGTGATAGGAACTAATTTATCTGTAAGTAAATCTTTGATTTCTTTAATTTTGGGGGAGTTTGAACAATTGTAACTTTTAATTAATTTCAGACATTTGTTATAGTTAGTCTTAATATTACATGAGCTTCTCATGGAATGTATATCAAGACTATTTGTTTGCTCTTCTGCAATAGGCCCAGTTTTACCACAATCAAAGTGCTCAGCGTTTTGTGCAGAGCCTAGGTTCATGTTATAGTGCGGGCTTGTGGTTACGTTCATATTTACGTTATCTTGCAACTCGTTACTTTTATTTATTTTTCCTAAATTAGTTATATTAGACATATTTAAGGATTGTCCAAAAGACATATTTTGACTTTGATTCAATGGATTTGGTGCTTCAGTAAGATTGCTACAGCTGGCTGTTTGTATTTCTGCATTAGCTGAACTTCCAATGAAGTCTCCGTTGCTAATGTCTTCCATTAGACCTTCGATAACGTCTTCAAGAGGTTTTTTCTGTACGAAATATTTTATAGTTTTATTTATTTTTTTTTTATGAAAAAGAAACGGATCCTTTTTTTTGGATCTTGTTAGAATACTCCAAAAACCTTTGTTAGATTTATTTTGTATTTTAATTTTCCCATAACTAGAATGATTTTGCTTTGTAATTTGGTCTATGTTAGCCGCTTTTATGCACGGACCAAATTTTACATTATAATTCGGATTGTGAGTAACCGAACTCACATCCATTTAGATAAAATATAAGAACCACTTACCTTAAACGATTTCAAGGCCTTTTTTCTGATGGTTATAAATTTAGGGAATCTTTAATAAAAAAAACTTTTGGGAGCTCAGGAAGGTGCTTCCTACTCAGACTATGGGAGATCTTGCCATTGTTTGAGGAGGTTTTGTGCTAGTTTCCATTTTATATGTGTGAGAAACATATAATTTTATCAAATACTGTATCTTTGATATTGTGCATGGGTAGTTGGAGTATACTCTCCCATTGCCTATTCCATGAGAGGATTATATTGTTGAGGCTGATAATTAGTTTGTTTTATAGTCATTTAAATACCTTTGATGGTTCCAGACACTATTTAGTATATATATTGTGAAATAAAATATTTATCTTTTAGCTTTTACTGTGGGAATTATTTTATCTTGCCATTGTTTTGATGAGGTTTTGTGCTACTTTCTATTTTATATGAGTCAAAAACATATAATTTCATCAAATACTGAATCATTGATATTGTGCATGGGTAGAAAGAGTATACTCTCCTATTGCTTATTTACTTAGAGGATTTTATTGTCAAGGCTGATAATTAGTTAATGCTTAACTTTCATAGTTTAATCCCTAGAAAGAATTATTTTCATGGCATGTATTCTGTTTCCCTGTTTTGAGATGATGTCCATACCTAGAAAAAAGGTATTTGAATCTGCCATATTATTATAGAACTATATAATGTTGTTTTCAAGTGCCTTTCTTTGTTGTCTGATCCCTCTTGATGATGTCTAGTTATTTTCCACTGTATATGGTGAAGTTTGTGATGTGCTAAAATTATATGGTAATGATGAAGTAGAGTTAGCTTCATGTACACTTGTTTATCTATAGTGTTTAGCTAAATAAAATAGTGTATGTATTGTGCTGTTAATCAAACAGTAGTTTGCCAATGGATTGGTAAGACATTTCAATAGTTAGAATAGTTATTTTATGGACAAAGGCAAAGTTTAGTATCCAGCATACATTTGATTTCTGGTGTCTGTTTCCATATTTATGTAATAAATTTCTTCATGCTAAACAATAATAATTGTCATTTGTAATTAATATGATAATTGTCATTATCAAATTATTGATTAATAAAGTGTAGTTATATTTTAATGTTTTCAATAGCATGCTATAAATGGATATTATGTTACTAAACACATCAGTGCATCAAAACTGATATACCGGTACTCAAATGAAATATACCTTGCTTTATATATTGTTGCTAAAATAGATATATGTTTTCAATTATGATTTATTAATTTAAAAAGTTGTAAATAGTGTAAATAAATCTTGTTGTTTTGAAAATATACTTAGTTGTCTGTGATCTTATTACTAATCATCATCCATATTATTATTGTTATTGTTGTCAACACATTTTATTGCCTTAAAATCATCATCACTTAATACAGTATATTTTATTATGCATTAATATTGCATTAATATATCATAATGATTTTGGTAAACTGTAGATTTTAAGCCTATGCCTTATTTTAAATAATATTTTAATGATCTATTGGGTTTGGAATAACCTGCTTATTTGAGTCATTAGATACATCATTCACTAATCTTGATCACATTGCCCATAGCTATTTAATAAAACAAATTGTGAGTTATTGTGCTTACTTTATTAATAACTTATTTGTATTTAATAAAGCTTAAAGTTCATACTATTGTTAGTATTGGAATTGTCAAATAATGTTTATTAATTCTATTTTCTTTTATGATCCGTTTTTGTTTGTTATATTTGGGTAGTAGCAAAATCCCTCTCACTGACCCAAGTATATCTTGAAAATAATATGTAAGTTATTTGAACCCTGAGAAAGTAAATTATTAATTCTTAGTTGTAACTTTGAATTTATGGCAATTTTTATGTCTTAGGTTATTTGTTGTGCTTTGATTGGAGTCATGATTATATTCACAGTTTATTAATTCAGTATAACTTTAGGATGTAAGTCTCTTCTTCAGTTTTAAAACTTATAGTTTATCTTAATTTTGTGATTAAATATTCTGGTTTGTCAAGCTTAGAATCCACATTTTGTTTCATTTTATTTTACTGTCATTTAACACAATAGTAGTTTATAGTCCAGAGTCTCATTCTCCATCATCAACATTGTCCTCATATTTCATCTTGATTTTTTTTCTTTTACTTCTTCATCTTCATTTTATCTTTATTCATCATCACAATTGATTCATCCTTTATTGGCTCTTATTCTATTATCCTCTCAATCATTCATTATCTTAACACATTTTCTTCCTCTTAAACTCGTTCATTTTCATTATTTAATTATTATTTATTTCCATCATGTATTTATCATTTAATTCATAATTCTAATTCCACATTCATCTCATAGACCTGATTATTAATTATTTATTAGTTTACAAATATTAAATTTATCTAATAATATTTTGCTATGGATTTTAAAGCTAGTTTAACCAATCTCGATGCTAGAAGTTATCTTCATGGACAATTTGTGATTTTCCTTAGATTTATTTTTCCATGCTAGCTTAGTTAATTTTAGTAAAATAATATTTTTATTTTAACATTTCTTTTTATACATATATTCTTAATATTGGTATAGTGAGGGATACAATATATATTGTAATAGGATGGGGGTTGGTAAATAAATAGAAAGTGGTGAAATGAAAATGAAACTGGGTGATGGCAAAACATCATCATCAACCCCAGTAAATACAAAATCAATAATTTAAAAAAGTACATATAAGTGATGAGATATTTAATAATAAAATGAGATTAGATAATCTCTGAGATCATTGAGATATCAGCCAGCTAACTCAGAAGAACAACAAAAAAACTATACATCAGTCATATATCAACCAGCATTATGAAGTAAAGTACTTAAGAGAAATTACCATTCATCAACATGAATAATCCACAATAAAATATAATAAAATTAAGTCCATCTTGTGACTGGATTTGAACAATAAAAATATATAAATCCACCGTCAACTTTGTGACTGGATTGGAAATGGGTCTTTGCCACCTTGAGCAAGTATTTAAACATAACTTGGATGCACCAGCTTAGTGCCCATTCATTAAAATACACAATAATCAGTAATCGAAACAATAATTCTGGGACATTTAAAACATGCTGATCATCATCAATGCTCTGGCCATTTGTACTGGCCAACTGTAAACTTAACTTTTAAATAAGACAAAAAAAATTAGTGCATGACCTTTAAAGAGTATTCTCTTTTGCACCAACCAGGATGATGATTGATCATCTCTGGATGCCCCAAAGCACTAAGTACACATACCCATTTACATAATCATCATATGCATGAATCCAACTCAGAGAACATAAACTCTATTACTGCATGTGACCAAGAGATGATGGAAACAATGTTTAACAATTAAATAAGTTTATTAATAACAATAAAAAAATGGATTAAGGTCTTATAAGGGTTCTGATTTTGAATGATATACAATAAAAAAGTCATCACTCTGTAATTTACAAGATTACTACAAAATTCAAATTATTACACCAACAGCATTATTTCTTAATTATTTTCTATAAACGCATATATATATATATATATATATATATATATATGCGTAGATATATATATATAAGAGTTTATAGATATATATATATATATATATATATAGAGAGAGAGAGAGAGAGAGAGAGAGAGAGTTTCCAACCAGTAACCACCTAAACATTCACAGTAAATATAGCAACCAATATTTGTAACTGCTGTCAAGGCAACCTTCACACCTTTTAATAGCAAGAATGGAAATCCATTCTTACTAATGGTCCATTGAATATATATGGACACTCAAAGATTGCAACTTGACTACAGAGTATGAAATATTGCAGATGTGCATTTTATAATATATGATGAAGACATTTCAATTAAACATAAAATAATTATTACATTTGTGATTTACATAATTACTATTCAAAATTTAAATTATTACATTAATTTACAAAATTACAAGTTACAATTCATGTTATTACTATGGTTTACCTATATATGTGCACAGACGCATGATTTATATATATACACATATGTGCATTTTATAATATATGATGAAGACATTTCAATTAAACATAAAATAATTATTACATTTGTGATTTACATAATTACTATTCAAAATTTAAATTATTACATTAATTTACAAAATTACAAGTTACAATTCATGTTATTACTATGGTTTACCTATATATGTGCACAGACGCATGATTTATAATATACAATTAACAAAAAAAAAATGAATTGACATTTAATCAAAAAAAATATTAAAATTTTACATAGATGAGTGTGCGTGTATTTCAACTTATTACAATAATATTATATTTTTTCATAATTAATTCATTTGGAAAACACATAAATTTCACACATATACGTGTGTATAAAATAAATATATAATTTAAAATTTAATTTCAGTTTATAAGTTCTTTTTTTTATCAAACTAAATAAAGTCAACTTTTGTTTGATAGATACTTGTTGATTAATTATCAGTGTTCTTAGACCAATTTAAAAGATTTACTTTTACGATTTTATATTCTTCTTTTAATATCTTTTTTTTCTAGTCTAAAAGATTTTTGGAAATCTTTTTCTTGACTATTAATTATAACTTTGTTTGTACTTTTTTTTTCTAAGTTATAAATATAATGTTAACCAGTTTTTCTTCTTTAATAAATGATAAACTAATATCATTTTATAGAATAAAAAATATAGATGCCATGATAAGAAGATAGCCAAGCATGAACTATCAAGCACCCAATGCTCCATGATGTCATGAGAAAATACCTCATTTTTAAGCACTGCCCCTTCTAAGTACCTAGACAGATCATCCTCAAAGAGTAGTATCCAGGAAAAAAAGGCATAGAACCAACCCTGCTTATCTCTGTGAGACTCATGGGTATAGAAGAGGTATATTCATGAGACCAAGGCCTATTTGTGAAGCCTAATTACACACTGTTAGTCTACTCTGGGAGCTCAATATCTAGGTCTAGACAGTGCTGAGCATATACTTCAGAGCATCATGAACACACTGCATCTAGACAGCCCTGTTCAACAATACACTCACCATACACATGAAAAGTATAAATTCACACATCACTTAAAAATGTAATTTTACTAAAGAAATTATTTAAAATTTCATTATCATATATAACTTTACTCACCACAGCTGTATATATTTTTATCTGTTCTTCTCTGCCTTTTTATACATCAGCATATATAATTGCTTCTTCAGCAAGCTTGGGTTTCCTTGTAAGTTTGGTTTTAGAGATTGTCATCATCAGGAAAAGTATAATCCATGTCTAATGTTGGTCCTTAATTGGTCTCCCATCTGTGTATAACTGTTCCAGGCAAACAGCTGTCTTGATTAATAGATTTCAGGCAAGCAGTCTTCTCCACAATTAAGGCTATGAATTTCAGCACAAAGAAGTGGGTCATTTTCTCCAAATGAATTCAAACTCCTGTGAAGGAAATATTAGCAGCTCCTGAATCTAATGTTCTGCCTTCAGCTATATCAGTTCATGGTAGCTATTCTGTCAACTTTATGATCAGCTAAACCCAACTGCTGCAAACTTCAAGAAGCTGCAACAAAATATTATAACCAACTTTTCATCTGACCCTTCTTACAAAAAACTATTATCCTGACTTTCTCTTCAAAAATCATTACCCAGACTGGAGCTAATTTTGTCATCAGCTCTTTTATAGGATCATCTAAGATGATAATAACACCTTAATTGAAAACAGAGTTTTATTTTTATCTCTCTAATCCTTTTGAAAACATACTTAGACAATAAAAATGTACAAATTAATTAAACATTTCAAAATAGACATTTTTTAAAATTATCAAAAAAAAAAAAAACATGCAGACAATTAAATTTTAAAATCAGAGTTACAAATAATATTTATCAGACTTTTTAAAAGTTTAATTTATAAAATAATTTTTATTTTAAATCAGAGTTATTATTTAACCTTTTACTTATACTTATTTTATTTTAGGAAATATAGAAAAATAGCTACAAAAATTTATCCTGTGTTTATTTCTACTTTTCCTTTCAACTTTTATATATATATATTTATGTGCACACACTATATTAGTGTGTTATGTAACCCAACTGGTTACATTATATATATATATATATATATATATATATATATATATATATATTGTACCAGACATTCAATCCATTCTGACACAGAGGGCGCCACCAGACCATTATGTATCTGGAAAATTTATTTACTGTGATCAGAATGGATGATGATGATGGTTTGTGCCAACTAAACTCAGGGAGAAACAAGAGACCTTAAAGTTGTTTAGACAATTGAGCAACAAAACACTAAGACAAACATCAGCCAAATTAAGTTTAAACAAATTTCAAAAATTTTATTCAGAGAAGAATAACTTATAAGAAAAGTTTATAAGTTAACAAATAGGATTAGCTCAGGCATGTATCTGAAAGACTAAACACAACACTCTGACAAACTTACTGATCTTCTAATAATTAAATTATAAAGGGAGGAAGCAAATTTCATTCAGCAGAGGATTCACCCAAACATTGGTTTTCACTTTCAGATACTTAAACAATACGTTCTTGAAATAAATCAATGAAACCAGCACCAGCGAGCTTTCGAGGCCCGTGAAATGTGTCAGACCACAAATGTCATGTGTCAGTAGAAACTGCACCTATTATTACATTTAAAATAAAGGTGATTGAATTACCTCAAGAACAACTGAAAAATATGATTTAAAATGAAAGGAAAACAATTAAAACTGGCAAATCCCAGCCAAACAATTGGCAAAAACTACTCTAAGAATCATAATTAAAGGTCTCAATAGGAGACAAGTAAATCATTAGAAAAACAGTTATGTCTGCCCCAGCAATAAACAAAAAAGAATTACAAATAATTATAATTAAGGAATAAATTTATGACACAAGTTCTGAGTACACACTCTGATAAATTTAAAGCACACATAAATACAAAATAATTTTATTGGAGAGTAAACATGAGTACGAAAATACTTAAGCTTTAAATACTTTAGCAGCAAAAGTCTCTCTCACTTCTGATTTACGAAGGGATAAATATTATTTTTCTGCTGGTGACTTATAAAATTACAAAGAAAAAACAATTCTAGTTTCTGCTTTCAAAGATATAAGAAACAATGAAATGAAATCCCCACCTGCAGAAAATTAGGAAAATAAAGTCACCAGCCAAAAGATTTTTGGAGGTTTGCAAAAGTGCAAACACCATGCTTAAAATTAATTATTAGCTACTAAAATAATGACAGGTAAGCATTTAAAATATACACAACTGCTAAAGCATTTATTAAAGTTTTAGGCATAAAAATATAAAAACTCACACGTCACTCTCCAATAAACAAAAACTGAAAGCAAAATTTGGAATCTTAAAACTAAGATTCCAAGACACACTACAAAATACAAGAAATCACAACAAATATTAAAAATGAGATTACATATTGCTTAGGAATACAGATTTATAATTAGATTGAGTGAAGATTTAATTAAAAGAAATTTACCCTGGGAAGAATAAAAAAAACTTTACCTTACTATAAAGCAGAGTACATGTAGAGTGTGCACATTTGACAGCAGCAAGGTAGAAGCAGTGGGGTCTTGTTTATTTTAGGTGTTTATTGCAGGATTGAAGGAGAGATGGAAAACATGGGTCCATCTTTTGAGTTAAACTAGCATGACATATAAAATGTATAGCAGAATATTTTAGCATCCTAGAGAAAGCAAACTTGTTTTAGTAACTGCAAATTTTGCTTTTAAAGATTAAATGTTCAAACTGCTAATGGTACAAAGGTTGAAGAGGTTAATCCAAATGAATATTGGAACTAAGAAGCTGAATGAATCACTTTGACGAAGTGTTGATGTAATCTCTCTAGGATAGAATAGAATAGACTAGACTCATGAAATTTTTGGTATTATTTATACCTCCACTCGATTTCTGATGTAAACTAACCTTGTTGTTGAATTCTATGCCTAAGGCAGGCCAAATATTAATCTCCAGCTCAATCTAATCTAAGAATTCTACCCAGGCATTATTGAAACAAAAACAACAACCCAAATCAAATCTCCGCTTTTTAGAATGAGTTTACAATGGTTAAAATAAAAGCAACAGGAATGTAATTAGCTAGCCAGCTTGTTTTTAAATCAAATTGATTTTTAAAAAAAGTAAAAACAAGTGGTATAAGAAAACTATTTTAAAAACAATTTTAAAAACATTAAAACGATCTATTTTAAATATAAACAAGTATGTTTTAATACACATATTTTTTTAAATAATAAAAAAAATTTAACATTAGATAAGATTTAACAAAAATTAAGATTATAATTTTGGCAGTAAAGTCCTTGAATCGGATATCAATCTGGTTCAATATATATGCTGATAGTAAGATTTTCACAGGTTGCATATATAAAAGACATATTTTGCAGGTTTATCCATGTTAAAAAATTTAAATATTGATATACCAACATTTCAACTTGATCACACAAATCATCCACTGGGTGATAAAAGGTAGAAAGATGGTTGTAGAGGCACTACTATCACTGATTTGAAAAAAAACATTACAGTTCCACCAATAGCAAAAATATTAAATTAAAAATGTTGTTTTTTTTTTTTAATCTTTCCAAATACGAGGAAGTTTGCATGTATCAATAAGCAAGATGATACATGCAAACTTCCTCGTATTTGGAAAGATTTTTTTAAAAAAACATTTTTAATTTAACATTTTTGCTATTAGTGGAACTTTAACATTTTTTTTTTTTCAAATCAGTGACTGTAGTGCCTCTACAACTGTCTTTTTTACCTTCCAGTGTATGACTTGTGTGATCAAGTCGAAACCTCATATATCAATATTTAAATTTTTTAACATGAATGAACCCACAAAATATGTCTTATATATATATATATATATATATATATATATATATATATATATATATATATATATATATATATTGTAACCATCTCTAAATGAATAATAAGAATATGTATATGAAAATAATGTTAAAATAAATATATTACTATCTTAAGATCAACTAGGCTAGTGTGAATACACAGATTTAAGGAAGGTCACAAACTGTTCCTGAAGATAATAACTTCCAGTATCAACATAGGTTAAACTATCTTTAAAATTCATAAGCAAAATAATAATAGATCAATTTAATTTGTAAAACCAATAAATAGTTAATAATCAGATCTATGGAATGAATATGGAAGTTAAATTATGAAGGTGATAAATAAATTAGTATGTAGATGATTAAATGGATGATGAAAACAAATAGTAATTAAATAGTGAAAAATGAACGAGCGTAAGACTAAGGAGAGAAAAAGAAAATGTATTAGGGTGATGAATGATTAAGATGATGATAGAATAGGAGTTAATAAAGGATGGATTAATTATGATAATGAATTAGAATGAAATGAGGATGAAAAATAAAATAAAGATCCAGATGAAATATAAGAATGATGTTGATGATGAAGAATGAGACCCTGAACTATAAAACTAATATTGTGTTAAATGATAGTAAGATAAAAATAAAATGTATGGCTTAATAAGTTTGACTAAACCAGAATATTTAACCATGGAGTTAAAATGAACTATAAGTTTTAAAATCTAGAGAAGATATTTACATCTTAGAATTATACAAACTCAATTAAACAATAAAAATAAACACTTCAGACATAAAAATTACCATAAATTCAAAATTATAATTGCTAACTAGTAATTTGCTTTTTCAGAGTTCAAATAACTTAACTATTACTATTTTAAAAGATGTACTTGGGTCAATGAGAGGGATTTTGCCACTACTCAAATATAACACAGAAAGACAGCTCAAAAAAAAATAAAATTAATAAAAAATATTTGGCAATCCCAAAACAAACAATTTACGAAGTACAAATAAATTCTTACTAAAGCAAACACAATAATTTACAAATTATCTTTTATTAAATAACTATGGTCAAAATGATCAAGGTCAGTGAATAATGTATCTAGTGATTCAGATAAACAGCTTATTCCAAAAGCTAAATGTTTCATCTTTAAAATATTATTTAAAATAACACATGTACTTCATGTTAACAGTGTTTTTATCAATAAGTGATGAAGCTTTAGATAAAAAAAATTATTTTGATATGCTATCACACAATAAAATCTATTATACTGACTGATGATGACTTTAAGAGCAATAAGATAATGTATTGATAGCAATAATAATATAGATGATGATTAGCAATAAGGCCACAAACAAGTGAATATATTTTAAAACAAAATTTTATTTTAACTAGTTACACATTTTATGAATACACTAAAAAAAATAAAGAAAACATATATAATCCTGGATAAATATGACAGGAATTTACATATAACCAGAATTAAAACATCATTTTATGATTACAGGAAGATCTCTTAGGATTATTTACTACTTTAATATAATATAAGTATTTTAAAAACAACTTGGACTTTTTTAAGACTAAATAAATTATTAGCATTTTAAAATAACTTGGTTATAAATGATAGATAATATCGCTTAATGATATACATGGGATTATCTCGAATGAATAGATGACAAGTAATAATCTACTATAAAAATAAGTTTTAACTAATATTATCGTTTACTATCATTTTGCTTAGTGCTAAATAAAATCTACATCTGTAAATATGTGCTTCAACAATGATTCTACTGTTATTCATATCAAATCATTAAACTTAGAAATATGACACATAATAAAACATATATACTCAAAGATATAGTAGGGTTGAGCTAAGGCAAAGAACTAACTAATCAATCTAAACCATGGCCATCTCATGACCGCATATAGTCTGGCATTTTTAGGGATATGAGGGAGAAAAGGGTGGTTAGTTCCTTATTTAATAACTAGCTCAATATACTACAAAATATGGCCTTAATTGTAAAAGACCCAGATAGAGATCACATGTGAGATGGATGGATGAAATAAGAAATTGTGGAGGGATTTTGTGGAGAAGAGAAGCTAAAGATTGGAGAAGATAGTTTGAACTTGGAGAGACCTTCATCCTGCAGTGGATTGATAATGGTTGATGTTGATTGTTTGATTGATTTAAGTTTTTAATTTACTCAAAGTTTAATAATTATTATTCATAATTCATCCATGGTGGTCATT
Source organism: Epiperipatus broadwayi (assembly GCA_028023455.1). Classification (NCBI taxonomy): domain Eukaryota; kingdom Metazoa; phylum Onychophora; class Udeonychophora; order Euonychophora; family Peripatidae; genus Epiperipatus; species Epiperipatus broadwayi. The sequence continues at coordinate 629,361 of JAQFVV010006397.1, forward strand.
TATATCATCACTCAGAGAAAGAGAATAAGTTCACCTGATGTGACGGGGCATGGACCTATTACATATTTCAAAATGTTATATACCTAACATTATAACTATCTACTATGACAACAGATAAATCTAGTACTAATCTAACATGTCACAAATATATAGTCACTAGCAAAATGGTATGGATTACAACTTGATACATAAAATTTATAATTAACAATTTGAGAATGATCCATAACTATAACTATCATTAACTATTAATTAGTAATGTATTACACATATTAAATATCATGTTGAATACCCTTAAATTGACCAAGTTATATACTATTTATTTATCATTATTATTCAACAATTGTTCCCTTTTATCATATAAAGAAAAATATCAACAATAAACTATAATAATTTGTTGCCCATGATCATATTTTAAATACAAATAAAATTTATAATACATAAGATATATATATATTTGATTAAATTTAGATCTATCGTGAGTTTGAATTTTTTTCTACACAAATCCTTTTTTATGCTATAATAACAACATACAGTATCATAGACAATACATATTATATTACTAATAATAAAATGATCAATAAAATCATTAGCTTCACATTTGTTTTTGTAAAGCTAAAAAAAAATCTATAACAATCATAATTTCATTTGTTAAAGATCAGCACATTGTTAAGTGAAGTTGAAGACAAACCTTGATACTTATTCTCATTGTGTATCTATATCCCATATACTTTATTGGTTAATTGTGCTATTTAAGGATTAATACATGATTTAGAATATGATTCTCAAAATAATTCATAAATCAAAATTTAGGTTGGCATTTAATTCATTTTTGATGAAATGCTATGATTTAGCTTACACACACACACACACACACATGTAAATATATATATATTGTAAGGATCTCTATAGGTCTCATTCCTATTCTTACGATTAAATGCATTTGAACATAAATATATACATGGATGTGTTGATTTATAAAAGCTAATACATCTATTGAACAGTGTAAGTTGATATATAACAGTATGAATAAAATTGTATTGTAGTTTAAATGAACTGGAAATGCTTGAAACAAAATCATAACTTTGTTACTAAATTTCATTTATTAATATTTTAAAATAACCTTTGACAAACGAAATTGTTTAAACAGTTGAGAAAGTTCTGTAGAGAAAAAAAGCCAATTTTGTAATCTAGTGTTATAAAATGGGAAGGGGAGAGGAAACCCTAATAGAACGTATGCAGTAACCATAACAATAACAAACAACTTTTTTTTTCTAATGGCTGGAAAAATTAAAAACATATAAAGTTATATGCAAGATTTTCTTTTTTATATTCGTTAATGACAGCAATTCTGATAATTTGACTATTGTATTTTGGTAAAACGTTTTCAGCATTTTAAAGAAAGAACAAGGATGCATAGAACTGTAAGTTGTTTAATTTGATATAAATATGTAGAAAGAAAGAAAAATTGAAATGGAGAAATATCACTATGCTTCCATTAGAATTAAACTCTTATATGAACTATGGAAATTAAAGAAGTAAATAAATTATAATCTGTTGATTAAAGCATAATAGGCACCAAGATTTTTTTTATTTTTTTTATAATTATATTGAACTTTTCACTATAAAATATGTGAAGAGATATTTATTCACATAATCAAGCATTTGATAATCCTAGAACTGTTGAAAATTTAGACTTAATAACGTTTATTATCATTAATATTGACTTTAATCGAGTTTTGTTTACTATATAGCTATAACGTGCTCACTGCTGATATATATATATATATATATTAGTGTAAGAATGATGCATGTGTGCTGAAAGTTGTTGTGCAAGGTCAAGACAACTCAGATGGTTTTTGAAGAGGGTGATGAATATGATCGATAGGTGTGAATTCCCATCATATATATATATATATATGTATACAATGGCTACCAAATATTACGTGAAGTTTTATATATCAATTGTGAAAGTTGCTAAATCAAGGATTATCCAAACTACTTGGTCAGCTTGTGGGAGATGGATAAATCATTGAAGGCACTACTTTGAAGAATGAAGCAAGTAAAAGAGATGCTGAAAATTCCCAATTTACCATAAATTTTTCCATTTAAAGAAGATGCTCATATTTGATCAAGATGTTTACAGAATCATTCATAATTTGATGTTGATATGTAACTGTTTGTTTGTTGTGATTGACATGCTGATTCTATAAATTATATAAGGTTTTCTCTCCTTTATTTATTTATTTATTTTTTGTTACTTCCACATTGGATTTTTTGAGCTGGAAGTACTGAAAGAATTTAGATATAAGCATTTCATGATGTAAAATGTATTTTTTGAAATAAAATAAAAAATATAAATGGTTCTGTTAGAAGAAAGAGAAGGACTAGACTATGATGAAATGAATATAAATGAAGGTAAGACTTACTTTTTGACCCATTAAAGACATAACATTTAGTAACAAAGTTAATTATTAATAGAACCCATATTAACCCTTTATTAACAAGACACATACTAACCATTACTTATAGGTACATATAATTAATTTAATCAATTGATGGCAATTCCAGTTCTCATAACTGATAAAAGCCACAAACGAACCCATTAATTCAACTATATTTATAAAATAATAATTTATATATTGACATGATGATACCATATTTATTTTTTAAAAAAAATATATATAACAAATAATGTCATTTGTTTAGATGGTATTAATGATCATAAATTATTATTTATTTTAATATGATGGCATGAAAGGTAGTTGCTGACATATACCAAGAATGGTACATAGTTAATGATAGTATTATTTTATGTATTTTTTTGTGTGTGTTTCTGTTTGGATGAGATTAGGTGGAAGTGGTAGGAATCATATTTATGGTGTTTTAAAGTGTATATTTATATATTTAAATGTGTTATATTAAGTTAAAATAAATTTGTTAATTTAAATTGATTTTACATCAAGGGTTGTCTATAATTTGTTGAGAATATATCGCTGAATTCACATATCTCTTGATATGGAAACATATATGTAATATGTATCCAATAAGTGTACTATAAAAACCATAATGTCAAGTCATTGCCCACATTTGCTAGATATATACTAATAAATTATACCTGAACAGAGTCTAACTACTCAGATTATGACTGGGTTTGAATTCTGGGAATCTAACAGAGTGATGTGAAAATTGGGTGGATCCTGTGTGTATTACCAAATGAATAAGGGTTGAATGGTAGTAAAGATCCATTTTGGCTGTAGTGTTGCTGGATCTTTCCAATTTTCTATGGACAGCCGGATTCGTGTTTCAGTGTATGCAGTGGGATGGATTTAGGTAGATGGTTGGGGGTGGGTCATCAGTCCATTACAATATATATATATATTATAAAGTTTTCCATCTTGCTAGGCCTCTACACGCTAGTATAAACTGCACGCGAATTGATCAAGCTATGTCAAAAAAGAAGAAAGTTGTATTTCTATCCTAAAAACACAGCTATATTTCCTGATCAACTCGGCCTAGTAATTGTTGAGAATTATGCTATCGATGAGATCAGCTTTTAATTTATTTGATAGGCACCAGAGTTCTGCAAGAACTCATTGAAACCATCATATAACATCTCACAAATTAAAAAGAAAAAAAATGTTTTTAAACTAATCGGTATTGCATCATACCGTAACGAGAATTATTTTCTCCTTTTTGATTATTATTCCTGGGCTTGTTTAAATATATTGGCAAGGCAAATTCCATTTTAAATCTTATTAAACTAATAATAAATTTAACACTAAAAAAATAATAACTATTATTAATAACGCACAATGAAAAGGTTGATAAAAATAAAATCTCTTTTATTCTAACAAACTAAAAATATTTATAAGTTAAATTACGAATTAACTAAACAGGAAAATACACATACACTAATCCAGATAATGAATCGATTAACAAAAACAGTTAGATTAAGCAATTAAAGCAATTTAATAATGTCCCAAGATCTTGTATAAAATTCTTTATTAGAAAGTCCCTTGAATACAAAAAGAAAAGTCTATATCAGGATGGTAGTCTAAGCTTAGATAAATAATTGTTTGCAAACTTTTAAGTCACTATCAGGAAAATTTATTCTTAACTTACCGGTAAGTTCATGTAGGTTTATGGGATCCCAGATCATGAGAATTTCCATTGGTCTCTCCTGCTGGCATCTTCCATTATTGTTCCATTATATAGCTGGAGAAAAGGCACGGTTGTAGTGACCCTTTTATTGCAAAAAGCGGTCTTCACAAGTCCCATTTCCATCCTTGCATGACATCTTGGTACAGCAAGGGGCATACCTGTGTAGAAGTATATTTATTGCCACAGATTATGCTCGTGGAAACCTCCAACTTTCAGAGATGTAACTAGAAGTTAAAGAGAAGACCTAGATTGAAGTTGTCCTCTCCTCTTTATATCGCGATCCAGTTTATGAAACTTCTGCGCACTCTTTTGTCTTTTTATCAGCATATAAGATAATAAACTTGTACACTCTCTCTTAAATTTAAATTACAAAGTCTTAATTTTTTTAGCATTATTCTTCCATCTTTAATAAGCTAAAATATTTTTCTTTTAGCTTATACTTTTGGAATTCTTTTAATTTAACTGGATTAGTAATCTGCATGTCATTTGTTCTTTCCAATTTTTATTTCCAATTAGATACAAAAAAATAAGAATGACATATTTAATTTTTATTGCACGTTATTTTTATTAAAAAAAAATAGTCAAAAAAAAAATCTAAATTTACTTATATTTTTTAGCTTTTACCAAATGCCAATATATTTGCAACGTATATAAATAAACATTACAATACCACCAGTACCAGGAGATTAGAATAAAATAGGGGTTTGCACTAATTTTATTCTTAAGTTTTTAAATTCATATTCGTGTTGTTGTTTTTTTTGTAGCAGTAGCGTGCTGATATGTCGTGTAGACTCATTCAACAAGCGACATTCAGCTTTAACGCCCACTTTTAGGTCTAACATGGTGGGAATGGAAAATATTTCACATTCATCTGTGTCCTTTCCACTTTAATGTAATATTAACGGTAAGAAGCCCAAGTTATAAGCACTAACAAGCGTTGCTCATCGTTTTGAGTCTTACAGGCTCATGGCAACTTGGTCCACCTTCCCCTTTATTGGTATCCCTGCTAGAAATAGTCTGATGAGCATATAAAGGTGGTCTTATGTTAATGTACTGCGTATTAGGGCTTGGGGCTATGTTTTTCCCCTCTTCAGTAACTGCCTACCCGGTCAAATATTTGTGACTTACGTCTACATCAGCCACGATCGTGTTTTTTTAGACATATCAAAAAAATATACATTTTTTTTTTTCTTTCTGGAAGTCATATTAAAAAAATATTTTTTTTATATTTTAATAATCAGGGTTTAATTAGTTAGTTTTTATAATTTTTTTTTAAAAAAAATTACTATTTATTTTCCAGCTGTGAGTTTCTTTGGGTCATCGTTGTAAAGTTCTGTATCATTACAACTTATCTCAGGTTGTAATTGTTAAATCAAAGCTCTAGTTGGGTAAGCCATTATAACGTTTTTCATTTTGCTAGACCTCTACACGCTAATATAAACTGCACGTGAGTTGATCAAGCTATGTCAAAAAAGAAGAAGGTTGTATTTCTATCCTAAAAACACAGCTATATTTCCTGATCAACTCGGCCTAGTAATTGTTGAGAATTATGCTATCGACGAGATCAGCTTTTAATTTATTTGATAGGCACCAGAGTTCTACAAGAACTCACTGAAACCGTCACATAACATCTTGCAAATTAAAAAGAAAAAAAATGTTTTTAAACTAATCGGTATTGCATCATACTGTAACGAGAATTATTTTCTCTTTTTTGATTATTATTCCTGGGCTTGTTTAAATATATTGACAAGGTAAATTCCATTTTAAATCTTATTAAACTAATAATAAATTTAATACTAAAAAAATAATAACTATTATTAATAACGCACAATGAAAAGGTTGATAAAAGTAAAATCTCTTTTATTCTAACAAACTAAAAATATTTATAAGTTAAATTACGAATTAACTAAACAGGAAAATACACACACACTAATCCAGATAATGAATCGATTAACAAAAACAGTTAGATTAAGCAATTAAAGCAATTTAATAATGTCCCAAGATCTTGTATAAAATTCTTTATTAGAAAGTCCCTTGAATACGAAAAGTCTATATCAGGATGGTAGTCGAGGCTTAGATAAATAATTGTTTGCAAACTTTTAAGTCACTATCAGGAAAATTTATTCTTAACTTACCGGTAAGTTTATGTAGGTTTATGGGATCCCAGATCATGAGAATTTCCATTGGTCTCTCCTGCCGGCGTCTTCCATTATTGTTCCGTTCTATAGCTGGAGAAAAGGCACGGTTGTAGTGACCCTTTTATTGCAAAAAGCGGTCTTCACAAGTCCCGTTTACATGCTTGCGTGACAGCTTGGTACAGCAAGGGGCATACCTGTGTAGAAGTATATTTCTTGCCACAGGTTATGCTAGCAGAAACCTCCAACTTTCAGAGACGTAACTAGAAGTTAAAGAGAAGACCTAGATTGAAGTTGTCCTCTCCTTTTTATATTGCGATCCAGTTTATGAAACTTCTACGCACTCTTTTGTCTTTTTATCAGCATATAAGATAATAATCTTGTACACTCTCTTAAATTTAAATTACAAAGTCTTATTTTAGCATTATTCTTCCATCTTTAATTAGCTAAAATATTTTTCTTTTAGCTTATACTTTTGGAATTCTTTTAATTTATCTGGATTAGTAATCTGCATGTCACTTATTCTTTCCAATTTTTATTTCCAATTAGATAAAAAAAAATAAGAATGACAATTTTAATTTTCATTGCATGTTATTTTTTAAAAAAAAAAAAATAGTCAAAAAAAAAAATCTAAATTTACTTATATTTTTTAACTTTTACCAAATGCCAATATATTTGCAATGTATATAAATAAACGTTACTATATATATATATATATATATATATATTCTGCTTGTAAAAAATTTTCAAGATGGCATTTTTAATTTTCATCAACAGAAGTTTTAAATAATGCTGATAACATTTTATATTAAAAGACTCAATAAATACTTTATACACTTTTATTTTAGTGTCTTTATTTGTATTATTTTCTTAGGTAGGTATAAGTTATTATTATATTTTTATTCAATTGCAATAGAACAATTTTCTCTTTTTTAAAAAAAATTGTATCTTCTACATGTAATGAAATTAATATTGTGACATTTGAAATTAGCTTTAGTATTATATTTCACACTAGTTTGAAACATGTCATGCCTTATAAATTCAAAACAGCAATAAAAGGCATTGATTATCTAATTATATAATTCTGCTTATTTTAAATTCATTTGGCTGAAAATAAAAATAGTTTTCTTTTTCTTTCTCTTGCTGTCCCAAATAATTTATAATTATCTTTATTATGCATACAGTAAATATTATAATTAAAACAGATATAAAATACAGAACGAAACTTTTGTTTACAAACATCTTGTTTTGCATATGTTTGAAATCCATTCTTATTGGGATATTTTGTTTCCAAGATGTCTACCAGCTTTATATGTGAACCTTGATGATTATGAATTGACAAAAATGGCATGTATCATGTAGTAAGGCTAAGTGGGTCCTCTATTCAATTACTTGCACATTAAAAAATAATTTCACTTAATTTTCAATCCAATTCAAAATTTTACTTTGACGATTTTTTAATTACATTATTTTAGACATTGTTTTATTTCTCTCCTGTTCTTCTTTGGTTCTCTCTGTTATCTCTGTGTCTCATTTGTTGTTCTTTCATTTTATAAACTTTCATCAGAGAGAATTGTTGTACAAAATAATAAACCAATTAAATCGTTATACATGCATACGTTAACTTACAATTAATAATACTCCATCTAAAGTATGGGTGATAACTAATTAAACTGTTCAAAATTATTTTAAATCACAATCAAATATGCTTAAGAATTAATTATAAAGAACAATTTAGAGTAGTTATCATCTTAAATCTTTTTGATTATTATTTAATAATGATAATAAGATATTAATATTTTTAATTAATAATGACACTAATAAATTATTATTTTCTTGATACTATCAAACATGTGTTCATCTGACAGACTGCATATAAAATCTCATACGCAATTGGAAGAGGGCTTAGCATATCTTGAACAGTCTAAGTCTTTATCATTCTCAAGAGATTTATTGATAATATTTATTTATTTATTTTATATAATAAAATTTGGCAACTATGATAATACACCACTGATATAATACACCTATTTAAGATTGAATATTTATTATTTTATTTATTACCAATTAAAAATTAAAATTTTATAGAATTGAACATTTAAATAGGGCTTGATAAATATTTAGCCCAACCATAAGGTTACAATGTGTCTGGGTATTAATTTATAACTTAAGATTTACTTTATGCAATTTTGTATGTTTATTTTATTAATATTTCAATGATAATCAATATGCTCTATCCTTATGTTATAACACTTCATTTAGTTTTAAGAGTAAAAGAAAATGGCATTTATCATATTAACTTCGAATCTTTAAGAGTAATTACAATGAATACAATTTAATTTGTGATTATAGACCAGAAGATAATAAAACCAATCTTATTTTCAAGAGACTTTCTTCGAAGATATAGTTTACTTTTATTTAAAATAATCAAAATTTAGTCAGTACAAAACCTATATCTGAAATTATCTAAAATTTTAAAATTATATGTAAAAGGTATATATGGGTTAAATGAAATGAAGTTATGTATGGTCTAAAGTTGATGTGCTTTCAAATATATATAATTTGCGTCGGCTAATTATCTTTTATTCAGGACTTTAAGCGGGTTGCAATTTTATATATATCACATACATGTGTGAAATTAAAGTTGAATATATATATATATATGTGTGTGTGTGTTCAGTGGATCATGAAAATTGTATCCTCTATACCTAGAATTATATATATTATTACGTATCTAACTATGAACATAAAATTTCTAAGCTTGAGTTCTTAATTTTGTATAATTATTTAAGATTTTAAAAAGATTGTAATTTTATATCTATCATATGAACATGGAAACATAAAGCTTAGTACACATATGCATTTGCTAAGAGATCCTATAAATTTTATCCACCACACTTAGGATTATATATGTTATTACATATCTTGCTGTGAACTTATAATTTTCAAGCTTGAGTACTAATTTTGTATAATAACTACTTATGTGATAATTTTGATTTGTACTCCAAGATTGTAGAGGTAAATTATGCTAATGTACTTTTAATTATATGATGATAATTAATGTGGAATTGAATGCATATTTATAGAATGTTAATTTTCTAAATGCTTTTACATTGGGAATTTTTAAATTTAATTATAATCTGTTTCATTATTGCCTACTATCTAAAGTTAAGAGCAAAATATTTAAATAGGTATATCCTAACTTGGCTAATACATACTGTAATTATTAGACATTAGTCTTCACAAATGGTAATATACTAATTAATGGTTAATGGATTTGCTGTAATCCTTATTCAAAGTCTACCCAATCCAATGTCCAATAAGAGTATGCCAAAATCAATTTTTTTTTTTAATTCTTAGTTTTCACAACAACCATTTTGATTTTTGGTGCTGCCAATATAAGGTACAACATGTCTTATGCAAATTCCATATTTTTATTTTTGGTTTCAATGCTGTGAGGTGACATTAGAAGAAAAAATAACATCCTGAGATGTTGAAAAACTAATTAACAGAAACTGTATTGTAATTGTAATAATTTGAGCATGATTGACACAAAAAATAATACCAAAAAAAATAGTTGGATGCTGCAAGAGAATTAATGACATTGTTGGAAATGTGGAGAAGTGTTTGGAGAAGGAAGTCTTATATACTGTATTAAAAGATAGAAAGATTTTTTTTATAATATAGAGAAGGATATGATAAAAACCAACAGAATGACCCCAGAAATTGAGGAGTTCTTCTAGGAAAAAAACATCTCTGTGTTGTCATTAAAACTCAGAAGTAGTTATAAAAAAAGGACAACCACTGAGAAATGGACACATAAGAGAATCAAGAAGAAGCTTAACTAGTGAAACTCACCTTATATAGTACTCAATAAAAGAATTTAAACAAAAATCAGTGCTCAATGAAACAAACGTTACAACAAAATAAAGTAGAACATTAAACAAAACCAATAAAAAATAAAGCAACAAATTAAACAAAATCTGTCTTTAATGGGATAAAAATATGACTTGAATTAGCTTCATTTCAAGAAAAATTAGAGGAGATCAACAGACTATGGAAAAACATATGAAAACATCCAAATAGAGATTAACAAAATGTGAGAAAGCATAAATGATATTAAAGAAGATATAAAAGCAGAATGATTAAGAATGAATATTATACAAAAATAAGAGCAGAAAATTTCAGGAAGCAATAGAATATCAAATATCAATAAAAGGAAATAACATTAAAATGATGAAAGTGATCGTGCTGAAATCATTAAAAGTGATATTGTAAAGTTGTTATTATTTATTAAGGACACAGAAAGTATATGTAAATACTTTTAGGGCAGGTTTTAACCAGAATCATATGCACCTTGAAATTTATAATAGTCAAAAAATATCTATTAATTGCCAATAGAGGGACCTCTCAAACCATGACACAAGGAGTGACTTTTATAAAGATAAGGGTAGCTGTCTTATTTTAACCTAACTTTCCACTTATATAGGCCAATCTGACGCATCTTGATTTGGAAGCATGGAGTTGTTATTCTCTCCACTATTTAAATCCACAATTTCCTTTATAAATTAACATTCATGAAATCTTGTGATTTACAATGAGTTAATATTACAATCTTTATATTGGAAATATATAAACTATTGTAAAGTTGTAATTAATTATGAAGTGCACAGAAAGTATATGTAAATACTTTTAAGACATACTTTAACCTACTTTGTTTTGTTTTTATTATTATTAACTATAATAAACTTATTTAAATTTACCTAATCTCCATTATCATTTTTACCACATCCCAATCCAATTAAATTACTAATTAAATATGTTTAATATACATTATAATTAAAATATTAATATTGTGTCAACTTCAGTTTATCTATAGTTTATTAACTTGTTTATGTGTTGCATGTATGGGTGGATTGTGGGTCTCATTCCTCTCTCTGTTTAGAGATGGGTTGCAAATTAAAACAAGGCCTGTGTGCAATCTTAGAAATGTCAGTCATAGAGTGTTAATTCATGGAGCATTGGTAAATAGGTTGTAACTTGGTTGGATCTGGGACCTTTATATCCCATTTCAGTCAGGTTTAGTATGTTTTACCAGAACTCTAGTTTTTGTTGCATGAATGTACAAATCTGACCATTACAATATATATATATATATATATATATATATATATATATATATATATATATATATATATATATATATATATATATATATATATATATATATATATATATATATATATTGAACCTGTTTCCCAAAGTTTTATGTTTATTGTACCTTCTAAAAATTTATAACTAACTTTTGGCAACTTTGTGATTGTGGTAAAATACTGTCCCTTCAAACAGAGGGGAGAATATCATTTATAGTATAGCAATCACCAATACCCACACCAGGTTTGCCTTGACTGCTGGATTCAAATTCTTCCATCCAAAGCATTTTATTTGTTTTGAGGATTAAACTCAGGCACCAGCAAACCATATGTTATATAGGTGGCATTCTTCAGGTGATAGGCACACAATCCAGTACTTGATAATCCCAAGCTAGCTCATACTCTTAAATCAGGGGTCCAACACATTTACTTAACACATAAAAATAACTATACTCTTACATGTGACACAGTGATGAGAGAGAGAGAGAGAGAGTGGACCAAATAATATTTAAGCAAACATTAATATTTATTCAAGCACACATATATCTGATATAATATAACAATATAATATTTTACATAAAGAAATATAAATGATTCCTTTCAGGCTAAAATTATGATAATCCTTCTTTAAAATTCATTTAGTTAAAAATAAGGTGTCTAAACTATTATTTAAAAGTATATTTACCCAGGTTTTTATTTGTGTGTATTTTTAATTGGTTTTGATTCCAAGTCATAGGCCTTTTGGTTCTCTATCAATAGATTCATGATATATAATCATAGGTATTTGTTCCAGACATTGGTTTGAGGCAAATCCAGTTAATTTGCAGAAGACTTTTGGGTACAGAAACCCAATCAAACACTTCATCTAGCAACAAATTTTGCTAGTTCCATAACTTTTGCATTGATGTTACCCCTCAGTAGTAATTGATTAGCTTACTATTGCATTTACAGTTTCTGAATATCTGAATCTCTGGATTCTCAATGAAAAACTTTGAGTCTGCATTCTGACTGAACTGAATAATAATAATAATCTGAACTGACTTACAGATTGAAGACCAGACTAATCCTATCACAAAACAAAGAGTGGAATAATTCAATCACAAAATGCAGACCAGACTAAATAAAAACTGACAGTAGTGACTTTATATACCCTTCTCTCTCATTGTTTTAATTCCTTATTATTATTTGAATTTTAATAGTAACTTAAGCATTTTTTAATTATTTTTTACATTTCATTTTATCTAATTGATTTTTACATTTGCTTTAATCTACTCTTTTTTAAAATTAATCTACTATCTCATCAATAGTTTACATAGTTTATAGTTACTCCAATTATTAATTTCAATTTTATTATCAATCAATAATCTTGCAAACTTAATTGTATTCCAAAGATTTTACTAATTTATTGTTATTCTGTTTTCACATTTATTCTTTTAACTTATTTTTACTTTATAAAATAATTTTTGTTTAAAAACAAGAGTGTTTTATATCTTTCTTTACTCTGTTCTCTTTTTAAAAAAATCTTTTTTTTGTTTTACAAAATTGCATTTTAAAAATCTACTATTTATTTTGACTGTTCCCATTTTTTTCTTAATAAATATGGTCATATATATATATTGTAGTGATGAGATACAATGAGCTACAACCTGCCACACTATCCAGTTATTTAAGACACTCTACCAATTGGAGCCACATAACATATTTGCTAAACCAATAAATTGCCAAGCAAATTGGCATATTAACATTTTTTTTCTTTCCAACATATATATGTGTATAAACATTTTTTTATTTCTAAAGAAGTAATAAAAGCCATTAAATTACTAGGGAGAAATAAATAAGTATATTAACACTGGAATAAAACATATTATATGTTAGTAATTGGGGATGACTATAAAAAAAAAACTTACACATAAACTTAAAATAAATAAATAAATAAAAACAATGACTGAATTAAAATCTAAACACATGGCAACCATTTGTGGAAAAGAAATTTAAACTCTTTATAAATTATTATTTTTATTTATAATCCCATTTATTTATATTATGTCTGTTAAACAATAGGAAATGTCAAGGTTAAAATGCTTAAAAAAACTTCACATGACCTACAATGCAGTATTGTTATAATTGTCTTCTGCATTCGAAAATAGAACATTATTACTTACACATAAACTTAAAATAAATAAATAAATAAAAACAATGACTGAATTAAAATCTAAACACATGGCAACCATTTGTGGAAAGGAAATTTAAAATCTTTATAAATTATTATTTTTTTTATAATCCCATTTATTTATATTATGTCTGTTAAACAATAGGAAATGTCAAGGTTAAAATGCTTAAAAAAACTTCACGTGACAGTATTGTTATAATTGTCTTCTGCATTCGAAAATAGAACAAATGAATCAATAAATATATATTATTTTTATATCATGATTGCTTGCTGAAAAGTTTGTACCATGGGGTAATAATACATCATCAATAAAGCCATGAAAGTTTAAAGATTTTACCTGCCCATTTAGGAGAAACTTAAAAACCATCTTTGCTTTAAATAAAATGCATAACCAAATCCAAGACAGGATAATTGGAGAACATTATTATTTTTTGAATCAGACAAGAAATTTCTATTTTTCGTGGGAGCAGAACTTCATCTCCATTCCTAGGAATTTATTTAGCAAATGAACAATTTCCAGCAGACTTATCAAAATTTAATTAACATAATGGGATAAAAATTGTGATTTTTGTTTTATTATTTTGACTATTGTAAATTTTGTGTATTATTTTTGTTTCTACAAATGGAAGCTAATGTGTATAATTTTGGAGAAACTCTGTATGAGAGTAATAAGGGGGGAAAAATTAGATTTATATATATATTTATCATCTATAATTGTATAAAGAATAAAAAAATTACTAGTTTTGACCTTCCCATCTGACTGACTTTTGACAACATATAGGAAATTAGGAGGTAAGACATTTTAATATTATCTTATAGTAAGCAAAACACATTGATAGATTTATTTTTATTTCTTTATTATTAATTAAGCTTATTTATATATTGCTTTTATAAATCAATGATTTATAAGCATTGATTTATCTAGACAACAAAGATTTTTTTGTTGTTGTTATGTTTGTATACATATTTTAAATTAACCATCTAAAATCGAAATCACATATACATATTATAATTTTACATATTCATTGTTGTAAATAATTAGTCAAGTACATGATCTTCTACCATTGGGTTTAGGGCAAGGGTTTTATTTTTATTAATATCATTATAGATATCAATGTGGTAGAGATTCATCCTTGACAAAATAAATTACATGTATCAGATTTAATTGTTATTCATATTTTATATTTTTGTTAGTCAATAAATGTTTATATAATTCGTTATTTTAATCTGGTCTCTAACTCATCATTATTTCAATATCCACCATCAGCTTTATAGTTCTTCATTATTCACATATCCATTGTAAACATTATTATCTTATTTAGTTTTACACTTATCAATATTATTAATATGATAGAGGAAATACATATACATATTTAAGTCATTTATTATAACTTTTAATACATATATACTTATACTGCACATACATATTTTTTTATATATCTTATGCTTAATTGATTTTTGGTAATTAATTATCACCTATATAGAGGTGCAATAACTACTATTAGTGTGATCTTCTTCCCTGATAAGAGAGCTAAGGCAATTACTTCCTGAGTTTGAATACTGTGGTATAATGTGGCTAGGAAGGGGTGAGAATTGAATGAACTGACCCAAATTGTATCTAAGTTAATAAAAATAGGTAGAGCTAGTCTATTGGAAGTAGGTACAATCATAGGTTCTGTATTTCATCGCATAATCACTTGCATCCGATCTGAAGACCCAAAGTCCGACCATAGTAAGATGCGCTCCCCTATCTCTTATGGAATCAACCAGCCCGTTACAATATATATATATTTTAATTTATGAAATATGTATCAGATATATATGTGAGTTTTATACATATATCTCTCACTAGCATTGCAATATATATTCTTGTTTTAAAATAAGTAAATTGTAATTATTGTCAGAAATGTTATACTAATGTATAATGATTACTCCTCTTTTAATATCAGCAATCATTTAGCAAACTTTTTTATCATGACTACTGTTAGCTATAGATATCCTTGGTCCAGATAATTTATAGCTGATAATTGATGTATCTGTACGAAAATAGTTTTTGCCACAGAAAATTGTTAATTATAATTTGTTTCATATTTTGCAAGATCTGATCATATTAACTCTCCAATTTTTTTTAAACCTTTTATTGATTTTGGAAAATCAATTTGTTTATTTATTAACTTTTTATCTTTTTTAAGTTAAAATTAATTTTTAAAATCAAAATTTAATATATTTAAATTCAATAGAATTGCTTGAAAGCTGATATATAACAAAGTTATACCACTCTAATCCATTTGAAAATGTTATATGTTCAGTATGTCAACTAGTTTGATAGATATGGAACAGAGATTTGGGAAAATATGAAAAATATTCAAAAACTTTATTTATTATCATTAATAATTATTCTTAAAATTTTCATTTGTTTTAAATAAAATGATTGTGAGAGGGCATTAAATTTTTTTCAATTTAATAACATTTTAATTTATTTAGGATAATTACCTATAGAAATAAAGAGCAGTTTTAAGCAATACCTGTACAAGGAATATATATATATATTGTATACATTCATAAAAGAATAAATTAATTTATTTTTATTAAATGTAAAATAAAATATCTACTTACACACATTTATACATGAATGTGTAAGATTTTCAAACATGACATGACAAAACTAATAAAGAAAATATCTGACATTAAATTTTATTAACCAAGTTTCTTTTGTCTAAAAAAGTAAAAAAAGAGCAAACATTTGTTGATTTTGGAACGTGAAAAAAACTAAGTGACAGGTCTTTTTTTTAGTTCTTGGTTGGTTTTTGTTCAAATAGAGTCTGTATATAATTGTAATTACATTCATATCAGCCTTTCAAGCCAATTGTGCAAACGCTTTGTGAGTGTTAAATAATAAATGAATACCCTCTGACCAATACAAGATATAGAATTTATGCAGGAATAAAAAGAATCCCTCTTATTCCTACGACTCAAATATTTATATATGAGCAAATCTGAAGTACTGGAACAGAAGGCGTGACGATAGAATGGCCACTTTAAATTACTATATACAATGTCTGAATTAATGATGCCGATGAAATTTTCTAGAATTTACTAAACGTCATTCCAACTGAAACTTAATCATATATATAAATAAGCATTTATTTTTATAGCGTCTGTATATAATTGTAATTACATTCATATCGGCATTTCAAGCCAATTGTGCAAATGCTTTGCGAGTGTTAAATAATAAATGAATACCCTCTGACCAATACAAGATATAGAAGTTATGCAGGAATAAAAAGAATCCCTCTTATTTCTATGACTCAATATTTATATATGAGCAAATCTGAAGTACTGGAACAGAAGGTATGATGATAGAATGGTCACTTTAAATTACTATATACAATGTCTGAATGAATGACGCTGATGAAATTTTCTAAAATTTACTAAATGTCATTCCAACTGAAACTTAATCATATATATAAATAAGCATTTATTTTTTATAGGGTCTGTATATAATTGTAATTACATTCATATCGGCCTTTCAAGCCTATAGTGCAAATGCTTTGCGAGAGTTAAATAATAAATGAATACCCTCTGACCAATACAAGATATAGGATTTATGCAGGAATAAAAAGAATCCCTCTTATTCCTACGACTCAAATATTTATATATAAGAAAATTATTATTTAACACTCGCAAAGCGTTTGCACAATTGGCTTGAAAGGCCGATATGAATGTAATTACAATTATATACAGACGCTATAAAAAATAAATGCTTAATTATTTATTAGTGTAAAATATTTTAAAGATGAAAAGAGACATTATTTAAGTGATGAACTTTCGTTTGTTGAATAAATAATTATTATAAAATGTTTCTTTTAAAAGATAAAGCCAACTAATAATGAAATAGAATTTTAATAACACTAACTTATATTACTTTTAAAGTAAAATCTATTATCACCTCTCATATATATATATTATAACGATCGAAATGAAAATGAAGATCGAATCTAACCGCAAACTACGATATCTGCTCTACAGGGTGCCATCTAGGCATTTAAACCTAGAAAAATTTATAGAGTAGGCAGATACGCGCTGTTAAGATTCCACTTTAATTAAATATTCAGATCGTTAGCCCAAGTCACTAGCTCAGTGGAGACCCAGAGATAAAAATCTATATCTTAATTTATATCTTAAATATAAATAAATAAAAGCCACTGCCAGAAATTAACACATAAAAATATTTATTTACGCACATATAAAATAACATTTAAATTTTGAGGAATAAATTCAACATTTTAGATTTTTCTATTAATCTTTAGTTTTACATTTAAGTAAATTACAACCATGAGTTTAATATTTATTTAGTGAGTCGAGTATGAATAGACTACATAGATCTGCATTTGAAAAGAAAATATTCTTCCCTGATTTAACTTTAGGCAACAAATTTCGCAATCAAACCGGTGCCAATCCATCTGACACATTTATGTATTCAATGTAGAATGAAAATACGACAACACAAAATACTATACTATCAGGAATGTACATCTAAACAGCAAGTAGAATTAGAGAAAAAATTGTCTCTCTACCAACCAGGAATGCGACATCTGTTGGCGAGTAGAACAATAAACATAAAACTCCATAGGAATGAACTGCGGTCCTTTGCCATCTTACAAACCCATCCATAGGCAAACAGAAGGTGTGTGGCATATATATATAATCCTGCCCATAGTGGATCTCATACTACATCTACAATTACACAAATATATCCAATCCATTGAACCAATTCCACTACGAAATGAATAACCTAAGATTACCCTCCCTTAATATAACTTTACAAAACTATATAGCCATTCTCGCCCGACTTAAATTTAACATTTAAATATGTTCGCACAGATTATTTTTATACAATTTGTTTTATAATGTCGAATATAGATTGGCTGCACAGATTCCACGGTCAAAACATTCCAAATTAAACACAAACGATCAAAATACAAAGTCAATCGATAACGTCAATTGCTGAGGGAATACAGGAGACTCTTTGGTGTTCATCATAAGACACCACAGTGACATGATTGACCTATATATTCTAATTGACTGTGAAAACCACAACATAATCAACCGCTAATGAATCTATGCAACGTCTATACCCAACTTAAATGTAATGCATTTAATAATTTCTACAATAAATATTACTACAAATAAAAATAATAAAATGGAAATGATTTTAACAAAACTTAACTATATAAATTTAAACAATCAATTATTAATTTGAAAATCAAATAAGAGTTCATTTTAAAATTATATTAGCTGAATCTTTAAAAAAAACAATGATGAAAGTTCTTAATTACTTTTTTTTGTTGTTGTTAATTTGTAAAGTTCATAGCTCAAGGTAGAAGAGTCCAGGTTTCTGCTTTTAATTCCCTGCGACGCCTCCATTGGAAGATAATGTTCTGGAGATGGCAATAGCTGGTTCAAGGTATCACAGTCTTTTCATTTTTTTTTTAAATAGAGAGTGTGGTATGTGCGTCCTACCACATCTCTCAGACACAAAACGCTGGAACTGTCAGAAAAAACTGTATTTCCCTTTTTATATTATCCACACGGATTCAATCAACAAAACGTCACTAATCCATCACTTTCGTTAGGGTCCGAGCCAAGGCTTAGTGCTTCCATTGGTCAAGCTAATTTCTCTTTATTTTCTTATCTATCTTTCATCAGATCATTTTAATTATACAAGAGCCCAAGGGCCAGTTTGGTTTTCGATAATTCATAAACAATCATTTCCATTTACAGATTACATTAATTAATACCTGTTTTTATTTTTAAATCTTGTACTTTTTTATAAAAAAGTACGTTCAAATACTTATTTGTTTTTTTTTTAAAAAATATTTTTAAAGTTTGGCCTCTGTGCAAATGTATATACGTTTAACAAACATTTTAATTTTAGCGTTTAGTTTTTTACTTTTATTTGCGAACTTTTAAGTTTTTATTTTAAATTAATGTAATGACATATTTATATATCATTACAATATATATATATATATAAATAAAAACTGCATATAAATAGCGTTCCTGTTTATATTATAATGCAAGCTTTGGAAAAAACTTATTTTTGACTGCTTATATGCGTATATATAAAATCTAATGATGCAATCTTGCTAATTTAATTGTCATAGGGTCTTTCTCCTTTCTTTGTGTCATTAGATTGTGATGGAGTGTAATAACCATTGGTATGCTTAGTGTTTAAATCAGCATGGAATGATTTAGAGATAGATTTGGAAAGGCGATGGCTATAAAATCAAAAGCCCAGGAATTCAATTTTGTCATGGGAATTGTTGTATGGCTGGAATTTTTAATATGATTCAATATGCATGAATAAAAAAAAGTCACTATCTGCTAAGAACACTGAAGCCACTCTTGAAAATTTAACCTGCTATTGTTTTTAAAAAAGTCCAAGTTTCCATTTAATTTTAATGCTTATGAATATTTTATATTTTGTCTTTTTTTTTTTAGTGTATACTGAGAGTTGAGTCACAATTTTTCTCACCCTTATACCCATTTGTAGAAAACATTTTTCTTTTCAAAAGAACCCATTTGTTTAAATTTATATAGGGGAGGAGATATGCAAATACACAATTCAATGTATACATAGATTTTTTTTATGTTTGTAAATAAAATATTAGTGTAATTGGATGCATTAAATGGACAATGACTTAAAAGACAAAAGGTAAGATTTTACACATATACATTTTATTAGACATTTAATATGTTAACATTAAATATTAATTAGACTTACTAATAAGTAATTATATATAAATACATTTTCTTGTTTGCATGAATAACAGTTTATGAATGAATTATATCTACAAAACACAAATTAGCAATTCATGGACATAACCTTGATATACATTTAAAGGACATAAACAAAGTAATAATTGTACATCTAGTAATATAGTTTCACATTAAAAATAATAAATACTTTATTGTACATTATGCACTATAAGTTTATAATTTTTATTTTGATTGATATTTTAATATTTAAATCACAGCCGTTTTATTGTAGTAAAGACAAATCAATACTTCATTATATCCATGTATATATTTTTATTAAGTTATAAATATTATAAATTTAATCCCGATTTGTTAATAAATATTTGTTGTTTGAAGTTAAAATCTTTGTTTCTCTGGTCTCTAGATTATCAAACATCATTCATACTTCACTCACCAGAATATCTATTATACATGTATACAGATTTTTAATATATTATTAGCAAAAGCCATTAGAGATCTATATAGAGGTCATATTATTGCCATCCTGTTTAAATCCATCCTTGAGCAGAGTTAAAGGCAAATGTTTACACTGAGTTAGAACCCCGAGTCATAATATGACACATAAGTAGAGAAGGCTCTGGATATACCATTTTAAAGTATTTGGTCCATTATATATTTGGGCAAAAACAGTATATAGAGTCACTACTTTACATTATTTGGTCTGTTACATATTTTGGCACATAACGTGGTAGGCATGAATACATAGGTTCAAAATATGTATAGACTGTGGTCCATTACAATATATTATTTGATAATTTGTTTCAATTTAATGATTTAATTAAAATTTAAAATAAACATTTATTATATGTAATAAAAACATAATTTACAACTTCAGTTTTTAATTAATAAGAAACTAAATATGGAGGTTGACAAAAAGAGTAATAACTTTAAAAAATAAAGAGCAATGGATAGATGAAATTTCACACATTTTGAGGTCAAATTTATCAAAAAATTATGATGTTTTAAGCATTATGCATACAAGAAATATATATATTGTTTTGTAGTTTGTTTCAGTTTAATGATTTGATTAAAACTCAAATTAAAATTTAAAATAAACGTTTATTATATTTAATGAAAATATAATTTATGAGCACAGTTTTTATTAATAAACAGCTGGACATGAAATTTAACAAAAAGATAGAATAAATACTTTCAGAAATAAAAAGCAGTGAGTGGAAGAAATTTCATACATTTTTATGTCAAATGTTTTGTAGCTTAGGAGTAAAAATAAATGAAACAAAAATTTTCACTTTCCAAAGCAAACAGGTAGTTGCAACACTCAGTAAGTAAATAAACATGTTATTTAAAATAGAGTTTTTGCAATTTTTTGAGTAAAAAAATCTAAAATCCTGCCTTCTTAAATGTACTAAATCTTAAAAACAATTTGAAATGCATATAAATCTCCATTCTGTAATATTATCTGATGATTTATTGGAACTTCTGAATGAAATCAAGGGAATAAAATCATTCACTTTATAAGAGCAAAAAAGGTAATGGGAATGATCAGTAAGTAATAAAGACCTCATTTTAAATGGAAAAATTATTTGATTATAAAGAATTAATAAATACTATAAATAATGCATTTGTATAAATAGTTACTTGCAACAGCTACAACAGTAAATAAAAAATAAACTATTAATAATGCAAGAATAATTTACAGATTTGAGACATTCTATATCACTGATTTTCTTCTACTTTGACACATATCTATATAAATTCAGTGCAATGCAAAAGAAAAATACAACACAAAATAAGAGACTATTGGAAAAAGATTGCAGAAATAGCCAGAAAAGAAAGCCTGTTAACATAAGAATGAAAATCATTGTAGACTACAAAAAACTTTTTTAAAAAATAATAATAATAATAATAAAATTTGTACTAAGTAAAACATACAATTATAGTATATACACATGTATTACTAAAGAGATATGCATTTTAACTTATAGCATAAATCTAGTGATATATATGCACACACCTGGGTCTTGTTTTATGCAGTAAATAGGGACCTCAGAAAATGCGCACAAAAGAAATCACACAAAAATAGACTTAACTTACCTTGAAAAATGGGTGATGTGTACTTTAATTTTCAAAAATTGCATAAAACCAAAGAAACAATGTAATTTTTAATTATCCATATTTGTCATGTATCACCCATATTTATACCCCATTTCATAAAGAGTGTAACACAGGTATTAATTAATTTAATAAATGTTTTGAGATAACAATGTAAAATTATTTTGAAATTCACATAAAAAAAGGAAATAAAATATGACTAATAAAAAATTTCAAATTTGAAAAAAAAATGATACAAAACCACCTTTTTTTCTTTTTTATTAACTACAATATTTAATTTTATTCAAAACAATATATTTTTATGTGTAATTTATAGTATTTTAATTTTTTCATACATGTACAGTATTTTAATCATTATCGCTATTTGAAGATATTCAAGTTCATTTGTGAACTAGTAAGACATCAGATTCATCACAAGAGAAAATATAACTAGCACCAACTTCATTTTTTTAAATGCTCTTACAGTACACTCACCCAGACTAAAATGTTTTCCAATCACTGTTGATCCTTTCCATTTTGCTAAGTGATCTAAAATTGAAAATTTTGTTTCCAAAAAAAAATCATTTTCTTGGGTGTTTATTCCTCTCCATTAGGGTAAACTAAAAGTTTATAATAAAAATAAGAACTTAGGCTTATGATAATAAAAAGATACCTACTCACCACTATTGGGCAAAATTTAATTAAATCTAACAACTAAAAATTAAATTTTTATTTTTGTCTTTAATTTTTTAATTTTCAATTCCATTTAAAAATTAATTTTTGTTGTTTCGCATCACTTTAATTTCAGATCATGTTACATCATTTTTAAATTGTTAATTATAATTAAAAATCAGATTTTAATTTTTAATTTTCAAATTTATTTGTTCCCACCACTGTTAGTCACCTTTCAAAAATAAACTTGTGGACACTAAATAATTAATTGATTATGTACACTTTTTTAAAAAATCAAACATAGAATGTGATTTAAAATGCAAAAACAACAACATGCATAGTATACACATCTATAATATTTGAACAAATTTACATTATAATCTTGTAAAATTTAATGTGTGTATATAAAATGGGGAAATTCTGATTTTAAGTGAATTATAAACTACTTTATTGCATAAAATCTATTACAGTACTATTATAAAGCCCTGAAAATATTGAAATTATTACATGGAAGTCGAACTCCGATAATGCACTATTACTTTAAATATGATGTGTGAGTGCACAAAATTTATAATATTTAAAGTAATAGTGCATTATCGGAGCTCAACTTCTGGTCTAATAATTTTTATCACATAAAATTGCATTAAAAAAATCTGCATAAAATAAGACCTGTATATATATATATATATATATATACACACACGGGTCTTGTTTTATGCGGATTTATTTAATGTGATTTTGAAGTTATGCAATTCATGTTTCTTCTTAATATCTTTGTATACGGTTTTCTTTTGTGATAAAAATTATCAGATCAGAAGTCAAGCTGTGATAATGCGCTATTACTTTAAATATAAATTTTGCACACTCACACATCATATTTAAAGTAATAGCACATTATCGGAGTTTGACTTCCATCTAATAATTTCAATATTTTCAGGGCTTTATAATAGTACTATAATAGATTTTATGCAATAAAGAAGTTTAGAATTAAAATCAGGATTTCCCCATTTTATATACAAACATTAAATTTTACAAAATTATAATGTAAATCTGTTCAAACATTATAGATGCCTATACTATGCATATTGTTGTTTTTGCATTTTAAATCACATTCTATTTTTTGCTTTATTAAAAAAGAGTATGTAATCAATTAATCATTTAGTGTCTGCAAGTAATAAATTTTACAAGATTATGTAAATCTGTTCAAATGTTATAGATGTTTATACTATGCATATTGTTGTTTTTGCATTTTAAATCACATTCTATTTTTGTTACTTAAAAAAAGAGTATGTAATCAATTAATCATTTAGTGTCCACAAGTTTATTTATAAAAGATGAGTAACAGCATTGGGCACAATTAAATTTGACAATTAAAAATTAAAATCTGATTTTTAATTTTAATTAACAATTTAAAAATTATGTAATATGATCTGAAATTAATGTGATCATGAAACAATGAAATTTGATTTTTAAACGGAACTGAAAAGTGAAAAATTAAAGACAAAAATAAGAATTTAATTTTTGTTAGTTTTAATTAAATTTTGCCCAACAGCAGTGAATAGATGTCTTTTTAATATCATAAGTCTAAGTTCTTATTTTTATTTTAAACTTTTAGTTTACCCTAATGGAGAGGAAAAAATACTTAAGAAAGTAAATTTCTTTGGAAACAAAAATTTCAATTTTAGATCACTTAGTAAAATACGAAGGATCAACAGTGATTGAAAACATTTTAGTTTGGGAAAATCCATTATAAGATCAACTTATTGGGATTTAGATATAAAGGCCACAGAGTTGACAAAGATTATGTTGTGGAAATGGGATGAAGCAGAATATGGAAAAACTTAGCCTGGGGAATGTGAAATAAAGTAGCTAACAGGTTTCTCTGGGCATAATTGCTGAGAAATTCTTGACTTTGTTTAAGGAGAAGCTACAATACATCACATCACATCATCACATAAAGAATCCAATGTCTTAAATAGTGATAATGTTTAAAATACTGTACATGTATAAAAAAAAATCTAAATTATACATAAAAATATGTTGTTTTGAATCAAATTAAATACTGTAGCTAATAAAAAAGTAAAAGAAGTTTGTCTCCTATCAATTTTTTTCAAATTTGTAATTTTTTATTAGTCATATTTTATTTCCTTATTTTTTTTTTTATGCCAATTTTAAAGTAATTTTACATTGCTTTGCTTTTATGCAATTTTTGAAAAATTACAGTACCTATACCCCATTTTTCAAGGTAAGTTAAGTCTATTTTTGTGCAATTTCTTTTGTGTGCATTTTCTGAGGAACCTATCTACCACATAAAATGAGACCCAGGTCTGTATATATATATATATATATATATATATATATATATATTTTATGTATAGATATTGATATATATATATATATATATATATATTAATCAATGTCTGTATTCCAATTATAATAAAATATATATAATTATTCAAAACAATACAATAATTAATACAGTAAAACGATATTTTAAAAACAAATATATACCACAATTTAATAGAAGTACTTCAAATTGTATTAGAAAAAACTGTTACAAATGTAAACAAAAAGTAATACATCATACATCAATTTTCTCACAATTCATTAATTTTTATATTGGCGGCCTGGGTATTTATCAAATGTTGCTTTTCACTTTTTATTAACATAGCTTCTTTAATTTTGCATTTATTATTATTTCTTTCAATATACAAAATTTTAACTTTATTAAAATCAAAATCAAAACCATAATTACATGTTACATTATGATCAAAAAATACTGATGGTGATACATCATCATTTCTAACATTCTCTTGTCTTGATTTTTGTACTGTTTATATAACAGCAAATGCTCCTTTGATCTTTTCTCCAATGTACATCGAGATTCACCAATATATGCTTTTCCACAAACACACATCCATATATATATTGCACAACTTTGATTTAAAATACTACATCTATTTTTTGAATTATTTATTAATCTATTTAAATTAGGAGTAGTATAAAATGCAACTCAACATATATTTTTATATAACTGTTTTATAAATTTCACTTGTTCATTACAAATAAATGGTATTGATATCCAAGTATATTTTATTTTATCAATATCTATTAGAAATATTTTAAGTGCTATAGATATTGATAAAATGAAATATACTTGGATATCAATACCATTTATTTGTAATGAACAAGTGAAATTTATAAAACAGATATATAAAAATATATGTCGAGTTGCATTTTATACTACTCCTAATTTAAATAGATTAATAAATAATTCAAAAAATAGATGTAGTATTTTAAATCAAAGTTGTGCAATATATAAATGGATGTGTGTTTGTGGAAAGGCATATATTGGTGAATCTCGATGTACATTGGAGAAAAGATCAAAGGAGCATTTGTTGTTATATAAACGAGTACAAAAATCAAGACAAGAGAATGTTAGAAATGATGATGTATCACCATCAGTATTTTTTGATCATAATGTAACATGTAATTATGTTTTTGATTTTGATTTTAATAAAGTTAAGATTTTGTGTATTGAAAGAAATAATAATAAATGCAAAATTAAAGAAGCTATGTTAATAAAAAGTGAAAAGCTACATTTGATAAATAGACAGGCCGCCAATATAAAAATTAACGAATTGTGGGGAAATTGATGTATGACGTATTACTTTTTGTTTACATTTGTAACAGTTTTTTCTAATACAGTTTGAATCTAGTTGATAACGACTACATAGATAGTTGAAAGTACTTCTATTAAATTGTTGTATATATTTGTTTTTAAAATATTGTTTTACTGTATTAATTACTGTATTGTTTTTGAATATATATATATATATATATATATATATATATATATATATATATATATATATATGTTGTAACAGTAGCTGGGTTGAAACCCTGTACAAGGGAATTAGATAGTACTCACCAACTGCCTTTAATACAAGTTATTATTTAAATTGTCTTCAATATGTTTAAATATGATGTATGTGGAGTATTGTGATATATATAGAGATATATATATATATATATAGATTTCAACATTTATCTCCCTTATATATATATATATATATATATATATATAAGGGAGATAAATGTTGAAATCTTTTTTTAAAATAAAAGAAAGAGATAAAAGAAGTACAATTATTTATTTTAGAATTTTTTTTTAAATATGTTATTGCAAATTTGAGAAGTACAGTTGTACACAAATATCTAGTTTTTTTATTGATTGTTTCAAATATACTTTTTTTTTATCATATCTTACTTTAATGAGGGTAATGAAATAAATTTGCTGTATATGCCTCTAAGCAGTTCTTTGTTATTTGATACAATACTTAACTACTTTAAATTTAATACTTAACTACTTTAAATTCTGAGAAAACTCTAATGAATGTATGGTGGACAAAAATTATAGAAAAAAAATGTTAAAAGCATTCCAGAGAAAGAGATCGAAATGCTGATAAACTCTTTTTTTTTTTTTGGAGAAAGTAAAAAAAAAGAAAAAATTAATTAATTGAATTGGAACAGCTGAGCAGAAGAGAACAGGGGACATTTTGGAAAGAGTGATATTAATTAATAATATATTTTTTGATATATTAATTTAGATGGCTATGCTTTCATGGTTATAAAGGACATCAATATTTTTGAATTAACTGACTTGCAGAAGAAATGTATTTTGAATCAATTTATAAAATGTCAACATTCATAATAATGGGGTAACAGCAGATACAGGAAGGGTATCACCATCTGCTACAAGTATGGAGCTTATTCTATCTACCACCTGCCAGCATGAGAAACCTAAGAACCTCACTAAGATGCTAAACTAAATAATATAGACTTAAAGAAAAAGGATCGAATCTAATATGCCAAACAAGTTTCCATTGAAAGATTGATGTCATTATTATTTTGTTTCACATCCAGTTAATACTACAAATGGACACTAATGCTGGACTTTGCCAATAGCATATATCTCTCTTAAATAAAATAAACCTTGATTTCTTATGGATTGTGAACTTAGAACTATCTAAATGTATGTAAGTGAATGTATCATTATTAAAACCCCGGTATCCACAACGTAATATGATTCTTTTATATTAATATAAATTTAGAATTGCTTATCATTACCCTCTGAATAATTATATATGGTTAAATTAGTAATTTGAGTTGTAGCATATAACTATATATATTTTTTATCCCAATCAACATGTATGTGTTATTTCGTAAAAATTTTTGTTTGTCGTTATTAGTTGGGGTAATCATGACTGATAGTGGTCTTGACACTTCACCCTCTATTTTTAAAAAACTGAACTAAATTTTATTTGTATTAAGTGTATTTAACTTTAATCAGTGTATCTAACTAGAAATAAGCTATATCTAAGTATAAAAGTTAATAGAAAAGAATATAAAAAAACATACATTTTTATGCGTAGTTTTGACTTGTAAAGTATATCTAATGGTCACGACTATATATAACTATAAATAAGTAAATAAATAAACTATATTAACTATAAATGTTTTTACATAAACATTAATAAATAAAAAAAATGAACTTACATATCCTCAAGGCAGGATCTGTGGTTCGAACTACGTTATTCTCACTATGTAATTGCAAAGTAAATCTAACTATAAATGTGTAGCTGAAAACTAGGCATAAAAATGTAAGTTCATTTTTTTTATTAATATTTATGTAAAAACATTTATAGTTAATATAGTTTATTTATTTACTTATTTATAGTTATATATAGTTGTGACCATTAGATATACTTTACAAGTCAAAACTATGCATAAAAATGTAAGTTTTTTTATATTCTTTTTTATCAACTTTTATGCTTAGATATAGCTTATTTCTAGTTACACTGATTACAGTTAGATACACTTAATATGAAAAAAATTTAGTTGTTTTTTTTTTAAATAGAAGGCAGAGTGTCGAGACCGCTATCAGTCATGATTACCTTGCTTTGTTATACTTTGATATGAAAATTATTTATATATTTTTTGTCTTGTGAATAATATGTTTTAATAAATTAATAATAAAATTATATACTTACCTTATAATTGGAATTATCTATTGATTTATCGTTGTTTGTTTATTGCTTTCCCTGCCAAGATGTATAGCAAAACTAGTTAAATATGCCTGATATGAATATGCACATGTATATTAAATAGATTTTAAACTCAAACCTTAAGTTTAAAAAATAAATTTGAGCAATTAACTAATGGAATAAAGGGTTAAAACAGGGAATTCAATACATCTAATCATAAATTATACATGCAGGTTTAAGAGATTTAGAAAGAGGGAAAGAGAGCATTCAAATACGCAGATTTCTCCATATACATCTGTTCATCTGATATATTTTCATCCCAACCATGAGAACAAACTAGTTAGTGTCAGGCACCTCATTAGAGATAGTATAAGTAGGAGCATTAAGAAGTATAATTATAATTCTCACTGCACTAGTGAGTTTGGCGCTTGAGGTCAGCTATCATCTGACGCTCATAAATATACTTTTTCCATAAAAGTTTTTTATATATCTTACTTAAGAGATAATGGCCACCGGGAAAACTGTTAACTTAAATTCTTAGATAAAATCTATGCAAGATCTAGAAATTGTGTTTATAAAATTCCAAAAGATAATTGATTCGTATTCAACTCAGTAGACAGTGATCAAATACTATCTACAGGTGTTATGGCGACTGGACAGCCATAGTACTACATCCATTATTCCATGTGGTCCACTTATCCATTTTAAAGATCTACTTTTGCCAAGCATTATAATTGATATATGGGTTTGACTGTTTATATATATAATAAAATGTATAACTTGTTTTGTTTATCATATATATATATATTAAATGCTTTTATTGAATGTGTGCTAAAAAGAAATAAAAGTAATTGTTTTTTCAACCACAATTGGAGTTTTTAGATATAATTAAAATAAAAGCATGGATGGTCCAGAAATTAATTAAGTCAATCCCTAACAAGAGATTGACTTCATTACTTTCTGGATGCTTCATGTTGACTTAATTATTTTCTCCAGACTCCATGTTTTGATTTCAAGTTAAATCTAAAAATCTCCATTTGTGATTAAAGAAACAATTCTTTTATTACTTTTTTAGTTCTCAGTCAATAAAAGTATGTAATATAAACAAATGTTATCTCCATTATTTAAAAAAAATCTTATAATCGTTGGTCTCCTTTTAGCTTCTTTTAGATATTTTAAAACATTTTTTAAATATATTTCAAAATTAAATAATGAATATATTTCAATTAATATAATAATTAATACTATATTTGTTTATTTTCAAAAAATTATAAAAATTGATGAATTATATATATATTTAGAATATTTCAATTGGTGGAACAGAATATCAATATATGTGTAATCATGTTGTGAATCCAATTATAAAGACTTGTGAGTGTTCAGCAGCAGTATATTGGAGGTAATACTACTAAGGTAATTTTTTTTTTAAAATATAAAATAAATTTTGTCATTTAGTTTTAAAATATTAATATTTTCATTAATCTTATATTTGCATATCTATGTTTCTATCTTTGTTACTATTTATCTATCTATCATCTATCTATCTGTCTGTCCGCCTGTTAGTCTTTTTATTTATTTTTCTATATATTTATGAATTTTTTGTTGTATCTTATAATAAAACCATTATAATTGATCAAGTTATATCTCCCATAAATTTTATGCTCGAAGTGAACATAATCTTGATACTTTTGCCATTTTTATATAAAAATGATAATCGGGTGAAATACAGTCACAAAAATAAAAAATATTAGGATTCTTATGGATGACTAATATAAAATATAATACATTGAATTTGCTATATAAAATATATATATATATATATTAAAAGTTTAACAGTTATTATATTTAAAAAAACAATTCCGAAACAAGTGAACCGTTGGAATATTATTATTATTATTATTATTATTATTATTATTATTATTATTATTATTATTATTATTATTATTATTATTATTATTATTATTATTATTATTATTATTATTATTATTATTATTATTATTATTATTATTATTATTATTATTATTATTATTATTATTATTATTATTATTATTATTATTATTATTATTATTATTATGATGATGATGATGATGATGATGATGATGATGATGATGTTTCCAAAGGCCTTTATTGTCTCAAAAGAATACAACATTAGTGGTTACATATAATATCCTGGGTTATCCATTCTGCCAAATGTTATAACACAATTTTGATGTGTATCCTTCTAAGTTTCTTTATAATGTTTAATTTTCCAACTTACAATGTTCAAACTGGTGTTACTGGTTCTATGTTTCTTTTAAATGTGTCCTATTCCCAAAATTCACTGATGTTGCAAGATTTCAGGTTTTCAAAAATTAAAAAAAAACACACTATACCAGTTCCTAAGAGTTTTATCATTATTGTCACTATAACATTGATCGAATCTTAAGTAATGACCAGGTTGCTGCATAATTGTCAGGTCTGGCCAGTGTCTTATCTCTTTTTTGTATCATTGCAAGTTTATTTGAAAAAGTAGCTGGATGCCTCCTAGAATTGTTACCAATTAGGAAGGTGCATCATGCATATATAGCACAAAGGTTGCTGCCATGACACTTGGTGTTAATCCCTCTCTAAATGCAGAAATTAATTGATGCATTGTTACATTAGACTTCCTGTAATTGCTAGTTATCAGATTTCTTATCTGCCTAAGTCCCTAACAGTGATATATCAGATGTGATATGGTTTCCTCAGTTCAATGGCATAACCCACAAAAGGGATCAATTGATGTATACAATCTTTTATGGCAAAGAAAATATGTGGTGGTAATGCAGATAAGTAAAGTTTTATCAGAAAATTGAAAAACTTTGGTTCTAAGGCCATCATTTATACCTTTTAACCAGTTGTTTATTATTAATTCCCAGTATCGGTTTCAAAGCAATTGTGTTATTATCTTCATTTATTAGTTCATAAATTTCCCAGTATTTGTACTTATTAATAAATTGCTCTGGGATTTTTGATTCTATTTTACAATGATATATTAATTGTTCAAAATATGATAACTTTTTGGTGGTGGTTTATCAGTTGGAATGACCTCTATAAGCTGCTTAATTTTTGGAAATTGTTTAACAATATCAATTATATTGTTCCTCATTCTCTGTTTGTCAAAAATACCAATATCATGTAACCCCAAATCATTTTTATTCAGTGGTTTACATAGTTTTGCCATTGATATTGCCACGACTTTCCTTGACCATAGTAGCTGATTGCAAATGGTCTTAATTTTAGAGATAAAAGCCTTTGAGAAAGCAACCACTGGCATAAAGTAAACTATCTTAGTCATCATCAAACTATTAATTAATTGAATCTTAGAATATACTGACATATGGCTAGAGATTCTGCTATTTTCTGGATTGCATTTTTCAATTTGTTCTGCAAATGACATCTCATGCCAGTAGTCCCCAGATGGAATGGAAACCCAAGAAATGAGCCTGGCTTTGCCTGGAAAATGGATGTACATGGCCTTCCCATGAATATGGTGCATGCTGCTGTTTTTTCTGGATTGAAACCTAGTTTAAATTCCTTTGAATATTCTTCTAAAATCATCTGTAGTTTTGGCATCTGCTTTTTTGATGTCAGAAAACTGTCATATCATCCATGTATGCAATGCATGTCAATTTTTGACCTGTTCCTGGGATCTCCATTCCCTCAAATGTGTGGTAGTTAAACAAGAAGGGGACTTATATATAAAATGAATAAGATGGCACTAAGTAGGGACCCCTGTGAAAGTGATTTAGTTGGTGTGAAAGGTGGCAAATTTCTGCCATTTAGGGTAATGTGAAGTTCATGATTTAAGAGTAATTTTGTTATAACATATATATGTGATTTTGGCATGTCAATGTCATTCAATAATATCAACAGTATAGATATATCAACATTGTCAAAAGCCGAAGCAATATCCATCTGTACAATAATCGGGCCATATCTTTTCTTTTCTCTAACTGATGTCAAAATAGCCTTAAATAGCATAACACGTGTGTTTTTTTGCAAATTGACCTGGAGAAATCATTGGAAAAATAAATGGTTCTATTTTATCTTTAATTACTTTCTCTAAAATCTTTATGGGCGATGGACCCATTGATATTGGCCTTATCTCTGATAACAAAGAGATGGGCTTCTTTTTTTATTAAACAGCACCATTGTGATCATATTAACTCCCTCCATTGTTATTATTCCCTGCAATAAATAATTTTCCAGTTGGTACAGGCATTTTCTAGTCAGCTTGTCAAGGTGTTTTAATATGAACAGTGGAATTCCAGGGCTTCCTGGGTGACAGTTGTTTGGCATTTCATTCATTTTCATTATAAAATCATCTATTGCATATGGTGATTCAATCTCTGCCATTCCAAATACATTTGGCTGGTATTGTATCAATTTTCCTGGTCCCAGCTTATCTTTAAAATAGTTAAAAATTGGTAAGATCATTATTATTTCCAGTAAATGTTTCATTGTTAATTTTAATTGCTAATGGCACCTTGATTTCCAGTGCTCTCCCTAATGCCCATCTAATGTATTGCCGAATCCATGTGTGTTGATGCATTAGGCATATTCTACTTTTTTATTTTTTAAATAGCTCTTCAGTGTTTCACATGCCTTGTTATAAGCATTTGTTAGTATATATATATATGTTTCTGTGTGTGTTGAGTAGGAGTTATCACCATAAGATGTTTATGAATTTGTTCTGCAAGCTTCACCAACCCTGAGGGAGGTGGCTGATTTTTCACTATATGATTAATGTTAAATGACAAGATATTAACGTAAGCTAAATATTGCTGTATTGAGTTAAAGGTCATTGAAAGTATCTTATTCCACATAATATAAGTCTCTGAAAAAATAAATTTGGTGTTAAGGTTGGAATCAACATTCTTATTGTTCTAGTTAGTGGCAGTCTAGAGACTTGTATATTACTGAGGTCAATTGATATGAACTGAGCTGAGTGATTAGAAATTGCTGGTAGGATTAACTTCATGCTTATTAGATGATGAAAGACTGGAGAGAAAAAACAAAGATCAATTAATGTTGAAAATCGTCCATGATGAAATGAAACAGCATCTTCAGGTAAGAAACCCCTTGCACTCATCAATGGAACTGATAATTTATGTATCCACTTATTTACAAACTCATCATATGTTACATTGCAGTCTCAGATCAAAATTTTTGGATTAGGTGTAGATCCCCTTGTTGAATTAGTTGTGGCAATTATTTTATTTATTTTATATTTTACATTACATTTATTTTAATTATTTTGTGAAATAAATTAATAATTAATAGATTTGCATCGATGTATATGATTTGAAAATTGGTTAACTGGCAAGTGGTAGCTATCAAAAGACCTGTCCCGGCTGATGGAGAGGTATAGTCTCTTGAACATGCAACAAAGCCCTCACTATTTAGAAATTTTGCTGGATCAATTTGTGACCCTTCAGACATTTTGGTTTCAAGAAGTCCCATTATATGAGGTTTTGTTTCCCTGATTCATTGTTTCAACTTAAATATTTTTTCTATTGAATTCAAACCCTGTACATTAAAAGAAACAATTTTAATTTTCATTTATAAAGATTTACTTTTTACTTTGAATTTATTTGCATTTACTTTATCTTTAATAATACTTATCTTAGGTTGTCTATCAATTGTAAATCTTGGGCATCTTCGAACTCACTTTCAGTTTCAACATCAGTATATCTGTCCATTCGCTACCGTTCTCCTGTGTCATCAAACATAAGTTCTCCTAATTTTAGCTTTTTTCCTGTTTTCCCATTTTTGAGGGTCTTCCTGGCTTTCTCTTCTGTTCAATATTACTCTGAGTAACTTGCTGCATATTTGGCATTATTGTCTGAGTAATCTCAAAATTCGTATTGTTCCTAGTTCTTTATTTTTTAGTTAATTCCAGTTCTTTGTTCAAATTTACATTCATATTCTCTTCATAATATTGCTTCCCATCAACATTTTTTTCGGTGTGTGTTTATCTATATTTTTTTCTAAAGCTTTAACTGCATGCATTTGTATATCATTCCCTTTTTTTTTATTTTTGTATTATTTATCTTAAGGCACACTTTTTTCTCCAACCTTCATGAAGAATCTAGAATCTCACCAATATTACTATCATCATTATTTACATTTGCAGTTTCACTTTCTTGCTTATCTGTATTCATATGTGTTTGCATAGAATTTTTTTCCTTTTCACTTCCCTGAGTTACCACATCAGATGTCAGTATTTGCTTTATATCCCTTTATTTATAGCTCATTTTCTTTTCAAGTCTTTCTTCTGATAAATCAAATCCTTTATTATTTTCATTCTTTGGACAGTCTATAATCAAATGGATTTTTTCTCCATAGCCAAAACATTGTGACCTTAGCCCTTTAATGTTTAGGTATAACACTGCTCCCTGATCCATAATTTGTCTTGGAATTTCTTCTGGCTTAATATTTTGGTGCAGCTTTGTCTTAAAATGATAACTGTTGATGTATATAAGTGTGGGTGTATTATTTCACAGGATTTTTTTAATGTATATGGCATGTCCAAATGGCTGGACCATACTTTTGAAATCATGAAAGCTAAACCCAAAATATGCATTTTTAATTATTCCTGAGCAATAATTTTGCAGATTTTCATTGAAAAATTGTATAGCTATATATCGCGAGTTTGTATGTTCACCTATTTCTGATACTGAGTCCCATAAGTTTTGTTCTGTTAGTTTTTGATATAATAACTCTTTGTGAAATTTATAACAAGCCATATTTCTGTCTGTAATTGCAAGCACTAAAGATCTATTATAAAAGAATTTTTTTAAAGGATTCAAATAACTTGTTCGGTATTGTATTATTAAGCTGAATGTTGATTTCTTGAATTTCTTCTTCTGTCCAATTATCTTCAGTTTGTTCTGTTAGATGATTAGGTGTCTCATCTTCATTTTCTAAACCCAGTTCAAAAAAGTCTATTGAATTGGCTCTCCTAAATCTGCTT
Source organism: Epiperipatus broadwayi (assembly GCA_028023455.1). Taxonomy (NCBI): domain Eukaryota; kingdom Metazoa; phylum Onychophora; class Udeonychophora; order Euonychophora; family Peripatidae; genus Epiperipatus; species Epiperipatus broadwayi. Next base: position 665,567 of record JAQFVV010006397.1, read on the forward strand.
ATTTGTCCTTTCCCTCCGTTTTTTTGTTCTCTTGCTGTATAATATTTTCTAATATTCCTTTTTGTGGTGTCATTGCAGCAATATTTGCATAAGATTTTTTTTCTTACTGGCTTCTGCAACTGATTTGACATCTGTATTGGTATTTCTTTTACTAATAACGCAATTGTTATCTGCAGACGCCATTTCAACTAGATGACTAGATTTTTCTAAGGACAAAATAATAAAAAAAACTTACTTTGTTAACAGCGTCGTTTCTTATAATCCGGAATTGTTTATACATTTCAAAATTATAAGATTTTTAAACTAATAATTAGATTTTGTTTGCCTTTAAGGAAGTACATTCAAGAGCTTTTCTAAGTTTGTTCCTACTTATTGACAGCAGGTTGCACTATATATTATTATTATTATTATTATTATTATTATTATTATCATCATCATCATCATCATCATCATCATCATTATTATTATTATTATTATTATTATTATTATTATTATTATTATTATTATTATTATTAAATGTTAATAAGTCTGTTAAAAAATGTCTAATGATATAATAATAATCAGTTATATATATTTTTTTAAGGTTGTAGTTTTAAATAATAAAACAAAAGTCAAGCTAGCAATAACGTATTAATCAAAGGTTTCAAACGATCTGCTTTTTAATAAGTTAAAGAGACTAGAGCAATTTAGACTCCTTTATAATAAGAATAAAATAATCTTCATATGCACCTCCATGTATCTTAAAATAATAACAAGTAGATGAGGAAAAAAACATAATATTTTAAGACTATTATTCTTATGTTTACTTCAGGTATTGATGACCTGACTAATAATAGCTAATTCATGAAGAAACTGAAGTAATGATTTTTCATTCAGAAATACTGAATCATTAGGACGATGTTTTAATAAGCTAGACTATTCTGCTAAACTCAATACTTATATCATAGGGTCCTTTTAATTTCTTCATTTCCTTTATATGTTTAACTTTAATAAATGATTTTAAACCATTATAGATTATTACCCTAGATTGAGTTATATGAATATTTGTAATTGTTTGGGACAGCTTTTTCATTTTTTTATTTCATTTACTTTTTTGTTCTATCTAATACTCTTGTATTTATCAATTGAAAATATATGTTCAGTGAGCTATGCATAGAGTGCTATTTTAAATATATTTATATTTTTCTCTCTAATCATTATTTTATTTCCTTTTAATCATTTTTCGTCAAGTAGCAAATTTCACTTGTATATGCCTTTCAGAATACAGATAAAATTTAGTAGATGTTGTTTTTGTTTTTCAATATTTCAAGCTTAGATTTTGTACAAATTAGGATTCCTTAATGTACTATTGCTTTGAAAGGGTCTTCTGTTACTAAGATGATTACAGATATTTTAAAATATTTTTTCTCTTTGTTATTTAAGTTGTTTTTTCATCTATAACAATTCTTCTTAAAAATTTGTTCCAGATTAGATGTTTCATTTTCAAAATAACTGGTTTCTGAATAAATAATGTTCACTGTATTTCATAGTAATAATTTAATTTTACTTTTTTTATTTTTGTTATTGTTAAATTGCTATTATTCAACCAATAATCTATAGTCAAAGAATTAGGGCATTAAAAATGAAATTCTTATCTTACTCCAAACAAATTGCTTCTTCTAGATCAAACAAAAAAGTTTTCTGAAAATTTATTATGTCTATGTGAAGACTCATCAACAGATTTACAATTCATGGCTTTTGTCTCATGTTTTTCCTTTAAAAAATTGTCAATCTTTGATGTATGTAAATGTGGTAAAATACAAATTACAACCACTTAATTAGTGGCTGTTAACATTGTGGCTACAATGGTAGAATTGAAATTATAATAAATTCCTAGTTGGAGTCTGTATCCTTTGTGATACATTATAGTTAAATTAATCAAAAGATTAAATAACAATAATTGGAAAAAAAATTTAGTTATTTATTCCCATATTCATGCTGTTTCTTTTTTTTTAAATTTATATACAGAATTACCAAAAATTATAAAACATATAATAAAACCTAAATAAATATTTACAGTAAACTTTATTTCTATGTTTATTAGTTGAATTATTTGGTGCTTATGAGTTATGAAGTAAATCAAGATGGCAGCCTGTATTTTTGATAAGTATACAGTTTCAGGGGCCTATAATTTGCTGAAGATGTTTTAGTTTTCAAATTAAAACAAAATTAATAAATGCATTGTTAAATTTGAAAAAAAAAATTCTGATAAATTTTGTTAAGAATCTTAATTTCATTTTTTTTACTTATATTATAAAATAGAATAAAATGATTTGCTCTTAACATTGTCATAATTTGCTTCAATCAGCATGTTTTTTTTTGGCAGCTTTTTTTTTTTGATAAATTCTAATAATGATAAAAATTTGGAACTGTCCTATTACAAAACATGATGCAGTGGACTATTTCCCAATTAGTGTAAATAATGTATTTATATACATATATTTTCATTTTTCTGTTAATTAGTTAATCAAAAAAAAATAATAATAATAACATGTAAATATGAAATACTTTTTCTAGCAGCCATTTTTTTTGTAAACATTTTTGGGGACTTTTGAAACTGTATATTTATCAAAAATATGGGCTGCCATCTTGATTAACTTGAAAACCTACAAGTACCAATTATTTTAGTAAATATTAAAAGTATTATCTAATTTAAATATAATTTACATAAGTTATGCATTTTAACTTACATCTATAGATAATAAACAAATAACACCATTTAAATACTTATAATTTTAATCTAGCAATATGATTCAATAAAGTTATGTTCAATGTATTAAAATTTAAGATAGTATTATTTTTACCCATTATTGATTCATTACAGATAATGGGCTCTCCAAGTCCATAGCCTCTCTTCTGCACAGAACCCAGATGACTTTTTTATTTCATCCATCTATGTCATATGAAATCTCTTTCTATATGTTTTGCATTCTCTTTGAATATAATTTTAAATTGTAACTATTTAACTATTATCATCTGTTCAATCAGTGTATCCAATTCAACTCCATTTTTAAATTTTAATGCTTTCCACATTATCAATGATGTGTGTTTGCATTCTCAATCACATCATATTTTCAATCTCTTCTTGTTATTCCTGACACATATCTCTTCTTACTATATTGACTGTTTAAAGTCTCTATATTGCTCTTTTATTACATATCCAAGTCTCAGATCTATAAGACATAACTGTAAAATACTTTGTTTATATATCATTTTTTTCAAATGAAAGTGTCAACACTAAGACAATACCAATATTAATAACAATCCATAATCTTAATTTATTGTCAAAGCAATCTCCTTTTAACTTAAAATCAGAAATCCACTTTATTTATGTACTAATATGCATATATAGATGCTAAATAAAAGTTTAAATAAACCTCATTATATAACCTGTTCTGAATGCAGACGAACAAAAGTCAATTATAACAGTCAAACTGCAATTATAACTTTCAAACAACACTCCTACAATATATTAATTCAACAACAAAGCTAATAATTCTCAAGGATGGATGGGTTTATAATCAAAAATTCATTAAAAACTATCAACATTTAGACAATAATATTAATACCAATAACAATCAACCATTTCAATGTGTTGTCAATGCAACTTCCTTTTAACAACAAAGGTGAAATCCACTTTCATTTATGGTCCAGTATGTTATATATAAAATAATGTATTTATTATTATAATAAATAATTGTGCTAATGTTATGTAAAGTATTACAAAGGAAAAATATTAATGTTAAAATGTGTTGATAAGATAAGCATTTCCATATTGAAAAATTTAAATAAATAATAGATCAAGATACAGACCAACTAAAAATGATAATAAACAATGAGAGTAATTAGCCATAAACATTCCATTGTTATAGCATTGCTACCTAGCATTTGGACTGAGAAAGAAATAAAAGCTCACTTGTAAAAAGAATCAAAGTCTTTACTCACATACTCATATTGACAGAGCTAGTTACACTTTTCTAAGAAACACAGTGTTTAAAGAATCATAGATGACTGACAAACTTCAGCACTGAAGGTTCAAAAATAAACTTAGGGACATTTTACAGGCTGCACTGGCCTTATTATATTTTTGTACACCTCTATGGCCCAGTATCATGTTAATATCATATTAATTTTTGTAAGTGTTATTATGTAAAATGTCTATATTAAGCATTGTTAATTTAACTCTTACCAATGTTATCTTGTTGCTACCTAACGTTTGGACTGAGAAAGAAATAAAAGCTCACTTGTAAAAATAATTGAAATCTTTACTCACATACTCATATTGACACAGCTGGTTACACTTATCTAAGAAACTACAAGACAGTGGTTAAAGAATCATAGATGACCCAACAAACTTCCTCACTGAAGGTTTAAAAATAAAGGGACTGTTTGCAGGTTGCACTGGCCTTATTATATTTTGTACACCTCTATGGCCCAGTATCATTTTAATATAATATTAATCTTTGTAAATGTTATTATGTAAAATGTCTATATTAAGCATTGTTAATTTAACTCTTACCAATGTTATCTTGTTGGCAATAAATATCAAATTTTAGTTATAAAGTTTTCTTGATTTATAAATATTTCTGTTTTTCTTACCACCTTTACCATGATTCCAATATTTATGGTGGCTGTTAACAACATAAAACTGCTGCAGTCAACAGTATCAAATTTGAATTGTAATTTTGACTAGTAACAATTGCAGATAGGATTTGATGAGGAACTAGAAATTTGTAGGTGTAATGAGGGTAAATCTCATAGTTTAATACTGGCTGGATAAGTCAGCCCATTGAGAAGCAATTTTGTAATTGTGAAAAAATATTTTTTTTATTTGATTGTTATTAATTTGGATTATTTTTTAATTTATGACATCTGTGCTGCAAGTAACAGTAAATGAGTTTAACATTAATAGTCTTTTTGTTTTTTTAATTAATAGAACTGTGAATGATCCTATTAAAGTTTCAATCTATATTAATAATCTGACCAAGATATCTGAAGATGTTAACTTGTTTTAGTTTATGTTATCAATCTTTATTTTTTTCTTCTAAGAAAATTTATTTAAAATTACCTGAGACTAAATTTTTAGCATTTATCTTTAATCCTAATTTCTTACTTGAACATTGCAAAAACAATCACATCATATGAAAAATCTAAGTGACTTAAATAATTTCCATTTACTTTTGGTCACTTAGCTTTCCCAATTTAATCCATAAAATAATTTTGTAAAACTGCCATAAAAAGATTTGAAATATGATATCACACTGTCATATACCGTTTTCACTATCAATCTTCTTAGTATCACCATGTGATATAATTCTGCTGTTGTATATCAATAAATATGCTTTAAAATATGGTATATTCTAATACAATTTTTCATGATCCAAATGTTTAATCATTGTAGAAATTCTCATATATTCAAATGTCTTCACATGACCTATAAATATGAAGTATAACAGAAACTCATACTTATTGGTTCTTAATATAGCTTTTTTTAATATTTGGAAGTGAAATATCATTATAAAACCACTTTTAAACCTATGTTTTTACATTGAATGAAAACCAAAATGTAACGTAAAGAAATATTTTTGTCATTGTTATGAAAATATTGTATAAACTAATAGAAGACTGATAGGTCTGCAATTTCTAATATCTTATTTAGCATTTTTTAAAATATTAATATTACTACTGCATTCTTCCAATCATGTAATACATATTTATTATTGAGACAATAAACATATTGCTTTGCCAATATTTCTTTTATTTCTTTATCTGCTTCATTTAAAGTATCAATGATAATTCTATAACATCCTGGAACATTTTTCATTCTTCCTCAATTTTATTGTTTTTATCCCCTCTTCTTTTATTTTTATTATCATATAATTTTTTATACAATTTGTCTACACATTTCATGATGACATCTTTTTTTTTAGTATCAGTTTCATCTTTTTTTTTCTCACTGGTAAATTAACTTTTCCAATACATTTAGCAAAATGTTGTTTTACACTTTTCCCCCTTTTATAGTTTTTGTTGTTAATTCAAATTTATATTTTTAAATCATTATTAACTCTTTTACAAAATTCCAAATATTTAATTCTTTTTACTAGATCATTTATAAAACTTTTCATATTTTTTTTCTTATATTTTGTCTTATCTCACTTTAAAAATTTACATCTAGATTGCTGCTTTGTCATACCATCTAGTTTTTTGAAGTTCTTTATAGAATATCAGTAATCTTCTTACTGATTTTAGTCAAATCTGAATCACTTTCAAAATGTTTTAATAATCTAAAATAATGTGTGTTTCTGAAGATCAGAAATATCAACTGTTAATCTTGTTTATCCTACTAGTTTTTGTTTCTCAATTTTTTTACTAATGTTTATCCTATATATCATGAATCAATAACCATTTCCTATATTGAACCTATTATAAACTTTATGAAATACATAATTTCTGTTATCAAAATATAATCCAATTCTTCTGAACATATTTCATATCCATTTATGTTTAGCACTTTTTTTTTGAAAAAACACAATTTATAATGTAATTTTTTTCCTGTGAATTATTTAAGTCTATGTCCATTCTCATTTCTGTCTCCAAACAAAATTTATCCACAACACTTTCATCTTTTATTTGTTTATTTACTCTTGCATTAAAATTTCCCATAACAATTTTAAAATATTGTTCTCATCAAACTATTTTGTAAATCCATATTAAAATTCTTCACTTCATCACATAAAGAACTTGTACTATAATCTTAATTATCTGAATTTAATATCTTCAATTAATTTGAATAAATAATCTTGCAACTCTATTCTGATATACCATCAACCACCACAGTATTAATCTTTTTTTATTTATAATGAATCCCACCCAAATTTGTGCTTCCAAAATTTGTGTCTTTATACTTATGTACATATTCAATTGTCAAATTATTTATCTCTAATTTTGCTTCTAACTTCACAAAAATCAATGCCATTTCATTTAATGTTAGATAATTTTCCTCAATTCATAAAATTTTATTCAGTTCAAAATTGATTATCTGCTTGGATTTATAATCAGGGAATTCTTACCATATCCTTTTCTCAATACCAGATACTATTTAATTAGTAGCTTCATAACCTCTGAGATTAAAATTTGTGGTTTACTTTTCTTTTTTGTGATTGTAAATATGTATAAAAACATTATTCCCACACTCATTCATTCTGCTATTGAAAAAAACTCAACTGAAGAACTCTCAGACAACTGAGAAGAAAGGTCATGGTGCTTTATGATCTCAATCTCAGCAGTATAAAGCCAGAAGACTAACTACACTACTACACTAGGTTATATATATATATATATATATATATATATATATATATGATCTGTATGTATATATATATATATATATATATATATATATATATATATATATATATACATACAGATCATTCTTATCCGTTTATCATGTGAATATTTATATCATAATATTTGCACTAAGAAAAATATGTAGAGTGAACATTAGAAATTTGGCCTCCTTGGTTTCCTTTACTGTAATTAACAGCTTGTTTTCTTCTGAATTAATATATCTACCAAGTCTGCAGAAAGTAAGCTGTTAATTACAGGTAATAATTAGAGAGAATTTGAACAGAATTTCAAGCTCTGTTTAGTCCTTCACTCCATTTTATACAACCAATACACATGACCACATAATGTGAACAGATCATGATCTTTAATATAAGTATTTCATGCTGAACTAGCATTCATCAGTTAGATTGGATCATCATCTTCCACACTCATATATAATCAGTGATTGGATTATATTAAAATAGCTAATCTTCAAACTTTAATGGACAGGCTTCAATCTTCTCTACTCTCCAATTGTTCAACCATCCATATTATATATATATATATATATATATATATATATATATATATATATATATATATATATATATATATATATATATATATATTGTAAACCCTCTTCAATGAGATTCAAAGTTTTAAGGAAGTGGGTGCAAGAGATCAAATGTTGACATAAGCAGGTTCTATGAGGAAGTGTGTTTACCAAAGTTAATTTGAATATATATATATATATATATATATATATATATATATATATATATATATATATATATATATATATATATATATATATATATATATATATATATATATATATATATATATATATATATTGAAATAATAAATTTAACAGTTTACAAACTATTACAAACAATCCTTAAATCCACAGAAGTACTTTCAGTTAATTTCTTAAACCTACCTCAACAGCCATTAAATTCAAAAACAAAAGCAGAAGCAAACATCATCAATTCAAATTCCATGAATCTCGTATTTTAATGTTAGCAGCTTGTCGATTTATTAAATGCATTTTATTCCTTTTTATAAAAATTGCCTCTGTAATTTTTTTTTTACTATGGTTTTTCTCTTCATGAAGAATTTTCACATTTTCAAAATCAAATTTAAATTTATATTTACATGTTTTTTCATGATCAAAAAAAACTGAAGAAGATATTAAATCACCATTATTTTTACTTTTTACATGCTTATATAACAATTCATGCTCCTTCAATCTTTTCTCAATACTGCACCTAGATTCATCTATATATGATAGCATACAATTACAAAAAATTTGATATATGACATTACTTTTCTGCTTGACAGGTATGACATCCTTAGAATTATTGACTAATTTATTAATATTGTTTGGAACATAGAATGAAAAATTAAACACATTCTTATATAAATCCTTAAAAAATTTCACTTGTGGATTTGAAATAAATGGAATAGTTATCAATTGTTTACTATTAATCTTCATTACCTTTAAATATTTAAAAAAAATTATATGAAGATTAATAATAAACAATGGATATTTTTTTTAATTGAAAACTGGAAAAATGGACATTAAACTGAGTGACATCATTTATTTTTAAATTTCATGATTTAAAAACTTAACTGTGGAATCATTATATATTTTTAATAGTTCAGAAATGAAAACCATAGATTGCTAAGAAAGTAAGAGTGGGAGGAGGGAAAGTTTACCTCTTGGTTTGTTACTATATTTTTCCATGAATCGGATGAAAAGCTTAATATGTTGAATAAGTGAATTATATCAATGGATATTTCTCTTAAAAATTAATGAATCGCTTATATTTTGTTATATTTATCAATCAACTGGAAAGCAAAAAAGGATATACAAAAAGTTATTGTTAAAAAACTATTGGCTAATATAATAGTTCCATTCAATTTTATTTTGGGCTTGAAGAAACACGAAATAGCGATTCTGACAATTGATACAGTTATTATTCAATATCACACCATTCAGACGGAATAAATCAAAATAATAATATTATTTGTTTATTGCGTAAAAAAATAGCTCTTTTCAAAGCATTCTATATAATATTATAACACTAATAACTCTTATTTAACAAATATTAATTTTTTAAAAATGTATATTAATTAAAAATTGAATCTATTATAAAGTTTAGGAACACATATTGCTTAAATTAAATCTTTATTCTTATTTATATGATTGATACATAAAATATTTAATAAATGACTATGATTATAAATATTAACTTCTGCTATGCCATAAATATGTATAACTTGAAGCAGAGCTAAGATGTATATATTTTTTTATTATTACTACATGTGCGAGGTTGAAGTATTGTTAATACTTGATGAGATATATATCTGCTTCATTTCATCATTCTAATATCTAAATTAAAAACCATTTAAATTGTAAATGGTAAACAAATATATGTGGCTGTTGTAATTATGTGTAATAATAAACTGTAATAAAAATGGTTTAAAATAATGTTATTTTATAATATTTAGAAGTTTACAATTCAACATAAGTGAAAATATTTTTATTGAAAATAAAGAAATAGTTTTTTTAAGTATTCATTTATTATTTTGATGATTATTTCTTTTATATTATAATTGTCATATTCAAATTGTACATTAAGTATTATAAAGTTAGTACTTTATGAATGGCTGTGGCATCCCTGATCTCAAAATTTTATTTATGCCTCTATTTTACTTTGAAGTCAATAAAGAATCTATCAGTGATGTATGTTGTATTGAGTTTGTTACATCTATTTATTATGTTACTCTTTTTGTAAGAGTTTAATATAAAATTTTAAACATGGATGTCATGTATTTGCACATTTACTACAGGCCATAAGGTTGTAGCAAGTCAGAGAAGTGGCATCCATATTGTTGTAAATGTATGATGCTCATAAGTATTAACATATATTTTTGCAGTTTAAAAAATGCTTTTGATGCCACATTCAATTCATTTATTTGTCAAGTGGAAATCTTTTTAAAATTGTGAAAGTGTATTAATCATGTGATGTTTCAAGATTATTGGCATTCACATTTTGCGTATTAAATAAATGTTTCTTCTCTCTACTAAAAAAAAAAAAAATTTTTTTATTGTAGTTTCTTTTTCATGATGATTTCAAATGTTTTCTAGATCAAAATTGGAAATAAATTTAAATCATTTTTTATAATCAAAAAAAATATGCTGTTACTAAATTATTATTACCCTTATTTTTTATATATTTATATAAAAGTTGATGTTCTATTAGTCTTTTTTTAATATTGAATTTTGTTTAACTTATATATGTAGTTTGCATTTAGATGAAATTTTAAAAATGTGATATTTTTACAATAAAACAATAATATTGGGTATCAAATTTCATTCTATGATCATGATAAAATATATAATTTTATTTTTATATTTCACTTGGAAAACACTATAACTCTTCATGAAGAGAGAAACCATAATAAAGAAATCAGCAAAGCAATTTTGATACTTAGAAATAAAAAATGTTTAATTAATAGAGGAAGTATGAATCCTAAAATCTGTAAATCTTAGGATATCACATTATTAATAAATATTTTTGCACTGCATTTCTTAATAGATTATGCAGGTAATGAAATATTATCATTTGCATTATTTATATTAGATGTATATAAGGATTACCAAATTAAGTAATTTATGCAAACAGGATAAAACAAATTGCAATTTATATATAAACATTGATTCATTTAATGTGTGGACCACTTCTAAATGTTATGGGAGAAACCATTATTCTTTTTAAGTCTGTACGAGTGAGTAATTTTAAATCGAATATTTAGAATATATACTAAATACAGCATTATTTTAAGCATTATATGTAAATGACAAATAAAGCAAATACTATTAATAAATATTTCAGCATACATTTATATTAATTGATATATATATATATATATATATATATATATATATATATATATATATATATATATATATATATATATATATATATATAAGAATAAACAAATCATGTAAATTTTGCAAACAGAAATAAAATCTATTAACAATTTTCATATAAATATCTAATTATATATAGCCTAAATAATTCTAAGAATATATATATATATATATATATATATATATATATATATATATATATATATATATATATATATATATATATATATATATATATATATATATATATATATATATATAATAAATTACAATGCTACATTATAGCTTTTGGCAGCTGATTTTTAAGTTTTATATATTTATGATTTTTATTTGACTAATAACATAAATTCTGTTAATTAATTTTTTCTCAGTACATTTTCAATGTTTTCACATATTCATAACACATTATGAATGTTAAATTGTCTATATAAGAATTTCTATGTAATTAATATTTGCTTCAATTTTTATTAATATCAATACTGTTATAGCCCTGAATTTTGGCATTCATTACATTTTTTTGAATGTGTAATAAATTATGTTTTGCTGACGTTATTTTTTTCATTATATTGGTGTTTTCATGTTGAAGATATTTGTCTTCATTTTATGATTCAAAATGAAGGTTTTTTTTTTGTCTTTCTCAAAGATGTTAGCTGTGTATGTTGTGTGATTCTAGAACCTGAATCATACAATTAACAATATTAATGATACCTTACCAACACTACTAGACTGCTCAAAAATTATGAATTTGTTAAATGTTTTGATGGAGACTGTCTTTTTGCATACATCAATAAAACAAGAATAAATTTGAATTCTATGATCACATAATAAAAATATACATTAATTTTGGGAAAAAATGATAATGTATAAAGAAGAGAAATAATAAGAAAAGAAAATTCAAAGAGATATTGTTCATATTCAAAAAGTGAAATGAATTAATGCTTTAACATTACTTAAATAAATAAAACCTAGAATATGAATATTAATTATGTATTAATATCTATAAATATATTTTTACTTTTATTAATTTTTCTTGAATATGATGTTAAAAAATCAAAAGTGCCCTAGCCAAATAATGAATTGCACCTATGCTGCTAAGAAATATGACTTTTAAAATATTAAGGCATCCAATCACTTTGTGAAACATTCTAAGAACAACGACTAGAATTATATCAATAATCATTATCAAATTAGGATTTCACTACCAATGACTTCCTTTCCAAGGCAGTTTTGTCAAGCACATCATAACGCAACACAAAACTAATATATATTTTACTATCTTTCCACAATTCCAACTTACATTTTAATTATTTTAGTCTCATAAGAAATTTTAAACAAATTAACAGCTTCAGAATCATAAAATTTTATAAAAAGACATTTCTTTTATTAATAATCTCCTTTTCATTCTTCTCAAAAACAATATAGATTGCATAAACATAATCTTATGGCCTATATTTTTTATAAATATATATTGCAGAATTAAGATATTATACTATTTATTTTACTTTTATAAACTTTTAAACTTTTTTTTAAACTCAAACTAATTTGACTTATATATAATTTGTATATGATTTGATTTAGGCTAATTATTTAATTTGCAAATTTCAATAACTATATATGTTATATAATTATATAAGTGACTTGAACACAGGTTTTCAAGCTTTTTTTTAGCTATCTGCTCTATCTCATACAACAAATACAACATGACAACACACATTGAAAAAGATAAATTATCTCCAATATATATATATATGAAAAACAAAAACAAGTTACTCACGTAACCTGCTATCACTTGTTATTTATGTTCAAAAGATGGCGCTTTTACCAAAACCACCGAACAAGTGTTAAATTTGTTTACATAAACGAAAAAAGAGTCAGAATTAACTACCTCTTTCATTTGCTCACCCCCAGATCAGCTGATTTCAAACTGGTTTGCTTTCCTCAGTGAGGGATAGAGTATAGAAACTAGATCTAAACACTGACTCTCAAGTGTTTATGCAAAACGTTTCTATCAGATTGCAAGCGTGAATTTTTCATATAAATATCTGGCTTGCTAGGCTGAGTTTGAAGACTTTACCGGTCTGAAAAATTCATGCTTGCAATCTGATAGAAACGTTTTGCATAAACACTTGAGAGTCAGTGTTTAGATCTAGTTTCTATACTCTATCCCTCACTGAGGAAAGCAAACCAGCTTGAAATCAGCTGATCTGGGGGTGAGCAAATGAAAGAGGTAGTTAATTCTGACTCTTTTTTCGTTTATGTAAACAAATTTAACACTTGTTCGGTGGTTTTGGTAAAAGCGCCATCTTTGAACATAAATAACAAGTGATAGCAGGTTACGTGAGTAACTTGTTTTTGTTTTTCATAAATGTACCTTTAAAGTTTTCTTGCAATGATATATATTGCAGAGACTTTGATTATATGGTGATACTGAACTGAGATCAGACCCATATAAATATCTGGCTTGCTAGGCTGAGTTTGAAGACTTTACCGGTCTGAAAAATTCACGCTTTCAATTTGATAGAAACGTTTTGCATAAACACTTGAGAGTCAGTGTTTAGATCTAGTTTCTATACTCTATCCCTCACTGAGGAAAGCAAACCAGCTTGAAATCAGCTGATCTGGGGGTGAGCAAATGAAAGAGGTAGTTAATTCTGACTCTTTTTTCGTTTATGTAAACAAATTTAACACTTGTTCGGTGGTTTTGGTAAAAGCGCCATCTTTTGAACATATATATATATATATATATATATATCATGCTGTAACAGCACTTATCTGTTTGTTCAGCATGAAATACATATAGTGGAGATCATTTATCTTTTTTACATGTGTGTAATTTGTATAATGGTTGTATGAGTTAGAGCATTTAGCTGAAAGAATCTTGAAAATCTGTGTTCAAACCCTTGCATAATTACATCTAAAACTTCAAATATATGAATTATACTTGTATTCGATCAAATTACATATATGTATGTATATATAAAGAATGTGGAAATATATGTATTATTTTTAAAAAAGCACAGTCTGATATATATATATATATATATATATATATATATATATATATATATATATAGAAAAGAAGCACTTCATTTAAGTGAAGGTGTTCATGAGATGGGTTTTGTACTTTTTCCTTTACTACTTTGTCTTATTCTCACACAAATTATTGAATTTCTTTGCAATGTAAAAGGCATCCAATCTTCAGGAAAGGTAATTTATATAGTTTTAAATATTTTTGCTTTTTTTGTGTTTTTGTTTTAAAAAATTCATGTAGGTCACAACTTTAAAATAATATTACAACTTAATAATTTTATCTATATTTATTTCTCAAGTGCCTTTAAAGATATACTCTTCACAATTATATTTCTCTCCTAAGTAAAAACATATCAAAATTGTTCTCTTTCTCTTGAAAATATAAATCTGGAAGAGGTTTAAACTTTGAGATTTATCTCAAATATACTTTCAAAGAATCACTTGAAATTTGGCTAGAGGACTTAATATGTTACTTCAAACTCTGATTGTTAGTATCTAAAACTTTTAATTTTGTAATAAAATTAAATCTTAAACACTACTATACCTATCTTTTTGAAAACAAAAATGATAATATACACAAATTGATACAAGATCGATATACCAGAGAAAAGCTTAAATGATAGATCTTTTACTAGATTTCTTTGTAGGCAATAAGGGATAGAAAATATAATATTCTTTAATTAAATTCTAGACCAATATTTAACTACATGTTATCTTTTTTCAAGGTTTTTTTTGGTTCATCTTACTCTTTTCATTTATTTTGCTCTCTCATGCACTATATAAAACTAAAGCTTGTAATATCATCAAAACCACAATTATATATTAATGCAATAAAAAACCATGTCTAAAATTTAGTCTCTGTTGTTGTGTTATATAAATCAAAATTTGAACAGATTAAATCTATAGATGGATCTCTTTTTTTTTAAATAATAGAATAGTATCTGGTGTTATTTTTCTTCTCAGGAAAAATATTTCCTATTTTGTCAATGTATGCTTAGTGTATTCATACAATATAGGTAAAAAGTTATCCCCTCATGCGTTTTTGATTTATTGCAGCTTTGACAAACAATTAAGGAATTATGTTTAAAAAGTGCATTTATTTAATCTAAATGAATTTATATATATATATATATATACAATAATAAAGATTCTATCTTCAATAAAAATTGTATTTCTAAACAGCGGTATGCTAATTGAATTTTGTTTAGAAGTATATTCAAATATTATCAAATGATCACCAATGATGATCAAATATTATGACAAAGATTAGCTACTCAGTCTATTTTCACACAAATATATTATAAGATATAAGAGATTATATCAAAACAGATTAACAATTTATCTTAATTACTCTGATATTTAAAGTTTTTTCATGTATTCATTTTTGAAATTTTGATTTTAATAAATATAGGGCAAAAAATGAAAATATTTAATAAAAACATTTATTTTTCATTAAAAATAAAAATTATAAAAAATGATTATCAAATTGACCACATAATACAGTTACAAATCATACACAAAGGGATTAACTATAGACTAAATATGCTATAACATCTTTAGATATTGTGGAATTATTGTTGGTAAAGTATTTAATGCAAATTAAAATAAAACAGATAAACGAATTATTTGTTGTTATTTCTGCTGAATTGATAAAGATAACACCATTAAGTTAACTTACACAAAAATAAAATAGATTCTCCTGTAGAAGTTATAGTTTCCAATATCATTTTCAATAATAAGTTAACATTTTTAGATCTAATGTTATCTATATTTTAAATATAAATGGCCCAGATCATCATCCCCCACACACATATATAATCAGTGCTCAGTTTATATATATTAAGATAACATCTTCAAACATTATGGACAGACTTCATTCTTACACCAGTAAATATGTCTAGAAGCAATAACTACAAATTTTTGGTTTCAAAAGGACAAAAGTTGATTGTAATTATTGTGTTTCTATAGACATGTTAATTTGTTTAAATAAAGTCACAAGTAAAAATCTATATGAGATATATATATATATATATATATTTATCATCATTTTGAAACATTATCAATCCACTGCAGGAAGATCTTTTCCGGTTCAATTCATCCTCACTGACCTCTAACCTTTCTTCTCTACATCACACTAGCACGATTTCTTATTTCATCCATTCATTGCACATATTGTCTTTTTCTAAGTCTTTTACAATCTATTGGAATGCAGTTTAAGATTTCAACTATTCATTTATTATCATGTCTTTTAGCAATATGTTCAGCTCAACTCCACTTCAGTCTTTTAATTCTTTTCAATAATGTCAGTAACATTTGTTTGTTCTTTCAGCCATGTATTTTGTTTTTCATCTCTTCTTGTTATACCTAATATATCATCATCATCATCAACCATTATCAATACACTGCAGGATGAAGGTCTCTCCAAGTTTAATCCATATTTTCCTATCTTTAGCTTCTCCACATCACCCCTGCCCACTTTCTTATTTTATCCATCCATCTCACATATGGTTTCTTTCTGGGTCTTTTACAGTCTCTTGGAACCCAGTTTAAAATTTCAATTGTCCATCTATGATCATCTCTTCCAGCAATATGTCCATCCCAACACCACTTCAGTCATTTAATTTTTTCAATAAGGTCAGTAACACCTGTTTGTTCTCTTACCCATACATTACATTTTCGATCTCTTCTTGTTACTCCCAACATGCATTTCTCCATACTTCTTTGAATGGTTTGAAGTCTCTGTATGGTTCTTCTATTAAGTGCCCAATTTTCAGATCTGTAAGTAAGAACTGGCAAAACACATTTATTAAAAACCTTCCTTTCAAACACATAGGCATATTTACTTTTAGTATCAAGTTATTTCTATCAAAAGCACTCCAACCAAGTTTAATTCTATGATTAATTTTATCCATTATGTTTCCATCTGTATTAATAATCTGACCAAGGTATTTATAACTGTTAACTTCTTCTAATTCATCATAATCAGTCTTTATTTTCATTTTGTGGGAAAATCTATTAAACATTACTTTAGTCTTTTTAACATTTATCTTTAGTCCTACTTTTATACTTTCATCTGATAACTCCGGCAACATGCCCTGTAGCTCTAAAGCATTATTTGCAAAAACAACTACATCATCTGCAAAACCTAAATGACTTAAATAATCTCCATTTACTTTTACTCCTTTAGCTTCCCATTTTAATCCATGAAATACTTCTTGCAGCACTGATGTAAAAAGTTTTGGAGATATGGAGTCACCCTGTCTTACACCTTTTTCAATGTTGATTTTCCTACTATCATTATGTAATCTAATTGTTGCTGTTGCATTTTTATAAATATTCTTTAAAATATGACAATATCCTGGATCTACATTTTGATGATCCAATGATTTAATCACTGAAGAAATGTTTATAGAATCAAATACCTTTTCATAATCTACAAATCCTAAGCATAATGGCAACTCATTCATTTGTCCTTTCTATAACTTCTCTCAATACCTGGATATGATATACTATACTAAAACCACTTTTAAATTCAGCTTGTTCTCTTGGTTGGTGGAAATCTAGTGTTTTCTGTAGATGAGTTGTAATTATCTTAGTAAAGATTTTGTATAACACTGATAAAAGACTGATAGGTCTGTAATTTCTAATATCTTTACCACCTTTTTTAAATATTAATATTAATACTGCATTCTTCCAATCATCTGGTACATCTTTATCATTTAGACATTTGGTATATAATTTTTCTAAAAAAAATTTCTATTTCTTCACCTGCTTCTTTTAATATATCAATTGTAATTCCATCATTACCCGGATCCTTTCCTTTTTTCATAAATTTAATTACATGTCTCACTTCCACATTCAAAATTCTGGGCATTTCGAAAGATATAATAGATATAGGAGGCACTTGCTCTTTATTACTATATAATTTTTGATAGAAGTCTTTTACATATTTCATGATGTCATCTCTTTTTAGTAATAATGCCATCTTTTTTTCTTATTGCAGATATAAATTTCCTATCAATACCAAAATATTGTTTTACATTCTTTAGACTTTTATTGTCTTCTACAGCTTTTCTTCCTGGTTCACAATTATACTTTTTTATATCATTTTCAACTCTTTTCCACACCATTTTACAAAATTTGAGATATTCAATCTTTCTTAATACATCATTGTTATATGTCTTCATATTCCTTTTTTTCTTCATAAATTCTCTAGACTCAGTAGAAATTTTATTGGTCAATTGCTGCTTTTTTCTACCACATATCTTTGTTGCAGTTTTTAAAAAGTATATCAGTTATTTTCCTATTAATGTCATTCAAATCTGAATCATGTTCAAAATCTACTAATACTTGAAACCGATTTGTAAATTCTAATTTAAATTCATTAGAATGTTTCTGAAGATTAGGAATATCCTGTAAATATTGTTTTCTTTAATAATTTTTGTCTCTCTAGTTTTGCATTAACATGTATCTTACATCTTATTAATCAATGGTCACTTCCTGTGTTAAACTTATTGAGAACATTACAATCTTGAAATATGCATTTTCTGTTAGTCAAAATATAATCCAATTCTGCTGTACCTTCATTTGGATGCTTCCATGTCCATTTCCTTTTAACATTTTTCTCAAAAAAAGAATGCATAATATAAAGTTTTTCTTTTTCTGCTAACTCCACAAGTCTATGTCCTCTCTCATTTCTATTACCATACCCAAAATTACCTACAGCATTTTCATCTTTCATTTGTTTACCAATTCTAGCATTAGAGCCTCCCATAACAATTTTAAAATGTTGTTTACTCTGATCAAAAGCCTTTTGTACATCCATATAAAAATCTTCTACTACTTCATCACTATGAAAACTTGTTATGGCATAAATCCGAATTATCTGCATTTGGTATCTGCTATTAAGTTGTAAAACTAATCTTGCCACTCTGTCCGATACACCATCAATCTCCACAATGTTATTCTTCCATTTTTTATTTATAATGTAACATACTCCACTTTTATTTCCAATATCTGTGCCTTTATAGTAGAAAATATGTCAACTTTTTAAATCAATTGCTTCTTCACCTTTTCTTCTAACTTCACAAAGTCCAATAATGTCCTATTTAATATAAGACAATTCTTCTTCTAACTCTTGCAATCTTCCTTCACTTGAAAGTGATCCGTAGTTGTAAGTACCTAAATAAAATGTCTTCATAAAATGGCAGCCTAATCTGCAATCAGGGGATTCTTAGCACCCCCAGCCTTCGGCCACTAACCGCTGCCTTGGTTGGTGACTTTATAACCTCCTGGGAATAAGGACCATGATTTATTTTTATCTATCATGATTGTATATATTGGAAAAAATATTTTTAAACTGAAAGGTAAATAGCCAATAAACTCACCATGCTGGCTAATGCATGTTGGTGGGCAGCCCATCCACATGCGTATACTAAATGAATAATCACATAGTAATAACAGCTGCAATGACATGAACATATGGAGTGTTAGGAATTTGCCCTGCTTGGTTCCTTTAAGGCCTCCAAGAGGAATCAAATGGTCTTCTTTCAGTTAATAGCAAACTCCTTTCTGCAGCCTCCCAACATATATCTCTCCATATGTAATTGAGTAGTCTGAAGTCTTTGTATTGCTCTTCTGTTAAATGCTCAAGTCTCAGATCCATAAAGTAAGAACTGGTAACATATATTTTTTAAAAGTTTTCTTTTTCAAGCACTTGGTCTTTTTTTTCCTTTTAATATTTATTTTATTTCTACCAATGACACCCCAATTAAGTTTAATTTTATCATTAAAATCATCCATCATGTTTCCATTTGTAGTAATCATTTGACCAAAGTATTTGTAGTTGTTAACTTCTTCGCTCATCATTATCAATCTTTATTTTCTTTTTGACAAAATTCATTGAACATTACTTTAATCTTTTTAACATTTACCTTTAGTCTTACTATCTTACTTTTATGTGATAACTCTTGCAATATTTCCTAGAGCACTAAAGCATTATTTGCAAAAACAACTACATCATCTAAAAAATCTAAATAATTTAAATAATCCCCTATTACTTTTATTTCTTTATCTTCCCCTTTTAATTTTCAAAATACTTCATGCAAACTGCTCTAAGAAATTTGGGGGTTATGGAGGCCCCCTTCTCAATGTTAATCTTTTTAGTATCATTATGTAATCTAATTTCTTCTGACAATTTTTTTAAATGTAATAACATCCTAGGTCTATATGTTGATGATTCAATGCTTTAATCACTGAAAAAATGCTTCTAGAATCAAATGTCCTTTTATAATCTGCAAATGCAAAGCATAATGGCAACTCATATTCAATGATTCTTTTTATAATTGCTCAATATTTGGATAGATTCACTGTACTAAAAACACTTTTAAATCCAAATTGTTCTTTTGGTTAATTGAAATACAAAGTTTTCTGTGAACGAGTTGTAATTATTTTGGTAAAAATTGTATAGAAAAGTAATAAAAGTCTGATAGATCTGTAATTTCTGATAACTTCTTAATCACTTTTTTAAAAATATTAATACTGCATTCTTCTAATCATGTGGTACATGTTTATCATTTAAACATTTGGTATATAACTTTGCCAAAAAATTATATATTTCTTCATCTGTTTTTTTAAGATATCAATTATAATTCCATCATTATCTGGGGATTTTATCTTCTGCATAAATTCAATTGCATGTCTCATTTCTTCGTTTAAAATCATAAGCAATTCAGAATATGTAGTAGATGTAGGAAATATTTTTCCTTGTTTTTTATTGCTATATAATTCTTGATAGAACTCTTCTATACATTTCATGATGTCATCTCATTTCTTTAGTAATAGCTTTATCTTTTTTTATTGCAGAAATAAGTTTTTTACCAATACTATGATGTAGTTTTACACTCTTGAGACTTTATTTTTTTCTATAGCTTTTTTTTCTAGTTCACAATTATATAGACTTATATGACTATCAACTCTTTTTTATGCTATTTTACAAATTTCAAGATATTCCGTCCTTCTTAAAGTATCATTTTTATATATTTCTGTGTATATATTGTAACTATAAAAATTATAATGAAAGCTATTTTGTAACTATCATAAAATATAATGATATATTCACTACAAACATGAGACAATAAAATCTCTCATTTCAAAACAAATAAAAATAATCACTGGCATATTTCTCTTAAGATCTAGAGTATACCGATGTTGGGAGGTCATTGTAATTAATAAAATACACTAGCCATTGTAACTATAAATAAATATTAGTTAAAGCAACTGAATAAAATGATAGTGAAATCAATGGAGTGAATTACACTTATCTCCAATAATATATGCTTTCAACAAAGTAAATCTCTTTTCCTCTAGCCATTTATATAAAACACGCACATACTGGCGCTATTTGTAGCTACTTAAAATTATCAAAAAAAATTAATATTGAATATCATCAGGTTGGAAAAGGAAATCAAACTCTTTTATTCAGCTTACCTATGTACATGTATTTTACCTGGACACCACTAGGCTGTCTAAACATAGATAAAGATATATCATCTTTGTTCATAGTGTACTTGGTTCAAACCCACTTGGATGAATGGAAACTGATATCCTTATATTTTGGCTGTATCAATAAAACTACAAGATTTCAATACCATAAGTTCTCATCTAATACTTTTACAGGTGTTGCCAGCTCAGTTCTAAGTACATAGATTTACAGATGCACAGATGCTCTTACTAATGGCTCACAAACAAACATAGTGAGGACCATTATTTATATAAGGCCATTAAACCTATTTATTTAATTTATTTATCAATAATAATATAACCGTGATGATGATGATTCCAGCCACAGCTTTTAAGATCAACATCACAACAATTCATTTAGCTTTTTTTTATAACCCGATAATTACTTACTTACAACATTATTATATTTAAACTGGGAATTAATTACTAATATTTACCAATGATGATGATCATTATAACTAATCTCACAACATAAGATTTAGCTTCTTTTAAATTTATATTTATTTACCTGAAACACCATTATATTTAAACGGTGATCCAACTCTTAACATTTGCTAGTGATGATGAATGATTATAATTAAATGATAAAATTAAAAAAATAACAATACTAATAATAAAAACGTGAAAGCCAAATATTGTATAATTATATTTATTAAGACTCTTTCATTAATAAAACAAATTTTTAATCATCTAATTGACTGCAATCATTATTTCAATCAGTCAAGCGTTGTTAGCCGAGAGGTCAGCGCAGCAGCCTTGCAAGCAAGTAGTTGTTTGCAGACGCCTGTTACGGGTTCGCCTCCCGGTCGATGCTATGACATTAGAAAAAAAATTATTATTTCAATCAAATACATTATCAAAGCAAAATATCTAATACTGTATGTATAATCAAATAAGAGTAAATGTACGTTTATGTTCCTACCCATTTAAAATAAGCTCGTTTAAAATGAAACATTAAAAAAAAAATTCCATTGAATGCTTATTCAATATTTTTCCCAGCTTTATCATATATGTTATAAATGCAATACTAAAAAAAAATCATTCACGCCATATGTGTGTTGACTTTCATACGTGTGACTCTATACACTATTAATTTGCTCCTTTAAGTGATGTATGTTTGTATAAGTAGTCACCCCCACACACTCGTGATATGTTAACATATATATTATGTTAAAATATTTGCCTTCATAATATTTTTTCATAAACAAATTATACACATAAAAAAAATATTTAAATCTTGAGCAAAGCAACATTTATGTCAAATTTAAATATGCAAATAAAAAACATTATAAAATAGACATTAAGAGATTGCTCAAATACATTATTTAACTCAACAAATAACAATGGTAAAAGGACACGCAAAGCAACATTTATGTCAAATTTAAATATGCAAATAAAAAACATTATAAAATAGACATTAAGAGATTGCTCAAATACATTATTTAACTCAACAAATAACAATGGTAAAAGGACATATTAAATTACAATAATAAAAAATATTTAATGATAATTGAAACATTGAGTTTAATAACTTTAAAATGTGTTTGCGTGTTGTTATGCAGTAATGACAATTAATAATAAAATAAATAAACTTTTAATGTTTATGTATTATAAGGAAAAGAAGTGGATGTTTGACTTATAGAAAGAGTTCCATAAAATTATTTTTAATAAGTAAAAAGAAAAAATAATAAAATTTCAAAGGTACCCTTCATTTTTTTCAGTTCTTACTAATGTCCAAGTTAAAACAACAGGCTGTTCTCTTCTCTATAGCTTTGGACCATGTTGGTTTAACTTGTTTTTACCATTTCAAAGTTATTACTGTCATTTTTGATGAACATAAAAGAAAACTAAAAAAAAACTGATTGGTAGATTTGTTGAGGTTTGATGTGTGGATTTTATACATCTTCTCCTTTCTTTCCTTCCTTCCTCTTCTTCCTCTCTTTAAAGATGTTAGTTCATTAATAAACCATTGGGTGAAAAAGAAGTCTCTGAGACAGCATGTGTGATTGATTTTAAGCATGGCCATTCTTTGGGTATTAAAAAATTATATATGAGTGTACAGACAGACAATCCAAATCATGCTAGAGATCCTTGGGGACAAAATAGTGTGTTAAAAATGCATTCTCTCTCTCTCTCTCTCTCTCTCTCTCTCTCTCTCTCTCTCTCTCTCTGTCACACACACACACACACACAACTGATAAAATATATAAACACTGGATCCATTTTTTATTTTTCAAAGTAGCAATTGGTGCACTTTCCTTATAACACCATTTTACTTTTCAGCTTCTTTTAGGAACTCAATCTTTATCTATCCCACCAGAATAGCTTAACTGCTATAGTGTTTATATATCAGCATATCTTCTATACTATTTAAAGCAAGATTTTAACATTTTGCCTTTATTTCTTCCCTCAATGTAGGGGGAAAAAAGCTTAAAAGAGAATGACTGACTGACTATTGTCTTAAGTTGAAGTCACCCCTCACTCTTTCTCACACAGCTTTTTATATGACAGTCTTCTGTAACGTCCCCAGCTTTGTCCAGTTCAAAGATCATCCAGCTATTACCCCAAAGATTATTTCACACCAAAATGATTGTCATTTTATAATAAACAGAATTAAAAACTGATGACAATTAATGGTCCAGTAATGAAAAGAAAATTAATTGTTCTATCTATTTTGTCAAAACATCTTCTCCTTTGACAATTTCAAATTCACAGAACAAAAGAAAAAAAAGAAAAATTAAAATGTATGTGTAATTAAAACATAAGTCACTCTGATTTAACACATTCATATTTTCCTTTCAGACAACATGTGCACCTTGCAAGCCATTAATCTTTTAATCTTTAGATATGATCCCTAGCCTGTTTTATTTGCAAAAAAAATAAGCTATATAATAATACTGCTTTATTTAATATAATAGACTAATACATCTAATATTATCTCTTATAATATTCATTTTCTCACTACTACTTACTATTAAATATTACTTATTAATATTTATAATATGCCCACACACAAAGATATATATATATATAAATGTCTAATTTAATAATATATGGATATGGGAATGGGATTATATCCCTACAATATTTATATAAAGAGAGAGAAATAAAATCAAGTCATATTTTACATGCCTTATATAGCTTGCATTTACAATATGTAAAGTAAATAGTGTGCTAATAACTCTAAACAACCTTTTTTATGATAAATACTATAAGAGAAGACATTTCAATCATCTTTATCTAGGATTGTCTCCATTCCCAGACTGTTTTAGAGCTATTGTTCTCTTCACTAAGGAGCTAAGACACCAGATTCAAAAAATAAACTCAAACTAAGCATTTGTCTAATAGTTAATTCTTAATAAGATCTGAAATTTTCAGACACCCACATATCTTTAAACTCAAGTCTCCAACTGAAAAAATCATATGGGCCTGAAATTATTTCAGATACACCTTATATTAATAGGCTCGTAATTTAATTTAGCCAAAGCCCCCAACAGCATGATAATAATAGTAATAAAATCAAGTCATATATCACATTACTTATATATCTTGCTTGTATATATTATATTTAATGTTTTCATGGTTGTATGATGTAGATAAATGATTTTTTGGGTAAAATCATGTTATTTTCTATTATATACCAATATATATATATATCATCACTGAATAAGGCAATAGTTTGGAAATGGTCTGGGGATGGGGACTATGCTATATAAAGATGATTTGAATACCCTTACTTGTAGAATTTATCATAAAAATAAAAAAACATATATATATATATATATTGTAAGGGTACCTTACAACTGATTTCAAACCCTACCTTATATGTCCACTGTAGCAGACTAAATAAATAAAAAGACATAAGCTGGAAGAATAGGTTAAATACCTGATATTTAATTTTATGTGCAAACATACATATAACTACATACACATTTGTTGTTTGTTTAATAAGCACCAAACCAAAATAATATTGAAATAAAGTAAATGCTCCTTTTTAATGAAAAAAGAAAAGCTTAATATTAGAAACTTCTTATATATGTATGTGTTGGTAAATTTATAAACAAATATTAGAAAATACAGTACTTAAAAGTTTATAAAAACTTATTATTAAAAACTTATTATTAAAAAGGGTTCAAAATACAAAACAAAATTATAAAAATAATAATAATTTATCAACTTCTGTCTTTTATAACCATAATAAATCATGTATATATGATTTTGATTTTAATTATAATAACATAAAAATACTGGAAACTGAAAGAAATAATAATAAAAGAAAAATTAAGGAAGTGGTGTTAATATATAAATACAAGTAAGATTTTAATTAATAGGCAAGCGGCAATCGTTAAGATCATGGAATTATGGGAAAGTTGACATCATGGAATTATGAGAAAGCTGATATTTTAAAAGTATTAGTTGACAAAAACTACAAGAATAGTTGAAAGCACTTCAAAGTGATGGTTATAGATATATTTTTATAAACTTTTAAGTACTGTATTTTCTAATATTTATTTATAAATTTACATACATTTATTATTAACACTCGCAAAGCATTTGCACAATTAGCTTGAAAGGCTGATTTTTTAATGTAATACAATTGTATACAGACACTATATAAAATAAATGCTTATTTACATATGATTAAGTTTCAGTTGAAATGACATTTAGTAAATTCTAGACAATTTCACCAACGTCATTCATTCAGACATCATATATAGTAATTTAAAGTGACTTCCATCCTCACGCTTTCCTTGCCAGTACTTCAGATTTGCTCATATATAAGCATTTGAGGCATAGGAATAAGGGGATTCCTTTTATTCCTGCATAAATACTATATATTGTATTGGAGAGAAAGTATTCATTTATTATTAACACTCACAAAGCGTTTGCACAATTAGCTTGAAAGGCTGATATTTGAATGAAATACATTATTTTAAGAAATACAGACATCAATTTGTAATATTATTAATATATATATACCAATAATGACTTGTTTTTTTGATATGTAGACATCACAATATCAGAAAATAATTTAGTCAATGTGGTGATGACCTTGGGTTAAGTCAATATCTAAGCAACTGAGTATTGGAAAGTGAGAATGGAATTTTACTATGTAAATTTATTACTTAATCTTGTTACATAACATCAACAACCAATAATTCATGTAACAATCAATAGCAAAGGAAATTAAAAATATGAGTCTGCTAAACAATGGAAACATAGTCAATCATAAAATCAAACCCAAGTCATTTCCATTCTCTCTTTCACATTTCATAACAATGGCAAACAGCAAATAGCTTAATATAAAAGAGTAATAAAATGGTTGATGTGTTCAAAGATATTATCTATTCTGCACAGAAGTTTAAAGTACTGAAAATTGAAACAGATTGTTATCAACATTTGAAATGGTAAAAATCAATAGACTTTAGCAGTGTAATCAATGGATTAAATTATTTTTTAGTGACAATCTAAGACAAAAAAACTGTGCAATAAAAACAAAGAAGGGAACATTATATAGGCAGCACATACTGATAAGCAATGAAATAACTTCCTGTTGCATAAATTCACTCAATATCTATCATAAGCTGAAGAAAATGTAAAACCTTTTTTAATTAACAATGTGTATTGGCTATATAAATGTGCCATAGGACTGGCGGATGTCTTAATTGCCAGAGTGTATGATTCCATAACTCACCTTGTATAAATAATACCTACAAAAATGCCCAATACCTAATTAGAAGTATCCAAATGAAACCTGAATGACAGTGATGTTTGAAGTGGAAACAATCTTTCCAAGTGTTACTGGAGAATCTGGAGAATGATGTAGGAGTCATTAGAATGGACCATATTTAGGAAAGACACTAATGCCCAAATTATAAACTTTAATCAGGAAGACTTGAATATAATCAAAATTATCATGTTATATATATATATATATATATATATATATATATATATATATATATATATATATATATATATATATATATATATGTAAAATTCTGCTTTGATTATTCTAACACTTGGAAGCTTCAGTATGTTTGCAATCAGAAGAGTTCATTCCATAAGAAGCAACACCATGTGTGGGTGAAGGTTTATTAAGCTAGAAAATATTTTTTGTAAATAAAATTTAGGTTGATTCCTTCCATAATGGCTTTACTTACAATTATCATCAACATCATACAAAATGGTTTGGAGATAAAAAAATTTGATGGTCTTTAATATTAATTTGCAATCACTAGGACAGGACAGAATTCACATTATTTGTTTATATTCAACTAACAATTGTTACATTTCATTTTCTGGTATGAATGATTAATGCTTTTGAGTGAATGTCTCTTTCTTTCAACAGGAGGGGGGGCTTAAAGAATATCTTGCTAACAGAAATTGGATCATGGCACTACTGGACACATTGAAATAAAATCTGGTAAAGAGTTAATTAGCTCACAATCATTATGATGATGAAATAATATATTTCTTTTTATTTTATTCAATTTATGTATTTTAGTCAATCTTATTAATTTTATGAATACAGTTTCTTAATGCATATCTACAGGGATGTGGACTAGTATAATGACTAATTTAGTTATTGAAATGGTAGAGATGCATATGGCACACATGTAAGAACATCTTCAATTTTTATCTGTTATTAATAAAATTTGTTAATGAGTTTTATCTCAAACTAGTCTCTAGTTTATCAAACTTGTTCACACACTCACTCATGAATTTAATTGATTGAATATATATAGCACACACATATTAATTATTATAACACATCAGTAGGGTTGGATATATCATAGGTCATCAAAATTGAATTGTTACATAATGTAAATTTGCTGCTGAAGAGAACCAAAGGCAACATTCTTCCTGGGTTTGAATACTGAGGTGTAATGGAATCTGAAAGAGGGATGAGGTATGAGTGAACTAGCCTAAATTGTATCTAGATTTAATGAGTAAGTTTAGACCTAGCCCATTGGAAGTGGATATGGATCATTTTTAGTTAATTCATCACATCATTCACAGCATCTTACCCAAAGACCCTCGACTTGACTATAGTTAGATGTGCTCCCTCTCTTCTGGTGGAAAACCTGAACTGTTATATATATATATATATATATATATATATATATATATATATATATATATATATATATATATATATATATAAATGCATATATATATATATATATATATGCATTTATATTATTTTTTGGAGTGATGTGGAGAAGAGAGGCTAGAGATTAGAGAAGTTGGATTGGACTTGGAGAGCTCTTCACCCTGAAGTGGATCAATAATGGTTTAAAGTGATCATGCTAATATATATTTATAAAATTGTTTCACGTTGTGAAAAATGTAACAGAAATTCAACATGTCTCACAATGTAAAATTTTAATAAAATATATTAAGGATGCTATAGAACAAATATTTTTTTTAAAAAAATCTACAATTATTATTAAAAAACATTATTTTAAAAATGTTTTATTTTTTTATTCTTTTATTTAAGTTGTAGACAAAAAAAAGCAAAATTATATGCAAGTACCTTTAACAATTTTCATAAATAAATAATCAAGACAAATTGCTTTTTTTTTTAATTTTATTTTAGCAAAACTTTATATATTTTGTTGTTGATAATGTTGAATTATTTATAATATTTATTTTTATAAGCAAATTGTATATATATATATGTGTGTGTGTGTGTGTGTGTGTGATTTAGAGAATCATATTTTAAGTCAATAAAATGTATTAAATACATGGGAGAAATTTCATCTACTTCCAGTATTTTGTAAAAAAAAAAAAGTAATATCCTACCTTTTTTCTATGACTGAAATGTTTCCATTTTTAATATATTTTAAATAACACAATTTGAAATATTAATGTGTATAATAGATATTTAAATTTCAATGAGATGTCTACAGATAAAAGAAAATATTTTAAATAGTCTTTAAGACCTTAAAAGCACAAACCAGGGTAAATTATCCAATGCCTATTCTATATCATCTGTTGTTGCTGTTATTACTATTAGATTATTCATATAGTAAATGGCCATAAATAGATGGCTTATGAACATGGATTAGCCAACATGGTAAGCTTATTGGTGGCTTTATCACTCTGAGTTTAAAATCAAGAAATATGAGTCTTTTTTCTCATGTGTCTGGTAGTTCTTAACTGAAATATCAGTTGACATTTCTTGAAGGCAGAATGAATGAAACATGAATAAACTTTATAGATATTTATACGATCAAAAAGACAAGTGAATTATGACCCTTATTTCCAGGATACTGTAAAGTTAACAGCCATGTCATCAGGTGGTGGCTGTTGACAGAGTATGCTAAAAAACTTGTGATTGTGAGACAACTTAGAAGTAAGAGAAGAACATAAGAATTGAAAGAATTATCTAATGTTAAATATGGCATTGTTGGACTTTGTAAATTAAAGAAAAGGATGGAGGAAATTTATTTAAAAAGTGGACATATTCTGTACTATTAAAGTCACAAATAATGAAAGTACAATTGGAGTGGTATTTGTTATACATGAAAAATAAGAACAACATTATGAAGATTGGCAGCATATTAGACAGAAATAATATTAGATTATTAACTAATAAAAGATACCAAATGCAGATAATTTAGGTTTAAAAACAAAAAAATTTTCATTGTGATGAAAAAATAGAAATTTTTTATATATATGTACAAAAGGATTTTGATCAGATCAAACAATATTTTACAATTGTAGTGGGATAATTTAATAATAAAAATAATTAATAATTAAAAAATGAAAGTATTATAGATAAATTTGCTTATAATTATAGAACAAAATTGAAAAGTTTGCAGAAAAAGAAAAACTATATTATGATTTATTTCTTCGTGAAAATATTAAATGGAAATGAACAGAAAGACATCAAATAAAGCTATAACAAACTGAATTATATTTAGACTATCAAAAATCTACAGCTCAAAATTGTAATGTTTATAATAAATTCAACAGAGGAAGTTATCATCTGATTAGTTGTTGTAAAATTATAGAGAACAAATTTTGAAGATGGCTGACATTGAACTAAAATCAATATAAACATAACTGATACATTGACCAGAATTTTAAAGGAAAAAGTCAGATACAATTAAATATACAAAGAAGAGAAAACCCCAGGAAGTAATGAAATTATGATTGTGTTCTTAAGAGAATCAGGTAAACAAATAGAAAAATTATTATAAAGTTACATAATAAGCATCTAAATAATAAAGACGTCAGATGATTAGAAAATTGCATGATTAATGTTCATATTAAAGAAATGTAATAAAAATGATATTACATATTACAGACATATTAGTATTTTATCAGATCATTAAAAAAATTTTGCTAAGATAATTACAACTCATTTACAAAAACTTTGGGCAAAAGAGCAAGCTGGATTTAAAGAGATTTTAGCAAGGGAATTATACCCTTGTATGGAGAGAACTTATAGAAATGAGTTATAACTATGATTGTTATTATACTTTAGACTTTTAGATTATGAAAGACATTTCCTTCTATAAACATTTCATAAATTATTAAAACTTTGAATCATCAAAATATAGATCCAGGATATTGTTATATTCTGAAGAGTATTTATTAAACTATGGAGTTTATATTTAGAAAATTGTGTGTCAGGGTGATTCAATATCTCCAAAACATTTTATATCAGTTTTACAAGAAATAAATTAATTGGAAACTAAGAAAATAAAAGTAAAAAGATTATTTAAGTCATCTACGTTTTGCAAATGATGTGGGATTTTTTTTCAAATAGTGTTTCTTACCTTGAGGAAATATTGAAAGAATTATGAGATGAAAATTAAAAAATAGAACTAAACTAATGTTCAATTAATATTCTCCAAAGAAGAAAATAAAGATTGGTAATTATGAATTACAATAATTAACAATTACAAATTCTTTGGTTAGATTATTAACATAGACTTTAACATAATGGATTAAATTATTCTTAGAATTAAACTTGCATACAGTGTTTTGATAAAAATAGATTAATAATAAAAGAAATATCCCTATGTGTTTAAAAAAAGTGATTAATAGATGTGTGTTACCAATCAATGAGTTGGTCACATAATGGATAAATAATTCAAAGGAGCAATTCAGAGTACTCATTAAATAGACAAAAAGAGAATGAATAATATGAGTGAAACAGCATACCAATCTTACTGATATCATTGAAAAAATTATAAGACTAAAATAAACATAGACTGAATATATTTCTAGAAGAGATGATTATGTATGCACAGTCTTCATCTGGATTCCAAGAGATCATAAAAATTTTTAAAAAACATGTTTGAGATAAATAGCAAATGCACTAAAGAAGAATGATGATGTAGTTTGAAAAAATTAAGTATCAGATAATAAGAAAAACCTTCATCCTGCAACAGCTCAATAATGATCAAATTTGATAATGATATTAATGTATAATAGAGTTTTTATTTAATATTCTTTGTTTTAAAAAGATTAAAACTTTAAATCAGAAGTAAAATAATTGGACTATTTATTAAAAAATATGCAAACAATGGAATACATGAAGTAAATTGTTGCAATAAGAAAGACCTTTTTTATAACATAAATTCAAAAATATTAAATGGGTACATTGATAAATGAAAGGAAGTTGATTTGAAATCTATATTTCTCTGGAGATAAAATTATTTTATATAAACTGTGCCTTAATCTGAAATAAAAAATGTATCTTTTCCAGTAATTAACCCTTACTATGTCAAATATTCTGATTGGCTGAGTGAGATAAAAATCTAAATGTTTGATTGGTCAATTACAGAATCAGCAGTAAAAATATATTTATCTTTTAATATTATATTCATTTTAGTTTTGTTTGTAAAAAGTATATTAATAATTTGTCAGATTATGAAAGTGAATGAAGGTTTTTTCAAAAATAAATTTCTATTTATAATTATAAAAATATTCAATAGCAGAAGACCTAAAAAGAAAGTCCATAACAAATTAGAAAGTACTGTGAACATCATTGATTTCTTTTCAATTTACGTTCGTGTAAAAGTAAAGAATTTATTACTAAAATCTGACTATTTTTCTAAAATAATTATATTTTCAGCATATTTTATCAAAATATTTTATAATATGCAAAAAAATATCCTAAAACATTCATTTTCATTTGAAAATCAAATAAAGAACTCGGGCAATAAAAATTGTTGATGAATATGAAAATTGTTGATAAGTGCTGATTTGTTTTCAATTTATGTTCATGTAAAAGTAAAAAAAATTTACTAACAGCTTACTATTTTTTTAAAATAATTATATTTTCAGCATATTTTATCAAAATAATTTATAATATGTGAAAAAAATATTTAAAAAAACACTCTAAAACATTCATTTTTATTTTGAAAATCTAAACAAAGAAGTTGAAGTGGGGAAAATTATTGACAGGTGCTCTTCCTTTGTTTGATATGAGAACCAACCAATCAGCATCTAGGAAAGCCTGCCTTCTCTGATTGTTGTAGTTTCTAGAGTAAATATTATTGATTTTTATTTGTAAAATAATTCTAGAGAGGGCAGCATCTTACAGTACCTTTTAAGCTTAATTGCTAAGATATTCTTGACTTCATTTAAGTAGAAGCCATAATATATCACATTAGTTTTAAAATACACATAAAATCACTACAGTAACATAAAAACTAATGGGTTTTCACTGACTTGAAGCCATGACTATTAAGTAACATGAACTTTTTTTAATATTAAAAAAAAAATTTCATTTTAAATGTAGGAGTTTATATATGCAAAATAATTATACTCTTTAATCAACATTACCATGAGTCAGTGCAGCTCTTTGGATTTTGAGGTCTCTGCACAAATATGGAGTAGGACTCCCAGTAAACAAAAAAATTGAATAAATAAATAAAACCTTTAATTTTCAATACAAGAAAAAAACATATACATTTATCTTTATCTAAATAGTAATATTTAATTTGTAACACATTAATGTTAATATAAAAGAAAAATAAAATTAATATAACTTAGTCCAGTTGCATGGGACTATTCGATTACAAACTAGCAACTGTTGGTCTGTGTATAAAAACATTCAAACAGTGAGACATTTGAAAATTTGGTGTGTTTTATTTCAAAGGTAAGAACTCGCATCAAATGTAGGTATCAGTCTGTTTTATTAATGAGTAAGATATATATTGTGTTGTTGATTGAAATAAAGTAGTTCAGTGTGCTGCCCCACCAGTTCCATGCATCCTGGGTGTATGCCTGGTAGACTGACCTTAGGGATGCTACTGCAATAAGTTTGTGTTCAAATAACATTTTTGATTGTAAAAATTTGTTATTCCATCTTACATTTTATTCTGCATAGATATAATTATTTTAATATAATAAAGCATTCGATGGTTTTGTTTTTTATATATGCATATAATTTGGTGCTAGATATTTCCAAACGACATTGACACATGGAAAATAATAATATAATTTTAATATTAATAAAACCGTATTTATTGTTAATGGTGGATAATTAGAATGCAATTAGTATATAACATTTCAAAATGTATTTGTACATTTTATTGGGGTAAAATTATTAATGTGGTTGAATATTTTATTTTCTTATATTATAATTTTTTAATTTAAGTATTATTTATAGACTACTTTTTAAATGATAATATAAAATCTATTCCTGTTATTACTATAAAGTAGTACTTAAAGATCAACTGGAAATAATTAAAGATATTATAATAAAAGAAAGCCTTAAAACTTTTTACTTTGTTACGTTTCAAACTAAAGGAATATCATTTCTTGTTCAACTCATTTAGTGGGATTAGTAAGAAATGATATATGATCCAAAATCTGAAATATGAAATATAATAAACATAGTAGGGTATAATAATAGAAGTATTAAAAAAGAAAATATTAATATTAATAATTAGATATTATTTACATATTAAGATTCTATACATCAGGATAGACTTAAAGTGAATATGGATTTGACAGCAATATTGGAATCATCAGGAGCTTTGAGCATTCCATCATCATATTTTCAACAATAAGAGAAAGAGATGAAGAGTGGAGGGAAGTTTGAAGATTTGTTATCTTAATATAAAATGACCATTGAATATATATATATATATATGTGTGTGTGTGTGTGTGTGTTGTGTGTGTGGCAGATGGTAATATGTATCAACTGATGAGTTCTGGTTCAGCATAAAATACATACATTGGAAATCATTTATCTTTTCCACATGTATGTGATCATGTGTATCAGTTATGTAAGAGTGTATGAATAGCTTTAGGGAGCTTGAAAATCTGTGTTTAAATCCCCTCTAAATACATAAATATATTCAATATATATGCAACAAACTTCACACAAACTAAATTAGAAAAGCTATTATTAAAATAAAAGACTGTTTTTTTTTATTTTTAAATTTATTTACATAAATATCTTATTGGCAAATGATTTTGGGGAATAAATCTGTGATTCAAAAGCTATTTCAGGCTTATTATAGTTTGAGTATATTCAAGTATAGCTAGTCATGCCATCTACAATGAAATAATATTCTTCTTTCTATTAATATATATTATGCTTATAAAAAAAATTGTGGTAAAAGATATGCTCATAATCCATATGGTTACCCATATCTGCATAAAGGATATGTACCATTACAATATATATAAGAATATAAAAGTTAAAAATAAGTATAAATTATTCAATATGTATATACATTTATTTATTCGTAACTAATTATTATTTATTATTGACACATTTATATAGGTTGTTTATTTTACTGTAATTTGTCCAGCTATAATACTTTTAGCATTATTTCTATCTTCTTGGTTTTTGCCTGGATCTCTATCTGGTATGGGAAAATTATTTAAAGTCAAGTGGAATAAACTTATTGACATAATGGTAAATATTGCTTATAAATATGAAATTAGTTGTAATGACAGATTGAAATCGATGATCAAAATAACATCGCTAATGACTGTCTAATTATTATTATATAAAAGATATATCATGAAATATGTATGTGTGTAAGATCATATATATATATATATATATATATATATATATATATATATATATATATATGTATGTGGTCATATGTATCAGTTGTATGAGATAGATAGGATAAATAGAGAAGCTTGAAAATTCGAGTTCAACTCTCTTATAATTACATTAAGTTTAGTCAGCCTGTACTTTGACTACCCCTCTTCTGTATAATTAAATTAACATATTAAAGTCTTATGTGAGAGGGGTCCGATTGATTTAAGGTCAAAATTGGTATGATAGTAATATTGGCATCAACAAGAGCTTTGAGCATTCCATCTTTGGATTTTCAATGAAATGGATGGCTGAAGAGTTAGAAAGTGGAGAACATTGAAGTTTGTTTGTTAAAGTTTAAAGATTTGCTATCTTACTATAAACTGAGCACTGATTGTAAATGAGTGTATGAAATGGTGATCTGTACCAAATGATAAATCATGTTTCAGCACAAAATACATATATTGGAGATCATTTATTTTTCCCCTATATAAGATAAATTGGATAGATGAAGGAAGCTTCAAAGTTTAAGTCTCTTATAATTACATTAAGTTTAGTATATACAGTATACATATATTTTTAAATATTACATATTCTGCCTGTATTTTGCCCATCCCTCATTTGTGTAATTAAATAAAAATATTAAGGTTCTATGTGTGAGGGATGAGATTGACTTAAGATCAACACATGTATGACAATAATATTGGCAACAAGGGCTTTGAGCATTCCATCCTCAGATTTTCAATGGAATGGCTGGCTGAAGAGTTGGAGAGTGAAGAAGATTGAAGCTTGTCTATTAAAGTTTAAGATGTGCTGTCTTAATATAAACTAAGCATTCATTGTATATATGTGTGGGAGATGGCAATCTGATGAGTGTTGGTGCTGCACAAAATGCATATTTGTGAGATTATTTATCTTTTTTACATGTATGTGGTCATGTGTATGAGTTATATAAGAAAGATTGGATAGATGTAGGAAGGTTGAAATTCGAGTTCCAGTCCCTTATAATTACTTACATTAAGTTTAATTTCAACAAAAATTTTATTAACAATAAGTAGTGATTACATCCTGATAAAAGAAAAATAAATAAATAAATTGTACAATCTTACATTAAGTTTAATATAGACAATATACACAGTTTTTTTTGGAAACAATATGTATTCTGACATACCCTACATACCAAAAAAAGAACCGGATTTTTCTGGGATCAGGAACGAAAGTTATGAGGGAAAAGCCGATGCAGAGGTGGCACCATCAAAAAAAATTCTCAGAAATCACTCAAAAATCACAACAAAGTCAATAGTAATGCCAATACACATGCCACAGCAAAAAAAAGGCTCATTCGATGGGGTGGCCCCACCTCCAGCCGTATATCACCTTGGTCCCAATGTAAATACTGAACACAAAAAATTTCCTAACCTTTTTTCAAATAATGTCATACCACCTAACCTCCCCATATTATCTAACACCCCTATATCAGTTGGATCTACACACTTCCATCTAGTTTATCAAATAAAGACAAGCAATTGAAGTATAATAGGGTTGATCAATTTCCAACTCTTTCCCCACAAAAGGTACCCATCCTTGGAGGACCCAGTGAGTACCCAGAGGAAAGCTTGCCAAGGCCCACCCCAGCATCCTATGCGAACATTGCTTCCTGAAGTATCTCAGGACCTCGATCTATATCTGCTGGCTTCCCTGCTGTTGGTAACACCCAAGTTGCTGAATCTTCTGGAATCTTTGGCAGAGCTCTACAAATAATGGGCAAAACTTATGCAACCTCCAAAGAAGTAAGGGGAGACATACCTTCTTATGATAACCCCAGTAATTACAAGTGTGATTTATCTAAACACACACTGATTAGTGGCAAGTTTAATCAATCAATTCCGCCTCTCCTTAAGAAAATCTTGTAACATTTATAAGGATGATAAGACTCTGATTCTGGCTGTCACAGATGACAACATCCACCTATTTAAGTTCCCTGTTCAATCACTTTTCAAATTATTCACTACGCATGGCATCTGGGGCTCAGTATACAAAGTGTTGTTTCACCCTAATGACAGATATGTGGCGATTCAGTTCAACAACATTATGGCCAAGGAGTCATTCCATAATAACCATGAGTCTATTTGGCCGATATCTGATAACCATAGACCCAGATAGGCCAAGCTCCATTGATGGTTATATCAGTAATTGTGGCATAAACTTCAGCAAGACAGATCTCCAGAGAGCATTAGCCCTCTTTGGGAACATCGTAGCATTTAAATATCGGACAATTCGGTATGGTGGGGCCGAGTCACTCTCCAATATTGCAGACTTTCACATTGCATTGAATAAAGGGATTTCTCCACTCCATTTACCTGGGCTTATTGAGTTCATTGATATTCCTCTGGGGTGTTCCCCCCAGTGCTTCCATTGCAGGTTAGGGGACACCTCATCAAGGACTGCAGAGATCGAAGCTGCATACAATGTTGACTTATTAGCCAGGAACCACATCAATGTCACTCTAAATATAGTACATCACCAGTCCAGCCCGCCTTGGGCCCCACCATTCAGGGGATTTCTGGAATCAGCCTCCTGGGCTTCCTGGCTGTCAATCTGACAGAACTCACTATTCTCCTGCCCCCATATATGCTGTGGGAGGTTTTGGGGAGGGCTCATCATGCAATTTGGTTGTAGAGTCATTGGAGAGCCAACCCGCTAACCTGCCTGTAGATGTATCAATGGTAGATTCCCGACTACTGATGACCAACTCTCCAGAGGAGGAAGGATTCATTACAGCAGTCTTAAAGGAAATAAAGAGGAGAAGAAAACCAAAAACATCATTAGACTCTCCTGACCAGTCATCATTTGATTCAGAATCCTAATAGTAGATGACCTTTCTGGGCCTTTTTGATCCTTGTAATCCAGGTAGCAACTCAACTTTCCTCAAGAAAAAATGTGCAGTGCTCCTCCCCACTGATGGCTAGGCCTCTTCTGGGGGACCCCCCTAAAACAATTAGTGAGACTGAGGTACCTATTTCTCCCACCCTGGAAGTATGCGATGAAATCAACCTCTGGGTTGAGGGTTTTTTCCCCTCCTCATCTACTAACAGTGATTGTGATGACAGCCCTGGTCCAGACTATGACTCAATATAGTTAGAAACTATACCAGTGCCTGATGATCCTTTCCAGAATCCAATGGTTTTTCCTGTGTCCCCAAGTCTGGCTGATCCACTGGAACCACTTGATCGACCAACCAAATAACCATTCTCAAGATACTCTCTGTCAATGTAAGGGGCCTGAACTCATGGGATAGGGCATATGCCTTGTCACATTGGTTCCATAGACAGGCCCCAGATATTCTGTGCTTATCAGAAACAAAGATACACATTCGGACAGACTATCATGTGATTCAACTAATCGAAAAATTCGGCTTCTTCCACTTTATCATTTTCTTCTGCCGCATCAGGAGGCGTGGCTTTCATAATTAATAAAAAGTCACCATTAGCCCTATTCAAAATGTTATACATATACTCTCACTGCCTGATAGTGATCTTCCAATTTCATGGATGGTCCTTCAATCTAATAAATCTATACCTACCCAAAACCCGTACATCATAATCAAAGTTATCCACTCCACCAATGCAACTCTCAGAAGAAGCCCGCTTCCCACATTAATTACAGGTGATTTCAATCAATCTTACATTTCCTTCAGTAACAAGTACATAAAATTCATTAATCTGTCCATGATAAGTGGAGAAAGCCTTTTTCCTGAAGGGGCATTTTCATTTTATACAAGGCATACACGTTCCCTAATAGACTGGTTTTTTCTCCTGTGATGGTGAGATCGATTGAAGCCCATCTCTGGCCCAATGTCTTCTCTGACCATTTGGCAATGGAAATCCGACTCAGGTATCAAAATACCATAATTCCAACAATCAATTTTTCCTGCACTATGAGAATGCTGACTAGATCGAATATTAAAACCCAACTGTCTCTGAGGCCTATATTGCATTCTGCCATCTAGATATCATGTCTCTTCCTCCTGTGGAGGCATGGATAGCCTTTGTTAAAATGCTAGGCTATCTAATAAATCAATGCACCCTTAAAACCAAAGGTCCCATCCGACTATTGGCTGAGCTAGACAGGATTGCCAGAGTTCTGCACAACCTGTCTCTTGAGGAACAGAATATCCCACACATAATTCACTTGAAAGCAAAATATAAATCAGTGCAGTCTTCTCTTGCTGAGTACTTTGCAATTAAGAGGGCCCATCAATACATACATCATCAGCATTGCTGGACCAGAGGATACCTTCACTGGGCCCTTGGCTCAGGCAAA
The DNA here is from genome assembly GCA_028023455.1 of Epiperipatus broadwayi. NCBI lineage: Eukaryota > Metazoa > Onychophora > Udeonychophora > Euonychophora > Peripatidae > Epiperipatus > Epiperipatus broadwayi. The sequence goes on from JAQFVV010006397.1 coordinate 705,781, forward strand.
ATATCCCGAACCCCTACATCGATTGAGGTACAAGGAAACTGCTACTCTGGCTCTTCCATGTTGCCAGAATCAGGGAGTTTTATTCCCTAAAACTTCAGCCATTGCGGATAACTAATGCCCAGAAAAAATTTGCTTTGGTCGATGCTGCCCCCACAAGATTACAGAAGGGTGAATTCTACAGATACTAAGGTCCCTCCCAGACAAGATCCATCCTGGCCTGCATGGAAATTGGAAAATTTCTTTTATTCCATCTGCGCACATTTACGGTACCAATTATACTAAACATAAATTTCCTTGCTAATGACAGTCAGAAAGCCTTGGACATATGTCCAATCACTATGGTTTCCCTCATCAAGAACCCTGAGGTTGCACTGATTCTCAAGAACCTTTGACCTATTTCAATGGTGCCACTTATGATAAAGGTTATTGAGAGCCTTATAAAAGAAGACATTCAAGATAACATCATACAATATCTCTCTCCTTATCAATTTGCAAAGAAAGGTTGCTCGACTAATGACGCTGTCAGCCGATTTCACCTCATTGTTGACCATGTTCACAGAAGAAGAAAATCCCAGCCAGTCGTGGTTCAGCTTGACTTTGCTGGAGCTTTTGACTGCATCAGAATTGATATATTGCTTGTTATACTGGAGAGGCTCAAAGTTTCCAAGGCATACCTTCAGATTATAGAGAACCTTCTACAAAAATAGAAAGGTTTTTCTCTCATTGAATGGCTGAGTATCTTCAGGATTTAGGCCCTGTGTTTCCATTCCACAGGGCTTGCCACTGAGCATCCTTCTCTTCACAGCCTATTTGAACCCCCTGCTTCTAAGTTTTGAGATTGCCCAATCAGAGATAGCCATTCCTGTGCTTGGAGTGTGCATATGTCACATTACCTATATAGACAATGTGGTGGTGTTTCTCTCCTCCGGCAGAGAGCTCTAGGACTTGAAAAGCTCCTGGACCAGTTTTCTTGCGTATTTGGTCTTGAGCGAATGCAAATTGGTAATGTGGTCCATCCTGATGGGGAAGCAATCAAAGCAGCTCCCAGAGATTCCCTGAATGCAAATTGGCAATGTGGTCCATCCTGATAGGGAAGCAAATCAAGGCAGATTCAAAGCAGCTCCCCAGCACTTCCTGGGATTCCATCTTGCTTTCCCCCCTCAGTCATGAGGAGAGACATGGAGAGGAAGCCATTCACCAAAATCGAGAAAACAGTTAACTCACTAACAAAAATTTACCTTTTCCTTTTGGGCAAGTTCACCCTGCTGAATTTGGTAGTACTTCCCAAAATCACATACTACCTGGCCAGCTTTTCACCCACCAGCACTTTCATTAAAAGGATCGAGACACTCTGTAGGAAACTATGTTGGGGGAAGGGGGACCCATTCATCAGCTTAAACATTTTACAGAAGCCTAAACACCTGAATGGACTGGCCTTACATGCTATTAAAGTCTTCCAAATTCAAAGGACATACAATATTCTGGTTAAGCTAATTAATTCTCATTCTGACATTGAGTGCCCAGTTCCCATAGAAGGGTCAAACCTACTGATAGATCCCCACCCAGAATGAGGAGACTTTGGATACAACAACAGGTTATGGATGTCCTATTATGGATCAAGACCTCCAGCTCTTTATTCCAGTCAAAACTTACTTACTGGGACACATATCAACTAATGTTCAAGGAGAAAACATGTACCCCCATCTTGCTCTCAATTTCTATATCCAGACTTGCCAAATGGACACAATTCCTCGGACTTGAGTCCAAGTATGTAGACTTTCTGCTCAAGGTCAACCTTAAGGCCCTTTCCACAGGGTCCTTTTTATTCCATCGTAGAGGCTATAACATTGATACCTTGTGTCCAATGTGCGGGAAGCAAGAAGAGACCATGGACCACATTCTGTTCCATTGTGATTTGTGGTCTCATCTCCAAGGCATGATTTTGAAAAAAATGTCTATACCTGACCTGGCTTGTGTAATGATTCATCTGGCCTTTGAAAAGGGGCTTTTTGCCAGAATTTGGCTAGCTTCAATTGTCAACTTCGGGGTTTGGACTTTATGTTGCAAACTATTGTTTGAAAGTGGGATTGACCATAATCCCGAAGACCTCCTTATAAATTTTATATGGAAGGCTAGGGAGATTGACAATAGGACTTGTCCAGAACAGTTGGTGATTCAGACCTGGGATCAACTATAAGTTTCAAGACATTCCATTTTATTCTATGGATGGTGCCTCTGGCCTTGTCAGGATGGATTCTCCACCTATTTGCTGTGATGACAGGGATGGTATGACCTACCTCCTAACCATCCTATTTGAACTGTGTAAACCCATTGCAGCCAATGCTTGTTAACAGCAGCTCTAACTATTGCCAGTATACACAATTATGTACTTTTCTCTATAAATGAATAAAATATATTTTGAAAGTACATATATATATATATATATATATATGTGTGTGTGTGTGTGTGTGTGTGATAAGCAAAACAAATTATAAATTTTGTAACCTGCTATAGCTTGCATTTAATGATCACTAAATGGAGCTTTACCAATAGCCCACAATCAAGCTTTGTTTACACAAATGCTGAGAGAGATAGAATTCAATATCTCCTTCAAATTGTTTCCAACATTTAAACCATGGTTTTGAGCTAGTTGGCTCATGTCAGTAAAGGATAGGAAGACCAGAAACTAGATCTAAACACCAATTCTACTAATCAGAATTTATAAAACACTTTTCTATCAGCTTGAAACCATGAATTTTTCCGATACGTAAATATCTTCAAGTCCAGTCAAACAAACTATATATATATATATATATATGTATGTGTGTAGGTGGGTGTGTAGTGTAGTGTAATAGTTATAAAGATTCATTTGTATTTGGCCTGTTGTCCTCTGGGTATTACAAGTAGCTGATACTTGAGATAATTGTTTTATTCAAAACAATTTAGATTTTTTCTAATAGCCTTGCAGTAAATGACTAGTTAAAGGATTTTTGTCTGATTCCAGTTATTGCATGTTCATTTGTATGAAGGCCTCATCTTTTACTAAGTCAAATTTAATTCCCTATGACAGTAAAGAAGATTTATTCAGAGGGTTAATAATTTATACTGAATAACATCTAAATAACAACTTAGTTTTGGAATAATCTCAAAGTTTGAATAGTATATATATATATATATATATATATATATATATATATATACTATTCAAACTTTGAGATATATAAACTTTGAGATATATATATATATATATATATATATATATAATCTCAAAGTTTGAACAGTATATATATATACATGTGGCTTAAAGGTCATATGGACATTGATCATGTAATAACTTAATACTCTGAAGTTACCAAACCCATGTCCCACTAATGGATATCCATATTGCTGACATCATTATATAAAAGGTGATAGTAATAATAAAAAATTTAATAAAATTGTTTTAGCAAACTCAAATTAAATGGGTTAAATTATATTTACATTTAACACATATAAATTTATATATTTATATTGTTTGCAATCTGTTTCCAGTTATTCCTGGTTGATTTGTATGAAGAACCCCTATTTTAGTAAGTCAAATGTAATTCCTAACATGACAAGAAAAGAGATTCATTCAGGGGGTTAATCATTCATACTGAATAAGATCTAAATAACAACTGTTAGTTAACAAACAATGAATAACATAACTTTGCTCTGTAAAGTGTGTGAAATTAATATTCTATAAGTAAAATTCTTACCTCCAGTCCTACATAATTATAACAACTGAAAGTCAAGTATTGAGGAAGGAGATTAAACCTAAATTTTATTAAAGAGAAAAAGTTTTTGGCTAAACTTAACCTTCCCTTCCTTCTTTTTTTGCACTCTCCTTAAATAAAGTCTCCCAAAATTGGAGAGTTTTACATTTTTCAGTAATAAAAATAAAATAATAATAATAATAATAATAATAGATAACAATATATATATATATACACATATTGTACCAACATTGTTTGGGGAAATAATAATTTTGTTTAAAAAATTATTAAAATAAAAATCTTTCATAAAATAAAAAGTAAAAATTTAAGAGTTTTGAAATAAAAGTTACAGTTAGTTAATTAAAAGGGGAAAGGGGGGTTTGCTTTAAAAGCATCAAGTTAATGTTTTATAAAAGAAGTTAAAGAGTTTTTTTTTATTAGTTAAAATATAAGTTAAAAGTTAAAAACATAAATCTTTTTTTAAGTTAAAAAAAGTCATCTTAAAACTAAATAGTGAGTAATTCTCAAATTATATATGTGCATGTGACTGTAAATATAATGTATGCATATTAAATATTTAAAAATAAATGAAAGTTAAAAAATTAAAAAACACTCAATGATGGCTACTAATTAAAAAATATAAAAACAACACATTTGCATGGCTACTAATTAAAATATCTCCAAAAACATGTAATTAAAAAATTATCAAAGGAATTTCAACAACAGATATATAGCTGGAGGATATCAAAATGACAACACATTGTATGTATAAATAGTTATTTTTTTTATCAGACAGTTAGTTGCCTTTGAAATAACAGTTCAGTATAATCTGTCAGTGAGTTATATCAGTCAGCTTATTATATATCCAGAATCAAGAATGCAGTGTTAAAATGGAAAGCATATGACTTTTTCCAGCCTGAAGTCCAATGAAAATAGCCAACCTACCTGATAATGGTGATGCCTGCATAACAACCTGAAGCCGCTCAATATCTAATTGTCTTTAAAAAATGCCTTGGAACAATCAGCAACAAATCTTCACAAAAAACTTCAAATCTAACCAGTTAAAGATATCTCACTAGAAGCACCAAACAGCAAGGGGTATCCACATTCAAAATCCTAGGTAATAACATTTTTCTTATTTCTAAAGTAGCCATCACATTTGTAAAGCTCCAAAAGTCAAGTTTAACAACTCTATAGCATACATAGATGAACTATTAATATGTGTGTTTAAAATGTTATGTGTGTTCATGAGTTAATATATTGTTGTCATTGTATTTTAAATTTCAAATATTATTTAATGCTTCCTCTTAAGATATTATAGTGTGTAAATTATAGATATGTATGTGTGTTTTATTAGTAAATAAGATTTATAAAATATTTAAAATTAGTTTAATAAATGTTAATTAAAATAAATTGTCTTCAAACATAAAGCTTTATTTGTCGGTCAATTCTTTTCACCACTAATTAAATTTAAAAAATAGCTGAGCTAGTTAAGGGATTTTTTTCAGTTCTGGATTATGGGCCTACTGTCTGAACATGTTAGTTTTAGATTAGCTGACACCTGGGTTTACTCAGAAAGAAATAAAGTGTTTGGATAGTAAGGGTTTGAATCTAGCAGCCAAGGTGGGCCACAATCTGTAAATGTGATCGTATTATGCATTGCATAGATTGATCTGATCATAGGTATTATTGACAGCTCTGCTATCAATAATATTCTTCCACTTTGCTTGAACATACCGGTTCATTTACATAATATTTATAATTAAATAAGATTATAAATTCACTAGAAATAAGGTTGAAACCCAGCTAAACCAAGCTTGCAGGGTAAGTGTGAGTGGCATTGGATTGAACCTGATAATTAAATTTAACTGTGTCAGTGGTGAATAACTGCATTTAATTTTAAAAAAATGAAATAGTGCTAAAATTTTAAATTTCTTTGTTAATGATCTAAAACCTTATGTGACAGTTGATTATGAATATTAGTTGAGAATATTTATAAGCATTTATTATTATTATTATTATTATTATTATTATTATTATTATTATTATCATCATCATCATCATCATCATCATCATCATCATCATCATCATTATTATTATTATTATTATTATTATTATTATTATTATTATTATTATTATTATTATATTTGATGAATTATTTAATGCAAGAAAGGGGGGTGGGTTATTACAGGAATTGTTGATATGCAAGTTAAGTTTGTGTAAATATGTTTTATTTATTTGTAGAATAGTGGTTTAGTGGTTGGTGTTTGTTTAGATGGTTTTCTGATCTGTTTTTTTCTTTGGCACACCCATCTATGTATAAGTAATATAATCAGTGAAATATGTTTAACTCATAGCCATATCAGTCATATTTTATTCAGGATAATTTAGTATTCATATAGCTGCATATGTGTATGTGTGTATCTCTGTATCATCTTCCAATTTCATTTTTTATATTTAATTACAATATAAAATTTTACATTTTACAATAAAACATTTAAAATAACAGCAAATATCTCTAATAACAGATGTAAATATATTTTGAGTGATTAATGGATATCTGGATTGGTAAATTATTTGACAAATTAAATTGTGTTATCAACTACTTTATTTTACTAGCTAAATAATATTTATTTATTTCAAAAGTGAAAAAAGTTATTTTTATTTGGTTTATTTGGTTTGATTTAACTAAAAAAATCAAAATGATTCTTTTTTCAAGAAAAAAATTCTTGAATATTTGTTCTTTGATTAACTGAGTGCAGCGGTGGAGCTAACCTTTGGAGAATAAGATGACCTCTTGATTATTGGAAAGAAGATATATTTAAGTATTAGATTATTATCCACTCAGTCATTCATTTAATATCATCCATTATATTATTCTTTCCTCTTCTGCCACTTCTTTGTTGTGCTTTTTTTAAATCTCTTCCAGAAATCAAGTCAGTTAAACTCCAGAGTGTAAATTTTTAAACATTATTTTCTTTATAAAATTCAATGTGGGAATTTTAGCTACCATACAGCTTTGAGGAAGGATGTCAGGCTAATTTATACAAAAGATATATTTTCTTCATTTTTTCTAATCAGTTAAACATTAAATTAATCCCATTGTTTTAAAATGTATTTATATGCTGGTAACTTTAATCTACTTTGTTTGTCTATGTCTTCTATTATTATTAAGGAAAAAATGAAATTGCATGAACTTTCTAGTCTTTTAAGGAAATTGTGTAAACCTTATGATCTTTTAAGGAAATTTATGCAGGACTGCTTAACAAAACATACCATAGACTCTACATTTAAATTCTCTTCAAATTATGTAAAGGTTAAGTTAAAATGGAAGGATGTGAGTATAATTTCTTGTGCTATATTTTGGACTACTATGTGATAATAATTGTGCTTATTATTATTTATACTTACAAAATACTTTATTAAATAAGTGAATACATGGCTTACAAATAATTCACTAATTACTAGTATTTATTTAATGTGTATATGTTTAAATCGAATAGAAGGACATTAATATTATATATTTCTTGTTCTCCTTGGTATGTGGACTTATTATATAAAAGAAAAATATTATTACTTATGGAATTGCAGATATTCCATGAACAATTAATTAGCAATGGACCAAAATAATTATATTTGTGCTGGTTTATAAAGGTTATGGCAAGCTAATGTTTTTTTTTTTTGGAAACCTGCTAAAGTCACTGATAAATAAATTTAAAAATTTCCAGAAGTAATTAAATGATAAATATAAAAGAAAGATGTAGCTGAAACTATCTATCCATATCTCCATCATTATTATAAAAATTTATTATTTGCATGTCGTATTAGTGACCTCAATTAGCCATTGCTAAGAACATTTGAGATTGCTAAATTAAATCTAAGTTGTGAATGTTTATCCTAGAAGAATTGGCTCCATGTTTACTAACACATACTCATCTGAAATCATCATCCTTGTCTTTGTGTTATTCAGGGAACTTTATGTTAAGAAAAAAAAACTTTACAAGTCAATTTTTTTTTAAGTTAAAAGAAGAGTGACTTTTTTATTTTTCTTGTTGCTATTGATATACCATAAATAGATAGATAGGTTTACTATTTATTATTTATTTGTTTGTTTAATTTGTGCTATTTCCTTGACTTCAAGAATGTCTTGAATGGTGTGTTGCAAGTCACAATATGCCAGTAAATGATTATTATTTAAATAGAATTTCTTATATATGTTATATATATGCTTCGGGTATTTCATTAAAGAAAGGTATATTTTTTTATTTATTTAATGTCTCAAAGTGAGCAGTTGGTTTAGAAAGAAAGAAATGTATGAATGACAAATATTGTTATCAGAAATGGTGAAATTCATTGACAATAACTACTGTCATTTATAAATTTTAAAACAGCTAATAATTTGTCACAAACTAAAAGCTTTAATTTCAGTTTACCATTTCCTTTATCATAATATCCATGTATTATATAATTTGAAGTTATTTTCATGCTTCTATTTATATGTATGTGTGTCTGTCTTATGCATTTATTTCACATAATTAATAAGTATTCAGTCTTATGATTGGTTTTCTCTCCATTAATTTCAGATAATGTGGTATGCTAAAAGAATTGAAAGGAATTAGTGACCTATCTGTGTATATTTATTTTTGAATGTATAGAATGAAATGTATAGAGTAGCTATGAGAAAGTAAGTTATTTGTGATATGTTCTATGTTGATTGAAATTGAGAACTGTCTCCCTTAATATATTTAAATATTTTCCAGGAGTGAAGGATATTCCTAGATTGCATATGTTTGTATTACAAAAATGATATTTTATTAAGCTGAGGAGTATATGCCCCCTTTATTCCAGTTGTAAGACTGAGTTTCACACCATAGTTTACCACAAAGTTATGTGGGGATTCATTATTTGTCATTAGATTTATTAGCCAAGAAGCTTGATTATTCTTCATGTGCTTAAAATTTTCTTTTCAATGTTTATTGTTGTGTTATCATTGAATCATAGCTATATGTAATGTAAATATTACTTATATGTAATGTAGTTGATGGTTAAATAAATGGTAAGAAGAAATTCTTTATGGAATATTAAAGCAGAAATAGTGTTAAATTTGTTGTTTGGTTAATGGCATTATCCATACTATGACACATTTAGTAATTCATAAGTAAACCAATAAGATGTAAATATATTGATTTTTGTCTTAATTATAGCATAAGATATGACAGACACATAATGCAAATAATCTTGCAGATATGAGAGTATAATACTATTAAATTTATACATCAGGAATTAAATATTTTAAATTATATCATGTTACTTTACCATAAGCTTTAAATCATCAAATCATCAGAATGATTACTTTTATTTCTGAATGTGAGGAAAATATAGATATTTAAAGGAATTATTTGATTGAGCTATTTAAGGTTACTCTCTTGACAGCCAAAGTTATTAATTTGTTTTATCCCAATAATTGATAGTGTGACCTTTCCAACTTGTATATTGTGCCCATAATAAGATGTTTAATTACCTGGAGTTGTTTTCTAATAAAAAAAGATGTTAGAGTTAATTAAGAGCCTAAATATATTCGAAGTTAGAATATGGGGGCATTATTGTATCTGTTAATTCATGTATTGTAAATGTCTAGTCAATAAATGATAAAAAGTGTAACAAAAGAAATATCAAACCCAGATTAGTAAATGTATGAGTAAATTTAAGAATTAGGACAAAAAGTCAGGATGTGAGCTAATTATATCTATTTTAATTGCAAATGTAAATAAATGCTTTATTTATTATTTAAACTTTGTCTCCAGTTGTTCTTATATGTATTCATATTCTAGTTTCCACATTCTACATATCTATTACAACATAAATGCATTACTTTGTAAATTTGATAATAAACGTACTGAAATCTGATAGTATTGTACTCTTGATCCAAACATTATGTGAAATACTTTACTATTTGGGAAACTTATAAAAGGTTGTATACTCAGTTTATTATAGACAATGATGTGAGATTTAAACGTACCCTATTTCCTTCATTATCTAATTTCTAGTCCAGTGAAACATCACTCAATTCATTCCATTATTTTTTATTACAATAGTTTGTAATAGAATTTCTTTAATTAAATCATATTAAAGATTCCCTGAGATCTGATTTTCTAGTTCCAAATTAATATCAATTTAGCTATTTAGATTAAGATGTGCTAGACATTGAGTTATTCACTATCATGTTTTTATATTAAAGTTATGTTGTAGTTAATCTATGAGTGTATTTAGATGATGGAAGATATCAAATTAAAATTATAGTTTATTGGTTTGAATAAATGAAACTTTATTGATTTCTATCATTTGTTTGATTAACAAATGAGGCATATATCTTGTTTTAATCATCAATAGTATTTCTTCCTTCATTTATTTATATTATGTATACTCTTAACTTTCTATAACTCTCCATTGAGCTAAGCTGTAAATCAGGCATAAGGAGAAGAGTCTCAATATTAATTCAAAGCAAAATATAATTGTTAACTTATTCTATTCACTAATAGAATTGGCACCCTGGGCATTTGTTCTTATAATATGTAGGATTGGTGTTGAGTGGGGAGGGGTTATAATATATATAGATATTTAAAATAAAAAATCATAACATATACCAAAACATAATTTTATTAAATCAATTAAATTAAATCTTCTGAGTTGACAGATTCCTTCATAGATTACAGCTCATACATTTTAAGGAATTTCCTCCAATGTTGCTGCTTCTGAATAGTGCCTTCCAAACAACTCCGCATAGTCATCTCCTTTTTCTTCTGATCAGTGCACAAACATTCCACACTGGCTGAAAGATAGTCTATTAGGCATTTTAATGTAGACAATATGGATATTAACCTCTCATGGTTAGAAGATCAATGATCTCACTGATGACAATCAACTCCTTTAGCCAGGGTACATTGTATTAATTTGATATACACCTGGGTCTCATTTTATGTGGATTTATTTAATGTGATTTTGAAGTTACGTGATTCATGTTTTTTCAGAAGTCAAACTCCGATAATGCACTATTACTTTAAATAATAAATTCCATGCACTTATGTCATATTGAAAGTAATAGCACATTATTGGAATTTGACTTTCATCTTAGTAGTTTCAATATTTTCAGTGCTTTATAATAGTAAGATTTTATGCAATAATTAAATTAAAATCATGATTTCCACATTTTATGTATACACACATTAAATTTTACAAGATTATAATGTAAATTTGTTCAAACGTTGTGCATGTTAATTTTGCATTTTAAATCATATTCTGTTTTTGCTTTTTAAAAATTAATGTAATCAATTATTAATCATTTAGTGTCCGCAAGTTTATTTTTAAAAGGTGAGTAATAGCAGTGGGCACAATTAAATTTGACAATTAAAAATTAAAATCTGATTTTTAATTGTAATTAACAATTTAAAAATTACTTAAGGCGACCTGAAATTAATGTGATGTGAAGTTGGCACTAATTGTATTTCCTCTTGTGAAGAATCTGATTTTTTACCAGTTTGCAAATGAACGTGTTTATCGGCAAATAGCAATAATAATTAAAACGTATATAAAAAAATGTAAATTACTGTACTGTAAATTATGCATAAAAATATATTATTTTGAATAAAATTAAATATTATAGTTAAAAAAAGGTTGTCTTGTATCAATTTTTTTCAAATTTGAAATTTTTTATTAATCATATTTTATTTCATTATTTTTTTTGCACGAATTTAAAGTAATTTTACATTGGTGCTTTGCTTTTACATGATTTTTGAAAAATCACAGTCCATATCCCCCCTTTTTCAAGGTAAGTTATGTCTATTTTTGTGCGATTTCATTTGCGCATTTTCTAAGGAACCTATCTATTGCGTAAAATGAGACCTAGGTGTATATGAATAGAAATTAATTGCAGTTGACAGTTTAAAAAAAAGAAAACTTTATACACAGTAAAATCAAATTATTCACTCATTTGCGATGTTGGCTATATATATATATATACTTCTTCTCAGATTCACATTTGTTAGACATTTTGTTTTAATTTCTCTCCTTTTCTTTTAGAAGTTTAAAGCGATTTTTTAAGAATTTTTCATATTGCTCAAATTAACTTGCTCATTCTATTTATGTTAAAAGTTCATGTAGTTTCTTCTAATCTTGTACTAAAATTATATTTACAAAATTAATATATTCGGAAGAAGGTATCCATTTTAAATGGGGTTTGAAACATCTTGTTATAGCAAACATATAATTTTGAAGAAGAAAGGGTTAGAATCACATTTGCTTTTATAGTCAGTGTAGTTTCCATTTCTTTGTACATGAAATCTTTCATTTCCTTTTTACTTGCTGTACATGTCTGCTGTTGTCTATATAGTATTACAATAATGGTTCCAAGAAATTATGTAACATATTATTATTTCATTATTATACTATGTTGCTTATCAAAGTACTTGAGCTTAGATCATTACCATGGTTAATTTATTATAGTTTATGTCAATGTTTTATCCTTTTTAGTGATGTGCAAATTATTAAACAAAAATTAAGTGTTGTTATATATGTGTGTTTTTAGTAATTCTTTCAGGGTCTTACTTTCACTTATATTAACAATTGTGATTTACTCTGCCTCAATATATATGTAAGATCTAGTTATATGCCACTTATTATTTTTGTTATCTAATAAAACATTAATACATTAAACTTATATATGTGTGTATACTTCACTCACATTTGATAAGCAGTAAATTGAAGCATGTATTTCATATGCTGGCAAAACATATTAATCTGATCAGACATAAATCTTGACTGAACATATCCTAACATTACAAGTAGTTAAAGGTTGTTGTGGGTAAGATTTAAGTCATCCTCACAATTCCCTTTCTTTTACAGGCTTAAAATTTTACTTCATAATTAAAATTTTAACTGTTAATGAGTGTATGAATGGATTCAAGATCGGACAAATTATTTTCTTTTTGTTTATAAAAAGTTACGAAACCTATCCATCTATGCTCCCTCTTTAATCCATCAATTCTAACTATCTTCTCTTGCATTTTCCTTTTTTACTTCTTAGCATCCTTCTAAGTGAGAATTTGTTATAGGGTTTTTTTTAGAATTTTATGGTTTGAACCAGACCAATAATGTGTCTTTACTATAGATGACACATAAATTTAGTTAATAATCTTTCCTTTGTTTATTTTGAAGATTAACTAAAATTAGAGTATCCATTATCAGTTATGGATTAACTCAAAATACAAATTCTGGTAGGTTCCAAGCTATCTTAATAATTGTTTCAAAATATTTACTGGAATATAGCCTCATAAATATATTAAAAAAACTATCATTATCTTAAGGACACATTTTTGATGCTTACTCACTTCTGCTATCCTTCATATATCACTTCTCCTTTCTGTACAATGTTTACGGTGGAAGTTGCAATCATATATTCATATTGATTGACCAAGGTATGGTTTCAATATTCTAGCATTATAAGTGTTTCTAATTTCTTCTTTTATGTCTATCCAGAAAGCATTAGGACTTGTCTGTTTTACTATGGTATGTGGTCTTTCATACTGTAAGTAAAATTTTTGGTACTTGTTTTCACAGGGTTTGCTTATGTGAGTTTTCACAAGCACTTTATCCCTACCTGGAAGTTATGTGTATTTTTCCTTTCATTTTTTATTTCTTTGTTTTCCTCTTCTAATTAATGGCTTATAGGCATTTTGTCTAATTGTCTCTGCATTTGTATCAATACATATATTCAGCTGTGAGTCTATATCTTATTGCTTTAAAAATAGCATTGGTACTACATGGCACTATTCAGTTGCTTATTTAGATTATATCCTATGTGTAATCAGATAGCCATAAATTATATTTCAGTGAGCATGTGGGTATATTCTTTATTTCCTAGTTGACTTTAAATGTCTTCTTTGTGTCTCAATATACCATCGTACTTTTGTTTTCTTATACATGTATATTTATCCTCTTGTGGCAATATCAGTGGGGATTCAGTCATTGTAAAAAAAAATCCATTGCCATGTTCTAAGGTCACAATTTATGAAGTCATTCCATTTATATGTGATTTTCCTTTTTAATTACTTTCATTCACATGTTTAATGGATGTGAAGGGAGCATCATAAGTGTTGCACAATTTATGGAACTGGGAATCCTTTTGCTTTTTAGCGGACAGTATGGTTGTTTCCATTATCATATGATAACTTTCTATAGTTTGATCATTTTCTTGGTTATAGAGAGTCTTCTTGGTTATGGAGAGATTTCTAGTGTGACAATATATACTTAAGTTTATCAAGGTTATTAACTTCATTTGTTTTCTCAAAATTGGCTTTCTTTTGTGATAACCTTTCTTCATGACAGCCTTTTGAGTTAGCATTGCTTCAAATTGATGGATGTCATTCAGTTCATCAATGTGATCCTTTTAGGATACATTAACTTTGCTTTAATTGTAAATATGAGTGCATTGGGCTAATCCCAAGTATATATTCCATTTGTTACCATCATATCTATTTTCATGTATTCTCGTGTGACAACATTAGGGTGTGAGGTTGTCTCAACTTTTATGGATTCATTCATCATCTAATTCATGGTTAGCCACGGAATCTGATGAGCTTAACCTCACTTGATATTTGAGAGTGTCATCTGACAATTCTTCCTTAAACTTTAGAGATTTACAATCTAGATCAAATTCTACACTATTTAGAGGTATGTTGGTTGAGTGGTCTGAGGTTTCTGCCTGATTTAGTGAATTGAATTCATTTTTTATTAGTGTTGCTAATATTTTTGTGGGATTTCCTAGCTAGATAGTCACACGTATGGGTATTACTTTAGTGTTTGGATTGGTTTCAAGAAAACAGTTCTCTATCTCAGACATTATTTAATGCAGGAGTGAAGATTTAAAACAGGGATCACTTGTCCTGTCAAGATCTTTAATTGTAATCTTCAGAGTGTTCTCTTCTTCATCCTTTTTTTTCTTGTAACTTTGGATCCTTTGGTCCATTTCTGTTTGTTGTGTCCCCATAACTTGTGTGTTTTGGAGAGAGACTGCATCAGTCATATCTGCAGTAAGTTTTTCAAATAAGATTCAATCACTTCAACATAACAACTTTGGATCCTTTGGTCCATTTCTGTTTGTTGTGTCCCCATAACTTGTGTGTTTTGGAGAGAGACTGCATCAGTCATATCTGCAGTAAGTTTTTCAAATAAGATTCAATCACTTCAACATAACTGTGATGATTTTCTATGGCATTATTCTGCTGTGTGACAATGTGGTGCTTGCAACAGTTTTTTTCATGGTAATCCTTTGGATAAATTATAATCTGTTTTGAAGACTGTCATTGTATATATAGACCTTGCATTCAGAGCATCTTTTGTCTAAGTACTGGTTGCTCACACTTGTATAGTTACACATATTTGATTTGATATTCATTTGTGGGGTCGGTAATTGATTATCTAAGTTAGTTTGATCCATGCCTGATACTATATTTTCCAATCTAATACTGAGAGGATTATTTTCTATTCTATCTTTGGAGAGTGGAGACACCCAATCAGAAGAAAATTCAGGGTCAAGTGAAGTTTCAGCAGTAAAAGAATATTTAACACCATCATTGGATACAAAAATAAAACCAGGCAAGTCTTCTCATAAAATAATAGCTTGTCTTTGTTCATTAAAATGGTTAATAAGAATTTCACCATCCTTTCTACATATAAAAGACCAATGCCTGGACATGTTGAACCAGATGAAGGTAGAATAGGTTGATTAGGAGTATGAGCTTTAACTTGACTATGCACACTCCACAGTCCTCTTAAAAATTGTTCATGATTTTCTAAATCATTTTAATCATCTTCAGTGTTACCAGTAGTATACATAGTGGCAAATTTTCCATCCACCATAAACTAGAACCAGCCCATACTAGAATAGTGATGGACCAGTCATGCCAGTAATAAGGTTTGCCAAGTAAAATTTTCTTTCCATCTTCCGGTGTAATTTCTTCTCCCTTTTTGTTATTACTCATATCCATCATATTTACCAAGTTTTTCAAACCAGGTTCAGACACATTTTGAGCACTTTCTCCACAGTTACTTTGTCCTAGGTTGTGTTGGTTTTTGCAGGGGCCATCTTATCCATCTTTGCCTCCATACTATTCATATTAGCCATTATCACTTGGAGCATTTACATTATATTCTTCAGATCTTCTGTATCTTGTGCTACTTGAATCCCACTCAGTTGAGTTGTCCACTCAATAAGAGTTCCTTGAGCCTCAGTAATCACTTCATTCTCACTATATACCTGTGGGAAATGATCATCCTCAATGATAGATCCCCTGGGTGTTTGATAATACAACGACCCTACTCCATGACTAACATTAGTCTCCCCATCTCAACATGGCTACTACTTTTTTCAAAATGTTTTTACTCCATATTTGATAAGTGTTTTCCAGTTCTTAGTCTTATAAATCCATTTATTCAACCAAATATTTAGGTAACTTTTTAGAATAATACAAATGGATGAGTGTCATAGGTTTTTACATTATCCCTAACCACTTCACATCTAGCCTTAACTTCCATATTAATTTTTTTATTTCCAATGTTTTAATTGTCTACATTTTAGTCTAATTTCTTTTTACTTTGTCTGACTCACCTATTTCATTTTAATTTAATTAGTTCATTATTTATTTATTTATTTATTTATATTTTCTTCTCTGTTTGCTGATAATGCATTTATAGCCTTATACATAAGTAATATTGCCTAAGGCTGTAAACTTCAAGAGTATGTGCATGAAAATGCAAAGGTAGGGACCTCTACAGGTCTTGACCACAAGCTTATGGTTTGGAAGAAAAGAGGGAACTCCTTATTTACTTCAACCTAATTTCTATGTGAATAGGTGAAGCTGAAGCAGTTAGATCTAAGAGTGTAAACTCTTCAATACTTCACTGATTAAGTCCACAACTCCTATTACACATTAATACTCACAAAATCTTTTGTTTTACAATGAGTCAATGTAAAGATCTTATAGTTAAAAATCTATTACAATAATTTCAAGTTGTAATTCTAAATTCATTTAAATGCACATTGATTACATAAGTAATATTTATTAAGATTATAAACCTCAAGAATATGCACATGAAAATGCAAAGGTAGGGACCTGTACAGGTCTTAACCACAAGCTTACACTTTGGAAGAAAAGAGGGGAACCCCTTCTTTACTTCAACCTACTTTTTTATGGATAGGTGAAGCTGAAGTGGTTAGATCTAAGAGCATGAAACTATTCAATACTTCACTGATTAAGTCTACAATTCCTATTACACATTAATACTCATGAAATCTATTGATTTACAATGAAACAATGGAAAGATCTTATAGTTGGAGTTCTATTCCGACAATTTAAAGTTGTAATTATAAATTTACTTAAATGCACATTTTTTATGTAAATAATATTTTACTAATGCTGTAAACCTCAAGAATATACATGTGAAAATGTGAAGGTAGGGACCTCTACAGGTCTTAACCACAATCTTACGCTTTGGAAGAAAAGAGGGAAATCCCTTCTTTACTTCAACCTACTTTCTATATGAAGATGAAGCAGTTAAATCTAAGAGCATGAGACTATTCGGTACTTCACTGATTAAGTCCACAATTCCTATTACACATTAATACTCATGAAATCTTTTAAGTTACAATGAGTCAATTGAATGATCTTATAGTTGGAAATATATTACAATAATTTAAAGTTGTAACTCTAAATTTATTTAAACAGTTTAGTAAATATTATTTATGTAATCAATGTGTGTTTAAATAAATTTATAATTACAACTTTAAATTAACGTAATAGATTTCTAACTATAAGATCTTTTCATTGAATCATTGTAAATCGAGTATTAAGGTGTAATAGAAATTGTGAACTTAGTCAGTGAAGTATTGAATAGTTTCACATTCTTAGATCTAACCACTTCAGCTTCACCTATTCATATAGAAAGTAGGTTGAGATAAAGAAGGGGTTCCCCTCTTTTTTCCAAAGCATAAGTTTATGGTTAAGACCTGTAGAGGTCCCTACCTTCACATTTTCATGTGCATATTCTTGAGGTTTACAGCCTTAATAAATATTACTTACATAAGCAATGTGCATTTAAATAAATTTATAATTACAACTTTAAATTATCATAATAGATTTCTAACTATAAGATCTTTCCATTGACTTGTTGTAAATCGAAAGATTTAATGAGTATTAATGTGTAATAAGAATTGTGGACTTAATAAGTGAAGTATTGGATAGTTTCACACTCTTAGATCTTACCACTTTAGCTTGACCTATTTATATAGAAAGTAGGTTGAAGTAAAGAAGGGGTTCCTCTCTTTTCTTCCAAAGCATAAGCTTGTGGTTAAGACTTGTAGAGGTTCCTACCTTCACTTTTTCATGCACATATTCTTGAGGTTTACAGCCTTAGTATATATTACGTACGTAATCAATGTGCATTTAAATAAATTTATAATTATAGCCTTATACATATTTTTTTAACTAATGCATTTATTTAAAATTTATTTTAGATTTATCGTATTCATTCTTGATAGTTAGGTATACTAATTACTTATCAGTATAAATACAACAGTGGGTTTAGATTGAATACAAGGAATATGTTCAAATAAGATTAAAAAAAAATTTTTTTAACTCCAGTCCAATGGCTGGACCTCCCTTGGGATTAAAGTATGGACAAGATGTATGTTCATGTCCAACACATTTGATGCCATATGTAATGGTCCAGATGATGTCATTTGGAAGAGAGGGTCACATCTAGCTACGGACAAACCTGGGGTCTTTGGATAGGATGTTGGAGACAGAATGATGAATCACATAACTATGATGGCATCCCCTTCTGATAGAACAGCTCAACACACATCTGTTAAATCTAGATGCAATTTGGGTCAGTTCATCCACATCTGACCCCTTATTCTAGTTCCATTATATCTGAGTATTTGAACTCAGGGAGAATTTGCCTTTGATTCTATTAACAAGGATGTACCTATACCGACTTATGATTAGACTACTTCATAAAAGTTACCATTAGTGAAGTGCATTTACATAAGATCTCTCCAATATAATTACAATAGAGTAATGTGTGTATGTGTATATATGTAAGGCATAAGATTTATTTAAGAATGCAATAATTGATTTAATAAACTGAAAAGACTATATCAGTTTAATAGATTTTATATTCATGGTAGTTATTAAATAGCCACTGTACATCACTTGATGGTGCTGTTTCTGTGCAAAAACATAGCAATATAATATTCCCAGGCCTGTCAATTCTTAAACAATTTATGTTTTTTTTTAATACAGCTTTTTTTTTTTCTTAAAAATGTATGTTGTTTTTTTTTTTTTTTTTTTGGGGGGGGGGTGTTAAAAAAGCACCTTTTTTTTTATTTTTATAAAACAAAGTGGCGTTTTTGAAATAATACATCTTTATTTTTTATTTTTTTAAAGGTACCTTATTCTTTTTTTTTTTACTTTTTTTTTAAAAAATTAGAGGTTTTTTTTGGTAATTATTTTTTTAATTATCTTACATGGCAGCTTTTTTTGTAATTAGATTACATGTTTTAAAAACAGCTACTTTTGGGGGCTTTTTTTTTTTTTTTACAAAATGGGGGGCGTTCTTTTTAATAATATGCCTTTTTTGATAATAACAGTAAGTTATCTTACAATGTACACATAATGTTCCAAAAAGTGTAGTTTATTTTGTAGCAATTAAGCAGAGGTGGCTTTCTTTCTTTTTTTCTATAATACTACAACAAATGTACTCTAAAAAGCGATTGTTTTTGTCCAGTAATAAATCAGATTCGGCTTTTTGATTTTTCTGCTTTCACTTTTTTTTTTGTTTATCTTTTTATTACAATAGTTACACCCAAAAAAGGCCACTTGCTTTTTATTTACAATAAAGAATCAAAGACTGGGATTTTTTTTAGGCCAGTCTACTTTCTTCCACCCTACCCTTCAACACTGACAGTCTGGTTATAATATTAAATTAAAGCTTCAAAGAAAAACAAAATGAAACAACACCAAAACAAAAAAAAACTTTGGAATCGATTGCCTTACAAATCTTCATAGGGACACAAAGCAGATTCATTTTAAAAATAAATTGATTGATGACATATGACTGTAATTAATCAGAAAACTTTTTTGGCTGAAAAGTGGAAAGTGTAACATTTTTGAACAACATTTGACTACCTACAACAATTGAAAGAACAAACAATCCAGAAATGACTTTGGAGACTAGTGAGCACACAAACTGCAAATTTGTGTACTAAGTATCATAGCATTTTCACATCAACATTGATTGACATGTGTCAGGATGTTCTGAGCCTCCATAAAGGCAACGGTGTCAGCTTCAGTGTTTGGGGATGTCCCACAGTTGAATCATTACCTATTCCCTTCAGTCATTTTATTTTTCTTGTATGAGTCACAGCCAAAATGTGACTTTTTCATGACCACTTGCAATCATGTGGTGGCCAAGCCATTTCCAAATTTAAAACACTTCCACAATGCATAGGGTAGCATTGCTGATACACTGAAAAGGTAATACTACATTAGTTGGAGTCTAGGAAAACCATTGCCATGACTGATTGTACACGTATATAATCCATGCAAAGCTGGATGAAACATTTCTATGCATATGCATAGAAAGTGATGCCATCATGTGACCGCTAAACAGCTACTATGATTGTAGTGGTCTATTAGCCATATGTTCCACCATAAAATTGGTATTATTCAGTGTTTTTATACAGAAACAGCACCACTAAGTGATGTACATTAGCTATTTAACAAGAATCACATTTTTTTTAAAATGATGAGTTTGAAAATTAGAATAATCCAAAAGTTTGAACAGTATTTACAAATGTAGATAACATAATACATATATACAAATGTGGTTTAAATGTCAATATGGGCATCTATTATGTTAGTAATTTAATAATCCGAAGTTTCCAAACCTGTGTCCTAATGATAGATATCCTTGTTGATGACATCATTATACACAAAGTGATAATAAAAACAATTTAATGAAATTGTTTTAGCAAATTCGAATCTAGCTGGCTAAATTATATTTACATTTGATATATATATATATATATATATATATATATATATATATATATATATATATATATATATATATATATATTGTTTGCAATCTGATTGCAGCTGTTTCAGGTTAATTTGTATGAAGGTCGCTTCCTTTACTAAGTCAAATGTAATTCCTAACATGACAGGAAAGAAGATTCATTCAGAGGATCAATTGTTCATACCTAATAAGATCTAACTAACAACTGTTAGTTAACAAACAATAAATAACATAACCTTGTTCCATCCCAGATAATGATAATGAGTGAACGTCATGTACTAAGGAAGGAGATTAAACCTAAATTTTATTTAAAAAAAGATTTTGGCTAAACTTAACCTCCCCTCCTTTCTCTTCTTGCGCTCTTCTAAAATGAGCTCTCCCAAAATGCTGAATTGGAGGATTTTATATTCTTGAGTGATAAGAATGAAATAATAATAAAAAATACAATACATACATAGGTATTTAAAATAAAAAATCATGACATGTAACAAAACATAATTTCATTAAATCAATTAATTTAAATCTTATGAGCCAACAGAGTCCTTCATAGATTAAGTAATTTCCTCTATGCGGATATAGATTGCATATTGCTTCCAAATAGTGCCTTTTGAACAACTCTGCATCGGTCATCTGCTGCTTTCTTCCAAATAGTGCACAAACATTCTACACTGTGTGAAAGATGATTAGACATTTTAAAGTAGATAATATGGATATTAAACTCTCATAGTTTGAAGATCAATGAGCCCACCAATGACAATCGACTCCTTTAGCCATACCACATTGTATTAATTTAATATATATAAATTGTAAATTAATTGCATTTTGCAGTTTCAGAAAAAGAAGAAAACTTTATACATAATAAAATTGAATTATTCACACATTTTCTATATTGGTTGTATATATATATACTTCTTCTGGATTCATGTTTGGTTAGACATTTTGTTTTAATTTCTCTCCTTTTCTTTTAGAAGTTTAAAGCGATTTTCTAGGAATTTATCCTATTGCTCAAATTTCCTTGCTCATTCTAATTATGGTAAAAGTTCTTATAGTTTCTTCTAATCTCATACTAAAATTATATTTATAAAATTAATATATTTGGATGAAGGTATCCATTTTATATGGTGTTCAAAACCTCTTGTTTAAACAAAGTTAGCTTTCTATAGCGACGTATAATTTTGAAGAAGAAAGAGTTAGAATCACATTTGCTTTTATAGTCAGTGTCATTTCCATTTTTTTGTACATGAAATCTTTCATTACCTTTTTACTACTTGCTGTATATGTCTATTGTTGTCTATATAGTATCACGTTAACTGATTCAAAAAATTATGTAACACATTATTATTTCATTCTTTTACTAAGTTGCTTGGCAAAGTACTTGATCTTAGATTGTTACAATGGTTAATTCATTATAGTTTATGTCATTGTTTTATCCTTTTTCATAAACATTAAACATAAATTAAGTGTTGTTATATATATATATATATATGCAGTAATTCTTTCACTGTCTTATTTACACTTATATTAACAATTGGGATTTGCCCTGCTTCAATATATATGTAAAATCTCATTATACCCGACTTATTATTTAGTTACCTAATAAAACATTAATATATTAAGCCTATATATATATATGCATATTTTATTCACGTTTGATAAGCAGTAAATTGAAGCATATATTTCATATGCTCGCAAAACTTATTAACCTAGTGAGATATAAATCGTGACTGGACATAATCTAACATTACAAGTAGTTAAAGGTTGTTGTGGGTACGATTATAAGTCACCCTCACAATATATATATATTGAGCACTTTTTATTAATCCATTCTATTCTAAAATAAAATTTTGTTGTATAATTTTAAATTTTGTTAAATCCAATATTTACTTAGCAAACTAGAAAAGATAATGACATGTTAGTATCATAGCGTTTGAACTTGGGTAGTTGGTTTAACATTTATAAAGGACCTATTAGGTCAAATAATTAACTGGAGATATATATATACATAATAATCTATAAAGTCATGATATAGCTACAAATAAGTAAACTACTTTTTGAAAAATATATTTAAAAATTATTATTTCTATAATTATGATATTTAGATAATTATGATATTATTTATAGATATAGTGACGGTCAAATTTTTGTCTTGTAAACCAACATGTGTTATATAAATAGATCAGATTGTCTGCCTGCGAATATAAAAATAAATAAATAAATAAAATAAAGTCCATTATTGTTGTTTCTAGCTAAATTTTAAATGGTGTTTAAGAGTAAATAAATAATATTCATTTTACAAAAATACTAATCTAAATCAAGAAAATAAACTGTATTCAAAAAAATATCTGTATTTTAAAATGTTTCAAAAAAAACTAAGATTTCATTTAAAAAAAAAACAACAAACCAACCAAGCATTTGTAGCTAAAATAAATGTTTCAAAACAGCTGGGGGGGGGGGGATAAAATTTTCAAGAAAAAAAAATAGGCAGACAATTTTTTATTAAAATTGGAGGGTGAATGGAATCAAAGTCGTTTCAGAAGGGAAATAAGTGGTCCAGTTTTTGATTTTTATTCTTTGGTAGTCGAGAGATCAGGACGGCTGCTGTACAAGCAGTTGTCCCGGGTTGGCGGGTTCGCTTCCCGGCTGATGCTATGACAAATGAGAAAAAAAAAGTTTGATTTGAAATTCATTTAAATATTGTCATTTTAACCACGGAGAAATGATAAACTTTAATTATGGATAATTTAAAGAATCAGAGGAAGTTTTAATCCAAAATGAATAGCTAATTTAATCGATCTCTACGGGGCAGAATCAACACATTGGTAAGTCTCAAGAATCTCTTGAAATCATTATACAAAAAAAAGTATAAATAAAAATACAGGACCAAAGAAATGGTACAACTACTACTAAAAAATATGCACTGGATGGAAAAATTAGAAGGACTGAATATAGCCTGAAGTTAACAGAGAAACTAAATCATTCACACGTCCGGAGTAATCCAAATAAATGTATATGCTTGGATTATCAACAAAAGCAAAGAAAGCTAATTTTACTTTAAATAAAGCTAAGTATGTTTTTTAAAATAAATGCCTTGAACTTAAGTAATTAATAAGACACCAATGTGTTGAAGGTAAAACTAGTCCATAAAACAATTTATTTGGCTTAGCACTTTCAGAGTTTTGTTACTCCATAAGCATAGTCTTGTAGAAAAAAATAAACATAGAATCTTTATATATGTGTATAAAAAAAGAGAAGAAACAACCAACGTAAAGCAAGTTTGAAGAAAACCTTATGTGAAGAAATGAGTAAAAATTAACAATTTGAATTTTAATATTTCCGAATTTAATAGGAAATTACACTGCATGATATATATAAATTTGTCCAATGAAGATCGTGTTTATATGAGTATAAAACAATAGCCATATCCCAACATGGATAGAATATCTCTCATTTAAGAATGAAATAAATATATATAATAATTACTATAAAGAAAACACCCTGTAAAATATTCAATCTAAATAAATCTGCATATCAAATAGATAATGGTCTGATAAGGGAGAAACATATAGATAAGATATTATGACCTACTTTTAAAAGGAACATGATAAAAGTTTTCCTTGATCATGATAATAGTGATAGGAATTGAACGAGAAGAGCCCAAGGTACTATATTACTACTCATGCAGGAAGCCTTTAAATGGAGGTGAGAAGGCAAACTTTTAAAAGGAACATGATAAAAGTTTTCCTTGATCATGATAATAGCGATAGGAATTGAACGAGAAGAGCCCAATGTACTATATTACTACTCATGCAGGAAGCCTTTAAATGGAGGGGAGAAGGCAAGCTGATGATACTTTTCCATCACAGAGAAAAGAACAAACAGCTGATACCTGGAAAGTAACCACATGTCTGACAATTTTCATAGTTCTAGTCATATTTGGAGAATGACCAGCCTGCATGGTATAAACGATTAATATGATGGTAAAATGTAAAAGTTTTTTTGTTTTGTTTTGTGAGAACATATATCTTAGAAAAACATAGGGAGAAAAAAAAACCTTATAATATTTGTGTATATGTGTTAATTTTATGTGTTAAATATAGTTGTTCTTACAATAAAAGGGGAATTAGATTAATAGATAATGGAGTTAATAAGTGACTTAGTTCGATTATCTATATTAGTAATTATTTAAAATCTCATGTTTATTAAATAGTCTTATAGATTTAAGTACATAAATATAATTAATATCATACATAGGTAACAAAAAAAATATGAAAAATATCATACATCGGTAATGGAAATATAATAAATTAGTTGATGGTATATATGTAATGAAGAGAGTTTGGGTGTATATTCAAATATTCCATATTAGAAAGAAAAAAACGATGATATTTTGAAAATTGTTCTCTATTTTTTTATTATTTGCAAACCACAATTTAATATAGTGTAACCGGACCACCACACAACCCTTTGATTACTTCAGTTGTAACAATTTCCTGATGAGCATGTTGCAGGAAGAAACTATCAATTGGAATTACCCAATGCAGATGTTAACCCCCCCCCCCTACAACAATATTTCCTGCTCATCAAAGGATGTAGAACCATAGAGGCTGGAAGCATCTAGACATTTCTGTTTGGTTTTCCAAACAGTGCCACTAGAGTTCCATCTCATTACAACCTGACTTACCTGGGTCAGTTATGCCAGACGTAGCTCAGTAGGCATGAGATTCTCATGAACAAGTGCAATGAATGATGAGTGATGCAATAAACACAAAATAGAATTGAACAACTGGATAACTAAAATTAGTTTTAAATAACAATAGTTTTATTTAATAACAAGTTTAAATGAAGGTCCATCAAGCAAAATATTTCTATATGACTTTAAATAAAGAAAATGTAATCTGTTGAGAGTATAATAAAGTCCTTCTCTCAACAGTTCTTTAACAGTTTATATCTGTACTCATTTAGTTATTTCACAGAGAGAGTGTGACATATTGAGACAACAGAGAGAGTAATGAAGACAACTGATAGCATCTGATGCAGAGTTCCACTTAATTTAATAAATATTTTATTTACAGTCCATTGTGTATCTTGGTGTACATCCAGTAGTAGGGCAATATGAATTAAAGAATGCAAGTTCTTTAACAATTTATATTTTACATCTAATTCAAAGTTCCACTTAATTCACCAAATATTTTATTTGCAGTCCATTGTGTATCTTATTATACATTCAATAATAGTACAATAGAAATTAAAGAATGCAAGTTCTTTAACAATTTACATTTTACGTCTAATTCAGAGTTTCAGTTAACCTTAAGTTATTTTATTTGCAGTCCATTATGTATCTTGGTATACATTCAATAATAGTACAATAGGAATTAAAGAATGCAAGTTCTTTAACAATTTAGATTTTTAATTATTTAATTAATTCACAGAGAGGAATGCAATATATGAAGATAACTGATAGCATTTATAATTTGAAATATGGATGTATATTCATACATATAAATTTTATTTAGATCTCATTAATCTGCAGTTAAGTATTTATGATTTACATACTTTATCAATAAATAATAAACAATTTTCATAATTTTAGTTTCTTTTATAATTTTCCAGTAACAAATATATTTTCATATAGATACTTTTATTCATAATCTTAGTTTCTTTTCTAAGAAAAACGTTTTGATTGTCTTTTATAAACACATAATTTTAGTTTCATTTATAATAAACATATTTTTATATAGCTACTTTTATTCATAATCTTAGTTTCTTTTCTAAGAAAGACGTTTGGTTTGTCTTTTATAAACACATAATTTTAGTTTTATTTATAATAAAGATGTTTTGTTTATCTTTTAAAAAACACATATAATATTGAATATTTTTATAAAATCATTACCTTCGCTTAATCCAGTTTATTCCTTCAAATCCATGATGTGGCTGCAGTAAAAAGGGGGCATTGATTTCATATGAATGGCATTATTTATTTTCTATATTTATCCAGGCAAATCTTGGAAAATCATGGCTTGATGAAGAGACGAAGCTGTTGGTTTATTCTTCCATCATTACAATTTCCTTAATAATGTTTTTTTTTTCATTATTAACAGTGGTTGTAAAGGTTATATTCCAAGGTGATGAAAGTCAGAGTTGAGTAACACTTAAATAAGAATTTTAACTTTTTAATTCTCCTCTTTTCTTACTATCTTTTACAAAAAATCTTTCGAAAAAAATCTTCTTTAAACATACACTTTAAAAATCCAATCTAATCTGCACTGAACATCCAACTTGACTATTTATATTCTGACCTGTGAATTGATTAAGCAGCCTTTCCCACTGAGTGCTTTTTTTTCTTCTTAACAATTGGACAATCCTTTTCGTGGCAAAGATAAGAAAGCATAAGGTTTAAGCTATGTTTTTCAATTCATTAAGATTGCCTCAATATCACACTTTATTTGAAAACATTGTTTCAAAAATTAAAAATATAATATTTTTAATAAATGCCAGCTTTTATTTACATTGTAATTTGAAACTATAAAATCAATAATGATTTTCTTTTAACTATAAACTTTTTGCTTTATTTCTTTTTTTTTAATTTGATCAAATCATGCTAGTCCTTTTTAAATGGGGTGGGGGGGTCTTTTGAATATCTGTTTCAATAGTGATAGATAATATAAGTGGTTTTAAGTAGTAATTCACATAATCAGATAATTTTAGGAAATATATTAATAAACATAAATCAGTGATACAAAGATGATAATTAAGTGAGTAGTTAGAGCAAAGTGCACTATCTTATTTATGATATACCAATGGGCAGTCTATTCACATTGTAGTTGAAAATGATTCTAAGAAAAATGGAGATTCAAATTTGATAGTATATCCATAAAGTTTTCCTTAGTTTGTAATTTTTCAAATTAAACTGATTTATAATTTTAGTAGTTAATAAAAATATTGCAGAAAGAAAATAGATAAATCAAGAGATGAATATCATTGGGCCTGTAGGCTAAGCAATGGTGACTCTCACCATGTTGTAATAAAAGTTTTGTACAGAACAAGAATATATGGGTTAATGATTTTTATTTTATCTTTATGATTTAAAACTGAAACTCTAAGGGATTGATGCTAAAAATAAAAGGGAAGAGATGAGAAATCTGTATCTAAGGCAAATATTTGACCTGAGTGATATAGAAAATTTATGTGCATTCAAATGGGAAATATCACAACAGCACTGGATCATCTGAAGGTATATATTTTGTTTAGTTTTATTATATGTTTCAGAAATATAAATTATGATTAATTGTTTATAATATTATTATGGTATGTGAGTATTTAACCTTAATACTGAAGTTGTTTAAATTACTTATTAATCAAAATGTTTAGTAATATTTTTGTAAATGTTGTGATTAAAGTTGTTGTTTTTTTAATTAATGTCAGTATCCAGTATTGCATTTCTTTTGTGGGGATCATCTTCACTACATCACATGAATCTGGAAAATACAGTATGAGATTGAAGTAATAAAGTAATATATTTTAGAACAATAGAACAGTCAATTAAGCACAAATTTCTTAAGGAGAGATTTTACCTAAGTCATTTATAATGTTGCTAATTATTAAAGTATGCTTATTTATAATATGTTAAATAATGAATTACTTAGTGAAAATATCAATGCTAATTACAGTTTAAAATGTAATATGCATACTCATAAATCTCCAAATATTAAAAAGATAAAAAGATACCAATCTAAACAATCATCAAAAATCACTCTCAAGCAATTTTAAAAATAAGCATCTAATTACTCAGAATGAATCAAACACAGAATATGATGCAATTCTTACCACTAATGTAGAATCCTCTCCACAAATAAAGGCATTAGACTCGAAAATAATTGAACAAAATGAGCAGGCTATCAATTTAAATATAATTCATAATACATCCAAAAATCCCACATCAAATACATCTCCAAAAATAAAAAAAGATTAATAACACTAAAACACAAATTCAAAACCTCCGGAGCCCAAGACATTGTCTTAATGACACTCCCAGTTCCTATACTCCTTATGGCTTCCTGAATATAGACCCTTCCTATCTAATCACATCTAAAGAATAAAAGAGCAATAGTACAGACAGAAATTCGGAACCAAAAACCTTTTTAAAAAAGCCGATTCTTATAAATAAAAAAATTACTTATGCAGAACCTTCTCTTATTAAACAAAACTCAGCATTTTTGGATACTGACTTAGCTATTGAAAAAGAAAACATATATACACAAATACGTTTTCAAAAAGAAGCATTATTAACAAATATTGGTTTAATTCAAGGTTCACAACAAAACTTAGCACTTCTAAACAATGTAGAATGTTTAATAGGCAAAAAATCATTCTCGCAGCCACAAAGCCCAAGCTATATCACAGAAGAAAGCTATAACAATGTCAGCAGGATGCAGTACAGCTTACCCTCACTCAGAATATGGTTTTCTCAACCAAATCTTCACCAAACATACTTGAAATAGAATCACAACTATCTAATTCCATGCCAGTTCCAAAAAAATATATTAAAAAACAGGAAATTAATGTACAAATAAAAGAATTCACAGACATTTGAGTCATGACCCCTTCAGATAGTGGAGAAGCTCAAGCTAAAAATAAAATAAAAAACCCAAAAGAAATAAAAATCCAATCACAAAAACAAAAGATTCTTATCAATTATCAAAAATACTTCCTAGCAACATCAATTCATCCAAAAATGATAAAGCCTATCAAACAGCTAATCTAATATACAGCAATACATCATCCTCTAAACCCATGCTCTAACCAGTGCTCAGAGAAAGACCACTTAGTACTCTAACAAATGAAGTGAACTCATCTAATATTTCTTCAACAACCAAATCAACATTAAATATAAGTCTGTCAAATGAAAAGAACTCTTTGCAACAATTAAACTCCGATAGGATAAAACTAATAAAACCTTCTTATGCAAACATTACAAAATTAAAAACAAATCAAGATCAAAATATAAATCGATTTTTAAATATAAACAAGACTACTGAAAATGCAGCTCAGACAAATGAGTGTGAGAATACTTATGCTAATGTGCATGATTCTTCTATATTAGATTTAATGGACCAAGATGCAGAACAGCAAAATAATTTAGCACAAGCAAAATCTCTCCCAGATTATTTTTCCACGAATTGCTTTAGTGAAGATCAATATTATCATCTTACTCGGAGCTTTAACCAAACTATTCCAAACAATTTATTAAAATCTCTGACCAACTATAGTAATGTTAAGAGCCTCATTCTGGCCATTACAGATGAGAAATGTTCATTACATAAGTTTCCATTAGATGCATTATGTGCACTTATCAAAAATGACAACATTGAAGATGGGATACATCGGATTCTAAATCACTCCAATGACAGATACATATCACTGGAATTCACATCTTGGGCTCCACATAACACTTTCAGAAACAATTATAAAACTATTAAAGATAAATTCATCATTTTCATAGACCTTAATAGAGCTTCTAACCTCACAGGAAAAACAAAAAACTGTGTAATGGGTCTAGAGGAGACTCTACTCCAAGAAATCCTCTCAACATATGGCAAAATCACAAAGTTTAGATACCTCCCGATCGATGGATGCCACTTTTTATCCAACACAGCATCATTTTAAATTCAGTTAAAAAAAGGTACCAGTCCTTTAGACATACCAACAACAATTAAAATGAAAGGATCTCTTATGATTCTGTCATTTATTTGAGTTCAGCCACAATGTTTCTACTGTAGATTGAGAATGCATCTTATTAAGGATTGCATTGCTTGCATCTGTTCTACATGTGAAAATTAAAAGATAGGAGGCATAGGTGCAAGGTTAATCATGTTAACACCAATAACAATAAAAATGAATCCAATTCTTATGATTCCATTGATGTTTCCTCAGAGCAACTCAGTTGTACAGAGGAGTTCCAAATAGTTGAGAATCACATTAGGAAAATAGATCCTCACATTTCAATAAGGAATATTCCAACCTCTAACACTTCCACAAAAACACATTTATTACCCAAAAATAGTTCTTTTCCACTCAGTTCCAGTGTTAACAAGAAGCAAAAGACAGAATCAGTAATACACCAAAATAAAGACTTAAACAAAACACCTTTTAGACCAGACACATCTAAAACCAATAGAAAACAAAATAAGGACAACAATATCTTTCTGCCTCAAACTAATCTACCTCACAATAGCAAACCTTTATTCTTCAAAGCAAAACTTGAGCTGAATCAAATCCATAGCAGTAACACTACAACCCAGAATCATCCTATCTTCACTGAAGATTCCCACAATGACCTGATCTCTGACTATGAATCAGATATGGACTTCTTAGTGCAAAACTTCTTCAGCAAGAAAAAAAAATCAACCAACATTACACAAAACAGCTCAGTAGAAGATAACTTTCCAATATATCTATATTGGATGACAACAAGTTCAAGATCACAAACAATCAATTCACCAACAGCTCAATAGCAGCTGTGGAAAAAAGTCTAAAACCACACATGTTAATAGTCACAGTGCTAAATCTATTCAGAAAAAAGTCACTCCAGAACAAACTCCTACTGCAGGACTACATATGCCTACATCTATGATCGAAATCAGCCCACTTAAAGTCTTTGAGGATATTACTCAGGACTCTGATTATCCGCACATGGTACATTCTAGTGGCTACAATGTTTATGGATAACTCATCCTGTAGGAACAGATCTCTCGTAAAATAAATTCTTTCAACATAGACTTGGATTCATTGGCAAAGATCTTCACACTGAAACATCAATATAGACAAAAACAATCTGCAATAGCCGAATATGTAGCCATAGAATGCTCCAAAGTATTTCTCCTGAATCAACACTGCTGGACCAGAGGGTATCTTAGGTGGGCTTTGGGTTATAAACAAAAGCAATCCACTCCATCTACCCTCCTATTAAATGGCTTCAACATCTCTGGACATCACATGCTACAACTCATTGAAACCTACTTTACAGAAAGAGTGCAAAATGTTCAACAAAGTTCTCATTGTTTTTGGCATGGCATGTGTCCTTCAGGAAGGCATGGCATTTCTGATACAGGTATAAAAAACCATCTATTTGCACTCCCCTGAGCATGTTCATCTGGGATTGCATGCCATCCCTAAATTCATTCTCAGTCACCTCAGCAATTTCACTATCCCAATTATCATGGCTATGGTAAATCATCTGGCATTTCAGAGATGGGAAATTCCTAACCTTTACCCAATTGCTATGGTTCCATTTGTTAAAAATATCAAGAATCCAACATCCATACACAACATTAGACCTATTTCTATGATTCCAATTCTATTCAAAGTTATTGAAGGAGTCATAAAGGAAAAAATTCAAGACAAAATCATTAAAGTCATTTCAACTACTCAATTTGCCAAAAAGGGATCATCAACACTCACCGCTATGGCTGAAGTAAAAATTCTTCTCAATTACGTTAGATCCAACAGATTGTCTAAACCTATTGCAGTCCAGATCAATATAGCAGAGGCATTTGATTCAGTTAACAATAACAGCCTGCTAGAACTTCTTGGAGGAATGAATATTCCTTCAGAGATTATTCAGATATTAGACAACCTCCATGATTCATATTTCTCTTAATGGCACCTTTACTAATGGTTTTTTGCCTAAGCGCTCCATCCTACAGGGGTCTCCGCTTAGCCCCTACTGTTTGCCTGTAACATAAATCCAATTCTTAAAGCCATTCAAGATACAATTCTGGGCATTTATATTCCCTGAATCAAAAAAACAATGTCTTCCATCATATACATGGATTATGTGCTCATCTTTTGCCATCTAAAAAGTTCCTCAGCTCACTTTACCTAATTCTTGACAAGTTCTCAAGTCCATCACATCTAATAAAATATGCAAAATCTGCGACATGGAGGATTTTCAAATGGGAAAAAAATCCCCTCAAGATTTCTAGCTGAGCCCCAAAATTTATTGGGGTTCCCTATATATAAATCACAATTGTCCATGTCAAAGCATATCCCAAATTCAATAATAGAATCTGCTGATCACATAACACAGGGCCTATCCAAGGTTTTCTTATCTTTACAAGGTAAAGTTGCTCTTCTCAACATGAAAGTCATGGTTAAGATAGCATATACCTTTCCTTCATGTCGTTCACTAAGACATTCATCAGCAAGATAAACAGGTTTTGTGCATGCCTGTTTTGGAAGGGCCACATATCCACTATTAGCATAGCCAAAATGCAGCTTCATAGAAAATTTAATGGAATGTCTCTTCATTCCACTCAAGCAATCTGTTTCCAAAAGGTGCATTCAATGATTTTCAAGCTTGCACAAAAACATGACAATTTACTTATAAGTAGTCCCATTTCACCTACTGATATGCCTCCTCCAAATAAAACTTCTTGGATCAATCAGATTATTACCTACCTCTACTAATTCAATAACAATCCAGATGCCTTTAAAACAAAGATTACAATATGGACTGCACATTCACTTATTAACCCTCAACCCTTCCAAATGAAAACAAAACTAGGTGTGTCTAATCAGAAGATCACAACCTTATTTAAGTATTTACTATTGGAGCCCAAATTCCTGGACTATTTAATTAAAGTGAATCTTGATGCTATGCCCACAAACTGTTTTTACACCAGAAAAGATTCCTGAACAACATAGATCCTTCCTTCCCAATCTACCACAGACAGGATGAGACCTTTGAGCACATTATATTAACCTGCACAGGCTTCAGACCAGTGAAGCATATCATAGCCCAAAATTCAGAAATTTATTATTATAAAATCCTATCCAATAAGGATTGCATTAAGGAGAGAGATTTTCCCATCATAAGATTTTTGACATTCATTACATATTCCATATGGATCACCCAGTGCAAAATGATATTCAACATCCCACAACCAAACCTCTTACAATTTTCTTTAGAACCCTCAGAAAACTCCAAAGTAAAGACAAAATTCTCTCTTCTAAGTTTAGCTATGAGAATACATGGAAACTTTTCAAGATTCCCAGTGAATAAAGTTCCCTATTCTCCCACGCTATCTCTGCAGTACCATAGAAGTTTTTTCTCTTCATCTATATTTTACAAGGGTATTAACACTGACAGTTCTAGTTCTCAAGTAAGAAGCTCCTGCTTACACATGTCCTCATCTGAACATCACTGTTTGTAACCAATTTTTTTATTCACTAATAAAGTTTCTTTGAAAATAATTACAGTTTAGATAACAATATTATTTTAATAGCAAAATTAAGGAGTATAAATATAAATAATAGTCTAAAGATTATTATAAATTTAAGTTACAAGTTTTTTACTAATTATTGCACTGCCCAAAGATATCAGTAAAATCTCTCATGATATTCTATAGGTAATATGAAGAATGAATAAAATCAATGATTATCCTGAGATCTCCTTATTATAGAATTATTCTTATGATTATTTCCAATCATAATTATTTGAAATAATAAGAATAAACTTTTATATACAATCAAATGAAAGATTAATTTATTAAGTAATATAATTGAAATCTAATAGCTATAGATATATTCTTATATTCATTTGGACATTTTCATTAGTCATTAGAGCATCTAGATACTTAATAAGGAGGAGTGTCTAGGTATTTTCATGCCATTGAATAATTAATTTTCTATTTGTTTAATGTTAAGGTGATGTGATCTGTTTATAGGGAAATGAGTCTCACATTTGTTATAATCAATTACACCTGATTTAGAACTGTTTAATCATGTTAAAATGAATCTAAATAAATAACCATATTACCTAAACTCAATTATGATAGTTGAAGAAATTTAGTTGGGAAAATGGTAAGTCTAGTAAATAGTACCTAGCCAGAGTCCAAGTAAGTACGAATGTAGGGACTTGGCACATCTACTTAGGGTCATACCACCTATGTCAGGGTATATATATATATATATATATATATATATATATATATATATAATACACAAATTTATAAATAAATATTTAAAAATACAGTATTTAAAAGCTTATAAAAAATATATGTATAACCATCACTTAGAAGTGCTTTCAACTAACTTGTAGCTTTATCAACTATCATGTTTAAAAGCTGACATTTTAAACGTTATAGTTGACAAAGCTACAAGGTAGTTGAAAGCGCTTCTAAATGATGGTTATACATATATTTTTTATAAGCTGTTAAATACTGTATTTTTAAATATTTATTTATAAATTTGCATATATTATTTTGAAGAAATACAGACATCAATTTATAATATATATATATATATATATATATATATATATATATATATATATATATATATATATATATAAATATATATATTGTGCCATTACAATTTGGTCACTAGCCAAATTTATAGTAATGTGCATGTAAAAAAGGTAAACCAAAAAATCATCATCACATTTTTATATAATCATAAATGAAGCTGTAGGGTATCCAAGTTCAAACCCTACAAGGTCCACTTCTAAAAGCTTTAGATAGAAAGAGAGTGGGTCAACAATTATATGCTTTATTTGTTTGTGTGTTGATAGAAAGGTAATACACACATTTAAACTATTTAATATTTAAATTTTCTGTTAAAAAGTAAAGTTATAATGCATACGTATAGGCAATGTATGTGTAAGCTATTTAATTGTTTTATATTTCAAATATTAAACATTTTAACTTTCTTTAAAACTAACCTATGCTTGATCAATTTTAATGTCTTATTCTATGCTTCTATTTTGCTTTTCTTTAATTATAATTGGGTTTTAAAAGTTACAGATTTAATTAAATAATTGGGTTATAATTACTAAGCTAGCAATTATATTATTTAATGTTAGTTTATGAATGATTTGAAAGAATGAAGGATGTGTGTACATTACATACAGAAATTTACATTTAAAAAGAAGGATTAAATCTGTCAAATTATTTTTTTTGTACAATTTTTTGTTAAAAGAGGAAATCTGTTTAATCAGATATCTATCTTTGTAGCAATTTTTTTGTAAATAATTGTTTTTCACTTTGGGAGCTTATAATGGGTGAGAGTTCTAATTTTGAAATTGTCTTATCTTAAGATCTAAAGAAGGAAGCTCAAAAATTTGAAATGTTACCTAAAAAAAAAAAAAGGAAATAAGGATTAAGTCTATATTTTTTTTTTAAAACAAAAGTGTCTGGAAAAAGGATTAAACTTTTCAGTTGAAAAATAATTTAGTTGAAAATAAATTACAGATCTAATTAAAACAAATTTGTCCAAAAATAGCAAGTGACGCTATCTCTGATTGGTTAAGTTAGCTAAAAATTGGGTATAAAAAGCTGTCTGGAATTATTATTTTTTTATGGTGAGGATGATTCAGATTTTTAGACTATTAAATTGAATGTTGAAAATATAAAAAATGGCTGGTTAGAAAAATTATATGTATGTCCCATTTTTTCCGGACCATCTGGAAGAAGCTGCACATCACACAGGAAAGAAAAGATGTTGTGTCTAAAATAATATTCTACATTTTTCAACTGACCAGAGAAATAAGATGTTTTTAATAGAAGGAAGAAAGCATTCACCTGCATTCAAAGAAGATGAATTAATCTACTGATAAATATTAATCATCAAGTCCAATTAATTGTTACAACAACTGATTTTAAACTCAAGAAAATTTATAAATGTGAAAACAACTGCTGTATGTCATCCACATGCTTGACAGGAAGAGAAGAAAAATTAATATAATGATTTCCAAATTGTCCACTAAAGCAAATAACCTCAATAGAGTCATCATCATCAAATAGTTATACACCTCAAGAAAGAGATTGTTCCCACATAAAATGGAAATGGTAGCTGCAGAAATATAGACATTATACAAGACAAGTTTGAGTCCTTGGAAATTCGCCACAAACAAAAGATTGGTAATATGACTTTTATATCTATTTTCTTTATGATATCAGTCTTAATAAACATTTTAGCAATAAAGTGGTATATTTCATTTAAAGAACTTTTAAAGACTATTCAGATCGATTAAAACAAGAATGTCTTACTAATAATAACTTTGAGCTTCATAAATGATCTTGAATGTATGAAAATTATTTGTTTATTAATTTTACAGTTATGAAAAATATTAATGTGTAAAACAATTTTTTTATGGTGTTATGATTTTAGTTTTAACTAATATATTATTATTATTTTGGTTTTAAATAATATTTTGTTATTATGGGAAAAAACATGCACATACATAATGATATTTTTATATGTGTATAATTGCGAGTGAATGTGAAATAATAGGTGGTGTTAAAATATTAAATTATTTTGTCTTGAGAAAGTATAGATTTCAGCGCTTGGAAGGGAGGGGGAGATAATGATTTAAAACTCTTTTCTAAAACTTGCTCTTTCAATTCTACTAACATTTTTTTTTACATTCTATTTACATGTTAGATTTTTAAAGTATGTGTGCTAAAGAGCAGATAATATTTTTTTTTCTTGAAATAGTTTTCTCATGGAGTGAAAATCATGGTCAATGTGACGTCCAACTTAATACAAAATACATTTGAAGGGAAATGGGGAAGAACTTAAAATTAATCTGAGGATTGTTATATAATGAATTATTATTATATTATTCATGTCAATTTTCATATTGATCTAGAAATTTTTATGTATATGTTAGAAATGTAGTAATAAATATTAGTTTGTTTTATTAAACGAGGCGTATATATTTCATTAAGTGTAGTCTTTGTTAAGTGTGATTATTCATCATCATCAATGGTTGAATATTAGTTATTTAAGATATAAGTAAATATGCTAAAATTAAGCAATAATTATGAATTTCTTTATAAAATTTAGTTTTATGTTTAGGCTTAGTCCTAGAGCTGTAGTTGAAACCCTTGTCATTATTGTTATTATTATCATCATCACCATCGTCATCAACGTTTTAATTAATGAGCTGTTTAACTGTTTAAAGGCCATAAATAAATATTGATTTTATAATATTTAGTGATCTCTTAGTATTATTATCACCACATCCCATCATCTATTTCATGCAAGGATGAGTGAATTGCCATCCTAAGTTAGTTATATATAATCTGAGCTAGTAAACTTATAAAAATATTGAAACACATTTGTTATGTTAAGATCTGAGAAATGATTTATGTCTAGTATACTCCACTTTGGTTTATAGATGTTTTACTTTTACCTAAATATTAGTGCATATAGTGATATGACTCAAAAAGCAAAATCTCCCATTTTATTAGAAATAAAGTACCAAGAAGGGATTCAAACCCGGTACATGTGAAAGGTTATCAGATATAACCATGTCTAGATTCAGATAATCTAGTGGTGCCCTGCTAGACCATATTCACTTAGTATTTGTTTAAACATGCACTTAACATCAAACCAAGAAATGAAAGTGGATAAGATCAACTGCCTGTATACCTGAGTTATATTTTATTGAATTACTAGTGTACTCACTTCACGTGATTTCATATACCTGAGTTATAATACTTGTTAATAATTTGTTTATAATTCTTATATATATATTTTGGACTCAGATATGGTAATAATATCTTTTGATGAACATCATTAATTTTGTTACAATGGACACCCAACTGGGGCCTGATATTTTACCATATACCTGAAAAAGAGAGTCTATAGAATGATAGGAGATGTGTGGTTAAAAATAGAGAAATTTTTTAGTAATTTTTTTTTTTTTTTCAGTAAAAATTTTTTTTTTGTCTTACAAAATTTTCTTGGCCAAACAGTCTTATTTTAGATGATGATGTTTAATATGATTTAACTTTTCATTGATGATGATAAAATGGGTACAGCCATAAAACAGCTTGTTTTTTTATCAATTTTGAAAATAGAGATGAATATCACAACTTAAGACAAAGGTGAAATAAATAATAGATTTTTTTTTGTGGAATATTAAAATAATTTATTGCCAGATAGGATAGGCATAGTAATAGTGATGAATTATGGAATAGTAGTCTCATATGTGTTTGGGGAGTTCATTTTGTAAAAAAGTCTATGATTTTAGAGGTTTGATTGGATGGTTGATCGTTGGAGTTTGGTTGGTTAGATTGCAGTTTTGATGATGGGTGGAGAGTTTTGTCATTGCCTTGAGAATGCTGTGTATTTCATGTAACTTATGAATGATCAAACCCATTCACTGCTCCAACCCAATTTATATGTTATCTTTATTTTATCATGAAGCAGTTAACAGCAGTTCTGCCATGATGTCATCCTATATAAGTCTCCAAGACAGAGAGCAAGGCTTAGTTTTCAGTAATCTATAATAAGCAGGGCATTCCTTGATACTTGCCACATAAGACTCCAAGAGAGAGAGCAAGGCATAGTTTATCTACTTTAGCCCCTAAGACTTAAAATACTTCTTTTATTGCAACAGAGTTTGTTTTATTCAATCAAGGGTTGTGGTAGCTAATAGTGATCGAATTGGGATGATCTTCTGAGTGCTCGTGATACATTGTGTGATTATAGTGTTGTGACTGAATTCTTTTATTTATCTCAGGATTGTGAACTGCTAGTCATTCTGTGGACTGTCAATATCTGTCGGATTTCTGGGAGAATGGATGAATGTATAATTTGGGCTATTACAGACAGACATGCACTATAGATTATTGTTGTGTAGTTCATTAAATAAGGATATTAAAATTTTTTGTTGTATTTGTAATGCATAATAAGGTGAAAATCAAATCAGTCAGTTGGTCAGAATAGGTGTCAGACAGGGAGAAGATGTGTGGATTTTTGATGGTCAGGGAAGTACAGATGGGATATATATATAGTTTTATAACATGAGTGAACTAAATTATAGTATGGAAGAGGTTATGGAAGAGGAAGGTGCCCCATACCAGGAATCAGTGATCGTTTTCATACTGAAAAAGAGGATGGGGAGGTTTTCTTAGAACAAACACAAGAGGAAAGAGAGGAAGTAGAGGAAGATGCCTTTAATGTTAGTAGCAATAATATGGCCTCAAGTACAGAAATGGTAGATGAGGAGCCATAAGTGGGCCAGGCTCAGATAGCAAAGATGGCACCATCAGACATGGACATGATAATGCAGATGCTCAGAAATATGAGAGAAGATAGTAAGCAAAGTATGGTAAATCTAGAACAAAAGATGGAGAATCTAGAACAAAAGATGGAGAAAAATATAGAAAGTTTAAGAGAAGATAGTAAGCAGCTCATAGAAAGTTTAAGAGAAGATAGGAAGCAGTTCATAGAAAGTTTAAGAGAAGATAGTAAGCAAGGGATGGTGAATTTGGAACAGAAGATGGAGAAAAATATAGAAAGTCTAAAAGAGGATACTAAGAGTTTAAGAGAAGATAATAAAAGTTTAAGAGAAGATAGTAAGCTTGGTATAGAGAGTTTGAGAGAAGATCTCAAAGCAAAAATAGATAACTATTGAAAGCAACAACCAAATGATCATGACCTGGGAAACAGAGATCGAAGAACCTCATATAAAGAAAACTACTGAAAGTATAATAGAAGATAGTCCGACCACTGATAATAAAGAAAATAATGTAAAGTTAGATACACTGATAGAGAATAGGCTTCAAGAAGTAGAAAGGCCAATAGTAGCCATAATACTAAATCTCCCAGTAAAGAAAGTAAATGAGATGATGACCAAAGAGCAGATTGGGATAGATCATGAAGTGAAAAGAAGGAAAAGAGAGTTGGAGGAAAAACTTCATGCATCTGATAAGATGATTGATTTAAGAGAAGCAATAAGGGAGATGAAACCAGTTATTTTAGAAAGAGAGCAAAAGTTTCAACAGTCTGTAGTTCTCAATCTAGTAACTAACCAGCATGTGTGGTTTCAAAAATCTGTCTTCTTAAATAGATTGGAGATACCTTATATATGGTATAGAGAATCTATCTCTCTGAAAAATGTAAATGCTCTGGAAAAATTAAATGTGCCTTATATATGGTACAAAGAGTCAACCTTTCTAGAGAATTTAAAAATAAATTGTATATGTCCCAGAGAATCAACCTCTCTGGAAGATTTAAGGATGAATTATATATGGTACAGAGAATCTATCTCTCTGAAAAATGTAAATGCCTGGTGTGTATCATGCAGAGAATCAATCTCTCTGAAAAATTTAAATGCTCTGGAAAAGTTAAATATGTCTTATATATGGTACAAAGAGTCAACCTTTCTAGAGAATTTAAAAA
This sequence comes from Epiperipatus broadwayi, assembly GCA_028023455.1. NCBI lineage: Eukaryota > Metazoa > Onychophora > Udeonychophora > Euonychophora > Peripatidae > Epiperipatus > Epiperipatus broadwayi. The sequence continues at coordinate 746,841 of JAQFVV010006397.1, forward strand.
CAAATTGTATATGGCCCAGAGAATCAACCTCTCTGGAAGATTTAAGGATGAATTATATATGGTACAGGGAGTCAATCTTTCTGGAAAGTTTAAAAATAAAGTATGTATGGTATAGAGAGTCAATCTCTCTGAAAAACTTCAAGGCATATTATGTATGGTACCAAGACTCCATATTTCTAAATGGGGTCTGTAATAGGAGGTTATATAAAATAAATCCTCCGGATATGTTTTATAAATATCCAGTCAAGATGAAAAATGGAAATATTAAAAAGGGACTGGATGTACAGGTGCATTTTTATGCAGACCACAATATGATTTGAAAAGAAAAAGCCATTCCAAATTACTAAAAAAATAGAAGAGAATGCCTTTATGCTTGCTGCTCTTGATGAGAATAAGGGAACCTATAATGCTGAGAGTTTGATCCCTTATACTTCAGCAGAATAGCCTGGCAAAGATCTCCAAATAAATTACTTTTAGGTTTTCTAATGAAAAATATATTTACCAGTAGTTAATTTTTTTATATATATTATTAGTGTTTATTATTATTAGTGTATTTATTAGTTAGGATTTTTTTTTTAAATATAGTTAAAACAAAAGTGCTGATGATTTTATCCGAAGGGGGAGAAAGTTGTGCCATTACAATTTGGTCACTAGCCAAATTTATAGTAATGTGCATGTAAAAAAGGTAAACCAAAAAATCATCATCACATTTTTATATAATCATAAATGAAGCTGTAGCACATCCAAGTTCAAACCCTACAAGGTTCAGTTCTAAAAGCTTTAGATAGAAAGAGAGTGGGTCAACAATTACATGCTTTATTTGTTTGTGTGTTGATAGAAATGTAATACACACATTTAAACTATTTAATATTTAAATTTTCTGTTAAAAAGTAAAGTTATATTGCATACATATAGGCAATGTATGTGTAAGCTATTTAATTGTTTTATATTTCAAATATTAAACATTTTAACTTTCTTTAAAACTAACCTATGCTTGATCAATTTTAATGTCTTATTCTATGCTTCTATTTTGCTTTTCTTTAATTATAATTGGGATTTAAAAGTTACAGATTTAATTAAATAATTGGGTTATAATTACTAAGCTAGCAATTATATTATTTAATGTTAGTTTATGAATTATTTGAAAGAATGAAGGATGTGTGTACATTACATACAGAAATTTACATTTACTAAATATTGAAAGAAAAGGAAGGATTAAATCTGTCAAATTATTTTTTTTGTACAATTTTTTGTTAAAAGAGGAAATCTGTTTAATCAGATATCTATCTTTGTAGCAATTTTTTTTGTAAATAATTGTTTTTCACTTTGGGAGCTTATAATGGGTGAGAGCTCTAATTTTGAAATTGTCTTATCTTAAGATCTAAAGAAGGAAGCTCAAAAATTTGAAATGTTACCTAAAAAAAAAAAAAGAAAGGAAATAAGGATTGTCTATTTTTTTTTAAAACAAAAGTGTCTAGAAAAAGGACTAAACTTTTCAGTTGAAAAATAATTTAGTTGAAAATAAATTACAGATCTAATTAAAACAAATTTGTCCAAAAATAGCAAGTGATGCTATCTCTGATTGGTTAAGTTAGCTAAAAATTGGATATAAAAAGCTGTCTGGAATTATTATTTTTTTATGGTGAGGATGATTCAGATTTTTAGACTATTAAATTGAATGTTGAAAATATAAGAAATGGCTGGCTAGAAAAATTATATGTATGTCCCATTTTTTCCGGACCATCTGGGGGAAGCTGCACATCACATAGGAAATAAAAGATGTTGTGTCTAAAATAATATTCTACACCTTTCAACTGACCAGAGAAATAAGATGTTTTTAATAGAAGGAAGAAAGCATTCACCTGCATTCAAAAAAGATGAATTAATCTACTGATAAATATTAATCATCAAGTCCAATTAATTGTTACAACAACTGATTTTAAACTCAAGAAAATTTATAAATGTGAAAACAACTGTTGTATGTCATCCACATGCTTGACAGGAAGAGAAGAAAAATTAATATAATGATTTCCAAATTGTCCACTAAAGCAAATAACCTCAATAGAGTCATCATCATCAAATAGTTATACACCTCAAGAAAGAGATTGTTCCCACATAAAACGGAAATGGTAGCTGCAGAAATATAAACATTATACAAGACAAGTTTGAACCCTTGGAAATTCGCCACAAACAAAAGATCAGTAATATGAGTTTTATATCTATTTTCTTTATGATATCAGTCTTAATAAACATTTTAGCAATAAAGTGGTATATTTTATTTAAAGAACTTTTAAAGACTATTCAGATCGATTAAAACAAGAATGTCTTACTAATAATAACTTTGAGCTTCATAAATGATCTTGAATGTATGAAAATTATTTGTTTATTAATTTTACAGTTATGAAAAATATTAATGTGTAAAACATTTTTTTATGGTGTTATGATTTTAGTTTTAACTAATATATTATTATTATTTTGGTTTTAAATAATATTTTGTTATTATGGGATAAAACATGCACATACATAATGATATTTTTATATGTGTATAATTGCGAGTGAATGTGAAATAATAGGTGGTGTTAAAATATTAAATTATTTTGTCTTGAGAAAGTATAGATTTCAGCGCTTGGAAGGGAGGGGGAGATAATGATTTAAAACTCTTTTCTAAAACTTGCTCTTTCAATTCTACTAACATTTTTTTTTACATTCTATTTACATGTTAGATTTTTAAAGTATGTGTGCTAATGAGCAGATAATTTTTTTTTCTTGAAATACTTTTCTCATGGAGTAAAAATCATGGTCAATGTGGCGTCCAACTTAATGCAAAATACATTTGAAGGGAAAGGGGGAAGAACTTAAAATTAATCTGAGGATTGTTATATAATCAATTATTATTATTATTATTCATGTCAATTTTCATATTTATCTAGAAATTTTTATGTATATGTTAGAAATGTAGTAATAAATATTAGTTTGTTTTATTAAACGAGGTGTATATATTTCATTAAGTGTAGTCTTTGTTGTGATTATTCATCATCATCAATGGTTGAATATCAGTTATTTAAGATATAAGTAAATATGCAAATTTAAGCAATAATTATGAATTTCTTTATAAAATTTAGTTTTATGTTTAGGCTTAGTCCTAGAGCTGTAGTTGAAACTCTTGTCATTATTGTTATTATTATCATCATCACCATCGTCAACAACGTTTTAATTAATGAGCTGTTTAACTGTTTAAAGGCCATAAATAAATATTGATTTTATAATATTTAGTGATCTCTTAGTATTATTATCACCACATCCCATCATCTATTTCATGCAAGGATGAGTGAATTGCCATCCTAAGTTAGTTATATATAATCTGAGCTAGTAAACTTATAAAAATATTGAAACACATTTGTTATGTTAAGATCTGAGAAATGATTTATGTCTAGTATACTCCACTTTGGTTTATAGATGTTTTACTTTTACCTAAATATTAGTGCATATAGTGATATGGCTCAAAAAGCAAAATCTCCCATTTTATTAGAAATAAAGTACCAAGAAGGGATTCAAACCCGGTACATGTGAAAGGTTATCAGATATAACCATGTCTAGATTCAGATAATCTAGTGGCGCCCTGCTAGACCATATTCACTTAGTATTTGTTTAAACATGCACTTAACATCAAACCAAGAAATGAAAGTGGATAAGATCTACTGCCTGTATACCTGAGTTATATTTTATTGAATTACTAGTGTACTCACTTCACGTGATTTCATATACCTGAGTTATAATACTTGTTAATAATAATTTGCTTATAATTCATAATATTTGGACTCCTTTACTTATTTCGTTTGAACTACTTTAGCTATTGTAACCATCTATAGTTATTTGGACTCCTTTAATTTTGTTACAATATATATATATATATCACTAAACACACCAGTCTCAACCCTTTGTATGCATTCTTCTCCAGAATAACATGATATACCTCTTGCATAATATTTATTTATATATATATATATATATATATATATATATATATATATATATATATATATATATATATATATATATATACTGACATTTAATAAATATTACATGCCCATTACTGTTTTCATAATATGTTAATATATGCATTTTTATATACATTTTTCTTTTATAAATTTGCTAATCTCATTTCTTATTGTAAATATTTGTTTGTTACAATTGCATTATTTATGCTTTCATATTCAGTACATTATGTAACTATATAGACAAAGTTGAGCAGAAGAAAGGGGATGTTGTGGCATAAGGTTGATTGCATAACCATAACTTGGGTGAAACAAAGGTATACAAATATGTAACAGTATATGTGATTCAAATTAGTATTTATATTAAGTGAAAGCTGAATGGTTAATAAAATTTGAATAAAAGTGATTCATTTCAAATATGTATAAGAATATTAACCAATGTCTAATTAGAAATGATGGTAATTGATTTTGATCCCTAAGTTTGTTTGCCCCTAAATATATGTCACGTGTTATTACTTCAATGCAACACTAACACAAAATTTTAAATTATTATAATATAAGATGACATAATTTGGGTAGAAATGTTTCCACTAAGTATCATATTTATATTGGACTTGTAATGAAGGGTAACTTACTTTAGAGATGTATGTTTGAATGCAAACTAATTCATTCTTAAAATCAAATAGGTGTATTTATTATATAGATATGTGTGTTCTATGTTTATATTGACTATCAATATGGATGTGGAAACCCAAGTGTTTAAATATTTGTAAAGTAAGAGAGAATAGTTTGAAACTTTTATATTGGACCACAGTTGCTATAAATTGAAATTTAAGACAATTTTGGCTTATAAATTCAAAATAGGCTTTATTACATATATATCAAAATTATTTTCAGGCTTGGATTGATGCTGGATCTCATGTATTGTATTCCTTGACAATTGGTTTAGGATCTTTGATTATGTATGGAAGTTTTAATGATCAACCTACTAACATTATTAGGTAAAGATTAATAATAAATTATATCGATATTTTTAATTATCTTCTTTTGCTCTTTTTTCTTTCTCAGTCTTTTTCTTTTTCTCCTTCTCAATGCATTTAATTAATCAGACAAAACCCGCTTCATGACCTTAGTTGATGATAGCATAATAATAGAAAAAATCGTAAAATAAGATAATGCTTTATTGAGTATAACCATTGATAGAATGTTGTAAAAAAATGTAAAAATAATTGCTTTTGTAATTAAGATATTGATTTAGATACTTTGATTGTTGATATCTACAAACATTAATCGACACAAAATAAAAAATAACGAGGGGATAACATTTTATCTAATTCTGGAAAAAATAAGATAGAGGAAATACAATATGGTTTGAAATAAAAGATAAATATTCATATATTATTATTTGCTTTTAAAATTCCAATTATTAAACTTGTTTGCATTAAGTGTTGAAAATTACAACGAATGTAATGCATTCCGTAATAAAAAATTTATAGAAAAATAAGTAATTATAAAAATGTAAAAGAATTGAAATAAATATTCTAAATATCATTTAGAATAAAAATATTGTTAAACAATCAACTAACTTAATATAAAAAGCTTATTTACAAAACTTTATAATGGAAAATGCTTTGATTTTGGAAAAATAAACTTTCTAAGTGGGCATTAAGAAGACAGAATGCATTATGAAGATTTATTTTCACAAACACAGAATTCTATCGTATACTTATTTTAATATGTAAGGGCAGGCAGGGGAAAAATATATTGTTGTCTTTATTACTTTCTTATTCCTCATTTTGAGTTTAATTATCAATTACCATTAAGTTCTTTCTATCAAGTTTGGAAAACCAGAATTTAAGCACCAGCAAATAAGTATTAAAAAAGCAAATTAACCTATATAATTATTAGAGATATAGAATAATAACAGCCAGTGAAGGAAGCCATAATTATATAATAAATAAAACTTCTCACAGCAATGCTAGTTTACTATTATTGATGACAATCATCAAGGAATATAGTATTTTAATTTTTTTTTATTTTTTTTCTTTTTCTAAACTAAAGTAGCAAAAGATCCAGTGGATAACAAATATGAAAATTTTATGCATCTCCCAAACAATGACTGCCTAAGTTAAAGCTACTTGCCTGATGTGACCTTAAAATAGTCTACAATTATTAATGAGCTTAGTGTCAAATTAGATGCATAAAAAAGAACACAAGTCAAAGAAAAATATTCACTATTCATCTAGAGCAGGGGTCTGCAAACTTTTGAGATGAAAGAGCCAAATCGGACACAGCAGCATACATCTAATGACTTCTTCATCAACTGATGGGATTTTCTTGGTTAGTTGGTCTTGGATTGTCTTTATCGAGATAAATAGAATTCAGGTAAGTTGGTCTGCAGCAATCTTTCTTCTGTCTAGGGATTTATTGGCTTCAATCCAGCAAGATATCTTGTTAACATTTTCATAGGTTAATTGATCCAATAGAAGTGGGTCTGGCTTCATGTGAATCAAAACTCCAGCATATAGAACTAGTAGACCACTTCATTGCCTTCATACATCTAATTCATGATAACTTTCTGAATAGCTTTGCTAGCCAACTCTTTCTATCCAGCTATTTATTGCCAACTACAGCAAATTATTAGCCAATTCTTACAAAAAATATTAGCCAAACTAAAAGCCAGACTGTTCTAAAATTCTTTATCAACTCCTTTTATAAGAGTCATCTGAGGTACTGAAAACACATTTTAAGACTGTCTTCTTATCTCTCTTGATTAAAAACAATTTTAATTCCTCCAAATGTACTTTTAATTAAAAAGCTATTTTTAGAAATCTTATCAAAGATTTTTAAAAATAGTTAAAAGAAATGTATACAAGAATTAATTAAAATATTTCAAAAGTAAATCATGCTTTTTTTTAATTCAAAATCAGAATAATGATAATACAATATTAATATTTATTTAGACCTTTTTTAAATGTTTTATTTTATAATAAAATTTTGTTTTAAATCCCAAATTATTTAATGTTTACTATGATTATTTTTATTCCAGAAAGTATAGAAAAATATCTACAATTTTTTTGTCCTTATTATATATATATATATATATATATATATATATATATATATATATATATATATATATATATATATATATATATATATATATATATATATATATATATATATATATATATATATATATATATATATATATATAATGTTTTCATGGTTATATGATGTTGATAAAATAAATATTTTTGGGTACAAACCATGTATTATTTTGCATTGTAATACAATATTTCAATGGACTAGCAACCGCCATTATCAAGGTTAACTTTTGAAGGAACAATCATTAGATCTCAAACAATAATGTGACTCAGTGAAAGATGAGAAGTGAGATTCAACTTGAAGTAGTTCAGCATTCACAATATGAGGCTTATCAAAATGTTTATTTCCCTCAGTTTTTTCACCTATTAATTTCAAGTTAATATTAGATAAAATGAGAGGTTTCCACATAGCTGGAATACATTGTGCTTTGTCAGCCCTATTTAAACCAGTAGGTCTTTTTAATATTTCAATTGACTCTTTCATAGTTCTTAAATCATATCTTTCCAAATTAGCAAGTATTTTTGTAGTGTCAAAATCAGGTTTATGACCAATTTCTAAAAAAATGGGAAGTAAAAACTGATGGGCTAATTTTTTGATTAAAATCATTTCTATGTTCCTTAATTCTGACATTTATTCATCTATTAGACTGACCCACATAGCTTCTTGAGCACTGCAAACATGGAATTTTATAAACTCCTTGGTGTTCCAAAAATATTCTGTCTTTAGGTTTATATAAAAAATCACCAATTTTTTTGTCAGTAAAAAAAGTAGTCTTTATATTAAAACAAGATAGTCTTCTACTGATTTTATCAGTAACCCCTTTATTTTAAGATAAAATTACTCTATTAAAAGAGGAATTGTCAATTCTATCCTCTTTTTTCTTATTAGTATTAATATTATATAAAGCCTTACATATGATGTTTTTATTATAATTATTAGAAAGTATAATATTTTTGTAAGTTCTATTTCTTGAGTAAGATGTTCTCATCTCACACTGAGTCATGTTATTGTTTGAGATGTAATGATTGTTCTTTCAAAAGTTAACCTTGATAATGGTGGTTGCTAGACCATCGAAATATAGGATTGTAATGCAAAGTAATACATGGTTTGTACCCAAAAATATTATATATATATATATATATATATATATATATATATATATATATATGCATACACCCTATATTATTGTGTGCCATATCAAAGAACTGTTATAATATATATTTTATGCATTAATAAAATAGACTGAGAGACTGATATTTGAAGCAAATTCTTATACATGAAGCCAAAGCTCACTTTTGAAATGAAATCCACCAAATTTCCAATATATGTAGTATATGTTCCTATATTAAAAATTAAAGATTTTATGGCAATAGTGTGTAACCTGAATCCCACCATTTGATGGTACTGCTTTTCACCCATTGCACATTAATATACTGGTTCATGGGCCATCAGTTTCTTTACAGAATACTACAGTAAAAAAAATTTTTTTTCACTTTCTATACATAAAACTCGTTTTTTTTTTCATTTTTAATAAACAAACACTTTGTTTTTATATGGTGTAGGGGGGGGGGGTGATTTGCTTTTAAATTATCGACTTTTTTTTTTATTTTAAGCTTTTTTTTTTTTTTTTGATTTAGAATTATCGGTTTCTTTACATAATACTATGGTAAAAAAAATGTTTTTACCCCTTTCTATACATAAAACTTGTACATTTTTTTTATCTTTTTAATAAACAAGCACTTTGTTTTTAAATGGTAGAGGGGGGTTAGTTTGCTTTTAAATTATTACCTTTTTTGGGATTTTGAGCTTCTTTTTTAAATCCTTAAACAATTCAGTTTTAATAAACCAATAGTTGGTTTTTATAGGGTGGAGGGGGTTGGTTTGAATTTTAATTCTCATCTTTTAGTATCTTTTGCTGATGTATTGGAAACTTTGCATATTAATTTTAAATGTGTTCAAATATAGAATATATATGAAGAGGTAGATTAACAAAATATACAAATTATTGGAGGAGGATAGGTTTGCTTTTAAATTATCGACATTTTTCCATATCAACTTTTTATTGATTGTGAGAGTTTTTTGAGGGGAAAGCCTTATTAATCAATTCATTTTTAATAAACCAGAAGTTGGTTTTAGATGGTGGAGGGGTGTTGGTTTGATTTTTAATTATTGGCTTTTATTTTCTTATTATGAGGCTTTTTTTAAAATATTTATGCTACCGAAACCTTTCTATGATAGCGAAAAGTTCTTCCTTTATTTTTAGTCTTTTTCAAAAAGCCTTAAACAGTTCATTTTTAAAAGACATTTTTAGGGGGTGGGCAGTTATGGTTTGTTTGACTCCAATAAGATATAAGCCTCAAATCTGTAAGTAATGGGATTTTGGAGCCAAGCAACCAACTTCCCTTACACAGACCCCAGGTACGCTTGCAGGAGTGGCAATGAAATTCCCCAGATTCTGCAGTTGACTAAAGCCATGCTCCTCCCACAAACGCATAGCTTCAGATCTGGTTAGGATGTTCTCTTTCTGGAAAAACACAACAGCATCAATTTTGTGGCCAGCAATTTACTCCCCTTCAACTAACTTTGAACACTTGCTTGCGACATTTTACTGTTCTCACACAGATTCATGCGTAAACATGCATTTGTGCATTAACTCCGCAGAACTCTGCTGAAAACCCTAACCATTTCAGGTTGGGTGCAGTTCAAAAGCATAGAGAAGCATGTGTGATGGCCTGACAATTCTTAATATGTAATACTAAATCCACTATGCTTTCTCAAAAATTTTCCACAATGAATTTTTTGATAGTTTTGCATCCTTCAGATATGGCCACCATCAAATTAGACCATAGTGAGAGTTGAATTGTGCCCACTTGAGGAATATTGTCACAAGTCATGGGCATAGTATTTCATTATGTAATCATAGGATACATCACCCTCTAGGTGGCCTGTTACAGCTCAAACAACACTGTTTTAGTGTTACCCATAAGTCAGGCCACTAAAATAGTATATTGATGTGCATTGTGTGAAAAACAACACCATCAACTGAATGGCTTTACTATATATACTATTACTGATTTTATTTAGTTATACACTTTTTTATTTACTGAGGCACTCTATATATGTGCCCATTGCCTCAAAATCCAAAGAGAAGCACTGATGTGAGACTTGTTAAAACATTAGTTTTATTTTTTTAAATGTCTATTGTGTAATTAAAACATATTTTTCATAGAGAAAAATTCCAAATGTCCATAGTTTTAAAGAAAAAAAAAATAAATGAAAACATACCAATTTTCTACAGCACAATACATACACTATTCACAATTAGGCAAACAGTATAGATAAACAAAGGTCTCTGAATCTAACTTTATCCTATCATTGCTATATAATTTTAAAATACCAAGAACTTCACCTTTACATGGTGGAAAATAACTACATAACATAATGAGGAATCAGACAATAAAGAGAGGCTCTACAAAACAACATTAGATAGTTGTACAATAATATGGCCGATTCCAATACCTTTTTTCTAGGTACAAAATGAGTGGACATTGTCTCATCACAGGGAAACAGAATACATGCCATGAATATAATTCTCTCTAGGGATTAACTGTGCTAACTAAGCATTAACTATTTATCAGGACTTGGAAATATAATCATCTCATTGAATAAGCAATGGTAGAGTGCTCCATCTACCTATTCACAATATCAATGATGCAATATTTGATGCCATTATATATTGCACATACTTATCAGATGAAAATGATTACAAATGCTTATCAATACAATAGCAAGATAAAATAATTCTAACAATAAAAGTAAAAAATAAATATTCCACTTCACAATGCATAAACTAATAATGTATTAAACAAACAAACATTATAAGTCAAATTACCATTAATTATTTTTAAAAGCATAATGTTTTTTTATAATAAGAAATACATAAAAAGACAATGAAGAATAGCATACATTGTATAACTAAAGTGGACATGCTAATTCATAGGTAAAATTTAATAAATGTAAAATGCTTATATAAAATATTCCATAAAATACTCCATATAATAAGACTATTGTATCATAACACGATACCTCTGACAAGTTATTCTGTCTGTTTACCCCTAAATAGAATATCAGAAGCTATTTTCAAAAGTTTAAAAGATAAATATTTCTCTCTATATCTAGACAAACTAGATAGAATAGTAAATTTGAAACCAACTGATAAAATAATATATATATAGAGCGTATATATATATATATATATATATATATATATATATATTATATATTATATATATATATATATATATTGTAACTGATGGAATTGATGATTGCTGTATTCCATTTAAATTAAAGAAAGAAAGCCCCAAACGTTGCTGCCATTTTGTAACTGATTGAATTGATGAATGCAGGTGATGGTTAGAATGATCAATCTGATCTGATAAAAAATCTAAAATCTAATTTAAATTAATCTAGTCTAGCTCAATTGGGTCTATTATTATGTAATAAACCATCACAAAGCACAAATAATCTCTCTTAAAGTCTAATTTGTTTAAGCTATATGTGAAACGAAAGAATAATGAGATTATCTGCCCCAGACATCAACAAATCCATCACATCACAAAGTACACTGCACTGAGCAATGAACTAGCATATCATCACCCTAAACAATAATATATGATTAGGCTAATTACTTGATTAGCAATCTAGTGAAAATCAAATCCAATTAATAACTAAAACAGATTCCAATATATATTTTATTAACCTATTATTATTGTAGTAATTTAAATCTACTTCATTATTTAATGATGCTGCATTTTATCTTAACGGATAAGCTTCTAAATACCCATAATTGTATTTTACAAAACATTTTTACATATAGACACTATTTAAATATCAAAACAAAATAATACTTGACTCAAATATATATCTAGTTTAATAAACGCTACATAGAAAGTATAAACATTCGTGTCAATAAGCGATACACAATTCTTTCTACTCCAATCTTTAATTAATAATTTTCTATTGACATCAACTAGTTTTTATATCATTTTATAAACACTGAAAACCTATGCACTCCTTTAAAAGTTAAACAAATTAATCTGCGTCTAGTTTAATAAGAAGCTATAAAGTAATGTACAAATAATTTATTCATATCTTCCAATAAAGTGATACTTAATCACTGCTTCGTTTATGTGTTAAAATAGAATACTTCACTAGAATTTATTATCAACACTCTATTAGCTCATTTTCTATCTTTATAATGTCCAATCATATTATATAAAAGACATGTTAAGTTTCCATTGGATGTCCATCGACCTATAATAATAAATATCATCTATTTAAACCTTCAAATAAATGAATATAAAATTGGTTGGCAATAATTAAAATATATGATTATAATTTAGATTTATCCCAATTTAAAGATAATATTCAAGTAAACTATTCAACAAAGTTTGTACTCTTTATTCTAGAGAAATTGTAAAATATCTGAGACTAGTTATTCTGAACCAATGATAAAGTACGATCCATTTAGATTTTTATGATGGAATCAGACAAACATAGAAATGATTGACTTTTTTAATATTAACTAAGATAAATGATAATATATATATAATATTCGAATGCAAATATAAATATAAAATTCATATGGGAATAAAATAAAATGCTAATATGCAAAACTTACCATATCTTATATTCTAGCTCACTTACCAAGCTGAGTTTGAACCTTGTCATTTAAATAGCTATGTCATCTTATTCAATCCAAATAAAAATAAAAAAAATAAGGGAGACTTGTCATTTGAATCACTCAATTTATTTGATTATATAAAAGAAAATTGGCAAGATTAATAACAAAATACATCGGAAATTAATTTATATTTCAGATTGATTGAATAAATAAAAAAAAATGATAAAATTACTGTGTGTATCTCTAAATGTGCTGCGAAAACAATAACGACATAAAAAAAATGAATGAATGAATGGAGAGACTTTTGGATATCTTACTAAAAAATTTATATATAACAGATACCAAAGATATGAAATAGGATGATATCGAAGCCTATTTGTTGATCAAAATAATAACTGATAAATGAATATGAAATAATATATATATTTGAATCTCTCTGATCATTTTCATTTAATAAATTATATTACTCTTAAAGATAATTTAAATAAAATACAAATCATCCTTTTTAAATATATGTAAAAAAAATTAATATGCGCACATTTTATATATTAAAAAAAATTCATACCATATATATAAGAGTCTGTCCGTTTTCACTATTTATATGTCCATTGACTTATCCTCGGTTTTTATGAATGAAGCAAAGAGAAGCTTATTTCTCAGAAAAAAAGTAAGTCAAACTTTATAATGCTTCACTAACGTCCTTTTTCCTTTCCAGAGAGGAGAGTGCAATTTAATTAGCCTTTTTATGATGAAAATTAATCCAGTTGACCAAACTTTAAACCAGAAATATCTTTGTTTTTAAAACTAAAATAGCCGATTTTTATATAAAGCATTTTTTTTTCATAGGTTTCTTTTTTTTTTTTTTTACACTTTGTTGCCTTTCCCTTGGAAATCCTTCACAACTGCCCTTCAAGTCATTGAACGGGCAAATATTTGAAGTTAAGTTTTTCATGGTTTATGGTTTAACAGTTAAAAAAAAATATTGAAGAACTTTTATTTATAAGAACATAGAAAATACACCCGTTTGTGGCAATCACAAAAAGTTGATAGTCTACTCTTCTAGTCTTTTGTGGCTTTTTTATAGGTTCTCTTTCTGACATTCTGGTATCATAACAACCACTGAATACTACTCAAATAAAGATCAAAGCAAATGATAAAACAGAACAAATTTTCCCACTTGGTATTCAAGTATGATGTAAGTTTGGAGAAAATGGATACATGAAAATTAAATCCAAATTCGTTTAGATTTTTCCTATTATTTTGTAAACCAAAATACAAAATTGATATAACAATCTTTATTCACTTTATAAACACAAATAATTTACACATATATATTTTTTTAATAATAATATTTTTTAAAATTAATTTATAAACAAATATACATAACGCAAAAACATTGAATTATATGTAATAATGTTACTATGGTGACTGCATTAATATACATGAAATATGTAAAATAATATTGATCCTATTTAAGTAAACTTTTAGATCATACTAAATTGTTTTCAAAATTTATTTATTTACCTATATGTTTTTCCTGAGTTTGATTATAGCGAATTTATTATTTTAAAGCTAGAATCAACAGTAAACAATTCTATTTAAAAGCTTTAGATTGCCATGGTGATCAATTTAAATCTACATTTCCAAGATCTTCCATTATCTATCTATCTATCAAGCACAAGAAAAATCAAACAAGGTCAACAAACTTCTTTATTTATTTATTTTAAATATCTCGATCATTAATCTGAATATTCACAATATATATATATATATTGTAATGGTATGCACTCTCTCAATGAGACAAGTTAAGGCAGTCGCATCTCACTATAATCAGATTTAAGGTCTTCATAAAGTATGCCATGAATGATGGAATTTAATTTTGATATAAAACTATATCTGATCCCAATAAATAATTTATTATTAATAATTATTTATATCTAAACCACATCAAATCAATTTTCACCTTAATTGACTTAACCATTATGCTCAGATTTCGAACTCAGGGAAGATTAACAATTGACTCTCTACAGGGGTTCCTATCAATATATTAGAGTAATATTAATAATAAATCTCACTAACTCTTTAAAATGGGTTTCAAGAAGTTAATATAATAATCAATGAAGATTATTATATTAAATGTTTGTTCTTATCTTATAAAATCAAATAAATAACTAAAATAAAATTGAAGACTTTTTAGTTTAATATAAAAAACATAATAATTATTTATTTAACAAATAAATAATTTAAACTTTATAATATATAAAAGTTATTTATATATCTACTTCCTTATATTAAAAATATAAATATTCTATTTACCTACGGTAGATATATTTTCTAACTTATAACACCATATGATTTTATAATGTATATAAATTATAAGTATCCAAATATTAAGAGTTCTACATTAACACTTATATATTAATTAGATTATACAAATAATAATCCAATTATTTATATATAATGTTTTCATTCGTTAAAATGATTGTAAGTAATTTATGTTTGATAATATAAAAATATATATTTCATATCAATGTTAGTCATTTATCGATTTATCATACATAATGGTTATTAGACTATTTGGATTAGTAAAAACAAAGAAGTGTCATTTCATAAAAAAATAATAGTATATGAATTGAAAAATAATTTAATCTCTTACCTCTAAGTTCACTTTATCCTTTTATATTTTTACATGCCTTTTCTATATTAATATTTTTTAACCTAAATTCTTTAATAAACGTTTTTAGCCAATTTTAATTTCAACCATGATTTTCAAATTTTTAGCAACACATTTTGTCCTTCTCTTAAACTGTGATCACTATTTTGGTAACCCTTGGCAACGCTATACTTGTATCTATAATCTAAATTAAAAAAATTAAGTTAGTTATTTTAGCATTATTGAACCTATGGGATTACTATCACAATATATCTATATATCATTTATGCCATCAGCAAATTGTCTCAAAACTTAATAAAATCTCAAATAATTTATATTTTTAATTATAATTAATAAATAAAAGATACTAATAGAAGCATATCTGTTTTATTCTAAAACTTGGTAAATAAATACTAGATTAACTTATTCAATGCTTTACTTTGAACTTCATATTTTTCATTTGTTTTTCTTTAAAAAAAAAAACTACACTTTATTAATTAACATTTTATAATATATATCTATTCATGTTTATTTTTGAGATTGATTACATTTTCCCCTAAGGTGATAGTAATTTTTATTATTTCACTTAAAACTGAATTTATTAAAATACAAAGCTGAAATGTAGCGTTGTTAGCCGAGACATCATCGCAGCTGCCTTGCAAGCAAGTAGTTGATTGCAGACGGTTGTGGGTTCGCGTTCTGGTCGATGCTATGACATATGGAAAAAAATGTAGTGATATACCCATCTAATTGTAAAGTAAGTTTATTGGGTGTAAAAGTTACAAATATTTCATTTTACTATAAAAAGAGTAAAAGTAAAAAAAAAAAAAAGAGAATAGAACTTCATACTTATGATGATGTTGGAACAAAAACAGATTCTAAGAAACATCAACAATGTTTGGAGAGGCAAATAACCTATCTATAGTTTTTTTTTTACTTTTTGGAATTTTATTATAAAACAGTGGTTAAAATTTTCTAATGGCATTTTAAAAATGAAAGGATAAACATGAGAAAAAATAACCCTAATTGAAGGAGAAAGGTCCTGTTCCATGCCTTTAATAAGAATGACAATAGAGAAAGCATGCCATTTAGTAATGTATTCAATGACATTTCTATAGGTAAGAAAAGCCTGATATTGAAGCAGAAAGTGATGACTTATTTCTACAACAAAGGGGGTAAATATTAGCATGCACCATTGTTTGTGATACAAAATAATACATGGGTAGGGTTTCTAAGTAGATTTTGATCAGAAAATCAAGATATAATGTATTTACAAAATATAGTTCTGTGTGTTCTTTTCTGATATATATATATATGTGTGTGTGTGTGTGTGTGTAATATTTAGTTGGATTGTAAATTATTTTTTCCAAGTTTATAAATGTTTTTTGCCTAATAAAAACATTTATATATTAAAAAAAATGTAGTTAACTGTTTCTAGAGTCGATTAATTTATCAGTGTTAAAAAAATTTGCTTTTAAAAATAAAATTGTTTCACCACTATCTAATAAAATATAGAATATGCTGTATGACAAAAAATATATTGTGATCAGTATTTTATTATTATTATATTATAATATAAACTAAAAAATTATTATTATTATTATTATTATTATTATTATTATTATTATTATTATTATTATTATTATTATTATTATTATTATTATTATTATTATTATTATTATTATTATTATTATTATTATTATTATTATTATTATTATTATTATTATTATTATTGCAGTACAGTAATTACAATAACCATAATTGGGTCCTTGACAAGTCTTATTTGTTGTGTGGTTGTTTTTGGTTTTGTTGGGCATGTTGCTAGCACTTACGGGGTTTCAGATGAAGATCTATTGTCAATAGGTAAGTATTTAATTGTTATTGTATTATTTATGATACTAATATTAAATTATTTTTCTAGTTTTCTTTTTTATTACATTCACATTTACGACAAATATTATTAAATTGAAATAGTAAAAAAATGAAAAACAAATTAAAAGGTTTATTTTTAAAAGTCACATAAGAGTGCATTTTATTCTGTGTTTAAGTATGTGTGATTGTAACTTATCTATGATTATCTCTTTTTACATTCATCTTGAAAACAGTCACTTTTCTACGAGTACTTGAATGATTTTTAATACTTTTAAGGTGTCAGAAATTATTATATTTTATACATTTTTTGGTTTGCACTTTAATTTTAATAAAATTCAAATTTATCAATATTTTTGTTTATACATATGTAGAAAATATATGTAATTTTCTTTTAATACCATACTTCTATTACACTCCAGTATATATGTCACTCTTTTTGTTTTAAATGTTATGACAAGGTCTATATATATATATATATATATATGACTTGATTTCTTTGTAATACATATATATATATATATATATATATGTATTACAAAGAAATCAAGTCATATATCACAAGAAACAAGCTTGTATTACAAAGGTTATATAATGCCCTTCCAAATAGCAGTTAACAAGTTTTTCAGAATATCCCAACCTCAGACTGGTTTCTGCTACTGGCTTCCTCAGTGAGGTGCTAGTATATTCATGCATTAGATTTAAAATACCGAGCCAAGCCCAGCACTTTATCTAATAGTTAACTATTAAGTAGAAAATCTGAAATTTTTAGACATCAATATGTCTTCAAATCCATCAATCTAACTTAAATAGCTATGTGGAACTGAACAAAGTTTAGATACACCAAATTTTAATAGCTTTAGCAATATAAAATCACCAAATCCTTAATAATAAAAAATAAAATTACAAAGAAATTAAGTCATATGTCACATGACCTAATTTAACAAGCTTGTATTACAAATGTTATATAATGATTTTGCAAATAGCTCTTAACAAGCTTTTCAGAATATCCCCAACTTCAGACCAGTTTCTACTACTGGCTTTCTCAGTGAGCTATTAATATATAGCATTTCTGAAGTTAGTTCAGTCCCATATGGCTATTTAAGTTAGATAGCTGGATTGAAAGGCATATGAATGCCTAAATTTTTTAGATTTTCTACTTAATTGGTAACTATTAGATAAATTGCTGGGCTTGGCCTGGTATTTTAAACCTGGTCTGGGATTGGGGTTATTTTGAAAAGCTTGTTAAGAACTATTTGCAAACTCATTATATAACTTTTGTAATATTAGATTGCCAAATTAAGTCATGTGATATATGACTTGATTTCTTTGTAATTTTATTTTTTGCTATTAAGGCTTTGGCAATTTTATATTGCTAAAGCTATTAATATATGGTGTATATGAACTTAGTTCAGTCCCATATGGCTATTTAAGTTAGCTAGCTAGATTGGAAGGAATATGAATGTGTGAAAATTTCAGATATTCTATTTAATAGTTATCCATTAGATTAAGTGTTGGGCTTGGCCTGGTATTTTAAATATAATGCTTGAATAATCTAGCACCTCACTGTGGAAGCCTGTAGCAGAAATTGATCTGAGGTTAGGATATTCTGAAAAGCTTGCTCAGAGCTATTCTCAAGCTCATTATATAATAAATATTGTGACACTGCAGTTACACTGTAAATTGGGTATTTTGAATTAAAATATTATACAAATATTATTGGCTTTAATTTATTGAATTAACTCAGTTTTTATAATTAAGTAAATGTATTCATCACTTTCATTAGGTTAAAGAGTATAAAATATAATCATTATTATATTCCAATGGTCCCTCATATCAATGTTTTCATGAAATTATTTTTGAATAAATTTATAAGTTGATTTTTATGATAAACTTTTAAATTTTGTTAGTATATTTAAGAAATAAAACTATGTAATGCAAAAGAAGTGTTATACATATAACTAATAATTCAAACATAAAAAATGGAGAATAGAATTATAAAATACATTTTATTTTAATTACATATAAAATCATCAATCATTACATTTTATATATTATGTGCTACTGTTTGTGCTTGGAAGACTTTATAAATGATCAATTTAGTTTGTTAAAAATATATACTTAAGTAATAAATGTGTAAAATAAATATCTGGGAGATTTTTATGATTCATTTATTTTAAATAAAAATCTTTGTAAAAAATGGGTTTTGTCTTGAAATCAAAAAATTAAGGTTTTGGCACTTTGATTTCCAAAATTGTAACTCTAATATTTTGAGCATCAGAAACTATAACAATGACTTCCAATATTTGATTGGCAATGGATAAAACTCCACAATGCATGATGGAGAATATTAGGTCATCAAATATCTTGTGATCACCAGTATAAAAGTAAAATTCAAAACAGATCAGACAGTCTCGAGAAATTTTCATTGCTTACAGGATTTCAAGCAGTCCTAAATTTTAAATAACCATTTTGTTTTTAATAAGCTGGTGGTAGGCTGAAGCAATAATCTGGGTAAGTGCCTTTTGTAGGGCACCTGAACCTCATAATCATTCCAAAAGAAATATGAACCACAACAGAGTAACCAGAAATAACTACTGAATTCAATTTATACAATGTTTATATCAAGTAATCTCACTTGTTTTAAGTAAACTGCTAAATATAATAGACAAATTGATTCATGAAATTTCTGTCTCATTTATTAATAAATTTCTGGACTTTCATCAATGGAATATTAATTATTAATATTTGATAAATTTGGAAGAATTGCATTTTTAAATTTAAAACAAGTTTTTGGTCATATTTTTCCATAAAATATTATAAAAATGATTTGTCTTTTCACTTCATGAAATGGTATTTGTAAGTCTCAAGAAAATGAATTTGATTTCATCTTCAAGTATAAAAAGAAATTTATTTTTAAATAATAGTATTTTTAAAATCAAATATGCTTTATACAAACTTGCTACTAACAAAATAGATTTTGATCTAAAAAATGATAAAAAAATCATATTGCTTTGATAAAAAAAAAATGTTCTTTATCAGTGATTATTAAAATAATGGGTTGATGATCAAAAATGAAGAAATTAAGCTTATTTTAATAAAGTGTCAAATACCACATTTTGAATAAAATAAAATCTGTCAAAGGAATTAAAACTGCTACTTATGGCAAACCTACAAATCTGTGTCAATATTATAAAAATAATTGCTTTGAGGATTATTTATATAGAATATGTGAATAATATTCAGAAAATATAATGGATTATCAAGAAATATTTTAAATGCTACTTATAAATTATAGATCTTCCAAACAAATATAGGATATAATGAACTACCAAGTTATAAGTGATAGTTTAAAATAAATTATCTTGGATAAATGGTCATATGGAGTCAAATATTTTATTCTATTCTAAAATGCATAATATTATAAAAATGAAATAGATTGTTCATAAGCCAAATGATATATGTGATATACTTTCTACTTTGTTAGTTAAATCATATTATAATATTTTGCAAATGTAAATAAAGATTTTCTTGGATATTTCATTATTCAGATAAAACATAGGATTTTATTTACTATTATGATTATTGAAAAATTGAAAAGACATAATGTAATATAAACCATTAAACATCACATGATGACTATTCTTTATGCTTACACAATCTGTTTACCCAGAGACAAAACTCTCCATACAGTAGCACTACTTGATGTAAGCCAGAATAATCAATGGATGCAGTTTGTTTTTGCATAAAATCCCTATTTAATGCTTACACATCCAATATCCCCAGACTAGTTTGTAATTTGTAGTTTTATCAGTCAGGAGTGGCTTCTGGAAGGTTGCATTAAATTCTAATATCTAGGTGCAGTGCTCTCAGACCCAAAGCTTTTTTCAAAACCCTAAGCTAGAAACTAGTTTGGGGATATTGGATGAGTAGGTACTAGATAGGAATTTTATGCACAAACCTTCCTGAATCCATTGATCACTCTGCCTTGTTCTAATAGCTAATACTATATGGAGTTTTACTTCTGTGTTAAATATAATTTATGTGAGTATTGGATTATACAAATGTTAATAGTTATTTAACTTATATTAAATGGTTGTTACCAAGTATTTATAATGCTTATGGCTTATTGATATCTCAAATTAAGTGGAGTTAACCTTATGTACATGTGTAAGTCAGTAAGAAATATTTTATCTGTCAGTCATACTGTTAATATTAATTTTTACTGTTATCTAGTGTATAATATGCAGACTTAATGATTTAATTGTACTTTGTGTTGACAA
Source organism: Epiperipatus broadwayi (assembly GCA_028023455.1). Lineage (NCBI taxonomy): Eukaryota > Metazoa > Onychophora > Udeonychophora > Euonychophora > Peripatidae > Epiperipatus > Epiperipatus broadwayi. Next base: position 768,432 of record JAQFVV010006397.1, read on the forward strand.
AGTAACATCTTTCTGATGATAAAGCCTGAAATTAAATTCTAAAAAAGAATATTAAAGCAAAAATAAATGTCCACTATGGTAAATTATCATTTAAGTCTGCAAAGCAGTAATTTATATTTGCTTATTTTAAAAGAATGAAAATTTTCTCCCTTATTTTGTAAATGAGGTAAACAATTGATTGGTTGGTATAGTACACCAATTAAGAACATTCAGAAAACATTTAAGTTTTATTATTATAAAAGTCTTTATTCTCCAGTATTAAATTAAAGATTATTTTATGAAATATTGATACAACCCATTTTTATAAATGTGATTGTTTCACAACACAGTATAATAAAACACTTGACAGATCCCGAATTCAAAGTAGTCTTAGGAAACTAATGCAGGATGCTTAAATTGTGTTATTTTTTTTTATTATAGTTATCTGTTTATTATTGATTTTTATGTTATGCAATAAAATAATTGTTAATTTTAATATTTCCCTTTGTCATTCTTTAGAATAAGCATTACCATTTCATTTAAATATTAAAGGTCATATTTAAAATATAATTTTACATGTAACTCTCCTGTATTCTGACAGATTTTTTTGTTCTCACTAGATTTAAGCTTTCAACTTTCATTTTGATATTAAACCACTATTATTTATCAAAATATAATAAATATGATTTCATTCAATAGATATTTTTGTTTAGAAATTAAATAAATTTTTAAAATTCACATTTGAGTTTTGGAATTATTTTAAAAATTATATTTTAATCAAAACAAAATGTCACATTATCAAATTTCAGGTAAAGCTGATTCAATTTACAAAATGAATGAAATCATTTTTATTTGATGTTTGTTTTAAAAAATCTGAATGAATTATTTTTAATAACTATTAAATCTATCAATTTAAGCTTCAAAAGTTTAAAATTTTTTATGTAATTTTTACAATACAATCTTCTGAGTGACATTATTTCTAGACAGTTGTATTTCCTGCAGTCATAATCTCTATAGTAACAATATTCAGAAAAATACATTCTTTTATTTTTAAAAATAAATTATTTTTGTAAAAAATAAAAATGTAATGATATTTTGATTTTTAATAATGATTACACAATTATGATGCAAATATAAACATAAACTTTCCAAAAAATCAGGTTTTTAGATCAAGTATGCTCTCAAAGTTTGTGATTCCAAATATACAATGACTATTCATCAATGCATGTTTTCAGTTACTTTGAAATACTGATTATTCGATTTTCATAATATGTGAATTTTAAAGTCATAAAAAAAGGTTAAAATTTTCAGAAGAGGGAGAAAAATGCAATTTTACTTTTTAGAAATCTCACCTGAAGTTTGACCATTCTGCAATATGACATGGATAAAACTCAGCAGAATTGAATACATCATTCTTTTAATAAAGCTGTCTGAAACATAAAATATTTTGGGTAAGATTATGTATATAAAAACCCTTTTACATAATCGTAACTGGAAATTCTTGAACATATTTGATATCTATGCATTTATTCATTTAACCCTGAGATAAGATTATTATTTAATCTTTTTATTTTATTTTTGCTAGCCATATTTTATCCACATAAAATAAATTATTCTTAGTTAAAGTTTGAAATAAGAAACAATAGTTGTAGAGATTTTATTGTAAAGAAAACAAAAGTAAAAGTATATAGTTTATTATTATGATTATAAAACTCTGAAAACTTATTTATTAAATACTTATAATTTTATTACAATCTAGAATAAAAGTGATATACATATTTTTTGGTCTCAACTGGGAATCGCTTAGCAACCCAAGTAAGCGTGTCATCATCAATTGAACAGGAAATCAGTTAAAACCATATCAAACAGAGAAAATTACTTTTATTTGAAGATCAATTTAATATTAAAATTTTAATGTGAATTATTGTAGGGTGCTCAAAATAAATAACAGTAGCATATTTCATATTTATGTCTGTTTTGATTAATATTTGCATATTTTAATTTCTATTGGAGAGCAAAATTAATTACAAATAAGTTTGATTATAAACTTAGCATTGCCTATTAGCTTCAATCCAATACAAAGAAGTTTTTGATTATGTTACTCTAAAAATTCCCATTTAAACTTTAATACCATGTTAATTATTGCAAGTACATTCAAATAGAAATTTATCGGATGTGTTGTATATTATCTCAACAGGTTTTTTATATATCTGAGAACATTAGAGTCATTGATAGTAATACATGTTATGCAAGAAATTGTATGATTTTTCACAAATGTTGCTATTCAAAAGACTAAATTTCTATTGAGGGTAAAGGAAAATAATATTAAAATATTATAAATTGTGAGATGTCTAATTAATTAATAGTCGCATATTTAAATATTTATTTGTATGCAAATTAATTTAAAAATAAATTTGACTATAAAGTATGTCTTGTCAATTAATATTAAGCCATTACAATGGAGGCTTTTGTTAAAATATCCCTAAAGTTTTCAAATCATAGTTCAATGTCAAATTGGAATCTAAAATAAATGTATAATTTAATAGGTCTTACTAGAACATAAAAATATGTATTTTGTATAAAAAGTGTTTTTATTTTGTTTACAATTGATTTAAGATTTGAATAAAAACCAATATATATTTTTATATTAAATAAAAATGTTAATGCTTTATTTGATACACAACAAGCATGCATGCATTAATTTTAACAAATTAATACATTTTGTACCCCAAATTTTAGAGTCAAATTGATATTACTAATTACAATTAATTTTTTTCATTTATTATTTTATTTTATATGTATGACAGGCATACACACAGAGAGAGACAAACACACGGACTGCTATTTTCAAAAATAAATAAATTAATTAAAATTCTAACTGGTATCTAATTCGGAAAATTATGAATTCATCCCAATATCCATATTTCAAAGTTTTCTGGTATAATTTGTTTAACCATTAGTTATTATATTAAGTCTTGTGTTCCTATTGGTTCTCTGCTAAAAATGCTTTATTGTCTCATTGTGAAATTGTTCTTTATAATTCATCATATAATGGGAAGAATTTTTTATGTTTATGTTGTTGTAGTTTGCTTTTTTTTAGTTATAGTAAGGATAAAGTTACACCAATGATCTGATACCATTTTAGATTGTTTGTTTTTGTTTTGTTTTTACCATTCTCTTAATGTTATTCAATTTATCTCTGGAATTTTGTTCCACACCTGGGATTATGATATTCTTTACTTCTGATAGTACAGAGTCCAGATTTGTGTTTTTTTTATTATGTCTTATTATCTTGCTATATTTTCTCCTGAAATATTGCTAAGAAATTTACTTATTTCTCCTTTTGATTTAATTATAGTTTTTGGCAAATTTTATTATCTTGAAATTTTCCTATTTCTTTATGTTCAAATATTTCCATTCATTTTATTGTCATCTGATAGTGGATTTGGATTTGTTTACAATTTTCATTAATCTTCTCTACTGATAATTTGCCTTTTCCCCCTGTTCCTGCCCTTGTACATGTATCTTTATTTTCTTTTTCAAAAAATTTTGATTTTTACTGACATTTTCTGTCTCATACTTTTACTTTGGGACAACTTTGAAATGTTAGATTATATTCTCTGCATTATTATATTTAGCTTTATTTTGTTTTGTTTCATGTATTCACTTTTTTAATTACCTTTTTTTATGTCTGACTGAACATTTATCAATTTTGATTGTTGCTGTATATTCCATATTTTTGTTTCAGCTTCTGTTTCCATTATTCAAACTTTTATTATACTCTTATTTAAATTTTTCAATCTTTGCATTATTTTTGTATTGTATAAGTTGCAATGTTAATGTAAAATCCCATGATAAACTGGCTATATCCCTATTTTTACTAATAATGTAAATAGCCTCTCCTACTTCTAATGTTATTGTTCTTTGAAAATTATTTCATTGTATTTGACTGACTTTAATTTGATTTATACATCATTACTCACATTTCTCTTTAACATTTTCTTATTTGTATTAAATACATTTTTTTTAGTTTTTTTAAAATGATAAATTTTAACTATATAATAACTCTTTGCTTTTTAGTATTTTTTTAAATACTGGTTTTCTTTTTTTTACAATCATCTATGTCAGACTCATTTCCATACTGGCTTCTTCTGAGTCTTTGAAATTGTTATCTTTTTTATTTGAATGTTAATTCATGCTTCTCTTTTTCCATAAATAATTATTTTTTTTACTTACTTCATATTCATATTATTTAAGGCTAAATAAGCATATATTCTTAAATAATTTCAATTCTTGTTACATCATATTGTGATATTATTTATAATTACTGAAAATAAGTTTATTATTTTATGAAAAATTCCTAGGATTAGTTTACTAATCAAAATAACTTGTGTCATTCATGATATTGTATTTTATTTAAGCCTCACAATGGTAATTTCATTTATGTAAAAAATCTGTGTAACAATTTGTTGACCTTCAATAAGTATAAATTATATAATGGTGAAGATATAAAGAGCTTGACTTATTCAAGTTCTAGCCTAGTTTATGGATATTAAAAACATACATTGTACTTAGGTAATTGATAATATTTTGCCATGTTTAAATAATCCTGAAAATGATATTACTTTAATTTTATCAGGATAATCAGTTCAAAGCATTATGGCATAGTGATTTTTATTATGCTATTTATAAAATTATCTCATTTTTATAAGTTTGGATTATAGGCAGTTAGTTGATTAATTTCATCTTGAGTCCATTATGTAAATAGTAACAACTCTTTCTACACAATAGTGCCACAAAGTACATACTGTAGTAATCAATAGATACAATAGGTGGCACTATTGTATAGAGAGAATTGCTACTATTTTCATTGCTTGTGCACAGAAAGAAAATTGTGATTATCTGATGTCTTAATGGTTTAAGTTCTTTATGTCATGAATTACTATGACTTCAGTGCTTTCTATTTGATAATATTCCATAATTAATTGTAATACATTTTTAAAATAATATAATATAATCATTCTGGTAAAATATAAGTCATATTTACTTCTTCACATGGGCTTTGGATTATCATCATGCTTTTGTCATCCATTTTTTTTAAGTATTACTGACTACATTTAGTTTTATTCAACTATTCAGAACATATAACTTTATTATTTAGTAAGCCATATTAATGATTAGCTAAAGTTCTTTTCTGATTGATTACCTTAATATTTGCTTCTTGCAGCTCATAAATAATCTTAAGATGGAATTAGTAAAAGTAAAATTATTTATTTGTTTTCACTTTTAAATAACTTCTGTTTCAATTTATAATTACATAAGTAGTATAGAGTTAATTAATAGTACACTCTTTAAACATTTTCTCTGAATTGTATTAAGTTTTGGTGAAGGTTTATGTCTCATACATTAATCAAATATATATTACAATCAATTCCTGAATGGTTACTTATACTGAAATTTTATTATCTATTTATTATTGATATTTATTATCTTATCTACAAAACTGTATTAAATTATAGATGCTATATAAATTATTGATATTTGTTTCACTGGTCTTTTTTATTATTTTATATAGTACAGCATTGAATGTTGAAAACCATGGTAATGAACGATAAGTTCAAATAAGTAAACTTCATAGCTTATGAAATCTGTTAATTCAATATTGTTTCACTGGTCTTTTTTATTATTTTATATAGTACAGCATTGAATGTTGAAAACCATGGTAATGAACGATAAGTTCAAATAAGTAAACTTCATAGCTTATGAAATCTGTTAATTCAATATCTTTCTTTTATATTACCCCAATAAAATATTCATTCCCACAAAAAAAAAATGCTTTTAAAATAAAATTTCTTATAAATAATTATATTAATATATTACAAAAAAATAAAAGTCTCAGAAATGATAACAACATTTTGGTATTGGTAAGAAATTTATATCTGCAATAAGAAAAAAAAATGGAATTATTACTAAAAAGAGAGATGACATCATGAAATTGGTAGAAGATTTTTATCAAGAATTATATAGTAGTAAAGAACAAGTACCTCCTATATCTATTACATCTTCCGAATTGCCCAGAAGTTTAAATGAAGAAGTGAGACATGCAATTAAGTGTATGAAGAAAGGAAAGGCTCCAGGAAATGATGGAATTATAATTGATATATTAAAAGAAGCAGGTGAAGAAATAGAAACAATTTTAGCAAAGTTATGTACCAAATGTCTAAATGATAAAGATGTACTGGAAGATTGGAAGAATGCAGTAATAATATTAATATTTAAAAAAGGTGATAAAGAAGATATTAGAAATTACAGACCTATCAGCCTTTTATCAGTTTTATATAAAATTTTTACCAAGATAATTACAACTCGTCTACAGAGAACTTTGGATTTCCACCAACCAAGAGAACAAGCTGGATTTAAAAGTGGTTTTAGTACAATAGATCATATCCAGGTATTGAGAGAAGTCATAGAAAGGACAAATGAATATGAGTTGTCATTATGTTTTGGATTTGTAGATTATGAAAAGGCATTCGATTCTATACACATTTCTTCCGTGATTAAAGCATTGGATCATCAAGGTATAGATCCAGGATATTGTCATATTTTAAAGAATATTTATAAAAATGCAACAGCAACAATTACATTATATAATGATACTGGAAAAATCAACATTGAGAAAGGTGTAAGACAAGGTGACTCCATATCTCCAAAACTCTTTACAGCAGTGCTGCAAGAAGTATTTTGTGGATTAAAATGGGAAACTAAAGGAGTGAAAGTAAATGGAGAGTATTTAAGTCATTTAGATTTCGCAGATGATGTAGTTGTTTTTGCAAATAATGCTTCAGAGCTGCAGGAAATGTTGCAGGAGTTAGCAGATGAAAGTAGGACTAAAGATATATGTTAAAAAGCCTAAAGTAATGTTTAATCGATTTGTTCAAAATATGAAAATAAAGATTGATTATGAAGAATTAGAAGAAGTTAACAGTTACAAATACCTTGGTCAGATTATTAATACAGATGGAAACATAATGGAGGAAATTAATCATAGAATTAAACTTGGTTGGAGTGCTTTTGGTAGAAATAACTTGATACTAAAAGGAAATATGCCTATGTGTTTGAAAAGGATGTTTTTTAACAAATGTGTTTTACCAGTTCTTACTTATGAATCTGAGACTTGGACACTTAATAGAAGAGCAATACAGAGACTTCAGACCACTCAAAGGAGTATGGAGAGATGTATGCTGGGAGTAACAAGAAGAGATTGAAAACGCAATGTATGGGTAAGACAACAAACAGGTGTTACTGACCTTATTGAAAAAATTAAAAGATTGAAATGGAGTTGGGCTGGACATATTGCTAGAAGAGATGATAATAGATGGACAATTGAAATTTTAAACTGGATTCCAAGAAATTGTAAAAGACCCAGAAAGAGACCACATGTGAGATGGATGGATGAAATAAGAAAATGTGCAGGGGTGTTGTGGAGAAGAGAAACTAAAGATCAAAGAAGATGCATTAAACTTGGAGAGACCTTCATCCTGCAGTGGATTGATAATGGTTGATGATATATATATATATATATATATATATATATATATATATATCATATATATATATATATATATATATATATATATATATTACTTGAGAAAAGGTCACCTGGATGGATTACTTTTGACTTCTAGAGGATTCTAAAAATTTACTTTATTTAAAAATTATATACATATATCTCTATCTATATTAATTGAAGAGGATTCTTTTGTAAATTTACATCAACAAGAATTTCACCATCCATTGGTTCACTTTTAAGTTGTAGATGATCGAATTTGGAAAAATACATTTTAAACACACAATAAAAAAAACAATACATAAACTTTCAAATAAAATGAAATATTACAAAACAAAAATAATCAACACGTGAATTAACTATACAATTTCTCTGGAGTAAAGCAAGCATTCCATGAATAAAAGAAAAATGTCAATATCCATGGCAAAGTTCCATTTCACCAACTTTATTGTTGTTATTTATATATATGAAATAGCTTTCCTCATCGGATGAATCCTTGGAAAAATGGTAGTGCACCAGCATTTCCAAAATAGACATTTTGATGACAGATGTTATAACTTCATAATCAAACAATGACATAGTATTTAGTTAGAAACATTCCACAGTATTTAATTTTCTACCCCAAATATATAATGTTTCCTATATTATAATGTATATTTATAACTTAGCTTGATTATATATATATATATAAAATAGCTTTAAAAAACAGTTACTTTTACTTTTTAGCAGTTTCAGATTTCCTTTGCATTAATATTCCTATAATGAATTTAACTTAACTTGATTCACTAATCATTCATTACTATTAATTTTAAATTAATGTTTAACTTCTGGAAACAGCGAACATTTTTTCTTTAAATGTCAAAAAGTTATTTTCCTTTTTTAAAAAAAATAAAAACTTAACTTTCTTGCTGTCTTCATAATTCCCGGTCTCTTCTGCTTTTTTTTTTTTTCAATTGTAAAAAGAAACACTTTTTCATCACGTGACTGCTAAAAACGATATTATTACTACTTGAAAATATAAAAAAATTACATTATAAAATATCATATTTATTATTCCAAATTCGACCATTTATTAAAAATCTTGACCTCATATAAATCTAATCTTTATGTCTGTCTATGTCAGTCAATTAGTATTTTTTTAATTAATAAAATTAAATGAATAGAAAAACAATTAATTTCTACCAATAAACAAACATATTATTTTCTATGCATATGTTTATATATATATACGCACCATATAAACAAACAATTTATTTACTTATTCATGATAGATTAAAAAAAAACATTAATCTCTCAAACATATCAGTCTATATGTATGATTATGAAGGTATATATTACATTTATTTAATCAAGTCTGTAGAATATTTACCTTTCCTACCACTTGGTTTGAATTCAGATATTGAAGAAGACATTGGGACAGGTTTGTATAAGCTTGTTGTAAGCCATCTCTTACAACACCCCTTCCTAAACAGGTAAAAATTTAACTAGCTTTCAAATTTTAGCTCTTACACATATGGCAAGTATGTTGGTTACTTTGGGTTTCATGAAGGGTTGCTATATTAATTACCTTACTTTCTAACATTTCTTTTTCTTTATGATTGTAATTTAACAGCTGGTTCTGGGAAGTTCAAACAGTGTTCTGGATTAGAGCTTTGATGGTTTATATTTGAGGCACAACTAAGAATGTGTCTCTCTTACAGAAGGCACATGAAATCATTTATTTGCTATTCTTCTCCATGCTCTTTTGAAGATCTAGTCAAATATAAAAACATGTTTGCTTAAGTTAGCCTCTAGATATTCCCATACTTGTTACTTGGGAAATACCCTCATCAAACTTAATATCCCTAATCCTGTACTATGTATATGCATTTATGCACATATACATATAATTTTTTATTGTCCATTGCATGTCTATTATCACAAAGTTTACTTTTTTTTTTAAATTTATACTGTCAGTTATGATAAAAAAAATATTTCCTGATATTATCCTACATAATTACTAATGTCCAAAATAAGGTTTTAAGATTCGAGCATTATACGTGCCATGAATCTCTCCTCGTTGATTTACCCAAAATGCATTGGGACCTGACTGCTTGACTATGGTATATGGTTCCTCATACATACAATATTTATCTTCCTGTGGTTTACTGGGATATGGAGTTTTGAAGAACACCCTGTCTCCAATTCTGAACTTGCAACTAGACCATACATTCTAATTTCTATGGTTTGAATTCATAGTAAATTGCTCTCAAACTTGCAATATATCCTATTGTTTAACTATTATAATTCTCATGGCTACATGTTTATATTTATTGTAATCATAACTATTTGACAACATTCTATAAGGAATGTTAAATAATTTATTACTTAATCTAAGTCTTCTATTAACTTAAAACTTAGGTTCATTTAAATGAGTGAGTGGGTTATCATTCTACACTTAAAGAATAACAATTAAAAAAATCTAAGGTTTTATATAATAAATGAATGTCTTCATTTCTGGCATATCATTGGGCAGATTTTTTTTTTCTGTCCAGTATATATCATTGTCCAAATTTCTCTATGGACATTACAAAATTATTGTCTATTTACAAAATTATAATGGATTGCATTCTTATTCCATAATCCTTTTCATGTTCCAGTAGTCTGCAACCATTGAAAGTCCTTCCCAAACATGTGCTTTAACTTTTAAGAAATGTTGTTCACATGCCTAATGTATGTGAATGGGCCTTCGTATGTATTGCACAACTTGTGAAACTGTGTATCTGTTCAATTAATGGACCACAACATAATGGTTTGCCTTTCCATCATAGTATACTTCATTCCCAGATCATCATTGGGATCATAAAGAAGTTTATACTTCCACAAAGCATGACTAAGATGATCAAAAATATAGGTTTTAACTACATAATCAAATTTAATTGATTCAAGAAGGTGCTTATCTCTTGAAATGGATTCTCGAGTCGACAATACTTCATTTTTGACACCATCATCATGACTATAGGGTTTGAATTGATGGTTTGCTTTAAACTTACAGCAGTGTTTATTCAACTCTTCATGAGTTCTTTGGTTGCATGGTTTAACCATTTCTACACTTTTTGTAAATGGAATTACTATATGAGCATTAGTGCCACCTTGATTCATCTTCGGGATCAATCTTTCTAAATTAGGCTTGGAGGAATAATCATCAATATCATTTTCACAAAATTGTAATGTCTGATCAGTGTAAAATTCAGCATCAAGTGAGACTTCTGCAATGTAAGAATGTCTGGCATCCTTGAGAGGATTCAAAAATGAAACCACGCACATCATTTTGCAAGACAATGGTTTGATGTCATTTATCCAATCTAGACATTATAATCTCATCATTTCCTTCACAAGTCATAGAACATTTTCCAAAGACTAAAAATGTGGAATCAGATGAAAATAAAATAAGTTGACTAAAAGTGTCAAGCTTATCTTGATCATGTGCACTCTGTAATTCTTTTAAAAACTGTTTGCGAGCTTCATCATCATCTGAGGCATCCATAAAACTACCACCAGGATACATCATAATAAATTTCCTATTTATAAGAAACCTAAAACAACCAATATCACCATCAGATAATTCTAAAATTGTGACATCACTCCAAATATAAAAGTGATGTTTATTATGTGCTCTGTACCAGTTACACTTACAATAAGGTTTATTCAGTAATATTTCTTTTCCATCTTTAATCAAAAATTCTCCTGCTGCTTCTTTATCTAATACTGAAGTGGTTACTGAAATATTGTCTTCATGTTTCATTTCCATGGAGTTTGTTGGTGGAGTTAGATTATTCTCATCTATATTCGGGGCTATCTCTCCTAAACTACAATTTATAAGATGCTCTTCTATTTCATCTTTGGAGACCTGAGATTTTCAACCAACAGAAAATTGGGCATCAAGTAAAGTTTTACGAATAAAAGAATGCTTAGTGCCATCATTGGATTCAACTTCTTCATCCCATGCATTCAAAAGATGATCCAATTTGGTATGAATGGGTCAAATGTTCTCTTTGATTTCACCTTTATGCTTTTCTTGACTTTTTTTATATCTTCCCTGAAAGTTTCATGGGTCTTATAAACCTGTTTAAGTTTGGTGCCCAGCTGAACTACAATACTATCTGTTAAGACTGTATACCAGTCACCACACTGTATAATCCTTTTATCCATCTCTTCTTTTATTTTAACAATCCCTTGCTTTAGTTCAATGCTGTCTTTTTGTACATTTCCAAATCCTAAAGATAATTGTTCCATATTCTTAATCAGCTTTTTCTCAACTCCCTCCATGTCTGCTTTTGTTCTTGCTTCTACCTTATACACATCACTTTTCAATTCTTCTCTCAAAAAACATACATCTTCTTTCACTTCTGTTTCCAGCTTGTTCACAATATCTCTAGTTGCCATACTTTCTAATTTCACATTCATATCTTCCTTCATGGCATCCACTTTATTGCACATATTAAAAGTTATCTTTGCCTCCATACTATTCATGTTTGATTCTAAACTAGCATTTATTCTAGCCTCCATACCATTGATATCAGTTTTCATACCATTGATATCAGTTTTCATACTATCGATATCAGTTTTAGTAGCCATATTTGCCTCCAATTTGTTCATATCTGTCTTGATACTAATGATTAACTTATTCATCATTTCTTGAAACATTGTTTGCAAGATGGAAATATTTTCAGTATAATGTACTATTTTACTTTCACATGCTTGCATAATCTCATCAGTGGGAACTTCTTGCATCTTGAAAGTTATTTGGCTTTCTTCCAGTCTCTGTGATTCATTCTCATCCATCATAGATCCCCCAGGAGTTTGGATCAATAAAGACCCCTCCCCATCACTATTATCACTATCACTTTCTCCTCCACCAACAGTAGTGTCCAACATCTCCATATTCTCCCTATTTTTACTTCTAAATACCAATCCACTTCTAAGCAACATGTATTTAAATAATTATTCAAAATAACTTTATATTTACTAATATCAAAATATAATACTGCAGGACTCCTAACCACCCTATGTCATTACCTAACAATTTACTGTCTATTTTTTTTAAAAAAAATTGTGTTTAAGCTTGCTTAAATCCTCTATTTTTCCTATCACTTATTATTTACTCATTTATAAGTTGATCTCTATCTATTCTCTCCATCACATGTTCCATACATCATTTACTTTTAATGTTATTTACTTTTTTTAATATGAATTATAAATTTAAAAAAAAAAAATTGATATATCTCTTCATCATCATTTCCATTGAATAAATACTGGTCTTATATAACAGGGTATGTCCAATATACATTTAAGAGTTAAAGCTTAAGGATAAAATAAAAAAACACAAAAAAAATTTTTTTAAAAATTTCAGTCTAATGGCTGAACATCCCTTGCATCTAAACTCTGTTCGGGCCCCACATTGGGCACCAGATATAATGGGACAACTCTATTAACCTTACCTGCCATACCTTGTTGTGGCACCTGATATAATGAATGACCATAAACAGATGTCCCGGTCTGAAAATACACTTGGATACTACTATCAACTGTAACACCTTCATGCCTAACACATTGTGTGCCAGATATAATGGAATCTGCCATCCCAAAGTTACTGGTGCCATATATACCAGAACCACAATGTACACCATATGATAACATGAATATGACCAAGTAGTTGGATAACTTGGATGAAATGTGTCAACTTACCACAAGAACACATATCATAACTTTGTGATTCGACAACACATTTGGGTGTATCAGATATTTCAGAATTAGCAATGACAGATAATAAAGAGAGCACACCTCACTACTATCAGATCTGAGCCTTCAAATAGGATGCTACAGATATCACAATAAAATGCCCAGTTCCAAGTCACATCTATTTTTAATATACTAACCTATAACTTACTTAAAAATATTTCAATGTAACTTAGACCAGTGCATATCCATTACATCTCCCTTATAAACCCATTACACCACAGAATTTGAACTCAGGGAGTTCTTACAATCAGCTCTCTTCAGGGATGAACCTACTCAATTATAATCTAAATCTGCTCATCTATATATAAGCCCAGATATAGGAAAATATTGATAATGATCAATTATTTATAAAAGCAATACATAATGATGATGATGATCATCAAACACATAATAGTGTAAATTTATAATGTGATAATGATGATCAATATTTAATGGTATCAGTGCACAGTGATGATGGGGTGGACCAAACAGAGATCAGATTGATTTAAACAACTAATTTATTAACAATGTATAAAAAATAGATATATATTTACCAACAAAAAAATAAAAGATTAACATTTAGATATCAGAAAATGGTTTCCTTATCATATTGGTGACTTCATATAAGAAAACAAAACATAATAATTTGACTTATATTATGTACAACATTATATTCTGTAATTTATTAAATATATATAAACATAACACAAAATAAAGAAAATCACACTAAGAATTCATTAATTATAATATTACCCCATTAAAATAATTATTACAATATTTATAAGCTAAGGTAAATATATTATCATTATAACTGCCCACTCCCATTTATCTATATGTAGGTTACAGTTATGGTAGAAATTAATGACAGCTAAAGACCATTTACTCAGAAGAATTAATTATATATTCAGAATAAATAAAATTACCAGTAAATATTAGTAAAGTTGATTAGTACATTATCTATCTAGTCTTGTTGACTTAAAGTCTTGCTCTCAATATTATATATATAAAAATCTTACTTGAGAAAAGGTCACCTGCATGGATTACTTTTGACTTCTAGAGAAATCTAAAAATTTACTTTATATAAAAATTATATACATATATATCTATCTATATTAATTGAAGAGGATTCTTTTGTAAATTTACATCAACAAGAATTTCACCATCCATTGGTTCACTTTTAAGTTGTAGATGATTGAATTTGAAAAAATACATTTTAAACCCACAATAAAAAAAACAATTCATAAACTTTCAAATAAAATGAAAAATTACAAAACAAAAATAATCAACACGTGAATTAACTATACAATTTCTCTGGAGTAAAGCAAGCATTCCATGAATAAAAGAAAAATGTCAATATCCATGGCAAAGTTCCATTTCACCAACTTTATTGTTGTTATTAATAGATGTGAAATAGCTTTCCTCATCTGATGAATCCATGGAAAAATGGTAGTGCACCAGCATTTCCAAAATAGACATTTTGATGACAGATAGTATAATTTCATAATCAAGCAATGACATAGTATTTAGTTAGAAACATCCCACAGTATTTAATTTTCTACCCCGAATATATCACAATGTTTCCTGTATTATAATGTATATTTATAACTTAGCTTGATTATGTATATATATAATAAACAAAAATGCAAGTTAAAAAACTTGCTAATGCTTGTATTTATGTCCACAGATGGCGTTCTACCAACAACGCCCATCAAGCGTATGTTTTGTTTACATAAACGTCAGAGTAGTTAGTATTCACTATCTCTAACTATAATTCCACTTTCAGATCATGATTTCAAGCTATTTGCTATCGTCAGTGAAAGACAGGAATAAAGAAACTAGATCTAAATCCAAACTCTGAGCGTTTATGAAACAATTTCTATTCAGCTTGCAAGCATGAATTTTTTAGACACGTAATGTCTTCAAACTCAGCATAGCAAACCAGATAGCTATATGGGTCTGATCTCAGTTCAGCATCACCACATAGTAAAAGCCTCTGCAATCTATATCATTGCAAGAAAGACCTCAAAGGTACATTTATGATAAACAAAAATGCAAGTTAAAAAACTTGCTAACGCTTGTATTTATGTCCACAGATGGCGTTCTACCAAAAACGCCCATCAAGCGTATGTTTTGTTTACATAAACGTCAGAGTAGTTAGTATTCACTATCTCTAACTATAATTCCACTTTCAGATCATGATTTCAAGCTATTTGCTATCGTCAGTGAAAGACAGGAATAAAGAAACTAGATCTAAATACAAACTCTGAGCGTTTATGAAACAATTTCTATTCAGCTTGCAAGCGTGAATTTTTTAGACACGTAATGTCTTCAAACTCAGCATAGCAAACCAGATAGCTATATGGTCTGATCTCAGTTCAGCATCACCACATAGTAGAAGCCTCTGCAATCTATATCATTGCAAGAAAGACCTCAAAGGTACATTTATGATAAACAAAAATGCAAGTTAAAAAACTTGCTAACGCTTGTATTTATGTCCACAGATGGCGTTCTACCAAAAACGCCCATCAAGCGTATGTTTTGTTTACATAAACGTCAGAGTAGTTAGTATTCACTATCTCTAACTATAATTCCACTTTCAGATCATGATTTCAAGCTATTTGCTATCGTCAGTGAAAGACAGGAATAAAGAAACTAGATCTAAATACAAACTCTGAGCGTTTATGAAACAATTTCTATTCAGCTTGCAAGCGTGAATTTTTTAGACACGTAATGTCTTCAAACTCAGCATAGCAAACCAGATAGCTATATGGTCTGATCTCAGTTCAGCATCACCACATAGTAGAAGCCTCTGCAATCTATATCATTGCAAGAAAGACCTCAAAGGTACATTTATGATAAACAAAAATGCAAGTTAAAAAACTTGCTAACGCTTGTATTTATGTCCACAGATGGCGTTCTACCAAAAACGCCCATCAAGCGTATGTTTTGTTTACATAAACGTCAGAGTAGTTAGTATTCACTATCTCTAACTACAATTCCACTTTCAGATCATGATTTCAAGCTATTTGCTATCGTCAGTGAAAGACAGGAATAAAGAAACTAGATCTAAATACAAACTCTGAGCGTTTATGAAACAATTTCTATTCAGCTTGCAAGCGTGAATTTTTTAGACACGTAATGTCTTCAAACTCAGCATAGCAAACCAGATAGCTATATGGGTCTGATCTCAGTTCAGCATCACCACATAGTAGAAGTCTCTGCAATCTATATCATTGCAAGAAAGACCTCAAAGGTACATTTATGATAAACAAAAATGCAAGTTAAAAAACTTGCTAACGCTTGTATTTATGTCCACATAGTTAGAGATAGTGAATACTAACTACTCTGACGTTTATGTAAACAAAACATATGCTTGATGGGCGTTTTTGGTAGAACGCCATCTGTGGACATAAATACAAGCGTTAGCAAGTTTTTTAACTTGCATTTTTGTTTATCATAAATGTACCTTTGAGATCTTTCTTGCAATGATATAGATTGCAGAGGCTTCTACTATGTGGTGATGCTGAACTGAGATCAGACCCATATAGCTATCTGGTTTGCTATGCTGAGTTTGAAGACATTACGTGTCTAAAAAATTCACGCTTGCAAGCTGAATAGAAATTGTTTCATAAACGCTCAGAGTTTGTATTTAGATCTAGTTTCTTTATTCCTGTCTTTCACTGACGATAGCAAATAGCTTGAAATCATGATCTGAAAGTGGAATTATAGTTAGAGATAGTGAATACTAACTACTCTGACGTTTATGTAAACAAAACATACGCTTGATGGGCGTTTTTGGTAGAACGCCATCTGTGGACATATATATATATATATATATATATAAAACAACTTTAAAAAAACAGTTACTTTTTAGCAGTTTCAGATTTCCTTTGCATTAATATTCCTATAATGAATTTAACTTGTAAAAGAACTTGATTCACTAATTGTTCATTACTATTAATTTTAAATTACGGTTTAACCTCTGGAATCAGCGAACATTTTTCCTTTAAATGTCAAAAAGTTATTTTCCTTTTTTAAAAAAAATAAAAACTTAACTTTCTTGCTGTCTTCATAATTCCCGGTCTCTCGACCATCGTCTGCTTTTTTTTTTCAATTGTAAAAAGAAACAGTCTTTCATCATGTGACTGCTAAAAACGATATTATTACAACTTGAAAATATAAAAAAATTACATTATAAAATATCATATTTATTATTCCAAATTCGACCATTTATTAAAAATCTTGACCTCATATAAATCTAATCTTTATGTCTGTCTATGTCAGTCAATTAGTATTTTTTTAATTAAAAAAATTAAATGAATAGAAAAACAATTAATTTCTACCAATAAACAAACATATTATTTTCTATGCATATGTTTATCTATATATATATATATATATATATATATATATACACACCATGTAAACAAACAATTTATTTACTTATTCACAATAGATAAAAAATAAATATATTAATTTCTCAAACATATCAGTCTATATGTATGTTTATGAAGGTATATATTACATTTATATAATCAAGTCTGTAGGATATTTACCTTTCTTACTACTTGGTTTGAATTCAGATATTGAAAAAGACATTGGAACAGGTTTGTGTAAGCTTGTTGTAAGCCATCTCGTACAATATATAAATATATATATATATATATATATATATATATATATATATATATATATATATATATATATATATATATATATATATAATTGTAACAAAATTAGAGGTGGTTCAAATAACTATTACCATATCTGAGTTGTCTACAATATATATATAAGATCATAATATTTAAAATAACATTGGATTTCTCAAGATATCCCACTATCAATAATTATAAGCAAATTATTAATTACGTTGAGGTGAGTACACTAGTAATTCAATAAAATATAACTCAGGTATACGGACAGTAGATCTTATCCACTTTCATTTCTTGGTTTGATGTTAAGTGCATGTTTAAACAAATACTAAGTGAATATGGTCTATCAGGGTGCCACTAGATTATCTGAATCTAGACACAGTTATATCTAATAACCTTTCACATGTACCGGGTTTGAATCCCTTTTTTCGGTACTTTATTTCTAATAAAAATGGGAGATTTTGCTTTTTGAACCATATCACTATACACACTAATATTTAGGTAAAAGTAATACATCTTTAAACCAAAGTGGAGTATATTAGACATAAATCATTTCTTAGATCTTAGCATAACAAATGTGTTTCAATATTTTTATAAGTTTACTAGCTCAGATTATATATAACTAATTTAGGATGGCAATTCACTCATCCTTGCATGAAATACATGATGGGATGTGGTTATAATAATACTAAGAAATCACTAAATATTATAAAATCAATATTTATTGATGGCCTTTAAACAGTTAAACAGCTCATTAATTAAAACGTTGATGACGATGATGATGATGATAATAATAATGATAATGACAATGATTTCAACTACAGTTCTAGGACTAAGCCTAAACATAAAACTAATTTTTATAAAGAATTCATAATTATTGCTTAATTTTAGCATATTTACTTATATCTTAAATAACTGATATTCAACCACTGATGATGATGAATGATCACACGTAACAAAGACTACACTTAATGAAATATATACGCCTCATTTAATAAAACAAACTAATATTTATTACTGCATTTCTAACATATACATAAAATTTTTTAGACATACATGAAAATTGATATGAATAAGAATAATAATAATAATTGATTATATAACAATCCTCAGATTAATTTCAAGTTCTTCCCCCTTTCCCTTCAAATGTATATTTTATTAAGTTGGATGTCACATTGACCATGATTTTCACTCCATGAGAAAAGTATTTCAAGAAAAAAAAATATCCGCTCATTAGCACACCTACTTTATAAATCTAACATGTAAGTAGAATGTTAAAAAAAAACTGTTAATAGAAATTAGAAAAATGAAGTTCTTAGAAAAGAGCTTTAAATCATTATCTCCCCCTCCCTTCTAAGTGCTGAAATCTATACTTTCTTGAGACAAAATAATTTAATATTTTAACACCACCTATTATTTCACATTCACTCGCAATTATACACATATAAAATATCACTATGTATGTGCGTGTTTTATCCCAAAATAATAATAATATATTAGTTAAAACTAAAATCATAATACCATAAAAAAAATTGGTTTACACATTAATATTTCATAACTGTAAAATTAATAAACAAATAAATTTTGATACATTCACAATCATTTATGTAGTTCAAAGCTATGATTATTAAGACATTCTTGGTTTCCATCGATCTGAATTGTCTTTAAAAGTTCTTTAAATAAAATATGTCACTTTATTAGTAAATTTTTATTAATACTCTGATTGCATAAAGAAAATAGATATAAAAGTCATATTACTGATCCAAGGGTTCACTTGTCTTGTATACTGTCTATACTTGGCAGCAACAATTTCTGTGTTCTTTGGAACAATCACTTTCTTGAAGTATATAATTATTTCACGACGAGGATCCTATTGAGGTTATTTGCTTTAGTGGATAATTTGGAAATCATTATCAATTTTTCTTCTCTTCCTGTCAAGCATTATTCTTTTAGTGAATGAAATACAGCAGTTGTTTTCACGTTATAAATTTTCTT
Source organism: Epiperipatus broadwayi (assembly GCA_028023455.1). Classification (NCBI taxonomy): domain Eukaryota; kingdom Metazoa; phylum Onychophora; class Udeonychophora; order Euonychophora; family Peripatidae; genus Epiperipatus; species Epiperipatus broadwayi. The sequence goes on from JAQFVV010006397.1 coordinate 788,385, forward strand.
GAGTTTAAAATCAGTTGCTGGAACAATTAATTGGACTTGATGATTAATATTTATCAGTAGATTAATTCATCTTTCATCGAATGCAGGTGAATGCTTTCTTCCTTCTATTAAGAACATCTTATTTATCTGCTCAGTTGAAAGGTGTAGAATATTATTTTAGACAAAACATCTTTTCTTTCCTCGATGATGTGCAGCTTCCCCAGATGGTCAGGCCAAGATGGGACATACCAATATAATTTTTCTAGCCAGTCATTTCTTATATTTTCAACATTCAGTTTAATAGTCTAATAATCTGAATCATAATCACAATAATAATTCTAGACAGCTTTTTATATCCAATTTTTAGCTAACTTAACCAATCAGAGATAGCATCACTTGCTATTTTTGGACAAATTCATTTTAATTAGATCTCTAATTTATTTTCAACTAAATTATTTTTCAACTGAAAAGTTTAATCCTTTTTCCAGACACTTTTGTTTTAAAAAAAATAGACTTAATCCTTTTTTTTCTTACACCTAGGTAACATTTCAAATTTTTGAGCGTCCTTCTTTAGATCTTAAGATAAGACAATTTCAAAATTAGAGTTCCCACCCAAATTAAGCTCCCAAAGTGACAAACAATCATTTACAAAAACAAAATTGCTACAAAAATAGATATCTGATTCAACAGATTTCCTCTTTTAACATAAAATTGTACAAAAAAAAATAATTTGACAGATTTAACCCTTCTTTTTCTTTCAATATTTAATAAATAAAAAATGTTGTTTATGTATGTAATATATCCAAGCATACACACTGCCATTATTCCAATCATTTATAAATCTGGTTGACTAATAATATGAATGCTAGTTCAGAAATTATAACCCTAACATTTAAAATTAAATCCTTAGTTTTTAAATCCCAATTACAACTATAGAAAAGCAAAATAGAAGTATAGAATAAAATATTAAAATTGATCAAGCATAGGTTAGTTTTAGAGAAAGTTAAAATGTTAAATATTTGAAATATAAAACAATTAAATAGCTTACACATACACTGCCTATATGTATGCATTATAACTTTGCTTTTTAAAAAAAAATTAAAAATTGAATAGTTTAAATGTGTGTATTACCTTTCTATCACACACAAACAAGTAAAGCATATAATTGTTGACCCACTTTCTTTCTGTCTAAAGCGTTTAAAATTTTGATCTGGTAGGGTTTGAACTTGGATGCCCTACAGCTTCTTTTATGGTTATATAAAAAATGTGATGATGATTTTTAGTTTTACATTTCCTCACATGCACATTACTATAAATTTGGCTAGTGACCAAATTGTAATGGCACAATATATATATATATATTGTAACGGACCGTAAAATGTACCGGGAGTCTACAGGGTGAGATATTTAATTAATTGATGCCCCAAATGTTTGGGTTGCCAAAATATGTAACGGACTGTAAAACCCTTTTATGATAGTACACCCAGAGCCTTCTCTACTTACAGGTCCTATTACTACTTGGGGTTCTAACTCAGTGTGGACATTTGCCTTTAACTCTGTCAAGGATGGAATTAAATAGGATGGCAATAATGTGACCTCTATATAGATCCTTAATGGCTATTGCTAATAATAAATTAAAAATCTGTATGCATGTATAATAGCTATTCTGGTGAGTGAAGTATGAATGATGCTTGACAATCTAGAGACCAGAGAAACGAAGGTTTTAACTTCAAACAACAAATATTTATTAACAGATCATGCTTAAAGTTATAATATTTATAAATCAACAGAATATATACATGATTCTCTACAACAATAAGACTAGCTGTAATTTAATTATTAAAATATGGGTTGAAATAAGAATTATAAAATTTAGTGCATAATTTACAATAATGTATTAATTATTTTAAATATAAAATTATATTACTAATGTATGATTATCATTTTGTTTATGTCCTTTAAGTGTATTTCAAGGTTATGTCCATGATTTGCTAATTTGTGTTTTGTATAGTTCATTCATAAACAGTTATTCATTTAAACAAGAAAATGTTATATATATTTACTTATTAATTAGTTTGATTTTAATGTATTACTTGTCTAATAAATGTAAATATTTAAAATCTTACCTTTTGTTTCAGTCATTGTCCATTTTATTTAAACCTTTAATTACGATAATATTTTATTTACAAATATATATAATATATTGATGTATAGTTTGAGTTGTGCATCTCTCTCACCCTATAAAAATCTAAACAAATGGGTTCTTTTTTTTAAAAAAAAAATGTTTGCTACACTTGAATAAAAGGGTGAGAAAAATTCACAACCCAATTCTCAGTATACATTTAAAAAAAAATATTTGAAACATAAAATATAATGAAATTTTGGAATTCCATAAAACAATAGCAAGTTAAATTTTCAAGAGCAGCTTCTGTATTCTTAGCAGATAATGTCTTTCTTTCCTTCGTGTATATTAAGTCATGTTGACATTCTAAGCATTAACAATTCCCATGACGAAATTGAATTCCTCGGCGTTTGATTTTAAAGCCATGCATTTCTATTCCATATCAAGATCTTTCCATGTTGATTTAAACAATATATACCAATAAATATGATCCTCCATCACACGTCAACGACACCAAGAGGATAGAAAAATCCCCCGACACTTAATTAGCAAAAGTGCATTGTTAGATATTATTTACACATATATAAATTATTAAATATGAATCCTTTTCCAAGGCTTACATTATAATATAAGGCGAACGCTATTTCTATGCAGTTTTATTTATATATGTATGAGACGCATGATAAAGATTTTACTTTAAAAGTAATGTTAATAAAGTTCTATTTCATCATTAGTTGATTTTATTTTATCCAAGAAACATTTGATAGCAATTATATTTTTTAACAATGATAAATAACTATGATGCTCTTAGCATTTATTTGAACGAACGAAAGTTCATCAATTAAATAATGTTTTTTTTTTCCTTTTAAAAACATTTTACACTTATCAATAATAAAATTCCAAATATTAAATAGTTTATTTTTAATAAAGAAAGGAAATTATAATAACTAATATAATAATTAAAATATTCTTTACAACTTTACTTTCATGCACTTCATTTGAACAAGAAAAACCAACAACTAAAAAAAAAAAAATATGTTGCTTAGATATTTTTCCACGTTCCCAAAATCAACAAAGGTTTACTCTTTTTTACCTCTTTCAAACAAAAGAAATGTGGTTACTAGAATTTAATGTCAAATATTTTTTTTTCTATTTTGTCACATCATGATTTAAAATCTACATTTATGTATATATATATATGTGTATATGTATATATTTTATTTTACATTTAATAAAAAAAATAAATGTGTTCATTCCTTCATGAATGTATGGTTATGTTTGTGTGTATATATATGTGTATATGTCTCCAAATATCTTAAAAAATTAGGTTTTAAAAGTTGGCTGCCTATTTAATCTTTATACATTTTTATCCTAAAACATCAGTTACTTATTATTATTTTTTTATAAGGATTGGGCATCACCTTACATTTTCCCTATCCTTAGAAGGTTAAAATTTAGACCATTGTCAAAATTTTAGCACCTAAACAAAGGTTTGGATTGTGTTGGATAATTTTATTCTTTTGAAATAGGGAGAGTTCTAATGCTGTCGTACTTATTTTAATTTACTCATCAATATACATTTGCTTTTTTTTTATATATTACTCATTTTTGGTTAGATTCCTATCCTTATGTCTTTCATCTTAACATTGAATTAAATTACTGTCATCATTAACATTGTTCTTATTATCTTTACTAGAATTACTAACTATATGACGGTTGAATACTCTGAATTTGACTGGTTAAGTGTCTCTGTTCCAGAAGGCACATAGGTTTGTCAGTCTATATCCTGCTCCCTAAGAGTCTTATTGGATTTTTATAAGGTCTGAACAAAATATGGGATTCCCACATTCTATGGGTCAATTCCCACATCTCAGCCAATTCTAAGATACCTCAATAAAATGTTTCAACATTAATTTGAGTGCATCCTCATCACATCTACCTACTCTAGCTATTTACTCACGCACAATGCTGTCTTTCTCATTACAATACACTTGCCTATACCCATTTACATTTTTTTTATAAACTTCACTTTCATCTACTTTAATCATGGTCATCTGTTTACAAATAACTAAGCTTCTGTACATGGCAGTTCTTGACAACTACTGAATGGCTTTAATATCTGAGCATTATAAGTTCCTTTTATCTCTCCATCAATATTTAACCAAAATGCATTTGGGCCAGCTTATTTCACAATAGCATATGGTCCAGCATATTGTTGACAAAATTTATGATAAACATTATCCATTGGTTTACTTGGGTTATGTGTTTTCACAAAAACCTTGTCTCCAATCTTAAAGTGATGTCTGCTTTCCTTTCCCTTCTTATTTCTAAAATTGGATTTATTAATTAACTGTTGTCGAGCCATTTGAACTTTAGTTTCTATGTCATAGTGATGACATTCAATTGGAGGTTGGTATTTCACAAATAATGAAGGAATAGGTTGGTTAAAATGTAGTTGGATGGGTGCGAAACCAGTAGATTCATTGGCACCCCAATTTATGTAATTCACTACCCGTTCTGTCTGCTTCACCCACCCCCTATTATTTTTATAAGATTTAATAGTCAAAAGTAAACTTAACATTTTTTTATAAATATATACTCACTTAACATTATTTACAGGGTTCAATCATTAAGAAAGTCCATTTTTTATGTTCCAGGGTTGCAATCATGAAGTCTGTCACTTAATTTGTGCCTTTCTCTTTTTAAGGACTTTCATTCACGTATTCAATAAATGTGAAGGGACCTTCATAAGAGTTGCAAAGCTTATGGAATCTGGGACCTTTCTGTTTTTTTGTAGGGAGTATAGTTGACTCCAGTAACATCTGGCAACTGTTTATGATTTGGTCATCTTCCTGATTGTAAAGACACTTCATGTGCCTTAGTATACATTTAAAATGAACAAGTCTATTGACTTCATTTACCTCTTTAAATCTGCCTCTGGTGACAACCTTTTTTGGGGTTTGTCATCTGAGTTAAAATTATTCTGACCTGATAGTGATCATTCACTTCATCGATACCATGCTCGAAGAATACTTTGACTTTGCTGTGATGACAAGTACAAATACATGGGAATAATACCAAGTGTATATCCCATTTGTTTGTCATCACATCTACTTTCACATATTCCAACATGACATCTTCAGCATGCAAAGTCATCTCGACTCTCATAGGTTCTTCATTTAACTCGAGGTTAGCAGTGAAGTCACGTGAGCTTAGCTTCACTTGGTAGGTGAAAGCACTATCCGGCACTTCTTCTTTGAACTTCCCATGTTTATAATCCAGATCCATTTCTGAATTATTTGAAAGTGAATTGGCCATGCAGTTCGAACTTTTTGGTTGATCTGGTGACTCAAATTTATTTTCTTGTGACACTGTTAATATCTTCTTGCCTTGATTGCTCTGTGTTTCTATCACATCCTCTCTATCCAATAATTTCTGATCAAGTTTGTTACTTTCAACAATAGCAGAATGACTTTCTACACCATTACTCTGCCATGTTACAACATGGTGATTGTGACAGCTTTCTTGTGTGATATTTAGGTTTATCTCAGTGTTTATTTGTGGGATTGGTATTGGTGTATCTAGATTATTCTGCTCTATGTTCGGTACTGGCTCCCCCAAACTAAAGTTAATAGGATGCTTTTCTATTTCATCTTTGGATACCTGAGATACCCACCCAACAGAAAATTTAGGGTCAAGTAAAGTTTTAGCATTAAAAGATTGTCTAATACCTTGTTTTGATTCAAAAATAAAACTAGGCAAATCTTTTTGTAAGATAATAGCTTGTCGTTGATTGCCTAAATTGCGAATAATCATCTCATCATCTTTTTTACATATAAAAGACCAATCACGACTGAGTGAACATGTTGAACCAGATGATGATAGAATAGATTGACTAAGAGTATGAAGTTTAACTTGACTATGTGCACTCTGTAATCTTTTTACACACCGTTCATGACTTCCTATGTCATTTGAATCATCTTTAGTGTTACCAGTAATGTACATAGTGGTAATTTTTCCATCCATAATAAATCGGAAGAAACCCGTACTAAAGTAGGGTAGCTCTAAAATTATAGCATTATTCCATATGTACAGATAATGTTGAGTGCAAACAATGTACCAGTTATGCCAATGATAAGGTTTACCAGGTAAAACTTTTTTTTCATCTTCCACTGTAATTTTTTCACTTTCCCTTTTGTCTATTTTATGATCTATCCTATCTCTCTTCACTTCTGTGACTGGGCTTATATTAGAATCAGTTGCTATTTTTGCTTCCATTTTATCCATTCATCTACTCATGTCAGCGTGCATGGCATCCATCCGACCAATCATATCAGCATGCATGGCATCCATCCGACCACTCATATCAGCTTGCATGGCATCCATCCGACCACTCATATTGCTTATATCAGCCTTGGTTGCCATATTATCCATTCACTCCAATAATGTTCGGAGCATCTGCATCATGGCTCCATTATTTTCTGTAACCTGTGTTAGTCCAATTCCAGGTGATTGAGCAGTCTGTTCATTAGAGTCTCCTTGAATTTGAGATATCATTTGTTTTTCCTCTTGCATTGAGAAAGAATTCTTAGCTCCAACCATTGACCCCCCAGACATATTCATGTCTACTGATCCTACTTGTTCCATATTAGGATCATGCTCAGCTTCATTGCCACTAACATCCTGTGGCTTTACATATAATTCCTTACTCATACCTGACAAATATCTCCCACTTCTGAGAAACATATAAAATAAACTAACACTTTTCTTTAAAATATCTACTCTATGGCAAAATTATTTCTTTTTATATAATATTCTATAATAGGATCTTCTACCAACTTGTGTCATCTCATGTGATTTTGGTTAACTTAAGTATTTTACATATCATTGGTATTAATGCTGGTTTTATATATTTTCCCCTTATCTGCTTCTCTTGCCTACTCTTATTAGATTCTTGATCATCTATTTAGTTTTGGCCTCTATTTATCAATTCATACCTTCACTCAGAGTTATTTGAACTTATTGTTTATTGATTAAATTAACTATACCACTAAATTACCACACCATTTAATCCATAGGGTTATGTAATTTATAGTTTATTAACTGACTAACTAGAATATGATAAATCAGGTTATACTGAAATTTATAGACAATTTCTCATAAATTCAATTTATGTCACACTAAAAATATACAGTAACATATGATAGACCCAACTCTTTAAAGCTCAACACATTGTGTATCAAAATATAATAGACAAAATTTTTCACATGCAGTGAATCTAAGTATTCAAGCTTACCACATTGCATGCCAAAAATGTAGCAGACTACCAACTAGAATGAATTTAATAATTGGCTATTATGAATGTGACATGATAATCAACTTTCATTAAGTCTATATATGCCAGTGTACAGGCTTCACTGTTGATGGTGTCAAAAATGTAACAGTATGTAGTTTGTATCTGTGGTGAACTTACATTTTCAGGCCCAAAACGTTGTGTGCCAAAATATGTAACGGACCGTAAAATGTACCGGGAGTCTACAGGGTGAAATATTTAATTAATTGATACCCCAAATGTTTGGGTTGCCAAAATATGTAACGGACTGTAAAACCCTTTTAGGATAGTACACCCAGAGCCTTCTCTACTTACAGGTCCTATTACTACTCGGGGTTCTAACTCAGTGTAGACATTTGCCTTTAACTCTGCTCAAGGATGGAATTAAATAGGATGGCAATAATGTGACCTCTATATAGATTCTTAATGGCTATTGCTAATAATAAATTAAAAATCTGTATGCATGTATAATAGCTATTCTGGTGAGTGAAGTATGAATGATGCTTGACAATCTAGAGACCAGAGAAACAAAGGTTTTAACTTCAAACTACAAATATTTATTAATAGATCATGCTTAAAGTTATAATGTTTATAAATCAACAGAATATATACATGATTATTATAAAATATTAATTTATCTCTACAACAATAAGACTAGCTGTAATTTAAATATTAAAATATGGGTTGAAATAAGAATTATAAAATTTAGTGCATAATTTACAATAATGTATTAATTATTTTAAATATAAAATTATATTACTAATGTAAGATTATCATTTTGTTTATGTCCTTTAAGTGTACCTCAAGGTTATGTCCATCAATTGCTAATTTGTGTTTTGTATAGTTCATTCATAAACAGTTATTCATTTAAACAAGAAAATGTTATATATATTTACTTATTAATTAGTTTGATTTTAATGTATTAATTGTCTAATAAATGTAAATATTTAAAATCTTACCTTTTGTTTCAGTCATTATCCATTTAATTTAAACCTTCAATTATGATAATATTTTATTTACAAATATATATAATATATTGATGTATAGTTTGAGTTGTGCATCTCTCTCACCCTATAAAAATCTAAACAAATGGGTTCTTTTTTTTAAAAAAAAAATGTTTGCTACACTTGAATAAAAGGGTGAGAAAAATTCACAACCCAACTCTCAGTATACATTTAAAAAAAAATATTTGAAACATAAAATATAATGAAATTTTGGAATTCCTTAAAACAATAGCAAGTTAAATTTTCAAGAGCAGCTTCTGTATTCTTAGCAGATAATGTCTTTCTTTCCTTCATGTATATTAAGTCATGTTGACATTCTAAGCATTAACAATTCCCATGACAAAATTGAATTTCTCGGCATTTGATTTTAAAGTCATGCATTTCTATTCCATATCAAGATCATTCCACGTTGATTTAAACAATATATACCAATAAATATGATCCTCCATCACACATCAATGACACCAAGAGGATAGAAAAATCCCCCAACACTTAATTAGCAAAAGTGCATTGTTAGATATTATTTACACATATATAAATTATTAAATATGAATCCTTTTCCAAAGCTTACATTATAATATAAGGCGAACGCTATTTCTATGCAGTTTTATTTATATATGTATGAGACGCATGATAAAGATTTTACTTTAAAAGTAATGTTAATAAAGTTCTATTTCATCATTAGTTGATTTTATTTTATCCAAGAAACATTTGATAGCAATTATATTTTTTAACAATGATAAATAACTATGATGCTCTTAGCATTTATTTGAATGAATGAAAGTTCATCAATTAAATAATGTTTTTTTTTTCCTTTTAAAAACATTTTACACTTATCAATAATAAAATTCCAAATATTAAATAGTTTATTTTTAATAAAGAAAGGAAATTATAATAACTAATATAATAATTAAAATATTCTTTACAACTTTACTTTCATGCACTTCATTTGAACAAGAAAAACCAACAACAACTAAAAAAAAAAAAATATGTTGCTTAGATATTTTTCCACGTTCCCAAAATCAACAAAGGTTTACTCTTTTTTACCTCTTTTAAACAAAAGAAACGTGGTTACTAGAATTTAATGTCAAATATTTTTTTTTTCTATTTTGTCACGTCATGATTTAAAATCTACATTCATGTATATATATATATTTTATTTTACATTTAATAAAAAAAATAAATGTGTTTCCTTCATGAATGTATGGTTATGTTTGTGTACATATATATATATGTGTATATGTCTCCAAATATGTTAAAAAATTAGGTTTTAAAAGTTGGCTGCCTATTTAATCTTTATACATTTTTATCCTAAAACATCAGTTACTTATTATTATTTTTTTATAAGGATTGGGCATCACCTTACAATATATATATAATATCAAGTCACATTAAGTATTAAGAATTTCATCTATGCTCTCTGTAAATAAATATATGAGTCCACATTTCAAAATAGTCAATCTAAAAATTTACCTCTTTGATAAGTGTACACTATTAGATCATAAATATTAAAACACAAACTAAATCAAAGAGTATGAAATTTAAATAAGCAATGATTTTAAATTTTCCTAAACAAATATGGTTACTTTGTTTATGCAAAGACAGACTAAATATTAATTATTATAATCTTTGGAAACAAATAATGCCACTGTATAATGCTATACTGATATTAATATCAAATAACCTTCAACGTTAAAAAATTTAGCTATACTCTGTGTGAATAAATATATGAGTCCACATTTCAAAATAGCCAGTCCAAAAAAAATATCTCTTTGAAAATGTATTTATTAGATGTTAAATATTGAAATACAAACTAGTTCAAACACAGAGTTCGAAATGTAAATAAGCAACAATATCCTAAATTGCTTCTAAACAAACACATTTACTATGCTTATACAAAAACAAACTAAATATTAGTCATTTTAATCTTTCAAACATCTGATACAGATATATATGAAAATAATTTCAGTGTATAACACTACATTGAAATAAATATCCAAATATCAAATCACCACCTACGTTAAAGAATTCAACTATAGCCTCTGTGAATGTTTTAGTATTATCAATTTGAGATTATTGCTTATTTTAAATTTCAGACTCTGTGTTTGAATTAGTTCATTTCAATATTTAACATCTACTAGTGTACAATTTTAAAAAGATATTTTATTTGGACTGGCTATTTTGAAATGCAAACTCATATTTATTCATGGAAAGCATAGCTGAATTTCTTAACTTGGAAATAATTTGACATTTGGATATTCATTTCAGTATAACACTATGTACTGGAATTATTTACACACACATACACACACACACACACACATATATATATATATATATATATATATATATATTGTAATAGTCTGGATTTTCCACCAAAAAGAGAGGGAACACATCTAGCTATTGTGAGACCTAGGGTCTTTGTGTAGGATACCATGAATAATGTGATGAAGTAACTAACCAATGATCATACCCATCTCAGATTGGCTAGGTCTTGGTTTACTCATTAAATCTAGATGCAATTTAGTCTAGATCATTCATACCTCACCCCTCTTTTGGATTCCATTATATCAGTATTTGAACCAAGATAGAATGTTGCCTTTGGCTCTCTTCATGGGTGAATTTACTTTATGTAGCAACTAATTTTTTTATTGGCTTAATATGAATCAAATCCTATTGTGTTATATATTGTAATAATTTGTGTGTGTGTATATAGTTAAGTAAATTGATAAGTGAGTGTATGAACAAGTTTGATAAACTAGAGACCAATTTGTTTTAAAACACATTACCAATTTTTATTAATAACAGATAAAAAAATTGAAATTCTATTCACATCGCAAAAGATGTGTTCCATATGCATCTCTATCATTTAAATAACAAAATTATTCATTATAACAACCCATACCCTGGTAAATATTCATTAAGGTTCTATTTACAAAGTCAATAAGATTTGCTAAAATATAAAAATAAAATAAAAAATATTATTTCATCATCATAATGATTACAAAGCTAACTAACTATTTACAAGTTTATATTTCAATATGTCCGATAGCTCCATCATCCAATTTCAGCTGGAAAGTTCTTCTTTGGTACCCCTCCCCCCCCCCAATGTACAAGTTTTTAATGTTGATATAAAAGAGACATTCACACGAGAGCATTAGAAATCTATACCAAACAAATTAAATGTAACAATTATTAATAAAACACAAACAAATAACATAAACTCTGTCCAGTCCTAGTGAGTATACATTAATATGGAAGAGCATCAAAAATTCTTATCTCCAACCATATTAAATGATGATAATGTCTGAATGTCAAATCAATATGGAGGGAATCAATCTAAATTCTATTTACAAAACAAAAAAATTTCTAGATCAATAACCTTCCATTCCACATTGCTTCTCATGAAATGAATTCTCCAGATTGCAAACACATTGAAACTTTCAAGTGTTAGACTAATAAAAGTAGAATTTTATAAATATATGAAGTAAAAAAAATAAATATCACATGATAATTTTGATTTTGTTCAAATCTACCTGATTCGAGTCTATAATTTAAACATTAGTGTCTTTCTTGGATACAGTCCATTCTGATAACTCTTCCATTGTTATCCAGATTCTCTGGTAATGCTTGGAGAAGGAAATTTTTTATTTTCCATGTCACTCTTTTTCAGGCTCCACTCACATTTGAGATTAGGCATTTTTCTAGGTATTACTTGTACGATCAAGTTACAACATCATGCACTATGGCAATTAAGATGACACCCCAGTTCTATGGCACATTTATCTAGCCAATATACATTGTTTGGTAATTCCAGAAAAAATATTTATATTTTCATTCAGTTTAGAAATAGTATTGAGTAAATTTATGCAAAAGAAAGCTTTATTTTATTGTTTATCAATATGTAGTGACTATATATAATGTTCTTTTCTCTTTTTCGATTGCATGGTCTTTTTGTTTTTAATTATTGCTTTAAAATTATTTTAATTCTTTTACTATACTGTTAAATGTTGATAATTGGCCTCAATTTTCAGCACTTTAAAATCTTATACAGCATAGATATCTTCAAAAACATCATCTATTTTATCCTTTGTTTTAATATTCAATATTGAGCTATTTGCTGCTTGTGGTTGTTATAACACTTGATAAAATGTTAATGAGAATGGAAATGGATTGGGTTTGAATTTATACTGGTATTTAACACCTGTTGTCCAGAAAACATGCTTTCAATTTTCTTTTTTATTTTTATAGGTGTCTATTGATGTGTGAATTGATGTTTGTTGTTGATGTTATGTAATAACATTATTTTATTCTCATTTTTCAATACTTGGTTGCCTAGATATTGACTTAACCCCAAGTCATTACCACATCAACTAAATTACTGTCTGATATTATGACATCTACACATTATCAAACAAGTTACTATTGATATATATGAGGTTTCTAAGATTAAGCTTTTCTTTTTTTTTAAAAAGGAGCACTTTTCATTTCAATATTATTTGGGTCTTTTACTTATTAAGACAAAGTTCAAGTGTGTGTGTATTTATATGTATGTTTGCATATAAAAATATGTATTTAACCTATTATTTCAATTTGTCTTTTTATGGGTTGTGCATAATGGTGGGTTGAACCATATAGTAAGCTACCCTCACAACTCCTCAATACTTATAGGATTAAAATCTTATGTTACAAATAAAATTTTAACATTAAATTAGTTTGTAAGGTTTGTTTTGCATTGGAGCATTCAAGTTTTTTACTCTTTCCTTTCACCTTTTAAAAGAGGGTTACAAAGTCCATTTACTTAAGCTCTTTCTGTTCTCTCAATTATACTTCTAACTCTTTACAATCTATCACTTTATCTCTTGCCTCATAGTAAAGTAAATTCTATATATGTGTCTTTTTCTTTTTTTTTCTTTTCTCATTATGATGATTAAATAGTATGATATCAACCAATGATGTGCCTCTATTATAAAAGGTACATAGTCAACTCATTAGCCTTAATCCTGCTCATTTTGATGCTTACTGTATTTGTCTAAGCACTAACTAAATATTGGAGTGTCCACTTTGTGTGGATCAACCATGTGGGCACCCTCATCATAAATTAATAAACCCAATTTTTATGTTATCACATCCTCTTGTTCTCGCATTAATCAAAAATCACACCTATCATTTAATTTACTTATCAATTCAGGATATCATCTACATATGGTCACTCTGATTGATCAAGATATGGTTTTGATATGCAGGTGTTCCTTTAAATTTCCCTCCTACCTCTATCCAAAATGCATTTGGACATAACTGTCTTGGTCCCTCATACTGTTAATAAAACTTGTGATATTTATTCTCTAGTCATTTGCTTACATAGGGAATTTTGATGAATACTTTGACTCTATCTTGAAGTTGTGAGCACTCCATTTTTTTTTGTTTTTGTTCCATTTTTCTTCCTTGCTTGACAGCTGCATATATATTCCAATGAAAAAGTAAATGAGTCCAGTATTAATTTTCAGACTGCTGCCTTTCTATAGCTCTGCCTTTGTTAGTAATATGCCCTGTACTCGGATGGGTGGCTATGAATTCTGGTTGCAGTGCAATAAGACATCTATCTATGCCCTACTTGCTTACAGATGTCATTTATCATGTGCATAACACCACCAGTTATAGATTTGTATACATATTTTTTTTCTTTTATAAAACATCTGGGTCTATTTTTTGTTCTTTTGGTTTGGTCTGGCTTCCATGTCCCAGGTCAACACTGTGGTGTCCCATCCTCACATTGGTTTTTTAAGAATTAGAATGTCTATGCCTAATGAAAGTGAAACCACCTTCATAAGTGTTGCACAACTTATGGAACTGAAGACCTTTTTGTTACTTGTTTGGCAGTATGTTATCTACTACCAGGATCCTATGATTTTTTTTATTTGGATTGTCTTCTATACTGTAGAAAGATCAGACATCTAAGATGGTCAGATATATGGGCTTCATATGACCTTTCCAAACTCATGTAGTAGTCATAACAGTGTTCTTCAGTGGTAATATTTTCTGTTGTTATTGATCTGCTTTGACAGCTATCATCACATTTGAAAACTCTCTGTAGTACATTTTGGGTTCTTGTCATTAGTTGCTCTTACTATTTGGATCTTTTATGGTGACTTTTGGGTTGTTTCCCATGCTACCCAACTCTATCCTGTTGTTGTTGGTTCTAGAATTGACCTTTGCTCATTGCACTTCAATGATTGGTGCTCCCTGACATAGCTGAAACTTGATTACTGTCAATCTTCAGCTTAGTGCCTTGTCTATTCTGTCTATTCTATTTCGCATTTTAATGGCACTTTCCATCAGCTTCTCCATAGTAGCTCTATCTATGACTGAGTCCACCTTTACTGAGGTTATTTTATCATCTAGTCATTTGGATTGGAGATCTAAAGCTACTATGGTTTTATTGCATGAATCTGCCTCAAAGTCCTAGGTTGTGCAGTGCTGGTCTAATCTAGCATGAGCCTTCTGAAATTCCAATCGAACTCTGTCTCACAGCCTCTCCTGTTCACTATGTATATCTTCTCTGAAGACCTGCTGCTTTTGTACTTCATTACTTTTGACATTCAGTTGTCCAATGATGCTTGATTTGAACTCTTCAAATCATTGTTGGCCTCTTTTAAGTCTTTCTTTTCAATTTCATTCCCTATGCTAGCTTCATCTCCAAGTTGTTTTTTCACATGCTATTCAAATTTATTGTCAACTTGTTCCATCTCAGCAGCCAACTTAGTCTCAATATTCTTCACTTATGTCTTTACATCCACCCTAATACTATCTATATTTGGAATAAACAATTTTTTTAAAAAATAAGTAGATATTATTACAGAGATTTATTAATATTAGAAATAATAATAAATTATATATTATGACAATAATTTATATGTAAAGATAAGCACACGTTTTTTGTTCTCAGGGCCTGCATTATTATTCCAGTTGTTTCCTCAATCTTTTACTATTCTTCCACATTTTAATATTTGGTCACCATTTTTCTTCGGGATGATCTTTTGTCTTGGAATTGATTCAGAGGTAAGTGAAAACTTTTCTATTTTTTAAGTAATTTAATAAGTGATTTAGAAAATAAAGTGAAATATATTTGTAGAATAGTAGAATTTCAGTTTTCACTATTCTTTTTAATAATTATTTTGTTTGCTAAATTTATAATGTTTGTACTTTTAATCAAAGTTTTGGATTTAATTTTGATATTGATTTCCTTTTTTTTTCGTTTGAATCTATTTAATATTTTTAATATTGCTCGAAATAGCTTTTCTGTTCAAATTAATCAAGAACCTAATAACATGAAACTGCATCTCAAGTGATTAAATGCTTATCTAATGAGCTGACTTTCACAGTTTAATTTAAATATGCAAGATATTAATACTCAAGCTAACATTTGGTGGCATAACTAGAATAAGACAAATAATTTCATTATACATAAGCAGGATATTTACAAACTAATATTTTTTATACTTTCTTGAATTTTTCATTGACATTTTCTTATGTGATACTAATAATTACTTGTTTGATCCTTGTAAAAAATGAGATTAATGTGTTGGTTTAAAATTATGTGGTATTTATATTTTTAAAAATTCTCTTTCTAAGTACACTTATATTTGTAAATATGTTCACATAGAATAAAACCCATTCATTTTATTTTTTGTTTGAAAAGCAATTAAATATTGTTAAACAAAAGTGTTTTGCTATTATTTTTAGAACATCTATTTAATCTTTATGGTTAGCAATTAATAAGATCTTCTTATCACAAAATAACTACCATATTTGAGAATAAGTGTTTATATTTTAAAAAGTTGATCATTTCAAACAGGCATTATTTATGTCAATGTACCTTTGCCAAACTCTTTTTGTGTTAAACAATTTTATTCAGTTATAACAATAGAGAATTCAATAGATATGTTTCTAGATCATTTTCTAATTGATCAAAGTAATAAAAAAGGTTCTGATTGATAAAGTGGAAAAAAAAATTGTTTACAACTATTGATAATTGATTTGCTCTTTCACTTAATATACACTTGGGTCTCTTTTTATGTGATAGATAGGTTCCACAGAAAACCTGCATTAAAAAAATCACACAAAAATAGACTTAATTTACCTTGACAAATGTGAGATAAGTTCCACAATTTTCAAAAACTGCATAAAAGCAAAGCAACAAGGTAAAATTACTTTAAAATTTGCATAAAAAAATAAGGAAGTAAAGTTATGATTAATAAAAAATTTCAAATATTTGAAAAAAATTGATACAAGACAAACTTTTTTACTTTTTTTTTATTAACTATTTCATTTTATTCAAAACAATGTGTTTTTGTGTGTAATTTATTTTACATTTTTTCATACATATTTTAATCATTATCACTATTTGACAAAATGTGTTTTGTTTGTGAACTAGTAAGACATCAGATTTGTCACAAGAGAAAATACAGTAGCATCATTCTTGCTGTGTTAATGGTTTTCTGTTGACAATGTAGTCAGTAATTAAACTTTGAGACAATGATTTTGCTAATTGTTTATGAAGCTCATGATATTCCAACTACTATATCTAGCTGTTAGAGAATGCACTTCAGTGAGTGGAACTATATATATATATATATATATATATAACATGCTTCCACAAGTGTGTTAATAATGATTAATGGTTAAAATTATATATATATAGATTGAGAAACTTTTAGACAGAAAAAAGTTAGGAGTAAAAATATTTAAAAACTTTTAAAGATACATTCTTTTTAAGTAGAAATTAAAAGTTCTTAAATATTTTTACTTGTAACTTTTTTCTGTCTAAAAAAATTCTCCATGTATATATGTGAATAAAAGAAAACATAAACATACACATACATAACACAGACATACATCTATTTAGCTCTCATTGGAATTTCATTCATAATTCATGTAATTAACAAGAAAATGATTTTCCATTTGATTAGAATGTTGAACATTTTCTTGAATCATTTTTGCTATGAAACTAACAGGTTCCACTTCTGTTCATTATATTTTTCTAAATCTTCTACGGTATCTAAATTTATTGCCATACCTTTATCCAACAGGCATTTAAAGTATGTAAAATTTAATGCATGTATATAAAATGGGGAAATCATGATGTTAAGTGAAATATGAACTTCTTTATTGCATAAAACAAACCACATAAAAAGATATTAAGAAGAAACATGAATCACATAACTTCAAAATTGCATTAAAAAAATCTGCATATAAAGAGACCCAAGTGTATTATTTAATGTTAAAATAAAGAAATTATTTATTTTAATAATTTTTATGTTTTTTTTTTATTTATCTTAATAATTTTTATGATTTTTTTATTTATCTTAATAATTTTTATCTTTCTTATTAGCAAAAATATCACAGATGACTTTTTATTATACTGGATAATATATAGATTTTATATAAAAATTATCTCAATATCTTCGATCTTCTTTTATCCTTATTCAAGTCTTTCTTTTTGTAATATATATATATTGTAATGGATAAAGCAATTTAGTATGAAACATCACTAGAAAGGGTCGCTAAACAATAAATCTAAACCGTTTTAATAAGAAAATCTTAAAAAAAGAAGTTAAGTTTACCAGCAAAGTCACACTTATACTCAAACCTACAAACCATAAAAAGTTATTTTTCTTATAAATAGTCCAGTAGATATTGAGCTCAGAAACCCTTTTATATTATATTTAGCATATAAATATATTTATAATTCTATTCAAATTATTATTTAAGTAATTATCAATAATAAAATAAGTAAAATCTATATTTAAAAACAAATAATTTATTTTAAAAACTAACAATAATTGTGGTGAAATAGCTATTAATATTCAAATTTACATATTAAACTCAATCAGTGCACAATTGATTAACAAGTTACAATAGTATCAAACTAAATCTAGACAGCACTGATGTAAATAGTTAGTAATCCAGCAATTTATACCTTGGAGTTCAAAACAAGAAGCAACAGAGGAAATTTCTAATAAAGATACAGTAAACTCAGTATTGAAAATAAAATTTAAAATAATGACATTAAATGAGCAGCTAACGCAGATTATATACGATATGTAGTAAAATATGACATCAAAATGTTTTCTGTGAATAAGAATAAATTATTATTTATCACATGTGAATGATTTTTTAACATCTCAATAGAACTTTTTAAAATTTTAATTTGAACACATATTTTATCAACAGATATATTAATTTTAACAATGTTTAAGAACTGATAAGTTAAGTTATGAATAACTAATAATGGAATAAAAGTGTTTATATGAGAACCAATTTATTATTTTAAAAAATTCAGTAAACATTTATAAATTGTCTTTATTTACAGTGATTTATTTACCAGTAAAGTACTATTTTCTTCCACAATTTTGAAAATTCTAGCAAACAAACTTTTCATTATGGCTTTCCATTTTAAATATCGGACTGTATGAAGTTGAACAGAAGATAGTTATAAAAGAGTAAATTATCCATTAGAATTCATGTCTGCCTTCTTGGATAGAAAAAATATACTCTTAGAAATTAATTTTTATGAACTTAAAATTTAATAGTTTTCTTTTAATGAGTGATTATATAATCTGCCTATATAATTAATCAACATCAAAAAATTATTCTGGGTAAGCCATCCAAAAATAAACAATAAATTAGTTTGCAGTTTATCATTCACAATATTCAACAAAAAATTATAACTGTTATTTGCAGATTATACAACAGAATTGATTTCAATAAAAAATATTTTGAACAATTATAAATACATTAACTTTGACTTTAAATTATAATTTTATAAAATTATCTTTTGTTTAAATAAAGAATGTATATTGTGTTTAATTAATTATAATAATAAGCCATTTTAATCATCATCATCATCATTGTCAACCATTACCAATCCACTGCAGGGTGAAGGTCTCTTCAAGTTCAATCCATCTCTGATCTTTAGCTTCTCTTCTCCAAATCATCCCTGCAAAAACTTTCTTATTTCATCTGTCTATCTCACATGTGGTCTCTTTCTGGGTCTTTTACAATCTTTTAAAATCCATTTTATGATTTAATTTGTCCATCTACTATCATCTCTTCTATCAATATGTCTAGCCCAACTACACTTCAGTCTTTTAATTGTTTCAATGCTGTCAGTAATACCTGTTTGTTTTTTTTCTTATGTAATGTGCTTTAGATCTCTTTTTGTTACTCATAACATGCATCTCTCCATACTTCTTTGAGTGGGCTGAAGTCTCTGTATTGCTTTTTTAGTAAATGTCAAAATCTCAGATCCATAAATAAAAACTAGTAAAATACATTTATTAAAACCTTTTTCAAATACATGGGCATATTTTTTATTATTAAATTATTTCTACCAAAAGCAGTCCAATCAAGTTTAATTCCATGATTAATTTCATCCATTATGTTTTCATCTGCAGTAATAATATGACCAAAGTATTGGTAGTTGTTAACTTCTTCTAATTCATCATAATCAATCTTTATTTTCATCTTCTGAGAAAATCTATTGAATATTACTTTAGTCATTTTAACATTTACTTTTAGTCCAATAATTTAATTTCATCTGATAACTCCTGCAACAATTTCTGAAGTTTTACAACATTATTTGCAAAAATAACTACATGTCTGCAAAATCTAAATGACTTAAATAATCTCCTTTTACTTCTTTAGCTTCCCATTTTAATCCAAAAAATACTTCTTGCAGCATACATTCATTGATGTCATATTTTAAACCATTAAATAAATAAAAAATTTCCACACATTTGCTTGATCTGTATATAAATGAAATATATTCCTATGAAATATATTAATTCAGTATATATAATTAAATATCTTAAATTCTTTGACAAGTAAAAAATTCAATGGTTAAAATTAATTCTTTCATCTTGGCAGGTAATTTGTTTATTACCATAATCAACCATTCAACTACGTCTATTTATAAAATCAGAGCTTAAATCAGCTTTTGGATTAAACTAGTCTGGATTATAAATACTTGTTCCATAGTTAAAGAACCTAATAGAACTTTAGTTCATATCTGTTGCGAGAATAACCTACCCTTTCAACCATTATCTGATGTAATTTTTGAAAATTGCTTACATGGTAATGAAGGAATAGACAAGTTTGCCTAATAAAGTTTATGAAATAATTTGTAATATAAATAAAATAATATATGATCTCTTATCATCAGATTCTCAAATTATTCTTTGACAACACCGTTTATTAAATTTTATAAAATCTTTCTTTTGAAGATCATCTCACCCTTAAAATCTTAAACTAGCCTCTTACATCGTTGTCATCATTAATTATTTGCTTCTGAAAATTCTGATATTTTTATTACAATTCCTTCTACAACACAAATACCTTCTATACCTCAACTCTCACTTATTTTCTAGACTCTTAAACTTGGTCTTCAAAGCATGAGTTTCAACTTTAGTTTCTCCTCTCAAGGCCACCGTTTTAGTCTGATATTTTTTTACTTCTCTAAAAATAGTATTAATCTTGATCTTCAAATCTTTTAAATAGCATCCAATCTAGCTTCTAAATCAGCTTTTAATTTCTTAGCATTATTATTTAATTTGGCTTCTAAGTCAAGAAACATATGGAGGGAGAGAGAAGCTTTGTTACACCCCACAAATGAATTAAGATTAAGATTACATGTGCCCAGATACTAAAGATAAATAATAATAAAAAATATCTCACTTCTGGACTAGTTGAACTCATAGAAAAATAAAAGGTGAAATATATTTTAGTATTTAACTTCAACTCTTTCTACTAAATATGTGCGCGTTTTTAAATAAATATGCCTTAGAATCAAAGAGCATTTTATTAATTCTGAAATACATATAAAATAAATAATCATAGAAGTTCTTTTAATTTAATCATTTTTTCTATATATAATGTAAGTAGTAAAAAATTTATAATTGTGCAATAGCTAATGATAATTTAATATAATTAAGCAAAATAAAATATCTATGTGTGTATATTTAATGTCTCAGGTAAATGTATCTTAAATACTTTTGCAACTCATGTGTGGTCAAAAATCAATGATGGTGATAATGACAATCTCATGATTAAAAGGAAAAAATACGAAAACAAAATTTAATACAAAAAAACTATACATATTTATTTACATTTAAGTAATATGACATTGATAAAATGTAAACGTATTTCCTTTTCTAAGATCCAAGCAGTAGTTTTCTATGACCTAAAAACAAAATCTTAACAAGGATTATAAAGAAACAAATTATTTTTTGTTTGTGGAAATACTAATAGTATAAATTTGCTTGTAGAGGAATTAAATAACTTGAATGGCTTGAAATGGACTATTGAAAAGGAACAAGACAAAATATTAAATATTTAGATTTATTTATTACAAGAGATAACAGTATATTAAATTATAAATTAATAATTAAGCCACTGCAAAAAAAAGGATATATAAATTGTAAATCAAAAGTACCAATGATGCATAAGATGGCAAGTTTTAGATCTTTTTTATTTCGGAATGAAAAATTATGTCATTACCAAAATGATAAACTGATAAATATTGAAATATTTACCAAAGAATTGCTTGATGTTGGTTATAAAATGGAACAAATAAACAATACTTTATGTCAACTTAAAAAAAGTTATAATGATTTAAAGTAAATGAAGATTAATAGTAAACAATGGATATATATTCCATTTATTTCAAATCCACAAATGAAATTTTTTAAGGATATATATAAGAATGTGTTTAATGTTTCATTCTACGTTCCAAATAATATTAATAAATTAGTCAATAATTCTAAGAATGTCATACCTGTCAAGCAGAAAAGTAATATCATATATAAATTTTTTTGTGATTGTATGCTATCATATATAGGTGAATCTAGGTGCAGTATTGAGAAGAGATTGAGGGAGCATGAATTGTTATATAAGCATGTAAAAGTAAAAATAATGGTGATTTAATGTCTCCTTCGGTTTTCTTTGATCATGAAAAAACATGTAAATATAAATTTAAATTTGATTTTGAAAGTGTAAAAATTCTTCATGAAGAGAAAAACCATAGTAAAAGAAAAATTAAAGAGACAATTTTTATAAACAGGAATAAAATGCATTTAATAAATCAACAAGCACTAACATTAAAATACAAGATTTGTGGGATTTGAATTGATGACATTTGCTTCCACTTTTTTTTAACATAATGGTAGTTGAGGCAGGTTTAAGAAATTAACTGAAAGTACTTCTGCATATTTAAGGATTGTTTGTAATAGTTTGTAAAGTGTTAAATTTATTATTTCAATTATATATATATATATATATATATATATATATATATATATATATATTATAACAGGATGGCCTATTTGATAGCCCTAGTTGAGGCACCAAATATAACGAAACAGCCTTTAATCATCCCAGTTGATAGGATACTAAATATAACAGAATCGATTATATTTAATGCTTGGAAATCCTTAACTTAATGCTTCATAGTTAGGTTCGCCAAATATAACATAATGAATTATATTTAAAGTCTAAGTTGTTCTTGTTAAATATAAGGGGATGATTAAGTTTTAATATAATTTAGACTAGTTCATCCATCTTTCATTCCTCTTTCAGTCACCATTATGCCATGATATTCAAACTCATGGAGAATTTGCAATTAGCTCTTTTCAGGGATATTTCAAAACAAGTTATTATTTAATATGCCATTATATAAGCATTAACTAACAATTGATATTCATATGATATTTATAATACTAGCATATATATATAATATAATTCAATAATGATTAGACAAAGAGATCAAGTTAATAAATCAATATTTAATAAACAATAAAAAAATATAATATAATAGATAATAAAATATTAATAAATAAATATGAATGAATTTTACCATTTTAAAAATATTAATAAATAATATTCTTATTTAATACCCTATGATAAAATTCAATACTATAATAAACTTTCAAAAATTAAAGAAAATAGTTTAAATTAACAGACATATAAAAACAATATCTGGATTCCAAATTAATAATTTATGCAATTATTAATTTATTTACCGTTCTTATTTATATGTTTCATAATTACTAATATATAAGTACTATTTATAATTGTATAACTTATATATTATATGTATTTTTGATAAATAAAATACATTAAACGTTTACAATATTATGTAATAAATACAATATAATCCTGTTTAAAATATCTATTAAATAATAACTATTCTTTATATCCTTCATCTAATTTGATGAATTATGTCAAGCTTTCAATTAATTATATTGAAAATTAAATATAATTTTCCTTAAGATATAATGATGCGATGCCAAATTTGAAATAAAGATAATAATAATAATAATAATAATAATAATAAACATTTTAAAATAATATAAGCATTATTATAATATATACATATATATATATATATATATATATATTAAAGAAAACTTATTTTCCAGAGTTAAAAGTAGATATTGAAGGTTATAGTTCATAATCCTAATGAAGAACTAATGAAGTTTATAGTCCATAATCCTAATGAATAATAATGATTTATTTATCCTTCATTGATAAACTGTTAATAATATCCAATGACTTGATTGATATAATATATAGTAAATATTCTTTGAATGATGATGTTCTTAATCTCCATTTTTCTATTATCATTAGATGTTCTATATATCCAATATTTCAAAATATTTTAAAATAGCATGCAAGGTTGGTTTCAAAACCTTTACGATACAAAGATGTTCTACTCAAAGCACATTATTTTATCCTATATATATATAATTATCTTAAATTTATATATATATCTGAAGAATAACAGAAGTGTTAAAACAACGTAGTTTCCAAAAAACTTAAACAGACGTTTTTTTCTTTTATATTGCTATTCCTTTAAGATTTAATAGAAAATAAAATATTTTCCTTGCAGACTTTTAATCCACAGATTATCTTAATTTGGAAAAGTTAATATTTAAATTCCAATCGTTGAACCCTAGTATTGATAAAAGAAAAAGTTATTTAAAGAGAAATGATTTTCTTTTCTTCTCCTTAATAACAAGAGAATGAAACAATCTGCTCATGTGTTATTACAAGTTCATGCTTTATTCAAATATTAATTGTTCAGTAGACATTAAGATTTAATAATAAAATATATATAAAATTATTTATTACTAAACTTCAAATCTGGTATTTTACTCAAAAACTTAAGATATGTATTATTTAAAACTCACATGTATATATAAATAGTTTATATATGTATACATAATAAAATAGTCAAATAAATTTTATATTTATAAATAATTTCATAAGAGATAAAATCACATTAGACCAATAATAATAACTGGAAGAAGTTACTATTATATTTTCCCTTCCCTTATGAAATTAAAATTTTAATTTAAGTTAAAATTTTAAACACAATTATTTTAGTATATTTTTATAATTTAATTGCATTTATACTTGGATTTTATGAAGAGTTGAAGTTTTTTTTTTTAACTGTTATATCTTTTCTTATACTTGGGCTATATTATTCTTTTGATAATGATCCAAAAAAAATTAAGGACTTTGATGGTTAATATTTTTTTTTATAAAAAAAAATAAAATAAAATAAAATAATGTGTTTCCTTCTTAGACAACACAAATATATTTACTAGCCTTATTCCTGCTTCTTTAAGACTTATGGATTTGAAAAGGACTAAATAAATACTAGAGTATCCATTTATTAATATGAATTGACTCTATTGTTTTTACTTATTTCAAGGCATTAAAGAATACCCTCATCAAAGCTAATATTCTTAATATATTTCTCTTTACATTGATCACTATTATTATTTTTTATACAACTGTATGGTTTACACTGCCCAATTCTTATCTTGATATTCACCTTATTTATTTATATAACATTACAAACAGCCAAAATAAGATTTTAAAATTTATGAATTATATGTACCACGAATCTTTTCTTGTTTAATCCAAAATGCATTTGGACCTGCCTTTTTAACGATAGTACTATAAGGTCCTTCATATGTGTTGTAGAATTTGTGATATTTATTCTCTAATGGTTTACTGGGATGGAAAGTCTTTATCAAAACTTTATCTCCAACTTTAAATTCATAAATACATTTTTTTTTATTCCGACTTCTATTATTTGCCATTTTAACAAGTTGTTTATGAGCTTGTAAAATGTCATTTTTCTCCATCTATTTTGGGTTCATAAATTATAGATTTATATTTTTTAAAAATAATATAAGTATAATTTGATGAAAATGTAGTCATACGGATGAGAATATTTCTCCAAGACTAGTAAGTATTCTTCTTAAACATACTTATATACATATATATCTATAATTGTATATCTATACTTTATAGATTTATAAATTATGTTCATTTGGTCTACTTTCTATTCTAGATCAAGTAACCAAAGATTAAATTTCATTAAACAAGTGTATACTTGTTTAATTTAATTTTTCTATATTTAGTTCCGTCATCAATGTTTATGTCATCAAAATTTCTATATATACATTTTTTTTTTCTTTAACAAACTATAATGGATTGAATCATTACTCATTGTCTGTTTTCATTTTTAAATGGTTACAATCCTTGAAAGTCTTTCCATAATATGTGCTTATCTTCATTAAGCACAATAATTCATGTGTTAAATGAATGTAAATGGACCTTCATAAGTATTACATAACTTATGGAATGTATGACCTTTTTGAATTTCTGACATACTCATTTGAGAAGTTAATAATTTATTCTCATTATTAACTCTACAAGTATTTAAATTTAATCCTTCTAAACCAATATTAATAAAATAATTTTCAGTTTTAGGCATTATATAATACTGAAAATTTAATCTATTATTAAAGATAATTATTTGTTGTGGATCTTTTTTAATAAATTTTAAATGATTCTGACTAAGACTCTGTTATTTACTATTATCATAGGTATCTATATTAGTTTTGAGAGAATTATCCTTTATCTGAAACAATACCTGATGTGAAAAAATAGATTTTGGGTTAGGGTCATTTATCTTATCAAAATCTTTAACAATAATTTTCAAATCATTCACTACTTCATTTTCTATTTTTTTACCATCTTGAGTCATATACTTTATCTCAGTTTGTTGCATCTCCATGACTTGTGTGTTTTGGAAACTATTTACTTCATTCTTTTCCACAATTCCTTTTGAATTTAATGGATTTAAATTAACCATTTCAAAAATGTTATGCTGACTCTTTATATCTTTATTCTGTGATGTAATATCAAAGTGGTTTTGATTATTTTCTATTGGAGTAATCAACTGAACTAATAATGATTTACTTTGGGTATCATCAATACATTCAAAGTAAGTTTGAAGTTCTTCTTGATGATTATTCACCTTAATCTGCATTGTATTATTCCTGATTGTTTTAATGGAATTTGTGGAGTTGATATTGTCTCTTCTAAAATAAGATTAATAGGAAATTTTTCTATTCCATCATTGGGAATCTGAGACATCCAACCAGTAGAAAATTCAGTGTCAAGTAAAGTTTCAGCATTAAAAGAATGTTCATTACCTTTATTGGATTCAAAAATAAAACCATGCAAATCTTATTGTAAGATAATAGCTTGTTTTTGATTTTGTGAAATATGAATAGTAATTCTATCATCTGTTTCATACATAAAAAACCAATTTCCAATAGCTAAACATGTTGAATCAGATGAAAATAAAATAGGTTGACTAAGAGTACCAGGTTTAACTTGATTACATGAATTCTGTAATTCTTTTAAAAATAGTTCCTTATCATCATTTTCACAAAAATCACCATTAGTAAATATAGTAGTAGATTTTCCATACAAAATAATTTCAATCCATCCATTACTATCTTTATATAACCTTAAAACTACATATTTACTCCAAATATACAAAAAATTTTGAGTACAAACAATATACCAATCATGCCAATGATAAGGTTTACTAGGTAAAAATTCTTTTCCATCTCCTATTGTAATTCCCTTTATTATAATACAGATTACTTTTGATTTCATTTCTAAAATTAGACATGTCACCTCTTAATCTAGTACTATTATCATCTAATTTTTTATCAATATTATCAAGTAATTTTTGATTATTACTGTCCATTTTAGTCATAAATATTTGGAACATTTCCATCATAGTTGTATTATTATCTATAACCTTTGTTGACCCAACATTAAGTGATTGGTTAATCTCAATTTTAGATAATTGATTTAAATCTTCATCAACTATATTTTGTGTTTGAGATACTACTTCATCTAAACTCTGTGTTTGTTGAGGGTATTCAACTATGGTTGTAGAACCCCCTGATGCTTGTACTAATGATGATTGTTCTATGATATTACTATCATCACTTAGTTCACTTTGCAAATCATCTTGCATTTGACTAGAGCATTCAATATCTTTGTTTGAAAACATTTTCCCACTTCGAAGCATAACAAATTTTAACTTAATTCATATATTACTCAAGTGTATATATATATATATTTATAACCAAAATATTATATCGTAAAGTTCTCTACCACCCCATGCTATTTATATATACTTATGATGTTCTAATGATATATCTGTATATTTTTAAACATCTATGTCTATAGAAAAACTTTATCCCACTCAACTCTTGTTTAAAACATAATTTAATAATTAGTTATTTAAATATTGATCTCTCTAAATCATATTATATATATATTATCATTTTTATATTAATTTTGTAATTATAAACACCATATGAATATTCATAACAACATACTTGTTACTAAGAATAATCACTTAATCTATCCATGACTTTTTCACTATATGTAATAATATAGAATCATTGATTAAAAGCCCCAGTTAATATACTAAATATGTAATAGTATATAATTTATACCTGTGATGAACTTAAATGTTCACTGCCTAAAACATTGCATGCCAAATATATTGGAATGTCAGTTTATACCTGTGGTGAACTTAAATGTTCAATGCCCAAAACATTGTGTGCTAAATATAATGGGATGGCCTATTTGATAGCCCTAGTTGAGGCACCAAATATAATGGAATGGCCTTTAATCATCCCCCAGTTGATAGGATACTAAATATAACAGAATCGATTATATTTAATGCTTGGAAATCCTTAACTTAATGCTTCATAGTTAGGTTCACCAAATATAACATAATGAATTATATTTAAAGTCTAAGTTGGTCTTGTTAAATATAAGGGGATGATTAAATTCCCTAGAAAGAGGATATGCATTTCACTACAATCGGACTTTGGGTCTTCAGGTAGAATGCTAGAAATGAATCGATGAAATACTAAGTACATGATTATATCTATCTTTATTATGCTAGCTCAATAATCTTTAAATAAGTTTTAATATAATTTAGACTAGTTCATCCATCTTTCATTCCTCTTTCAGTCACCATTATGCCATGATATTCAAACTCATGGAGAATTTGCAATTAGCTCTTTTCAGGGATAATTCAAAACAAGTTATTATTTAATATGCCTTTATATAAGCATTAACTAACAATTGATATTCATATGATATTTATAATACTAGCATATATATAATATAATTCAATAATGATTAGACAAAGAGATCAAGTTAATAAATCAATATTTAATAAACAATAAAAAATATAATATAATAGATAATAAAATAATAAATAAATACGGATGAATTTTACCATTTTAAAAATATTAATAAATAATATTCTTATTTAATACCCTATGATAAAATTCAATATTATAATAAACTTTCAAAAATTAAAGAAAATAGTTTAAATTAACAGACATATAAAAACAATATCTGGATTCAAAATTAATAATTTATGTAACTTATTAATTTATTTATCATTCTTATTTATATGTTTCATAATTACTAATATATAAGTACTATTTATAATTGTATAACTTATATATTATATGTATTTTTGATAAATAAAATACATTAAATGTTTACAATATTATGTAGTAAATACAATATAATCCTGTTTAAAATATCTATTAAATAATAACTATTCTTTATATCCTTCATCTAATTTGATGAATTATGTCAAGCTTTCAATTAATTATATTTAATATTAAATATAATTTTCCTTAACATATAATGATGCGATGCCAAATTTGAAATAAAGATAATAATAATAATAATAATAATAATAATAATAATAATAATAATAATAATAATAATAAAGCATTATAATATATATATATATATATATATATAAATATATATTAAAGAAAACTTATTTTCCAGAGTTAAAAGTAGATATTGAAGTTTATAGTTCATAATCCTAATGAAGAACTTTTACAAACTATATTAATCCATTGGAATAATAATGATTTATTTATCCTTCATTGATAAACTGTTAATAATATCCAATGACTTGATTGATATAATATATAGTAAATATTCTTCGAATGATGATGTTCTTAATCTCCATTTTTCTATTATCATTAGACGTTCTATATATCCAATATTTCAAAATATTTTAAAATAGCATGCAAGGTTGGTTTTGAAACCTTTACGATACAAAGCTGTTCTACTCAAAGCACATTGTTTTATCCTATATATATATATAATTATCTTAAATTTATATATATCTGAAGAATAACGGAAGTGTTAAAACAACATTGTTTCCAAAAAACTTAAACAGACCTTCTTTTCTTTTATATTGCTATTCCTTTAAGATTTAATAGAAAAATAAAATATTTTCCTTGCAGACTTTTAATCCACAGATTATCTTAATTTGGAAAAGTTAATATTTAAATTCCAATCATTGAACAGTAGTATTGATAAAAAAAGTTATTTAAAGATAAAAAAAAAAGTTATTTAAAAAGAAATGATTTTTTTCTTCTCCTTAACAACAAGAGAATGAATCAATCTGCTCATGTGTTATTACAAGTTCATGCTTTATTCAAATATTAATTGTTCAGTAGACATTAAGATTTAATAATAAAATATATATAAAATTATTTATTACTAAACTTCAAATCTGGCATTTTACTCAAAAACTTAAGGTATGTATTATTTAAAACTCACATGTATATATAAATAGTTTATATATGTATACATAATAAAATAGTCAAATAAATTTTATATTTATAAATAATTTCATAAGAGATAAAATCACGTTAGACCAATAATAATAACTGGAAGAAGTTACTATATATATATATAATTCAAACAAATATATTTAACACAGTATTCAAAATTAAATAATATATTCTTTACCAGAAGTACTTTCAATTGTTTCACTGACAATCTTTATCAACTGTTAATACAAACATACAAAAAATAAAAACTTGCATTACCCATCATTCAATCCATTCAAATTTCCCACATTTCTGTTGTCTTTGATTATTCAAATTGAAAGGTGTAGTGAAAAATGTAAAATTAAAGAGGCAATGATGATATCTAGTAATAGAGGTGGTTTAATGAATAGACAATCAGCTAATATAAAGACAACTGAATTGTGAGAAATTTGAATAGATTGAATGATGAGTAATGTAAGTTTTTATTTTTTGTACATTTGTATTAACAGTTGATAAAGATTGTCAGTGAAACAATTGAAAGTACTTCTGGTAAAGAATATATTATTTAATTTTGAATACTGTGTTAAATATATTTGTTTGAATTATTATTATATTATTTAAAAATACAGACATTTAAAGGTTGTAGTTATATATATATATATGAAAAACAAAAAACAAGCTAAAAACTTGCTAAAGCTTGTATTTATGTCAACAGATGGAATTCTACCAAAAACACCGTCAAGTGTATGTTTACATAAACGTCAGAGCATGCATTCACTATCTCTAACTTTAATTCCACTTTAGATCATGATTTCAAGCTATTTGCTATCATCAGTAAAAGACAGGAATTTTAGAAACTAGATCTAAACACAAACTCTGACCATTTATGAAACAGTTTCTATTCAGCTTGCAAGTGTGAATCTTTTAGACCTGTAATGTCTTCAAACTCAGCATAGCAAGCCAGATAGCTACATGGGTCTGATCTCAGTTCAGCATCACCACATAGTAGAAGCCTCTGCAATATATATCATTGCTAGAAAGACCTCAAAGGTACATTTATGAAAAACAAAAAACAAGTTAAAATCTTGCTAATGGTTGTATTTATGTCAACAGATGGCATTCTACCAAAAACACCGTCAAGCGTATGTTTACATAAACGTCAGAGCATGCATTCACTATTTCTAACTTTAATTCCACTTTCAGGTCATGATTTTAGGCTATTTGCTATCATCAGTGAAAGACAGGAATTTTAGAAACTATATCTAAACACAGACTCTGAGCATTTATGAAACAGTTTCTATTCAGCTTGCAAGCGTGAATCTTTTCATAAATGCTCAGAGTTTGTGTTTAGATCTAGTTTCTAAAATTGCTGTCTTTCACTGATGATAGCAAATAGCTTGAAATCATGATCTGAAAGTGGAATTAAAGTTAAAAATAGTGAATGCATGCTCTGACGTTTATGTAAACATACGCTTGACGGTGTTTTTGGTAGAACGCCATCTGTTGACATATATATATATATATATTGTACTGTTTATTTATATATATGGTACAAATTGCTATTTAATATTGTATATCATTTAAATAAAAAAGAGAGAACCCGATCTTTAATTTTTTTTTGTAATATAATTTTGTTTTAAGAAAAATGTACAGTAAAAGTTTAATTTTTTTTTTTTAATATATATAATTTAATTAAAATAAATTCGATATTGGAAAGTGCATACCGAATAACTGATTCAAATAATGAAAGGAAATTTCAAATGTAAAAGATTGCTATCAGAAATGACTTTCTAATGGTAATTAAAGATGGCAGGAATTCATAAAGAGAAAAGAGACTTTGTAGTAAAAAAATGAGAAATAATGTAGAAGTTTATAAAATAGAAGAAAAGGTAAAAGAAATACATGCAGAACTTCTAAAAAGAATCTGGGGATATAAAAGAAGCCGACAGGTTCGAATAGGGTCTTTGTCTTTTTGTTCCAGAGAGTTTTGAGCAATTTGAGGTGCCTCATATTTTTTTAATAAAAAAATTAATAAAATGTGTTCACTTAGATATGAACTGAAACCACTCTCCATGAGTAACTAGAACTCTATCATTTGCTGATGCTTTCTCTCAAGAAAATCACCTAAATTGTCACCTGGCTCTACCCAAATACCGATCGGACATTTGGAAGGAATAAAACAATAAAAAAAACTACTGTGGATTACCAATTGAAAGAATTGGATGTTGGATGATCAATCACCTACTTAAATTTCAACCTACCATTAAGTTAATGGCCATAACTTTTATATAAAGCTTTATGAACTGAAATTTAAATGAAATGTTTATCTCATAAGTTTTTATCTAAAGATTTGTGAACTGAGTATTAAATGAAATTGTTACCACAGAAAAATAAAAGACAAACTAACTATTTCTTCAAGAAGAAATATTTGAATCAAATTATTAAATTTGTTATCCATAATCCTTTCCAATATTATAATTTTTATCATAAATATTAGATGTTTGACAGGCTAGAATATATTAATATAACTTTCATTGTACATGTATGAAATTAATAATGTTATTATATTTAAGTTTAGATTTGATTATTTAGACTCAAATTAGAGTATAAATTACCTTTGTCAAGTGGATTTATTTTTTTAATTAAGTCAAAATGGGAATATCTACTATTTAATGGGAATTTTAATCCTGATTATATAATTACTACCTTACGAGTTACAATATGTTTGACACAGAATCAGTGAGTTTAACGACTCTGGCATCCTCATTTAAAAATTAAAAACTGATTCAGCTCGCAATTGTACTCATAACAATTCTAAATCGAGTTGATCAGGAAATATGTTTTTTTTTAAATAAAAAAATGAAACATTTTTTTTTCCATAACTTGATCAACTCGTGCAGTTTATTGTAAATAGAGGCCTAGCAAGACATGAAAAACATTACAATATATATATATTTCAACATATTGTGCTTATATTAATTTAAAAATTATAAACTTTAATATTATTGTTACTTTTTTTACATATAGTTTGTTTTCAGTGAAACGGCTGTATTCTGCATTTTAGATATGTTTCCACGTCTGGGAAATCACCGTTTATGCTTATCTATGATGATAACAATAGTGATATTTATTATTTCCCTACCATTGGCAAGTCAAGTAAGTGTTAATAAAGCACCAAATTTATATACACCCATTTAATTATGCATATATATATATATATATATATATATATATATATAAAATCAAAACTTCCCCAAATCCAAAATTAAACCAGACCAGCATAAAAATAATATTAAAACACAACCTAAGGTTTCACTGCTACAAGCAGACTTTTCAAGTGTAAAGAACTACAAAAACTCCACAATATATATATATATATATATATATATATATATATATATATATATATATATATATATATATATATATATATATATATATATATATATATATATATATATATATTAAAAACTACCCACAAATCCATTCACTTCCCATCCACCCTTAATATTAAAAGAACTCTTAAATAAGTTAATTGCTTCAGAATAATACATTTTCAATAATAAAGACTCTTTAATTCTTCTTTTGACTTCATTTTTCTCAAAGTAGACAACCTTAGCTTCATCAAACTCAATAGTGTGGCCTGTAGCTTTTTCATGGACATACAAAGCAGAACTAAGATATCTATTTTTACCTCTAATTTTATGAACCTTTATTCTTTCATTTAAACTCAAACTACTCTGACCTATGTAAACCTTCTTACAAAATAAACAAGGAATAAAATATACTACACCAGGACTAGTCTTTCTATCAAAAACTTCTTTTGTATTATTTAATAAATTATTCAATGTAACACCCCTTTTCCAAGCAATTTTCTTATTTCCAAACAATATACTATTTCTACACACAATTTTATAAGAAGACAATTTAAATGGCAAAGAAATAAAATCATATTTTTATTTAACCTTTACATCCTTACAAATATTACTATTAAATAAAATACTTTTAACAAATTTATCAGAATATCCAACACTCAAGTAATCTTTATAAAATTGATATTTCTGAAACAAAGCTACCCCACTAGAATTATTTAATTTAATATTTCTATGACAATAATTCCTTAAAGCAGCTACTTTATGAGATACAGACTGATAGCTATCAGATTTAATTATAGATCTTAAATCTTTACTTTTAACTAAATGACTGCACAATAAACAATTAGTTTCTACATTTCTAATCACCAAAAGATCTAAAAATTTTAGCTTACCAAAATCTAACCCCCCTCTTTCTAACACAAATTTTATAGAAGGATCAAAACAATTAAACTCATTTACAAATTTCTTCAATTTATCATTCTCAACTATAAATAAACAATCATCAACATATCTGACAAATAATTTTACATATAAACAATTCTTTTTAATAATAATTTCCTCTTCCATAAAACTAATATAAACTGAACATACTAAAGGAGAAATAATACCTATTATCCAACCCCCCTTAATCTTATAAAAATTACCTTTATAAGTAAAATACATAGAATCTTCCAATAACAAAAGCAAATCTTTAATTACCTTAATTTTATTTTTTGATAAAGAACCTTTTTTAATCAATACAGACAAAAGAACATCAATACTGCTTAACCTATTAACAGACTGATACATATTTTCAATATCTAAACTTCCAAATACCCAATTACTTTCCATTTTAAAATTATTAATCTTATCAAAAGCCTCAAAAGAAGAAGAAACTGTGTACTGACCAAAATCAACAAATTGTTTTAAAAAATTATTCTAGAACCTAGAAATACTCTCTACAACACTACCTGTAAAATCAAAAATAAATCTTAAAGGAAAACCATCTTTATGAATTTTAATATTCACTAACATCTTAGCTGATGTAAAATCATTTGGATAGCATTTTAAATAATCTACTCTATTAAAAAAATTTAAATTAACCATTTTCTTCATAATATCTATCAATTTTCTTTTAATCAAATTACCTGGATCTTTATCTAACAACATATATTTACCATTATTTAATTCTCTATCCATTTTCTCTTTGAATTCATCTCCTTTCATAATAACAAACCTACCAGCTTTGTTTTCACAAGAAATGATTACATCATTAGCAATTAACTTATTCTTAATCTCAGCACGATTAATAACAAATTTTTCTTTCCTTTTTAAACTTTTATTCAAAATCGATTGAATACCAACTTTCTGCTCATCACTCAAATTACTAGATTAGGAGATAAATTCAAAGAGAAAATGGATAGAGAATTAAATAATGGTAAATATATGTTGTTAGATAAAGATCCAGGTAATTTGATTAAAAGAAAATTGATAGATATTATGAAGAAAATGGTTAATTTAAAAATTTTTAATAGAGTAGATTATTTAAAATGCTACCCTAATGATTTTACATCAGCTAAGATGTTTGTGAATATTAAAACTCATAAAGATGGTTTTCCTGTAAGCTTTATTTTTGATTTTACAGGTAGTGTTGTAGAGGGTATTTCTAGGCTCTTGAATAATTTTTTAAAACAATTTGTTGATTTTGGTCAATACACAGTTTTTTCGTCTTTTGAGGCTTTTGATAAGATTAATAATTTTAAAATGGAAAGTAAGTGGGTATTTGAAAGTTTAGATATTGAAAATATGTATCAGTCTGTTAATAGGTTAAGCAGTATTGATGTTCTTTTGTCTGTATTGATTAAGAAAAGTTCTTTATCAAAAAATAAAATTAAGGTAATTAAAGATTTGCTTTTGTTATTGGAAGATTCTATGTATTTTACTTATAAAGGTAATTTTTATAAGATTAAGAAAGGTTGGATAATAAGTTATATTATTTCTCCTTTAGTATGTTCAGTTTATATTAGTTTTATGAAAGAGGAAAGTATTATTAAAAAGAATTGTTTATATGTAAAATTATTTGTCAGATATGTTGATGATTGTTTATTTGTAGTTGAGAATAAATTGAAGGAATTTGTAAATGAGTTTAATTGTTTTGATCCTTCTATAAAATTTGTGTTAGAAAAAGGGGGGTTAGATTTTGGTAAGTTAAAATTTTTAGATCTTTTGGTGATTAGAAATGTAGAAACTAATTGTTTACTGTGCAGTCATTTAGTTAAAAGTAAAGAATTAAGATCTATAATTAATCCTGATAGCTATCAGTCTGTATCTCATAAAGTAGCTGCTTTAAGGAATTATTGTCATAGAAGTATTAAATTAAATAATTCTAGTGGGGTAGCTTTGTTTCAGAAATATCAATTTTATAAAGATTACTTGAGTGTTGGATACTCTGATAAATTTGTTAAAAGTATTTTATTTAATAGTAATATTTGTAAACATGTAAAGGTTAAAGAAAAATATGATTTTATTTCTTTGCCATTTAAATTGACTTATTATAAAATTGTGTGTAGAAATAGTATATTGTTTGGAAATAAGAAAATTGCTTGGAAAAGGGGTGTTACATTGAATAATTTATTAAATAACACAAAAGAAGTTTTTGATAGAAAGACTAGTCCTGGTGTAGTATATTTTATTCCTTGTTTATTTTGTAAGAAGGTTTACATAGATCAGAGTAGTTTGAGTTTAAATGAAAGAATAAAGGTTCATAAAAGTAGAGTTAAAAATAGATATCTTAGTTCTTCTTTGTATGACCATGAAAAAGATACAGGCCACACTATTGATTTTGATGAAGCTACGGTTGTCTTTTTTGAGAGAAATGAAATCAAAAGAAGAATTAAAGAGTCTTTATTATTGAAAATGTATTATTCTGAAGAAATTAACTTATTTATGAGTTCTTTTAATATTAAGGGTGGGGAAGTGAATGGATTTGTGGGTAGTTTTTAATATATATATATATATATATATATATATATATATATATATATATATATATAAAAACTATATATATATATATTGTGTAGTTTT
Organism: Epiperipatus broadwayi; assembly: GCA_028023455.1. NCBI lineage: Eukaryota > Metazoa > Onychophora > Udeonychophora > Euonychophora > Peripatidae > Epiperipatus > Epiperipatus broadwayi. The sequence continues at coordinate 825,809 of JAQFVV010006397.1, forward strand.
TGTAGTTCTTTACACTTGAAAAGTCTGCTTGTAGCAGTGAAACCTTAGGTTGTATTTTAATATTATTTTTATGCTGGTCTGGTTTAATTTTGGATTTGGGGTAGTTTTGATTTTATATTGACTAGTTTAGCTTTATGCTTGTAATCTTTATATATATATATATATATATATATATATATATATATATATATATATATATATATATATATATATATATATATATATATATATATATATATATATATATATATATTGTAATTTTATAATAACCAACAATGTTACATTGTACTATATTACAAGTTGCATTAGTCTAGAATAAAGATGCAGATTAAACTACTATATAGCAAAAGTTTTTAAAAATTAAATTTTTACAATTCCTCATTGGTTATAATTAGTATTGATTGATGGGGGAGAAGTAAAAAGTAAAAATAGGTAGTTATTCTTAAAAAAGCAAACATGAAATTAAAAGATTTATAAAACTAGGTATATTTTAAATTTTCCACTCTTAGTAATACTTTTACTTTCTGATTTCTAAAATTTTAATTTAGAAGGGGATTCAAAATAAACAACTCACAACCTTTTATAGAGAGGAAAAAAGACAAATATAGATACATAATTGCAAATATAAAAATTCACAATTGTATTAAATACACATAACTTTGCAAAAGATGAAACAATTTTTTTTTATTAAGAAATAAATTTATTTCTGAAGTTTAAATGATGATACATAATGGTACTTGAAATCAAGGCTCTGTAGGTGTCCCACTTCATTGCTCTGCCCACACAAGAGACCAGGTCCTATACAGTGCTGAGCATTTATGTGCACCACTACACCTCAGTGCAGTTCTCTAGATTCCATGGGAACCCACATCATCAGTCATTGTGCAGTTAGACAAATTTATTTATGACATCTTGATTATGCACAAGATTTGTCAGATACATCATGTCACTATTTGCATTGTGGGAGTGTTTTCATCTTTTGAAGACATGAATCTGCAAAAGTGAAAGACCCAACTGATTCCCACAATTATGTCAGACACAGCAGTGCATTCAGGCCATTATTCATGGTTACCCCAATTACTACAGCAAGATGTGGCTTCAGCATCCACCTCTATAGTTTAGACAGGATTTTGTAGCAATATTTGGTATATGGTCCAGATCCGACTGCTCCAAAATATCAGAAAACAGTTTAGCCAGATCTAGTAGATGATTTCTAGTTCTTAAACTACACATGAGTTCCCTCAACACTTCCCACAGACATTTCTTGCAGAATTGGAATATGAGGTGACACCTAGTGAGCCATTTAGCAAACAGTATTATGATGACCATCTGGATTGTAGATAAGGTGCCACTCCTCATCACTTTACCCATATTCAGTATTGAGGCTCATCCTGTTCAAACACTAGAATGCATCTTATTTCAAGATTCATGAGTTTCATGCAGTGAAAGAATATATGGTCCATTGTCTCCTCATTTTCACCATAGAGGATACATCTTGGAGCAATATTTTTGAACCCACTGCAGTCCACCATAAACTGCCTCATTGGAAGCACATTTAGGTCATACTTGATAATAAAGTTATTTAGTCTGGGCTCTGTGGCCTAAGAATTAGCTTTCCTGACAAGTGACCTTATGTAAATATTGTAACAGGATATATATATATATATATATATATGTGTGTGTGTGTGTGTTACATTTAAATTTTAATACTTGACTTTTTTGTAAATATCTAATACTGAATTAAATGCACAAACTTTCAAAATGCACAAATAACGAATTATTAACTTATTAATGTTTGATTTAAATATTAAGATAAGCTTTAAAAAAATTATAGAATCAAAACAAAGATTCTAATCTTTAAATAAAATATAATAAAAAACCTTTTTGATTTTAAAAATAACGAAGAGAGTTTTAATCTTAGTAATAAAAATTACAAACAGATCCTTAGGGCAAAATGACCATTGAAAAGATGATTATGAAAAAGATAAGAATTGAGAAATAAAAACAAAAGACTTGCTTTTCCCACCTAAAGATATAGACACAAACCTCAGTGGAAAACCCAAAATCTACTTGGCCACAAACTCAATGAACTAATGAAATATAAATATGAAATATGTTTGATAGATCTGCGCATTCCAGAGATAAGGTGCCTGAGGACTATAAAAAGAAAAATCCAAAAGCAATAATGAATTGGAGAATTGAAAAGTTTTAAGTTCAATTGTCTTTGCTGCAAAGTTTAAAAAAAAGTTATTGTCACTGTTACCAAAAAAATATATAATCCGTTTAATCGCACTTCCCTTGGACTGACTGACCGAAGGCATCTTTCATCTCCATGAATCCCAGGATCGAACCACTATTAACATCTTCAGAAACCATCAGAATCTTCCTAAATTGTCATCGTCTGCAAGAAAAGGGCCCTTGCGTAAATTAGATCTTCATCATGAAGGATCGAGCATGGAGAAAGAAAGGAAAGTATACATTATTGATAAAAATGAACTATAAACTCTTTAATTTAAAATCTCCGAACTCCATTTTCCTTTAAAGATGAATCATAAACTTTCTCTTTTGACCAAATCTGAACTTTATTTTTATAAACTTTGAAATTTTAAAAGTCTTATCTAAAGTTTTAAACATAATCTCTTAAAATATGGATTGTTTTTTATTTATTTATTCATGCTTAATATCTGTTTGTAATAGGGTAAGGGTTTGCGATTGCAAACTTAAATTTAAAAATGGAAACATATATGGTTATTTGTGCATTATTGAATTTAAAGAAAAAAATAGGTCAAGTAGTAGTATTTGTAGTAAAATAAGTTTAATATAATACGTCATCTTAAAATGATTTTAAAACCTTAAATAATAATAATAATAATAATTAAACTTGTTTAGATCTAGTAGCAGGCTTTTTATATATTACATATTGGTAATACAAGTTATATAGGTAATGTGATATATGACTGATTTTTACTATTAAAACCTTAAACTAAAGATTTTTTTTAGAATTAAATTAATAAAATGATTTAAATGTTAGCTGAGTGTAGATCGCTGTTAGACACATTTAAATATGTTAGTTTTATAGGGGGTTTTGATTTTGGACTATTTGTTTCATAGTTGTGTCAATGCTGGTGGAGACATATATGGACATTTACATCAATGTAATGTGAAGTGTGTTAGCACATAGGGTGACGAGTCCAACTGAATGCATGACCCCAAAGAGGTAGTCATACTGTTGAAATGGATGCGGATGTATTTCCTGCACCATTGAACCATTCCAGCTCTATGGATTAGGAGGATAAGAATGGCAAGATAGACTGCTCTCCATCCATACAAAGCATTATTCTTTTATTATATTACATACATGATTCCTTCACCAGACAGACATAAATTCCTGTACTGACAAAGGTCATGTTTTATCAAATAATATCACACTGTTCAGATGCACATTCCTGTCAGCATGATTCTATGCTAACATGTTCACATTGCATTGGATGCTGATATATATCTGGAAGTGAGTGTTGGTGTGGCTGCGGACTTTTAGCCTGGAATCAAATGGTTGAAAGTCTTTTAAGTGCATTGTCTGGGTAGCTCATCTATACTCAACATTTCTAAGATTAAAAATAAAAGTTAAAACAAATAAAAATAATAGTAAATAATAATGAAACAAACATTTTTTTTTTTAATTATTTTTCAAGTTTGTGTGTTGTCACTTATATATATCATCATCATCAACCATTATCAATCCACTGCAGGATGAAGGTCTCTCCAAGTTTAATCCATCTTCTCTGATCTTTAGCTTCTCTTCTCCACAACATCCCTACACATTTTCTTATTTCATCCATCCATCTCACATGTGGTCTCTTTCTGGGTCTTTTACAATCTCTTGGATTCCAGTTTAAAATTTCAATTGTCCATCTATTATCATCTCTTCTAGCAATATGTCCAGCCCAACTCCATTTCAATCTTTTAATTTTTTCAATAAAGTCAGTAACACCTGTTTGTTGTCTTACCCATACATTGCATTTTCAATCTCTTTTTGTTACTCCCAACATACATCTCTCCATACTCCTTTGAGTGGTCTGAAGTCTCTGTATTTCTCTCCTATTAAGTGTCCAAGTCTCAGATTTATAAGTAAGAACTGGTAAAACACATTTGTTAAAAACCATCCTTTTCAAACACATAGGCATATTTCCTTTTAGTATCAAGTTATTTCTACCAAAAGCACTCCAACCAAGTTTAATTCTATGATTAATTTCCTCCATTATGTTTCTAACTGTATTAATAATCTGACCAAGGTATTTGTAACTGTTAATTTCTTCTAATTCTTCATAATCAATCTTTATTTTCATATTTTGAGCAAATCGATTAAACATTACTTTAGTCTTTTTAACATTTATCTTTAGTCCTACTTTTCTACTTTCATCAGCTAACTCCTGCAACATTTCCTGCAGCTCTGAAGCATTATTTGCAAAAACAACTACATCATCTGCGAAATCTAAATGACTTAAATACTCTCCATTTACTTTCACTCCTTTAGTTTCCCATTTTAATCCACAAAATACTTCTTGCAGCACTGCTGTAAAAAGTTTTGGAGATATGGAGTCACCTTGTCTTACACCTTTCTCAATGTTGATTTTTCCAGTATCATTATGTAATCTAATTGTTGCTGTTGCATTTTTATAAATATTCATTAAAATATGACAATATCCTGGATCTATACCTTGATGATCCAATGCTTTAATCACTGAAGAAATGTGTATAGAATCGAATGCCTTTTCATAATCTACAAATCCAAAACATAATGACAACTCATATTCATTTGTCCTCTCTATGACTTCTCTCAATACCTGGATATGATCTATTGTACTAAAACCACTTTTAAATCCAGCTTGTTCTCTTGGTTGGTGGAAATCCAAAGTTCTCTGTAGACGAGTTGTAATTATCTTGGTAAAAATTTTATATAAAACTGATAAAAGGCTGATAGGTCTGTAATTTCTAATATCTTCTTTATCACCTTTTTTAAATATTAATATTATTACTGCTTTCTTCCAATCTTCTGGTACATCTCTATCATTTAGACATTTGGTATATAACTTTGCTAAAATTGTTTCTATTTTTTCACCTGCTTCTTTTAATATATCAATTATAATTCCATCATTTCCTGGAGCCTTTCCTTTCGTCATACATTTAATTGCATGTCTCACTTCTTCATTTAAAATTCTGAGCAATTTGGAAGATGTAATAGATATAGGAGGTACTTGTTCTTTATTACTATATAATTCTTGATAAAAATCTTCTACCAATTTCATGAAGTCATCTCTCTTTTTAGTAATAATTCCATCTTTTTTTCTTATTGCAGATATAAATTTCCTACCAATACCAAAATGTTGTTTAATATTCTTGAGACTTTTATTTTCTTCTACAGCTTTCCTTGCTATTTCACAGTTATACTTTCTTATATCATTTTCAACTCTTTTCCGCACCATTTTACAAAATTCGAGATATTCAATTCTTTTTAATACATCATTTTTGTATATCTTCATATTCCTTCTTTTCTTCATAAATTCTCTAGTCTCAGTAGAAATTTTATTAGTCAATTGCTGCTTTTTTCTACCAGCTATCTTTGTTGCAGTTTTTAAAAGTGTATCAGTTATTTTCATATTAATTTCATTCAAATCTGAATCATGTTCAAAATCTCCTAACACTTGAAACCTATTTGTAATTTCTGATTTAAATTCATTAGAATGTTTCTGAAGATTAGGAATATCAACTGTAAATATTGGTTTTTTTTAATAATTTTTGTCTCTCTAGTTTTACATTAACATGTAACTTACACCTTACTAATCGATGATCACTTCCTGTGTTAAATTTATTAAGAACATTACAATCTTGAAATATGTATTTTCTGTTAGTCAAAATATAATCCAATTCTGCTGTACCTTCATTTGGATGCTTCCATGTCCATTTCCTTTTAACATTTTTTTCAAAAAATGAATTCATAATATAAAGTTTTTTTTTTCTGCAAACTCCACAAGTCTATGTCCTCTCTCATTTCTATTACCATAACCAAAATTACCTGCAGCAATTTCATTTTTCATTTGTCTACCAATTCTAGCATTAAAGTCTCCCATAACAATTTTAAAATGTTGTTTATTCTGATCAAAACCCTTTTGTACATCCATATAAAAATCTTGTACTACTTCACTATAAGAACTTGTTGGGGCATAAACCTGAATTATCTGCATTTGGTATCTGCTATTAAGTTGTATAACTAATCTTGCCACTCTGTCTGATACACCATCAATCTCCACAATATTGTTCTTCGACTTTTTATTTATAATGAATCCTACTCCACTTGTATTTCCAATATGTGTGCCTTTATAATAGAGTATATGTCCACTTTTTAAATCAATTGTTTCTTCACCTTTTCTTCTAACTTCACAAAGTCCAACAATGTCCCATTTAATATAAGACAGTTCTTCTTCTAATTCTTGCAATCTTCCTTCACTTGAAAGTGATCTGCAGTTGTAAGTACCTAAATAAAAAGTCGTCATCAAATGGCAGCCTGGTCTGCAATCAGGGGGTTCTTAGCACCCTCCACCTTCGGCCACCAAGTGCTGCCTTGGTTGGTGACTTTATATCCTCCTGGGACTAAGGGCCATGCTTTATTTTTGTCTGTCATAATTGTATATAGGTATTGGAAAAATATTTATCATTTACACAAACATTCATTCTGCCTTATCAGGCACTGAGAAGAAAGACCATGGTGTTTTTTGATCTTAAACTCAGAGGTAAAAAGCCAATAAACTCACCATGTTGGCTAATGCGTGTTGGTGAGCAGCCCATCCATGTTCATATACTATATGAATAATCACATAGTAATAACAGCTGCAATGACAAGAACGTATGGAGTGGACATTAGGAATTTGCCCTGCTCGGTTCCTTTAAGGCCTCCAAGAGGAATCAAAGGGTCTTCTTTCACTTAATAGCAAACTCCTTTCTGCAGCCATATATATATATATATATATATATATATATATATATATATATATATATATATATATATATATATATATATATATATATATATATATATATATATATATATATATATATATATATATATTGTGACCTTCCAGGTTGGCACCAGGAAGAAATGTGGGTAGTTCACATTTGTGTTAACAATGGCTAAAGATAGTTATCTGAGAAAAATGAATTGTGATGTAATTTTTTAGTTAAAATTAGGATTTAAAAAAAAAATTAAAACTTTAATTGGGTGTACTGATTGTTAGAGTTTTGGATTATATATGTTGTAGTAGAAGAGGAGGATGAACAACATCAGGGATATTTGTATGTAGTAGAAAAATTTACATGTCATAATAAGCAGATACATAGATATATTATTAATTAGAATTTTCTTTTCTATATTTTATTTATTATTTACTAATTATGTATTGTTCATAATCCTATATTTAAAAATGATAAAGAATATTTGTATATTAGTGAATAACATTTCTAAATTAATATTTAATATTTTTTTTATTTATTATGTTTTATTCCATTCAAATATTGTATTGTTAAAATTTTATAAGTAAAAATTCTGGCACACTTCCAAAGTTGATTGTAATAAAAAAGACAGAGGGTGTCAGTGGGGAGAGACAGAAAGTTTAAAACTTGAAAAAAAGTAAAAAAAAAATCCAAGGAAGAAGATATAAAAAAATAAAGCTTAAAAGAATCAATAACTCTCTAAGAGTATTAGAACAAATAAAAAAAAAACATTGTGAGGCTTCTGATAATATACCTGTGAAGGATTTTCTATTACACTACTGGAATAATATAAAAATGAAGAGATAAACCCCCCAAAGGGAAGCCAGCTCCAAATTTCTGAAAAATGATGATCCATGTTCACTACCTTTAAAATGCCTGGATGTTATGTGAGCTAAGTAATTATGATTTGTTTTAAAGTATTACAAAAAATAAATAATATCAGAATGACAAAATTGTTTAAAATAAAGCTAGCTAAAATTTTCTTATTAAACGCTTGATGTGTGTTTTCAATTTTAAGAATTTTCTATCAATATTCTGCAAAATAAAATTTTAAATGAAAGAGTTTATCTATTTAATCTTATATCAAAAGGATAATTTTATACTGTATAACTTTGCTATTCACACATATATAATAAAATAATTCCAATGCATGCAAATGTTATTTATAACACCTATCACGGAATTCTAGGGTAAAAAAAAAGACTATTGTCATTCTTAACAAATTATGCTTTAACAATCGGATAGACTTTTTTTTATGTTATAATTTACTGTTGTCTTTGAAATTGATATGTATGTTTCTTTCAACTTTCAAATTTTTAAAAAAATTTAACATGTAATGATTGGATATTGATAAGTAATTTTCATTATTGCTTATAATAGATGTACAATCAATTTTTTTTGTTTTCTTTTTAAAAAACAAAACAATGTAACTTCTTATTATTATAATATGATAATCTATTATTTTATATGATCTAGAAATCATATTATAGGTAATTATATATTCGAGTGTGTCCATGATACTATAATTTTTTTTTTTAAAAATTGTATTTATTATGCCTCAATTTTGTTAATGAAGTTTATTTAAAAAAATAAAGAATTAAAACCTTGTCTGTTATAAGTTTGTTTATGTAGGAAGTGTAATGAATGTATTTGGAAGTAGAAATGGTCAAGGGACAATTAGATTATTTATATTGAGTTTGGAAATATTATTTAACCCTCACATATATAGGTGTAAGTGTTTGGTTATTGTTTTTTCCTGCCTTTCTTTATTTTTGTATAGTTAATGTTAGATGATATACACTGATTATAACAGATAAATGTTTTATAAATTTTTATAATACATATAAAAAAATGATTAATTTTTTTTGTTCTATGTATTTTATAAATAAGCTAATAAAAGTATGTTTTAGAAATACATTATATTTACAATGTTACAAAAATGCACATATTCGAAAATATATGATTCATATATTAAATATTAGTCAATTTTGGTTTTACTGTAGAAGAAATGTAATTGGTTAGCAAGGTGCATAAAATAATATTTTTTCTTTGATTTATTATTTATTTTGTCTTTTACTTTTAATAAATGTTTTATTGAATTAATAGCCCATATGAATTGCTTGATTATATACGTTTGATTCTCCATTTCCACACACACATATATGCTTAACATAACATAGCCCTAGAATATCTAAATTTGCCAGTATAAGTCAAGTTTTATTTAATTTGTTTGGAGTTGATAAATCTCAGTATTACAATGCCAATAATATATTTTACTTTGCTTAGAATAGATAGTGATGTGGATATAAAAGGTACCCGACCCTCATCATTGTCTATCCTGTAATAAATATGATTATTGACAATTTAGCAATGGTTTTATAATTGAATAAATGCATGGCATCTGATTAAATTAGTGTTACAGAATTGTTATCCATAAATGTTCTATTGTCCTTATTTGCCTCCTATATGAATACCATATCCTATAACCTCAACTGAGCTAAGCCATAGAACAATTATAGTATAAGAATCTTTTAAATAAGTTTAAAAAGCAATTACAGTTATAAATTTTATTCTATCTTGTATAGAATTGGTGCCTGGGCATTTATAAATCTAATAAAGTGAATAAGTGAAGAGGATAGAGGTTACAATATATATATATATATATATATATATATATATATATATAACACTATTCAGACATATATATATATATATATATATTGTAACCTAGTGTTATTGACACTTGGTTTATTTGGCATTGTTTCCACAGGAAAACAATGCTATCCTTTTTTAGAAAATAAAAAGATAAAATAATAATAATATTAAGTGATTAATAAAGTATGCTATTTACTCACTGTAACGTGTTTTAAGCAAATAACTAATAAATTTGGTAATCCAATGTCATTTTGAAGAAGAGCATGAATAATTTAATTAAAATATTAACAATAAGAGCAATTTAATATAGTATAAAAGCACATATCATAAACAGTAATTGATTTTGGATGGGTAGAGGGAGAGTGGATGAGTATCTTATCATACAGCACAATAACTTCTGGTAGTTTTTAAATTATTTTAGATAATAATGTATACAGAATTATACATCACTAATAAACATTGTTAATTAAGTATATTTATTATTTTTCATTATTTGTCAAATTACTTTGTAATTTGTTTAAATCATACGGAAAAATATATGACTGTAATAAGTTTTTTTTTCCTTTCTTTTGTTTATGTATAATTAAATGATTATTTTTCTGTAAGAAGTCGCTAAAAGAAGACCTCCAAATTTTGAAGAAAGTTTAGTCTGACATTAGTTTTACAAGGAGGAAGCAGTACTGAAATTCGGTAACAAATTTTTTATTATTTTTTATTGCAGAAATAAATATAAGTCCAGTAAATTTTTAATAATATCATGTGTGGCTAATCCTATTTGATAAGATATTCTGTTTTCTGCTGCCATCTACCTATTTTAAAGCTTTTTATATGCAAAATTGTACTATCTTATGCTAAAGTTCAAAATGACCGTATTAACTACAGCAATCACGGAAAGTGTTATTATATTTAAATTAAGCAATATAAGTAATTTCCAGGAAATAAACAATTATTTGTTAACTTTACCTTATTTAATAATCTTTTCATGGTATAAAAGAAAAATTATAATTAAAAGTAATATTATCAAAGCCAAAGAAAGTTAACGAGAAACATTTCGCACTCTTTCTAAAAGAAATTGTCTGCGTTTGAAAATAATGTAAGCTCCCCACGTTAAAATATGTTTTATTCACTGAAAATTATCTAAAAATAATATTAATGATCAAGGATATTTACTTGCACCTGTATATTTTTTTAAAAAGAAAATATAAATTTTCTCAAGGCAAATATCAGAAAATTTGTATGTGTGCATTTTACGGAGAATTCCTTATTAAAGACAAATTACAATTCCTAGAGTAGGAATAAAAACTACAAACATTAGTGACTTAATTATAACCATAATATAATATGTTATATTATACATCAATTTGAGTCGTTAAAACTTTATATCCACGTAAGTCAGCTGCAGTCCTTATAATAATAGTATTTTGGAAAATTCACTCATTATTTTATTCATAAGCCAGCTAGCTAAAAATGATATGTATTGCCAATAGTAAAAAGAAAAGAATTGTATATGTGATCGTCTATCGTCAAATATTCGTCATGTTAAAATATGTATTGTTTTCTTGGATCCCCAAAATTATAGCAGTTAATTCAAAGAAGAATTAACATCCAACGCTGCTATGTTTTCTTTGCCTAATTTATTAATTGCACCAGAATGGAGGCAACTTTTATATAAATGAAATAATAAAATGTGTTTCTTATTTTAAATTTGCTTCATGAACTTCGAATGGATCAAGTTCTTCATCTAGATAAATTGCCCAACGGAAAAACATTTTTCTAGTGAGATAATAAGCACTTGTTAAGTAATGATTTTTTTTACTAATTTGTAAAATTATATGTATTTTTTTTATATCAACAGGTGAAAGGCTGTATAGTCAAGTAATATTTAAATAACCTTGTAATCATAAAGGTATGTTTTCATGTAATTATTCTAGGTTAAATTTATATTTGACATGAAAAAAAAATTTTTTTTATAAAATGTGTTACTTATGATATGCAATTATGGGTATAAATTTATATGTTAGATGTGTAAAAGTAGAAAAATTTAGATACTTAATAGGTAAAATATCTAGTTAAAATTATCAGAAGTAATTAAAGAGAAGTGCTACATAGGATATTACTTATTTAAAGTTTGAAACAAATTTATACTATGTTAATTGAGGAACTTATTCCCAATTATTCTTTATTAACGCATTCACTTAATTTAGTTCAAGATACTATACTACCAATTACTTGTTGAATGTTTCCTTGGCAAAGGTGAAAATTATTACGGTTTATTCTGTGTTATCCATTGATTTCAGACATTGATCTAAGTATACCGCGGAACATAAATTTAGTGTAATTAGTGTATTTGCTTGTCTTGCCCCGATATAGCATTGGTATATGCTTAATATCCGCATAAGTAATAATTGTCATGTATCTATTTTGTGGGATGGAAAATGATCTCCCCAAAAGCTTTATTTTCCATGAGGGGAATAGATAAATCTAGTATTCAGGTATGTTTATAACCCAAGTGATCGCTTCTCAGAGTTAGGACGATCAGTAATTTATATCGTATTTAGTGTATTTCATTCGTTAAAATCCCAGGAGAGGATTATATTTGGTGTGTGTTCCTATTATGCCCAAGTAAGAGGCAAGGACCCACCAAACTATTTTAATATAGTAGTTAACTCTACAGACCTTCAGTGTTATTCCATATTCCTCATGAGAAAATAGAGATATTTTCACCACGGAAGGTGTTGAATATTGTGTTTTGTTTAGAAAGTTAGGGCAAGATAACGGGTATATTGGAGGTTAATTCCTCAAGATCCATTTAGTAAAAATAGCATGCTAGTATATATGATCAATGTCTGGATTGTGCGGCGGAATAGTGCTGGTAATCCACACTTAAATCAATGGAGAGAGTAAGTTTAAAATTGCGTGATTTAGAAATTTTTATTTGCCAATGGAGGGTTCAAATACTAGGTTTAATTTGGGTTAATGATTAAGTAGCACTCACAATATAACTTATACTGAGAAAAGCAGTGTGTATAACAACTTCAGTTGTTATTAAGGTAAACATTAAAATAATAAGTGTAACTTCTGATAAATAACCCATAAATTATAATAAGTTATCTAAATAAAAACTATCATTTAATTAAATGATATGATAATAAAAATCGTTTGTATGCATTGCCTAGAATCAGATTATTTTTATTTTAAAACAAATAGTTAGTTAATAAAGTTAAGCAGCCGTTCATATAAGATACACTAAATGGATGAGTTGATGTATCGATAATAATATTTATTTTGTTATAGTCAAATTGCATAAATGTAAAAAGAAGATGAAGAAGTAGTTCGAATCCAGGTCTAAAAGTATAGACGAATTACTGTTAGTTATATTTTGTTTATCCATATGGGATCGAATAAATTGTATATGTTTGTTTATTATGTTAATCATAAAGGATAGTTTTGTTAAACTGTAATAATAAATTATAATCTTGTTCAAATTTAATAATAAATTATAGTCTTGTTACAAGTTGTTTTGAGTCATTTTTCTTGTGTGCTAAATAAAAGTGTATTTGCATAATACTTGCAATACTTTTCTTGAGTCCGAAATCATTTATGAACTCTTAAATTTAATACACCAGATAGACAATTGTAAGCAGATCAGAATATTTCATTATATTTTTAATTTAATAAGAATTATTTATGGAATTGAAAACTTCAGACCAGAACATTTTATTTTATATGTGTGTAAAATCACGTTATTCCCAAACTAGTCGCTTTTGGTTGCACATTGTTAAGTACACCTTTAAGTGAAGTGTCTAAGTAATAAATCTTAGTGAAATTATTGTGTTGTCATGGATAATGGAAGGACACAAAAGCACCCTTGTCTTTTCATCATTCCGACTGAGATTCTGGAAAAAGGGCTATATTATTCAAAATTATGCGTTGTTATTGAATATGGTTATCATCTCGTTAAATATTATAATAGTTGATATGTGGATGAAGACACCTGGAATTTAAATAAGGTAAATGTTTTCTATAGCCAACCAGAATGTCAGTCATATGAGACAACACAATACTGCCGAGCATTTTATTAAATATAACAGAGAACCCTGAGATTAGTGTCATTATTATAAGTGCTCTTAAATTAAGAATTGATTAATTATGATCAATATTACAAGTGTGGCATGGCTTAAGAGATTGAAACTTCTAATTGTATAATAATAAAAATATTGAGATCATATTGGCAAATTAATGAATGTTTTGTTTTAGTCAGTTATATTAACAATGACATGAAATCATCATCATCATTGTCGAACAGTGCAAGTACTTACAGCTTAGAGAATGTGTTTTGGATAGAGAAAGAATGTTAGTTTATTATAAATTTTCTTTTTAAATCTATTTTATTAATGATAATTTTTTTTTATTCTATCTCTGTCTGAACTGCATATCGGTGTAGCTGAATTATTATAACTAACCACACGTCGAGCTATATTAGGTAATATAGGGTTTGTTACCCGTCCTAGAAGGAAAAGCATTTAGGCTTTCCGAATTCTCTTTCATAATGAGAGAAGATGTCATTTATTAGGTTAGAATATATATATATATACACATGAATAAAATATTTTGTGTTCTTAATACTGACAGTGATTGTTTTTATTATTCTTTATTAAAAGAAATATATTTAATAAATGTTTTAAACCTCTGCTACTTCATGAGGTAGTGACTAGGGCTGGAAGTCATGATCTTAACAGCACGTATCTGTCTACTTTATAAATTTTCTAGGTTTAAATGCCTAGTGGCACCCTGTAGTGCAGACATGATAAGACTGGGAAATTTCACTTCATTCCTGACCATTATAATATATATAGTCTCCTTATGGTTTATTGCTGGCTGGGATACATACACTTGAGTGTGACCCAATAGGTTTTTTGTTGCTAAATGGTTGATCTGCATCTAGTATGAACCCTGTCATGTGGGCCTCCATTTCCACTATCCATCTGCTTTTTATAAGCAGTGGAGTGTCAGTAGGTTCTACTGCACTGCCAAACTGATGTTCCACATCTGTCTCTTTTGTCACTTTCAGTATGGCTGTCACCCTTTGCATGTAAAGTACTTGAAGCACATGCAACCCAAGACCATTCAGAGTCTTAGGTTTCTGCATTTTCCAAAGACTAATGCAGACTATTTTGTTTGGTGTTTTCTTCCACAATAGCTGGGTACATGCTGTGTTAATGGTGTTCTGAAAGGTCTTTGTTGGCCTGATGATCAGAAGATAGTATAAAATCCATGACAATACTAACATATTAAGCAGTGTCATCTTGCCTCAAAGTGACAGGGAGATCAAGGACAAGCTTCTAATAGCTTTTTTATTTTGTCTATGAGCATATTTTGTATCTGGTGCTTCATTGTGGACTTTGATAGCACCACTAAAAACCCTAGGAAATTTTGGGGCATCCCAGTGAATTTAGATGTTACATTTTTTCCTTTGTTGATCTGCCACCCTGCAATTTTCATGGGATTAACTTTCAGATGGTACTTGGTGGCATATTCATTTAGCAGTTGGTAAAATTGGTGAAGAAGCTTTGCAGATAGAAGGATAATGGTCACATCATTTATGTATGAGATGTGATGCATCACCTCCCCCAGTGCTGAAACATATATTCCAGGCAACTTGCCATCTATCTCCTTCAAGAAAGGATCAATGTATATGACAAAATACAAGGTTCTAAGCATCGACCCCTGGGGTATGGATATGTAAGACTAAAACCTCAGGGAAAAAAAGCCATCCAGTTACATGAATTGTTCTGTTGAGCAGCAAGTTGGTGATGATCTTGACATATACCAAAAGGACCCGTAGCTCCTGAGTGCAGAAAATAGCTGGCCAGGCACCACAGAGTTTAAGGAAGTGCAAAATCTCAACTAGACAACAATGGGTTGCAATTTCCTATTTTCCCTGATGTATTCTTTCAGTATTATTAATTTCTTGACTGCATCCCCTGTAGAGTGGCCCTTATGGGAAAAATGGTACCTAGAGATTTTGTAAGCAGCTGCTGCTGAATTCTATCCTTAACTATTACATTTTTATAAGGACAGGTGTCATGGATATTAGATGTAATTTTGTAAGACCAAAATGTTTTTAGGAATGGTACCAGAGTGATTGAATAAAGGTCAGGGATAATCTGGCATTCCCCTGCCAAAACATGGATCACTCCTAGTACCATGGGCATTGTAAACCTGCACAGGTAGACAAGGATGAACCTCAGATTCCATGCAGGCCTGGATGGGTGCTTTTGGGATAAGCCAGCAGCTGCTGAGTGATGTGATCCTCCATGATTCCATGGTCACTCATCTCCTCCCATCAGATATCTACCAATGTTGTAAGGCTGGCTCTGCAACTTGGTCTTAAAATGACTGTGAATTTTACTTAGCATTGCATCATCTAGAAAACTGTGGTTGTCAATTGTAACCATGGAAGACATTTTTGGCACCAATCACCAATCTTAGATAATTTTGTGTCCAGTTGTGCTCTGCAGATAGGTATATTTTGGCTCTCTTGATCATGATGTATTGGCCTAACACCTTTTGTATTTCTTTATATTGGCTTTTGAGGCTTAGAATCTCCCTGACTATTGCTCCCATTTCTGAGAGGCTTTGTAATTTAAAACTAATAAAGAATTCACAAGATTGATAAAACAAAAGATAAGGACATATGTGCGGAAATCTAAAAATTGACCCAAGGCTATAAAAGAGACAGAAAAACTTTGAACAGGGTCTTGTCTGTTTTGTTCTTTTGGCTGGTTCTGGATCATGAAGGATCTAGGACCACTCTATGCTGAAATAACTAGTTATATGGAAGTGGACCAGAGTGTTTGCCAACATATTTTATCATGAAGATGTCAACCCAAAAAATTTCATGATTAGGCTTAGGATGGACCAAGAACAATTTAAAACCAAAGGCCATGAGCTCTTACAACCCAGGAAATGAATTCATACTACAAAACTTACCAGTAAGCCATGACATTTTTATTCATATCCCTATTGTGTCTACAATGAACCTTCTAGAAGAAATTTAAGTACAACATGAACTTTAATTATTTTATTAATATTATTTGGATTAGCATGTAGACATTCTTTCTAGCTTAATAATTCTTTTTTAAATATGATAATTTTTTACAATATATATATATATATATATATATATATATATATATATATATATATATATATATATATATATATATAATAATTTTCATTGTGCATTATTAATTTTAAGTTTGTTAGATTTATTGTTAATTACATGAAAAATGAATAAGTACTATTCCCAATATGCTTGTTTTATAGTTAAACCATGGGAAAGATTCATATAAAAGCTTTAAAATGACAAGAAAATGTAATTCCCAATCTTTCAATAATTTTCTTCACAAATGCCAATGTGATGTGATGGATCAGTAAATTCTTATAGAGAATTCTTGCACCCTGTTCTAAATAAATAAAAACTGATTCTGTGGCAGTATATACTCATAATAATTATTAGGCCAGTTAATCAGAAAATATAGTTTGTTCTTGAGATATCTAATCTCCTATATGAATGGAAGATTCTTCTTTTTCATAACTTCATTAACTTGCACTTTCTTGTGCGTAAAAGAAGGCTTAAATCTACCCATGAACATTAAATTAGACCATGAATAATATTATATATATGTATATATAATCAAAAGTGCATACTTATTATTATTAGATTATTTTAAAATAATTTTTGAAATATATTTTTTTAAGAATTTTTTTTTTTATCTTGAAGAAATCAGAATTTCTTGATTTTAATTATTTAAGATAAAAATAGATTTTAAAATTACTCTTTTACTAATTTTTTTTTTTGTTTAGATTGTTATTCTCAAAAGACATGGGTTTGGGGGAAGAAAAAAGGTATAGATTTTAGAAATTAACTCTATTGTTCAAACTTAAGATACTAAAAGTATTTTGTCATTAAACATATTTGCTGGAGTCAATTCACTAATTAAAAAAAAGATCAATAATGGACAAAAATTAGAATTGTAAAAATGTGTCTAAAAATAAAATGAAAGAAAAAACATATAAATTATGAAGTTTCTTTTTATTTACATACTTGGATTTGTATATTGAAAGCACCTAGGGAGAGAGATAGAAATATAATATTAAACAGTGGCATGGAAATATTGTCCATCTAAGGGACATCAGAACATTATCCTCATGGAAATATGTTTCATATACATACCTGGAGCTACACAAGTAAGCATGAACTAAGGGAAGGAAGGATTTATCAAGATAGCTATGGATATTAAAAAGCCAATGGAACAAACAGCGGATTCACTTCAGAATTCTCAAGGAAAATCATATAACAACTTTGACCATATGAAAAAAGTATATAAAAAGTTTCAACAGTAGAGGTGGGTTTTAAAAGGGATTATTATTTTTATATCATTTTCTATTAGGCAAAAAAGGGGATAGGCTTTTACATTGCTAATTTTTTTTATTGATCAAAATTGTGTTTTGTATAATTTTTCTTCATTTACTATATTCAAAATATGTGTAGTTTTAAGTTCTAAAAATAATATTAACTATTCAATCTAGAAAGTCAAATCAGGGAAATGGGGTATAAAACATAAGTTAAGTATTTCAGCAATAAGCTAAAAGGGCACACTTGCATTATTACTTAAGGGTTTGAATTAATTATTTTAATGTAGAAGGGAGAGTTTTTTCAAGTATTGTGCAACACTTCACACTCTTGCAGTAAGCCACCCTAGAGTTTCCCACCTATTTGTACAAGGTTTCCATAATCAATTTGGGTTACTGCCATTCATAGGATTTGTGATGTGCATGTTTTCTCAAAAAAAAGAAATACCTTAAATTTTTGAATCATATCAAAAAAATAAAGATTGAGTTTAAATTTACACATATTTTTTTTATAATAGATTGAGTCAGTTTAGGATGCTAACAATGGAATTAGGAAAGCTATTAATAAGAGAAAAAATATAATAAATGTCTAAACATTACTTAAGTGTCTTTGTGTTTTTATCTATCTTATTAGTTAAATAATTAAGCATTCATTTTGTTTCAACAAAGTATAATTAGCCTAATCTACATAGGGTTATATTTTAAAATATATTAGCTGACCACTGTATGTAAATAAATTATCTCTATGATCATTAAAGTTGCTTTTTGATTTAGTGCTAGGCTATAGGCCTAGGGGTGCCTCCATACTGGTCATTGTAATTTTAGTAATCTTAGTAAAATTGCAGACAGAGTGTTAATTTGTAGTGGCACAAGGTGTAAATTAATAAACAGAAACTAATTAATTGCATTGTGCCAGCTTTCAGTAAAGTACTGCCAGAATCATAGTGCTGAATAAAGTTGTGCAGTATAGGCAAGCTTATATGATTGATATTATATAATATGTAATGAGGCACAATATGCAAATAAGGTTTAGATATTCCATTTTTTACAATGGAAGTGTAGCAAAGGATCAAATCAATATGACTGGAACCCAAAAATACATCATTTCTGGAATGAACTATTGAAGTAGAATAAATCGAACATGGGATCAATTTCCTGAACATGTAAATCCAGAAAAATATAAATGAGCTTGACTTTAAAATGAAGCTATAATATTTACAAATAAGGAGAGACATTCATCCTATGTCAAAAGTTCCAATAGAAAACAAACTGACTGGCTTTAAATGTTTCTTATATAGAAACAAAAATCCATGAAATTATGAGGCACATAAAGAAAATAACATAGATGCATATGATAACAATCTAATAGGGCTTGGTTATAATCATAACATGCTTATTAACACAATTGGAAAAAATTGCATACAAATGTAAATCAAGTTAAAAACATTGATAATATATTTATAGCATGGATAAGCTTTCCTTACATTCCACATATTGCAAATAACTTTACAAACATTTATGCTAACATATGCAGGGTTAGCTTTAAATTGCCACATTCTCTTAATAATTTGTTGAAAAATACTAAAGACAAGATACCCTTGGAACATGTGACACAATTGGTTTATAAAATTACATGTATTAATTCTTAATGTAGCTCTGTTTATTATGGGGAATCTTATGTGAACTGATCCATGGGAGTTGCATAACACATATATTTGTACCATAGAGTTAAATAAGACTGAATAAAGATCTATCTCTCTGGAATCATTAATGCACTATGGATCACATATTTTCTCCAAATGTTAGAACAATATGCTTGAAAACAGATGATAGGAAAAGAATGTATAAAAAGGCTTGGGCAATTGCAAAGGATCCACATTTCATTAACAAAAAGAATTCATGTGTTCTATTGTCTGAAAATGGAATATCTAATTGCCTTATTTGCATATTTTGCCTCATTTACCTATTATATCATATCATTTATATAGATTATATGTACTTCATAATTTTATTTAACACTATGACTCTGGCAGTGTTTTGTTGAAAGTTGGTTCAGTGTAATTAATTAATGTTTATTAATTTTTATCTTTTTTATCTGAACTTGAATTCAACAAGTGTTTTAGAATTAATATTGTTTTTAGGGTAATGTAATACTTTTTTGCCTAGAGAAATTTTAAATTTCCATAGATATAAAAATATAGTTACAAATTAATTAACAAAAAATTGTTTTTAATGTAATGAATAAAAAATTATGTAAACAACTTCTCATTTCTTCTTGTTCTTTTTAAATTATAGCACCAACTTAATAAATATATATATAGATTCTTTCCTTTTTTTTCAAAACTTGTTTATTCAATATTTTGATATAATTTTATTTTTTCCAACATAACAATGTTTCAACTACATTTTATAATCATTATCAACTTTCCTTAAACAAAATAAAATAACACAAAATTAACATAAAAATAAGAACAAAAATAATAAATTACTAATACACCTGGGTCTCGTTTTACACAATAGATAGGTTCCTCAGAAAACACATGCGCAAACGAAATCACGCAAAAATAGACATAACTTACATTGAAAAAGGAGGGATGCAGTCTGTGATTTTTCAAAATTCGCATAAAAGCAAAGCACCAACATAAAATTACTTTAAAATTCGCGCAAAAAAAAATAAGGAAATAAATTATGACTAATAAAAAATTTCAAATTTGAAAAAAAAAATGATACAAGACGAACGTTTTTTAACTATAATATTTAATTTTATTCAAAATAATATATTTTTATGCATAATTTACAGTACAATAATTAACATTTTTTTATACATGTTTTAATTATTATGATTTTCTGGTGACAACATAATTAGTAATTAATCTTTGAGATGATGATTTTATTAATTGTTTACGAAGCTCACGATATCCAGACATACCACCATTTAGCTCTCGTTGAAATTTAAGAGCATGTTAATGATTAGTGTCATTAATAAGAAAATAATAATTGATTATGTTCTTTTTTAAAAAGCAAAAACAGAATGTGATTTAAAATACAAAATTAACACGCACAATGTTTGAACAAATTTACATTATAATCTTGTAAAATTTAATATGTGTATACATAAAATGTGGAAATCATGATTTAATTTCATCATTGCATAAAATCTTACTATTATAAAGCACTGAAAATATTGAAATTACTAAGATGAAAGTCGAATTCCAATAATGCGCTATTACTTTCAATATAACGTAAGTGCGCGAAATTGATTATTTAAAGTAATAGCGCACTATTGGAAATCGACTTCCAGTGAAACACAAATCGCGTAACTTCAAAATTGTGTTAAATAAGTCCGCATAAAAAGAGACCCAGGTGACATCATAAATATATATAATATTCAAATAAAATCACAATATTATTACATTTACAAATATAATTATTTACCTCTTCTTCATATTTAACTATTTCTTTTAAAATACCTATATAATTTAATATTCCTCCCATCTAATTTTATTATCTATTCTCTAAATAGAATGTTAATAAATAAAGATAAAAAAACAAGATAATATAAGAATGAAAGGTGTTAAAAGGAATGTTAATGATTAAAGATTTAGAGAATATATAATAAAATAATTTAATATATTAAGCACACAGTTCTTCTTTTCAAAATAGTTCATAAATATCCAATATAGAAATAAAACAAACTAACTCCTTTTTAAAACTTTTTTTTTATATGACTATAATCATGAAAAAAAAATCCAATGTTTCGACTATTTTATAGTTTTTTTCAAGGCACACTAAAATAATATATATATAACAAATAACACATATTCCAAAAAAAATAATAATAATTAAATTTTTTTTTAAAAATTATAACTAAAAATTTACCTTATCTCACTCCCCTTTCCTATTACCAACAATCACAACATGAACACAAACAATTTCCTTTTTTTATATAAATCTATATATATCCTTTAAAACATTTAATTAAAAACCTATTATTTTCTTTTCTGTTTTTCTATTAACATCCTATTTAATTTTGGTTTTATTTCATTAATGTTTTAATTATTGGTTTAGAAAGAATGTAGAAATGACATATGTTGGGACTAGTAAGAATAAATTAAAAACTAGATTAAAACAGCATTTAGGTGATAAAAATTCTGCTGTTTCATTCAAGTGAATAAATTTAAGCATGGGTATTTTGATATTAAGCCTTTGGAACACATTAAGTCATATAATAAAAGGATGATAAAAGAAAGTGTATACATTAATGAAATAAAACCAAAATTAAATAGGATGTTAATAGAAAAACAAAAAAGAAAATAGATTTATATTAAAAAAAAGGAAATCATTTGTGTTTAAGTTGTGATTGTCAGTAATAGGAAAGAGGAGTGAGATAAGGTAAATTTTTGGTTATGAATATATTTTGTAATTTTTATTTTATTTTATTATTATTATTTTTTGGGGGGAATATGTGTTATTTGTTATATATTTTTTTTTATTTTATTGTGCCTTGAAAAAGATTATATAAAATAGTCAGAATATTTTTTCATGATTATAGTCATATAAAAAACAAGTTTTAAAAAGAAGTTAGTTTGTTTTATTTCTATATATAGAATAGATAATAAAATTAGATGGGAGGAAAATTAAATTGATAGGTATTTTAAAAGAAATAGTTAAATATGAGGAAAAGGTAAATAATTATATTTGTAAATGTAATAATATTGTGATTTTATTTGAGTATTATATATATTTATGATGTATTAGTAATTTATTATTTTTGTTGTTATTTTTATGGTTATTTTGTTTTATTTTATTTTGTTTAAGGAAACTTGATAATGACTATAGAATGTAGTTGAAATGTTGCTATGATGAAAAAAATAAAATTGTATAAAAATATTGAATAAACAAGTTTTGAAAAAAAAAAAGGAAGAATGTATATATATTTTATATATTTAAGGTAATGTAAACATTACAAGCATAAATGGATTTGTGGGTAGTTTTTAATACTATATATAATGTGTGGTTTTTTTGTAGTTCTTTACACTTGAGAAGTCTACTTGTAGCAGTGAAACCTTAGGTTGTGTTTTAATATTATTTTTATGCTGGTCTAGTTTAATTTTAGATTTGGGGTAGTTTTGATTTTAAGGTAATGTATACATTGTAAAATTTATTAATAATACAAATTTGTATTTTGGGGGCATTTTTTTTTATATTTCTGGTTAAAGGATTTATTATCATGATTGGATAGAAATGAATTAAGAGGTAATTAGGTAAAAAATAAAAACTTATTTTCACCTTTGATCATATAAAATTTAAAATTATTTGCATAATGCATTTTTTTATGATGACAGCATTTTTATCTTGCACAGAATTAGTTTTTAAGAAATGTTTACTCAAAAATTGATTGACTGAAAATATTTTAGTTAATTTACACAACTTAAATGAGAATGCACTTTGTTATAGTAAATGATCAAAAAATATTTTTCATTGCTTGTAATGAGTTAAATTTGTATTTTTTTTGCCTTTTGCCATTTATAATCTTATTTATCTTAGATGAATCATAAATGAAAATCAGACTGTCAAGGATACTGTCATATCTGATCCTGCTTTCAGAAGTGGACTATTACAGATTGCTTGCCTGATTGGCTAGCACCCAGTTGCTATCCAATGGGATTAAAACCTTCACTGGGGTTCATGCACTGAATCTGCGTGAAGGTTTTAATCCCATTGGATAGCAACTGGGTGCTAGCCAATTAGGCAAGGAATCTGAAATAGTCCACTTCTGAAGGCAGGGTCAGATATGACAGATACTGTATTCATGTTTTAATTGTATGAATAAATTGTGTATCTGCCGTTATTCTGCAAATTTTAGCTTCTAAGGTCATAGTTTCATGAAATTGCTATTCTATGACATCAACAAATAGCCATACTTTAGAAAGTAACAGATATCTATTTTTTTAATGATTATTGTAGCAAATAATTATTATATGAAATAATGAATACAAACTGATAAAGAATGTTATGCCAAATCGTCATATAAAAGTTTTTTATATGGTAAGAGGGAGGGGATAATGCCTTTAAGCAATACTTAAATGGTGATTGTTTAAACAATTATTTTAATATAATCACAGTAATTTAATTTTTGCTAACAATTTGACTGTGTTGTACTTAAAGCAAAATTTTTTATTCATTCAAAAAACTTTTTTTGACAGACGGGAATGAAATATATTAAAGTATACTACAATAAACATGAAAAAATATATTAAAGTATACTGAGATGTATTTATATGACTAACAAAAAATAATAATTCCTATTTTCTATAACAACAAAACGTGATAACTATTAAAAATAATAACTCCAATAGAATTTCCATAAAATTAATAATGCTATTGCTATTTTTATAGAGCATTTATCAATTAAATTTTTGTTAAAAATTAAATATTTATAATTAATTTTTAAGTTAATAATAATCTAACAAAAACCTTTTTTACTTGCATGAAAGCACAAAATAAATTAATTTCAATTTATTTCACCCAATTACTTTGAACACATGCTTGCAAAAATTATGGACTCTCTTCAAAATCCTCATTCCACACATAATACAAAATTTAATATACTTAATTAAGCTATGATTATAAAGCTCCATTTGGGAGAGGTTAGTAGAAATTAGTTTAAGATTAAAATGTATATTTATTTCATTATAGCACTTAAATTGTAATAGGTAATCTTTCTTTCACTGCAACATCATTATATAGTATTCTCATAATGAATAAAATTACTTTATATATATATTGGAAAAATTTCGTTATTTTCGCTAGTATTATAATGATATATGATTTTCTATTTTATTTATAATTATTAATACAGTAGTAAATAGTATTATATATAAGGAAAATCAAGTCATACATCATGTGATTTAATAAGCTTGTATATACAAATGTAATACAATGAGCATGCTAATAGCTCTAAAATGCCACAAGATAAAGCATTTAAGATCTAGAATTATTCCTATCCCCAAACTAGTTTTGAGCCAATGGCTCTCTTCACAGAACCACCAGGACATTCAGGCAAATCTAAAATACAAACTCCAGTTCAGCATTTATTGAATATAAATACAATTTCCACAAACTTCAAACACTTTTTAGCAAACTCTTTATTTGTACATACACCTACGTTTCGACTGACCTGCAGTCTTCTTCAGAGCTATTATATAATGAACAAAATAAAATAAAAAACATAACTATATAATAAACCATAAAAAATTTTAAACAATAAAAAAACATAATATATATATATATATATTAAAAAACTGAAATAAATAATCAAACCCAAATAAAATAATTAATATAAATAAAATGTACTATATAAATAGAAAATAAATATAAATTATACATGTGTATTCCTAATTGTATACATATATACATTCAAGGATAACTATTAATCTAAATATTATCTATTTTATTATTATTAACAATCTACTAATTATCTCTATCCTTCATAAACTTAAACTATGATTAGTAACTAAAATTCTTTAAATTTAAATTATTTAATATGTATTATTTCTTTACTCATTCTTCTTTTAAAAATAATATTTTATATTTATTATTATTTCTGAATATTTAAAACCTATAAGCATTATAACCTTTAAACCTACCAATTCTACTTTTTTGATCTTCTAAATAAAAAAATAAAAAATCGTTTTTTTTCAAAAAATTATCTTTTATCCTAGCTCCCTCTATTACATATTATTTAAACTAAATATATACATATTCCGTACAACTCTTTATATATATATATTTTTTTTTTACACTTTAACTTTTATTATTACTATATAATTCTCATAAATTTATATTATACTGCTTTATATATATTCCCTACAACTTTATTTACATATATATATATTTATTTTATATACTTTAACTTTTATTATTATTTTTATATAATTCTCATAACTTTTTATTATACTGTTTTATATGCAAATATTATGTTAAGTTTATTAATTAATTAATTTATTATTTTTCTTCTATTATTTAATATCTTCTGTTTCCAATCACGACTCAATCCTTTTTTCTTTTCAAAAATATACAGTACATATAGCCATATAATTCTATAATTAAAACCACTTCTTTTCTTTTCAAAAACTTTATTTGATGTATATATATATATTCACTTATTTCCAACGTTTCGACTATCTTTACTCTATAGTCGTTTTCAAGGATCTAGAAAAAACATTACATTATAAACAAACTTCACATAATAAAACCAAAAAACAAAAATAATCAAAAACAATATAAAACATATAAACCCCATAAAATTTAAAAATAAATAAAATACATTAAAAACAATTAAATTAAAAACACAAAACATACACCACACTTACTTGACTCCCTTCTCAAAAAATTTTCCCTTTTTACATTTTCTTTTATCCAAAAAACCAATTGTTACAATAAAAAACTTATTTCCTTTTTCTTTCTTATATACTTCAAAAATGAATTTATTTCCAAAAATAATTCTTTATTCATGTCTTATCCAATTCTATTTAAAACAGGTTTATATCTTTTTATATATAAACTCTCTTTTACCATTCTTTCTTTATACAATCTAACCTCCTCCAACATTTTAATCTTAAAATCTGTATGTCCAACTTCCTTACTATGTATATTTACATTAGAATTTCTATCTCTCAAATGCTGTTTCAATCTTGTCTCTAATTTGTTCTTTGTTGTACCAATATATGATACATCTTTATTCTCTTTTTTACAATCCAAACATTCTATTTTATAAATAACATTCATGTTTTCAACATTCCTATTTCTTATCATATTACCTAATTACATTTCCTTTTATATACTGGTTTCAACAATAAACCACATTCCTTACCATATTTCTTATTCATATCCCTCATTATCTTTTTAATCTTAAAAAAAGTACTTTTTGACACTTTATACCCACTATACATAAATTCCTTCTTTTTTTCTTTCTTTTTTCTCAATTTCCTCTCAATTTTGTCTATATTCTTTTTTCCACATAATTTATTAATAATCTTAATTGGATAATCATTTTTCATTGCCTCATTTTTTATACACTCCATTTCCTCCCTAAATAACCCCTCCTCTGAACATAGATTAATTCCTCTAACTATTCTATTATTAACAATATTAATCCTATGTATGTATTCAATATCTGATTCCCAATTACTCAATAAACCATAAAAAGTATCTTTTCTAAAAATACTAGTCTCAATCCATACTCTATAATTTTTTATAACTTTTTTAATTTTAACATCCATATAATTAATTGAATTATTTATTTATTTTTCCATTGTAAATTTTATGTTTTCCTCAATTGAATTAATATATTTTAAAAAAACATTCTGATTTCCTTTCATTCCCATTAAATACCAAAAAATAATCATCAATATATCTCACATAAAATATAGGTTTGTATCTAGTATCACCAAAATATATTTTTTCAAAAAAATCCATATATAATGATGCCAGTAAACCACTTAAACAGTTTCCCATACTCAGACCTTTACACTGTTTATAATATTTCCCATTGTATACAAATATAACATCCTTACAGCATACACTCAACATGTCATATAATAAATGACTTTCTATTTTAATATTCTTATTACCATCCTCAATATACATTTCCATAATTACTTCAACCACTTTATTTGGATATATATTTGTATACATATTACACACATCTAATTTTACAAACCATATATTTTTTACATTATTGTCTTTTTCTAAAAAAACTTTTAATTCTTTTATAAATTCATACGAATTATTAACATTATTTCCTCTTTCTTTCTTTCCATATTTTTTTAAAACCTTAGTAAATAACCATTTTCATAATTTTTCATAATATGCATCAATATTATTAATTATTGGTCTCAACGGTATCCCAATCTTATGCGTTTTTGGTATCCCATGTATCTCAGCATATTTAAAATCCATCCTCTTCAATTTCACTAAATCATTCACACCTATGCTTCCTTTTGAATACATTTCTGTTATAAATCTATTTATTTCTTTATTTTTCCCTACCCCCTCATTCTTCTTAATCCTTTCAAAACAATCCTCTTTTAATAATATTTCCATCTTTTCCCTATACTCTTCTATCTTCATTACCACCATACTAGATGTTTTATCTCCCTTTAAAAACACCACATCATTATATTTACTCTTCATATTCATAATCATTTTCCATTCATTATCATAACCATATTTATCACTCTTATTCCTTCTTATATCATACTCCAATACTTCCATCCTGTATTGAAATTCCTTCATCATCCTTTCATACCCATATCTTTTTCTCTCATTACCATTATTCACACTACCTAAATCCTTTAATCTATCTATCATTAATTTAGATTTTGACTCTATTTCAAAAATCTCTTTTTCCATTTCAATTTTTCTCCCAGGTATAGATTTTAATCCTTTTTCTAATATTCTCTTTTCATCCTCTTTAAAAACTTTATCTGTTAAATTAATAATAAAATTATATTTATCATTATTACATTCCTTTCTATTCTCATATTTATTTCTATTATCATATCCTTTCCCAAATTTACTCCTAGCTTTGTTTTTATTCTCACATATATCCCTTTTATTTTTGTCTCTTATTAATCTCTCTATTTTCTTATTTTGTCTCAAAATCACTCTATTCTTAAAAATACCCATTTTATATATAAAAATATTTTTTAATAATTCTTCTTCCTTTAAATTAATTAACCTTCCCAATTTTTCATATACATCTTTAACCCTCTTTAAAAACCTCTCTTTATCTCTATATAATATACGAATATATCTTTTTACTAATTTCATTTGCAATCCATAAACATATTTCACATCAAACATATTCTTAATTACTTTAATTTTTAAAAAATTTGGTATTACCCTATTATGCAAACAATTCTTCATAAAATTAATATCTAATTGTTTTTTTACCACTTTTAATTTTAATTTCACCCATTCATTAATTACCTTTACACATATATTACTCATATTTATATTCGTTGTTTTTTAACAACGTAAAAAACCTTCTCATATTTATGTTTATACACATCTTTTTTTTAACTTATACCTTTAAACCCTACCATGTATGTAGTTCAATTATCTAATAATCTATATAATAATTTCACCTTCTAATAACATTTCCATCATTTCTTCAAACCCCCCCCTCCATAAATTATAAACCATAAAAATAAAAAAATAAAAATAAATATAAAATAATAAATAAGTAAAAAGTCCAATGAAATTGTAATATATTTTCCTCTTCTTTCTTCCTGTGTTTATATCCTATTCTTCTCCGAAAAAGTTCTTATTTCCCCAAATTGCTCAAAAAAACTTTCTGTACAAGTTTACTGTACTTTTCGTATGTAACTTCATTTGTATTGAACTTTGTGTAAATTTGTGTCCCGTTTCTTTTGTATGTATATATATATAGGTGATTTATTATCTGCCATATGTTGTTTTAATCTTGTTTTTATGTGAGGTATATTGATGATTATTTTTTGGTATTCAATGGGAATGAAAAGAAATCAGAATGTTTTTTAAAATATATTAATTCAATTGAGGAAAACATAAAATTTACAATGGAAAAAAAAAGAAATAATTCAATCAATTATATGGATGTTAAAATTAAAAAAGTTATAAAAAATTATAGAGTAGGGATTGAGACTAGTATTTTTAGAAAAGATACTTTTTATGGATTATTGAGTAATTGGGAATCAGATATTGAATACATACATAGGATTAATATTGTTAATAATATAATAGTTAGAGGAATTAATCTATGTTCAGATGAGGGGTTATTTAGGGAGGAAATGGAGTGTATAAAAAATGAGGCAATAAAAATGATTATCCAATTAAGATTATTAATAAATTATGTGGAAAAAAGAATATAGACAAAATTGAGAGGAAATTGAGAAAAAAGTACGTAAAAAATAAGGAATTTATGTATAGTGGGTATAAAGTGTCAAAAAGTACTTTTTTTAAGATTAAAAAGATAATGAGGGATATGAATAAGAAATATTGTAAGGAATGTGTTTTATTGTTGAAACCAGTATATAAAAGGAAATGTAATTTAGGTAATATGATAAGAAATAGGAATGTTGAAAACATGAATGGTATTTATAAAATAGAATGTTTGTATTGTAAAAAAGAGAATAAAGATGTATCACATATTGGTACAACAAAGAACAAATTAGAGACAAGATTGAAACGGCATTTGAGAGATAGGAATTCTAATGTAAATATACATAGTAAGGAAGTTGAACATACAGATTTTAAGATTAAAATGTTGGAGGGGGTTAGATTGTATAAAGAAAGAATGGTAAAAGAGAGTTTATATATAAAAAAGATATAAACCTGTTTTAAATAGAATTGGATAAGACATGAATAAAGAATTATTTTTGGAAATAAATTCATTTTTGAAGTATATAAGAAAGAAAAAGGAAATAAGTTTTTTATTGTAACAATTGGTTTTTTGGATAAAAGAAAATATAAAAAGGGAAAATTTTTTGAGAAGGGAGTCAAATAAGTGTGGTGTATGTTTTGTGTTTTTAATTTAATTGTTTTTAATGTATTCTATTTATTTTTAAATTTTATGGGGTTTATATGTTTTATATTGTTTTTGATTATTTTTGTTTTTTGTTTTTATTATGTGAAGTGTGTTTATAATGTAATGTTTTTTCTAGATCCTTGAAAATGACTATAGAGTAAAGATAGTCGGAACGTTGGAAATAAGTGGATATATATATATATACATCAAATAAAGTTTTTGAAAAGAAAAGAAGTGGTTTTAATTATAGAATTATTTAATATCTATAAATATATTAACATTTATATTCTCATTTAACCTAACCATTTTTTATCATCCCCGACTCATTTATAAACAATTATCTATTTATATTTTTACCTCTATATATCTTATTTAATAATTATAACTATACCAATCTCATCCTAATCCTAGAATCTCTATTAAATTCTGGTTTTATCTTTCTTATTAATATAGCTTCTTTTATTTTCCTTTCTTTAATACTTTTCATATGTAACTTCATTTGTGTTGAACTTTGTGTAAATTTGTGTCCCGTTTCTTTTGTATGTATATATATATAGGTGATTTATTATTATGTTGTTTTAATCTTGTTTTTATAGAATTTTTTGTTTCTCCCACATATTTGTTATCAATCCCACTATCTAAACATTGTTTGCATTTTATCACATATACTCCATTAATTATTTCTTTATTATCTTTATTATATCCTATGTATTTGTTATCTATCAAATTTAATAGGTTTTCTCTTTTTTTATTAACTATTTTTGTATTAATTATTCTTTTGTATCTTTTATTAATCTTCTTTATAATTTTGTTAAACTTATTCACTGTGATATTATTATTTCTTTTTATTCCTATATATCTATTTTTGCCTTTCTTTTTTTCTTCACTCTTTTCATTTTTATTTATTTTATACTCTACTTTCCCAATACTTCTTTTAATTATAGATATAGGGAAACCATTCATTTTTAACTCATTGATTATTAAAGAAAAGGTGTGATTTTGGTAACATTTATTGAATACTTAAATATTAACTAGAAAATCTGAAATTTTCAGAGATCTAAAGGTCTTCATATCCAGCTATCTAACGTAAATAGTCATATGGGGCTGAAGTAAATTCAGATACAATATATATATATATATATATATATATATATATATATATATATATATATATATATATATATATATATATTAATAGCCTTAGCAATATAACATTGCCAAAGATGTAAAAGCCAAACTATAATAGTAAGAAAAACCAAGTCATACATCATGTAATTTAATTAGCTTGTATTTACAAATGTAATATAAGGAGCATGCTAATGCTCTCTAAACAAGCTTTTTCAATAAATGTTGCAAGATAAATCATTTAAAATCCCTATCTAGAAATATCCCTATACCTAAACCAGTTTTGTGGTAATAGTTGTCATTAGTGAGATGCTAGGACATTCAGACACTAGATCAAAAATACAAACTCAACCCCTGCATTTATTGAATACTTAACTATTAAGTAAAAAATCTGAAATTTTCAGACAACTGGATTTGAAGACATACAGATGTCTAAAATTTTCAGATTTTTTATTTAATGAGTTAAGTGTTCAATAAATGCTGGGCTTGTCTAATGTCTGAATGTCCTAGCATCTCACTGACAAGAGCTATTAGCTTAAAATAAGTCTGGAGATAGTGGTAAATCTGGATAGAGATTTTAAATACCTTCTCTTGTGACATTTATCAAAAAAAGTTTTTTTAAAGCTATTAGCATGTTTCTTATATTACATTTGCAAATATACAAGTTAATTAAGTCACGTGATGTATGACTTGGTTTTCCTTACTATTATTGTTTGTCTTTCAAGACTTTGGTGATTTTATATTGGCAAGACTATTAATATATGGTGTATTTGAATTTAGTTCAGTCCCATATGGCTACTTAAGTTATATAGCTGGATTTGAAGACATATACATGTCTGAAAATTTCAGATTTCCTACTTAATAGTTAATTATTTGATAAATGCTGGATTTGAGTTTGTATTTTAGAATTAGTGTCTGAATGTCCTGATGCCTCACTGATGAGAGGCATTAGCTTGAAATCAGTTTGGGGATAAGGATAATTCTAGATACAGATTTTAAATGCTTTTTCTTGAGGTATTTATTGAAAAAGCTTGTTTGGAGTTATTAACACACTCTTTATATTATAGATATATATATATATATAATTAAGTATACAAGAAATTATTTACTGTGTGGAATTTTCCATTTATAATTATTGAATTAGAAAGCTCTTACTTAGGACAGTATCCAATCAAGGTTAACTGCCCTGAGGTAAAAGTGTAAGTAAAACTGTCAATTTTGATTGGCTATTATCCAATGCAAAAAGCTTTCTAATTAAATAATTATAAATGCAAAACTCCACACATTTAATATTTCTATCTATCTATCTATCTATCTATCTATCTATCTATCTATCTATCTATCTATCTAGATAGATAGATAGATAGATAGATAGATAGATAGATAGATAGATAGATAGATAGATAGATAGATAGATAGATAGATAGATAGATAGATAGATAGATAGATAGATAGATAGATAGATAGATAGATAGATAGATAGATAGATAGATAGATAGATAGATAGATAGATAGATAGATAGATAGATAGATAGATAGATAGATAGATAGATAGATAGACGGATGGATAGACGGATGGATAGATAGATAGATAGATAGATAGATAGATAGATAGATAGATAGATAGATAGATAGATAGATAGATAGATAGATAGGTAGATAGATAGATAGATAGATAGATAGATAGATAGATAGATAGATAGATAGATAGATAGATAGATAGATAGATAGATAGATAGATAGATAGATAGATAGATAGATAGATAGATAGATAGATAGATAGATAGATAGATAGATAATGTAGGTAGGTAAATAGGTTGGTAGGTAGGTAAGTAGATAGATAGATAGATAGATAGATAGATAGATAGATAGATAGATAGATAGATAGATAGATAGATAGATAGATAGATAGATAGATAGATAGATAGATAGATAGATAGATAGATAGATAGATACATAGATAGATAGATAGATAGATAGATAGATAGATAGATAGATAGATAGATAGATAGATAGATAGGCAGGCAGGGAGTTAGGGAGAGAGGTAGGTAGGTAGGTAGGTGGGCAGGTGAATAATCTATAGCTTTTCTACTAATCTTTTAAAGTATTCATGTATTATCAAAGAATGCAAGGTGGAGTGAAAGTTCCTAAGGGCATCTTTAATAAATAAATATTATTTAAAATTTTATTTTCAATAAAACAATATTCTTTTTGATTTACTGATTAATGTGTATATGGTCTATCACTCCTCATAAACTAGTCATTGCAATGTACTATGGTTTTCATATAAAAATAATCCAATCATTGGTGATAATTAAGGCCTTTGCCAATAGTATTGCTCTGTGACCTTGAAATAATCACAATATATGACCAGAACTTTATCTTGCATAAATACATATCATTGCAATATAGATTTACGTAAATAATTTCTCATGAAAATAATTTAATTCTTTTTGGGATGCAATATTTCAGCATAAGTATATACATTAAATGCTAATTTTAAGATTTTAAAGTAAATAAGTTCATTTTTATTAGTTAGAATATATTAATGCTATTCTTGTTTCCACTCAATATGGATGCTATCAAAAACTGGGCATATTTATCAAAATTTGTAAATTTTTTATTGTGGTAGTCAAGCAAAAAATTGTAGCACTACTTCCCGATGATGGTATCTTAGTTGAATTTATTTTTTGATGTATTTCCATCAGCTAATATTATGTAATGAATGTTTTTAGAAAAAAATTAACTTTATTTCAATTTTCAGAATATCAAATTCCATTCAACTGTTAGTAGTAGTGCACAAATTAATATATACACAATGTATTGAGAAGTATGTTGAGGTATCATTCTCCATTCTTCTTCAGGTGGTGCTGGCTTAACTAGAGACATTACTAGCATGGAAATCAAAATTGGACTCTTAGATTTTTGAATATTAAATTTTAAATTAACACTATAACTTACACAACCAATTTTCCAAAGGTAACAGCCAATAGAAATTTTATATACTTATCTATGAAGTTCCTCCTGATTTCTCCACATTTTCATTGATTAGCAGTGTCCATACCTAATGTATAACCATACTAGATTGACTTATGGAGTTATTCAACATTGTCATGTGGTCATCTTCTTTGAATTTTATTTTTTTGTATATTTTCTTCTCTATTCAATATTTTTGTGTTTTTCTAATTGAACATATATATATATATATGTGTGTGTGTGTGTGTTCATTGGTACATACATGGACTGCTACCTTAGACACATCTGTTTTATTTTTTCTAACCATCAGTTTGTACTCTTGCAATCATTTTTAATATGGCAACTCTTCCTCATTAAATACATTCTTCCACATTCACATAGTATTTTATAGATGCAGTTTTTGCTTGTCAGCATTTCATGTTTAGGTTTTATAGATGTTAGAATTCCTTGTAGTGTTATATGCCTCTAGACAGTAGTTTTGATGTTATACTGATTGCAGATTTTCCTTCATTTATCTGCTATGTCTAGTTTATATGAATACACTACAGTACCAATAGTTGTTTCTATGGTTCTTTTTGTAGTGTAATTAAGATTTTTAAAACTGTTGATGGATAATCATTTTCTAAAAGAATTTGTTCTACACAAATAAAATTGTGTTTACAATTGTTAGAAATAAAAAAATGTTTAAACTTGATTAATAAATAACAAAATCAATAATTTGTCTGTAAATAACTGAATTAAAATATCTCATTTACACATGAGAAAAACATTTCGTTTGAAAATAAATAAATTTATAGATGTCTGAAGAATTGTTTTTTATTATTATTAGTTTAAAACAAAATACAGTTTGCTAAAAGTCTATTAATTCATAGTTTTATGTATTAAGGAGTATTTGGAAAGGGGGGAGAAATTTAACCTAGAAAATTAAAAGTATTTGAATGTCAAATAATCAATAATTAAAAGTATAACAGTTTAAACTATAAATCTTTTACATAAAGTAAAAATACTTTTGTTTCATTTAAACTATTAAAGAAAAAAAGGGAAAGAAGTCTTAAAAAATAAAACTAGAAATCTCTTTTCATTTATTGAAATAAATAAGAATGTAAATAATGAATTGATTGTAAACATAAAGGAATGGTAAAATGTGGGTGTTGATAAAATAAATGTGTGTGGGTTAAAAATATTTCCCTCAAGAATTGTATGCAAACAGAAATAGCAATGGTTACTAATTAAAAAATCCACAAACAACAGAATTAGCAATGGCTACCAATTGAAAACAGTATTAAAACCTTATCAGAATTTAATCACAAACAGTGGATGCATTTCAACAATAGATATAACTGGCAGATATAAAAACTAATTAACAAAGTGACAACATGTCATCATATAAATAGAGTGAGAATCAGATGCAGACAGTCAATCAGTTCTTCAATTAGTTGAGTTTTTACAATCAGTCTTCAGTCTTGTCACATATCCAGAGTCAGTGTTTTTCATAACAATGCAGTGTTAGCAGTCATTGGAAACATATGGCCAGACTCCAGCCTTAGACTGATGGAACATCAGCAAGCTGCCTAATAAAATTGATGCCTACCTAATAACTTGAAACCATGAGAGATATCTAACTGTCTTGAATAATAGTGTCATGAAATAGCAATCATAGGAACCTCCACAAAACCTCAACTCCAACAGGTTGGAAAAATTCACATAAAGCAGCAGACAGCAAGAAGTCAATGTCCAAAATTATATAGGTAATAAATAAATTTTTTATTCCATTTCTGATATTAATGTAGCCATTGTTAATCTTGAAGCTTCCCAGAGTCAGTTAATAAATGAACTCTATAACCACATAAAATGGACTGTTGATGTGTATGTTTTGAATGCTTGTAATTATTTTAATGCTGAATTATATTACTATTGTATATCTTATTACAATATTTGTGTTCCTGAGGTTATTATAAATCATTGTTTAATTTAATTAAGATTTTATAAAAATAGTTTAAAACAATAAATATTTAGTTAAAATAAATTGTCTTTAAAACTTAATATTTTGTTGGTCAATTCTTTCACCACTATATAAAGTAACAGTATATTATAATATTCTTTTGATTGAGCTAGTTGGGATTTCTTAGGCACTGAATTAGTTGGCCATCATTCAGGGCATGTTAGTTGCTTTGGTAATTAACTGGCATCCGGAGTTTACTCCAAAACAAAAAGGTGCTTTGAATGATAGGTGTTGAAACGTAGTCATAGTTATATATCTGATATATATATAGGTCCAACTTGATCACAGATATCATCTGAGTATTATTTTTCTCTGCCTAAGGGGACAGTGTGGATCAATACTTAAATTGCATTGGTGCAGATCGAATGTATAAGTTATTATTTTATCTTATTTTTTTTTGTATAAAAGTAAGTCTTATAATTTTGTTTTCATAATTTAGATTATATTAAAGGATTAAAATTCATGTTAGTTTTGATTTCATCATAAAGACTGGTCACAAGAATAATTATGAATGCCAATTTTTGTTTTTGCTCTGGCTCTATTGTGAATTTAATTGAAAGGAATATGTTGTTGATATGTTTTGAGAGAGTAGTACTCACCATGTAGCCATACAGCTAATGTAACATCGACATAGAAAATCCAAACATTAGGTGGATATGGAGTAGTCTTTATCACTGTAGTTTTAAGATCTTCCATGTAAATATTGCTAACCAGAGGTGACAGTTGTTAGACTATAGGCATTCCTTGATTTTGTTGAAAGAATTATTTGTTGCATTGAAAGTAAGTTGTTGTTATGCAGAATGTTAATACTTGCATCATACTATCAATAGGAAGAGTTGTTCTGGTTGGTAAAATATTATCACCATTTAATCTTTTTTTTACAATAGACAATGCTTCTTCATATGGTACATTTGTCAATAAGCATTCACATCAAAATTTACTAGTATGTTGATTCTTTCAATTTTTATGTTCTTCATTAACTCCCCAAAGTATCTAAAATTCCTAACAAAGAATTTTGAGAAGAAATCTTGACAAAATTTGGCAAGGTGAATTTCTAGAACTAACAATCGATCTTAATAGAATGTGATCACTATGGATTTTAGGTAGACCATAAAGATAAGATCTTTTGCTGAAATATGATGTTAGTTTACCTTTTTCTGAATTATTAAAGTATCTGTGATGCTTAATGAGTAATGCTTATAATTTTGTTTCTGAACTTAGTATCGGATTTTTTGCCACTTTATTGTACTGGCTTTCTGTGAGGAGTTCTTGTATCTTGTTGTCATAATCAGTTTTATTCATCACAACTGTTGCATTGCCCTTGTCATCAGGGAAATGATTATTAATTTATCTAAATTGAGAGGTGTAATTGCTTTCTTCTCATTATAGAATATATTGTTTTCAATTTTTGTTGTTTCTCAAGAATTCTTTTTATTCTTCAGTGTAATTCTGCTGCTTTTTTAAAGGCAATCTCTAAATGACTTTCTCATTGGTTGACAGAACTTTTAGCATCTGTTAGATTTTTAGAACTGAGATGTTTAATAGATGAAGCTGGTGTGTTGCTTGTCACATTATGACTTTTGATATGTCCATGTAAGTTTGCATTTTTTTACTTTTGACATTTTTTTTATTTTTGCACATAATATAGAATAAGTTTTCATCAGCAAGTTTATTATTTAGAAAATGTTCTACATTATTAATAGAATGCAAAGTTTGATACTTGGTAAACGTATGAGCATTCTCTTAATATAGCTCTCTGGAAGGAAATTGGAGGTTTTAGTTGCAAACCCTTAGAAAATATTCCTTCTACTTTGACCAGCTTTAGTCATAATAAATGTCTAAAGTTTGATATAGTACTGAGTCCATACCGAATGCTTAGTATTTTTATGATGGTTTGTGATGATGGTATTTTAATTGTATTTATGTATTTCCATCATCTCATATTATGTATCAAATGTTTTTAGAAAAATGTAACTTTATTTACATTTTCAAATTACTTTTCAACTGTTAATAATAACACACAAGTTAATATATGCATAATGTTTTGACAGTTATTATTTTGCTCTCTTCTTCAGGTATTGCCAGTCTGACTGATGATAATACTGGCATAAGAATCAAACCTGGACACTTAGATTTCTGAATATTAAATTTTCAGTAAACACTCTGGAATAGAGCCAATCTGCCAAAGGCAATAATCAATAGAAATTTAATATACTTATTATGAAGTTATTCCTGATTTCTGCTCGTTTTCGTAAGAGCAAAGTTGATTAGTGGATTTCTCACATTATATATAATTATACTAGGTATAAAGAAGAAAATTCAAAAAAGCTGCTCACATGTCAGTAGTGAATAACTGCATATGTCAACCTAGCATGACCATACATATTGTATGAAAACCAGTAATCAACTTTGCTCTTAGGATAAAGGAGAAACCTCATAGATAAGTATATTAAATTTTTACTGATTATCATCTTTGAAAGGATAGCTCAGTTGATTACAGCATTACCTTACAATTCAAAATTCAAGAATCTAAGGGTCCAGATTTGGTTCCCATGCTAATACTGTCATTAGTCAGGCCAGCAACACCAGAAAAAAAGAAAACATTGTGCATATACTAACCTAAATGAAATATGAATATTTAAATAAAGTTACATTTTTTTAAAGACATTCAATACATAATAATAGATGATGGAAATAGTCCAATATATAAATAAAACTAGTTTCATGTTTGTCTTAAAAAAATTTTATACTTTAATTAATTAGCTTTGGTGACAATGTATGTGTCAACTATATTATTTAATTACATATTAACATTCTTTTAATTTTTTTTATTTATATTATGTTTATATTTATAAAATATGATACACTTAAAATTTATTATTGTGTACATGTTCTTATAAATTTAAAAGTGTATGTTGTTAAGTAAAAGCATAAACAAAATAAATTATGAAATAAATTCATAATATTTTTAGGGAGGTTATTATTTATTTGCTTTGATGAATTTTTATTCAAAAAAGTTTTTACCATTTTTAACACTTTTACAAGTTCTTGGATTATTATGGTTTTATGGTGAGTCATTTTAATGCATTCTTTTATATTTTGCTTTAGTTATTAAATCATAATTCAAATATGTGCTTTTGACTGAATTTAAATTCAAACCATTAGTAATTTATTTAAGTTCACATTATCACAAATTATTATGTTTAATAACAAACCTTTTAATTATTTATTTCCATATTAAATTGTTTTTAAAATATTATGATAGTATATACATATATATATATATATATATATATATATAAATTAAGCAGAAGTAATTATTTGCTGCGACCCATTAATAAACAGTGTTTATATATCAATAAACATTAATAGAGAATAGGATATTCATCTAGTCTTTAAACTTTTGATGTATTTAAATGAATATTCACACACCTTACTGGAAAATGAATGCGATATCTATAAATCAGCCAGATTCTAAATACAGATTAAATTATTTTGAAGTTAAATTTATATATTATAGGAAAAAATTTTCTTTTATTTTTAACAACCTCTATATCAACCCTAAGTTAATTTTATTAACAGATCATTAAAAATAAGAGAAATTCTTTATCCTGTAATACATAGATATAACTTCAAAATGTTTTAAGTCTTATTATAAAATCTAGCTGATTTATAAATACGACACATAATTTCCAACAACTTTAATTAATGTTCGTTTAAATACATCACAAGTTTAAAGAATAAGTATCTATCCTATTCTTTATTGATATTTACTGACATATGAATATTGTTTATTAGTGACTCGTAGAAAACCGTTATTTCTATTTAAATTTACATGTATAGTTCAGTTAAACATATTTATTATAGGTCTCACATAGAATAATAAATAATACAACAAAAAATATTGAAACTAATTGTTCACTTTTTAATAAACCAACATGACTGCCATTTCCACTTACATTTACATTTCATTGGAAATGTTACTAGAGATGGCAATTATGTCAAATATAAGCGTATTATAACGGTAATTCATTTATACCTTGGTGAATTGAAAATTATAGTTACTTCCGAATTTTGTTTTAATAATGTCAAAGTCAAATTTCCTGCACTAACATATTTGACTTCATCTACTTTAAATAAAGCTCAGTATACTTGTTATTTCGTTAATGTATTTTTTTGTCATTTTTTGCATAATCACAAGAATATTTCGTGAATAGGAAGTATATCTATATATATATATATATACGCCTTTATCCTTCTTAGAGATGACAACTGGTTCCCCAAAATACATCGTGAAGCAAGAATATTATATAAAATGCAAGGAGTTATAAGGATTTTCTATGGCAAAAAATAAAAAAATTAAAGTTATACCCATAAATGATGGATAGTGTATTAACAAACGATTTAAACTGGTACACCTAGTAATTTTAAAATGCTCTAATATACAATATATGTATGTGTGTGTAAATTGTGCTATGTGTGTATTATGCAGAAATGTGCTTAAAATATCCTTGTATGTAAAATAATGCAACAAATCTATGCAAAAAAAAAAATACCTTAAAGTTGTTCTATATTATAATCCATCCATTTAACACTGATCATCATCCAATTTTCTGAGTCATCATTTGTTCATTGTAAGAGTTTACCATTTGTCTTTTAAAACCTTTGATTTTTTCTTACTTTGGGGGAAACTACATCAGGTGTTGATAACTGAAGATCTGAAGAAAAAACAAATAGATGAGTGACTTAGCTCCTTTGATTTTCTTTTTATATATCTTGTAAGGTTTCATTCATTCACATTATGCTGATCATGGCCTCATGATATGAAATCAGTTTTTTCATTTTTTTATATCAGGTTCTTTTCTACAGGCTTGTCAATTTTCTTTTTTTTTTTTTCATTGTCTTACTTTTCTTCATCCAGTTGTATTAATTACTGGTTAGTTAATTTTTCTATGTAAAATTCCAATAACTCATCAATGTTGTCATTATCAACTTCTGTAAATCATGATTTTTTGGTTAAGTCAAATATGATTTTTTTATATGATTGAAGTAGTTTCCTTTTTAACTTTGGTGCTTATAATAGGTTGTGGGGAGACATTCTTTTATCAAATGTTAAAATGTTAGTGATCTTGATTCAAGCATTGCCTATGAAATCAATAATTGTTTTGCTATTGAAGTCTTTCCAGAGATGTAGAATGGTTTTTTTGTTGTATGTCTATAAGATGCTGCACTAGTTATTAAAGATAATACATCTTGAAAGTTCTAGTGATTCATTGAACCATAGATTAAAGAAGAGATAATAAATCTATTATTACTTTCAGAGAAAGTTTCATGTTTGCTCTTTATTATATAAATTAATTAAAATTTATGTATTGTATTTTATAAATGGAATTATGTGCAGTGAAAGAAATAGTCTTTGTCCCTTCTGCATAAGGTTGGCAGATTATTTACAATTATGGTACTTCCAACATTCAAACTTTTTATGAACAACTAAGAAGTTAAGCCATTTAGGTATTTATCTTTAATAGAATTATATATAAAAAGATATCA
The DNA here is from genome assembly GCA_028023455.1 of Epiperipatus broadwayi. Lineage (NCBI taxonomy): Eukaryota > Metazoa > Onychophora > Udeonychophora > Euonychophora > Peripatidae > Epiperipatus > Epiperipatus broadwayi. The sequence goes on from JAQFVV010006397.1 coordinate 868,153, forward strand.
CAGGTTTATGCAATATATAAAAACATATTCATTGTAAAAAAAAATTTCAAAATATTTATCCTATGGCAAAAATATTTATTCTACAAAAAAGTAAGATGCTAAACAGATTCAAACAAATATAAGTTACATCAAATAATTAGTAATTCAGTAGAAACATCAAAGTGCAGATGTTATATAATTGTAATAATATATAAAAAAAACTTAAACCAACAGCAGAATGTCAGAGTAGAATTCAGTTGACCAAAAATATTGCAGAATGGATGTTAATAAGAAAACTCCTATGAAAAAATTGCTTGCTTTTCTCCAAAGTCTATGTCATCCAGAATACCAATATGTGCATCTAACATGTGAATATAACAAGCTATTATCATTCACTGAACCTATCTATAAAAACCTACCAAGCTATAAATGAATAATTATCTACTGAAACTTACTGTGCAACTCTTGTATTAAAACTTTATCATGATTTCAGCAGGAAAATCAATATTAAAATTATCTACAATTGAAGAGAAAAAATATTATTAGAAACAAGATTGTCAAAATAAAATCATTTACAGCACTAGGAAAATGCTGCATATATTTTATTATTTAGAAAAATGTGTTTTTTTATTCAACAGATATTACAAATGTTTTAAAATATTCATAAGTAATTATTTCTAAAGTTCAAATTATTTTAATATACGTCTATTATACTATTCATTTATTATTAAATAGTTACATCCATTTAAAAATTAAAAGAGCATTGCAAAATATCAGGTAAACTATATAATAAATCATCATTTTCTGTATGTGGGAATATTTGTAGATTATTCATTAGTTTGTTTAAACATTATAAAAGTCAACTCCTCTAGTGTATTATTAGTAACATTAATAGTAGTAGTAGTAGTAGTGGTGGTAGTAGTAGTAGTAGTAGTAGTAGTAGTAGTAGTAGTAGTAGTAGTAGTAGTAGCAGTAGCAGTAGCAGTAGCAGCAGCAGTAGCAGTAGCAGTAGTAGTAAGAGTAGAAGTAATAGTATTTTTTTATTTGATTCTTGTGTAATTAGTGTATTTGTTTGCTAGTGGCTGCTAAGATTGAGTGCTTGATTGATTGATTATACAATAATGATTTGCCACAAGTATTTAATTGCAATATAGCTTTAAATTCCAAGGAAACTGTATTCTCTATATTGTTTAGATACATATTCATTTTAATAAAATAAAGATAAACAAGTGTTTTTAAGAAAATGTTTTGGAAATTATTATTTTTTAAATAATTTTATATGCATCATGAAAACAAAAAACTTGTGTATTATGGTATTATTTCAGTTATCACATATGCTATTTTATTCAATTTTGGAATTTACTTTCCCTCTCCACATTTTCAATTTTATTGTTTTGTTGCTATTATGAAACTAATGTGTCTTCAATTTAGTTGAAGGTAAATACACCTTTACCCAGCTTAGTGATTGGATACTTAGCAATCTTTTGTAATAGCAATCATCATCAATTTATACCCATTACTTTGATTTACAATCGATTTTTCACTATAACGATCAGGAAAAAAATTTAAAAAAAATTTTTGGGCAGCCATCTTGAATTTTGCATCACTGATGACATTAGAGAATAGGTATTTGAAATTTATTTTACCCAAAAGCAAAAGTATATTATTGTAATACATATAGAGGTAATGACTTTGCTATAATTGTATAGCCCATACAATATTTTATTCATAAAACACAATGTTAGTGCTGCATTCAGTATTTTGAATATAGAACATATAAACTTAAAATATCTATAATACTATATACATATAAGTGTTGAATGTTTTTAAAAAAAATAAACTTTATTTAAATATAATGTATAGTTCTTGGATTATTTAAATAAAGTTTAGTTTTTCTAGACATTCAACACTTATATTAGATGATGAAAACAGTGCAACTAAAATCTCATCATCACAAACTTGTTCCTTAATTACATACACCCAAGTGGTTTCAAATCAAAAGAAAAATTTTTTTTTAAAAAAAAGTTTAAAAAGAAAAACAGATTGCATTTAAAATAAGTGTTAACGAATGAATACTTTTTCTACATGAATGGGGGGGGGGGATCACTATTACATTACTAAAAATATACAGTAAGAAAAATAAACTTAGCATACATTTTAGAAAATTAACAGGGTTTTTTTTTTAAAAAAAAATAAGTTGAATTTTTTTTTTCTAAAGTTGACCGTTTTACAATACACTATAAGTCTTTTGTTACTCTGGAGTACAGCACTAAGTCTTTATGTTCAATTAAATAATTTATAATTAAACATTGTTTTTTAATTTGAATAATTTCACATAAGTAATAAACATAAATGTACAGTAATATGTACCGTAATACAAATTTTAAAAAAACACTTCAGTATGGATTTTTTTTTTCATTACAATGAAAAACATCTGCAAAAGAATATAAAAACTCTTATGTTCAAATTTAGTTTCACTTTCTATTTCTTTTTGCTATTCTGTACTTTTTAAACAGTGAAAATATGCATTTTTTTCCTAGTGATATAAAACTTTTCTTTTTAGATACTGTATTTAGTCATCATTACAATATAAAAAATCAAGAAAATCTTTGAGCTTGGAAACCAATATGGATATTTTACATCAACAGGAACCAACCAATTTTTCCCCATAGACCCCCATTATAAATATGTATTCTGTATACAATATTCTTGCTTAACTATGAGTTTTGGAGGACCAATTGCCATCGCTAAGTGGGGTAAAGATGTAGAATGCTTTTAAGAAAAAAGGTGAAACCCCCTAAAGAAATATCTCCTTTTCTCAATGATCCAAGTATTACTAATGAAATCTAAATCAATAAACAAATGTATATGTATGCAAAATAATGATTCTTCTAAATATGGTCGTATAAACATTTCATAGTTTTGCATTCAATTTAAATATGACACATAAAAATAGTATACAACCCATTATGGTAATATATATATATATATATATATATATATATATATATATATATATATATATAACAAAATTAGGTAATCTAATATTTTACAATTTATTTACTTGAATATAAATTATGCATCAAGTTATGTTTTCTTCTTAATATCAAAATAGTATTATAAATAGTTTGAAATAAGTAAAAATATTAGTAGCTCCTGTTTTAGTTATCTATTGCAAAATGTAATAAAAAGGTAAATATTTCATAAACAATATTAGCACAGACTTTCACACTACCCACCATTCTCCACTCTATCTCATAAGACTGATACACTTGAAAACATATATGTTAAAAAGATAAATAATCACTAATATATGTATTCCATGCTAAACCAGCAATTGTCAGTATGTTCAGATTATCATCTCCACACATATATGCAATAAGTGATCAGATATATATTTAGATAGCCAATCTTCATACTTTAATGGACAGGTTTCAATCCACTCCACACTCCAACTTTTCAGTCATCCATCCAATTGAAAATCTGATAATGGAATGCTCAAAGGCTACTCTGAGGACGAGATCTTTGTCACACCCATGTTGACCTAAAGTCAATATGACCCCTCATGTACAGGACAAAATCCATTTAATACATATACAAGGGATGGTATACATCTCTAATATGTAATAACTGAAACACAGGTTTATTATATACCTGTATCAATATATGTAATATATAGGGTATATGAGCACAGACTTTCACACTACCCACCACTCTCCACTTTATCTCATAACACTGATACGCTTAAACACATATATGTTGAAAAGATAAATAATCACTAATATACATATTTCATGCTAAACAAGCAGTTGGTCAAGATTATCATCTCCACACATATATGCAATAAGTATTCAGATATATATTAAGATAGTCAATCTTCATACTTTAATGGACAGGCTTGACAATCTGATAATGGAATGCTCAAAGGCCACTCTGAGGCCGGGATCTTTGACACACCCATGTTGACCTAAAGTCAATGTGATCCCTCATGTAAGGACATAATTTATACAAGGGATGGGGAGACATCTCTACTATGTAATAACTGAAATACAGGCTTATTATATACATGTATAAATCTATGTAATATATAGGGTATACAGACTTTCACACTATCCACCACTCTTCACTTTATCTCATAACACTGATACAATGAACACATATATATTGAAAAGATAAATAATCACCAATATATGTATTTCATGCTATATCCGCAATCATCAGTTGGTCCAGATTATCATCTCCATACATACATGCAATAAGTGCTCAGATATATATTAAGATAATCAATCTTTATACTTTAAGTCAACATGGGTGTGATGAGAATCTCGGCCTCAGGGTGGCCTTTGAGCGTTCTATCATCAGATTTTCAATTGGATGAATGGTTGAAGAGTTGGAGTGTGGAGTTTATAGAAGCATCATACTTTAAGTCAACATGGGTGTGACGAGAATCTCAGTCTCAGGGTGGCCTTTGAGCGTTCCATCATCAGATTTTCAATTGGATTGATGGTTGAAGAGTTGAAGTGTGGAGTGGATTGAAGCCTGTCCATTAAAGTATGAAGATTGACTATCTTAATATATATATATATATATATTTTTTTTTTTTTTAAAGTAATATACGTAATTATATAATTGAATATTCGTAAATACAGTAACTAAATAATTAAATTTTTTTAATTATTTAGTTGCTGTATTTACAAATATTCAGTTATATAATTACATATATATATATATATATGAGCACTTATTACATATATATGTGGAGATGATAATCTGACCAACTGATGATGTTTAGCATGAAATAGGTATATTGGTTATTATTTATCTTTTCAACATATATGTGTTCAAGTGTATCAGTGTTATGAGATAGAGGGGGGAGTGGTGGGTAATGTAAAAGTCTGTGCTCATATACCCTATATATTACATATATTGATACTGTTATATAATAAGCCTGTATTTCAGTTATAAACAATATTGTATTTTGTATGCATGTTTATTTTGCTTTTTCATTAATTAATTCATTTGGATTGAAAAGTCAATTTACAATATTCAAAAACTAAATGATAGTACAAACTATTTTATATAAAAAAACAATTCATCAATTATTATTTCAGGGATTGTTGTAATTAATTTTATATATTTTTTAAAAGTATAGTAAATTATTTCATTTTTTAGGGAAAAACGAATTAATTCAAGATTTTGAATTTATGATAAAACATCAATTTTCTTTGTATTGGAAGATATGCTGGCATTATATAACCCCCTCTCTCTTATTAGTAAGTTTTTTAATCTTTTTTTTAAATAATTGCCATATGTTGTATACACAAACCTATATAAATACCTCTTAAATATATATAAAGGATCTGATGATACAGAATAATTTATTTGTCTGCCAGATCTACAATTTAGGATTCATGTCATGGCTAAGTAAATTCTTCTATAAGTCTTACAATTCTTTTTTTATTTATCTACAAAATTTCCAGACTATTTATTTAATCACTTTTATTCAACAAATAAATAATAATTGTTCTTAAGCTAGAAGCAAAAACAAGGATGAAATTAATACTCAACTTTTTCACAGTCAGTAATTGGAAATATTTGTAAGTGCAGGCTTTTTCTACACCATTCCTAGATGTAGGGCTGCTTAATCTTGCAGTGTTTCTGACAAAATAGGTAGCACTTGGGAAAAAATCAGTTACATGGTGTTACATTTAATTTGACAATGTACTGTTTATTAATATTTACATTAAATAATTCCTATCTATAAGTTATGATACATTAAAGGTATTAAATGAATCTATGATTTCATCTAGTTTCAGTTTAAATTTGATTTTGAGTTACATCACATGCTATAAAAGTTAACCCTATAACATCTAGGAGCACTTTAATAAATAATCATTTAAGTCATGCAGTTTTTTCCACCAAAAAAATGGAGAATATATTTACACTGCCATCATATGAAAAAGGAAATCATTTTGATTGTCTTGCATATACTTATAAACAAGTAATAACATAAATATTAATATAGAGAAAATAAAGACCCAATTATCTGATATAATATTTTATAAGAACAGCAAGATAAAGTCTTACAAATAGTTCTGCTCAAATCATTTTTAATCAACTAAAGAAAAACCTTTTGCTAACTACTAAATATATGATAACCAATTCAAAATCAATAACTTGCAAGAATGAATTAATTGTATTTAAACATTCAAAATAATAAAATAAGTTTAGCATTACTTCATTTCCCAAGGTAGAGCCTTAAGTATTGATGTTTAGTAATTTTTAGAAAAGCTCAAATCATTCAGTCTCTCAAATATGGAGTACTAAGATCAATTTCAATGTTAGCAATTTTGGCACTTAAATTTCTTATGAAGTCATTAGCAATAAAGCTATTTTGATGTTTATTATAGAGGTCCCTACCTTCGATTTTCAATCGCACATGCTTTAGGTTTATTGCCTTAGTAAATATATTTTATTTACTAATATAAACAACTGATAACTTATGGTTTGATATAAATTACATAATAATAGTAGTAAACAGCCATTAGTAAATGAGTATGGTCACTTTAAATTTTTAAAAAAAAAGGAAGAGGAAAAACTGTTCTAGAAATGATTTTTGTGATTAATATACAAACCAATCCGTGAACCACAAATATGATGAAAATGTTAATCTATTTTTTTTGATATTTTACAATGCTCTCTTTTAATTTTATCAGCATAAACTTTTTCTTTCTGAAATAGTTTAATATCATGATCAGTTGTAGCTCTCCAATGTATTCAATTCTCTACCACATCTTTTCAATGGAAACAATTAGCATAGTATAATGTCAAGATAATTCTTACCTTTCCCATAAAAACCATGCTGAAGTTCCCAATAAAATAATAGCCTTTTAGTAAGTCTTTCAATTTATTTTACATGTCCTGGATATGTGATTTTGAAATAGTGGACTATAACATATCATATTTAGCAAGATAAAGTACATATTGATTAGCTTTTTGATCATGCCATCATATAAGATTTAATGCAGCATCCTTAAACATGAACTTTCTAATGTCTTTATATTGCATCAATAGGATATCCAAGATTAACTTCCATACAATAAATTAGAGTTATTTCCCTATGATAAAATACTCTTAAACTTGTTAAAAGTAGCAACATCACATTGAAGTCTATGTGGTAGATAAACATCTAAGCCAACTTGTCTATTTATAACACAATCAAGGTATTTAAACTGTTTTATATTTTCATGTTTATAACCATCCATGCTAAAAACTGACGATGATTTTTCTTTGTCACTGGTTGATAAAGAACTTGAGGTTTTTGAACAGTTATTAATAAACCAAAATTATGTGTCACATCCAAAACATCAAAAATATTATTCCAATCATCTTTTAAACTGATAAAAATAACACTATTATCAGCATATTATAAATCAAGCATCCAAGAAATTCTTCTTTTTGCTTTTAGTCAGTTCAACTTAAAAAATTCTATCATAATGCCTATACTGCATTTTGATCTTAAGCTGCCTATAAATAATTCTAAAGTCATGTGTCATAAAATGTTGGACCAAACTACACATCTTTGTTTAACACAAATTTGTATTTTACATGTCTCAGATTTTTTGCCTACAGTATCAACACTTTCTCTCATTCCCTCATATAGAAACTGTATAATAAAAATAAATTTTGATGGATGCCAAATAATTTTAAACAGTGTTGTAGACCTGTTCTGTTAACTAAATCAAATGTCTTGACCAAGTCAATAAAAATAATATATAATTCATTCCTTTGCTTCTGATATTTTTTCTATTTGTCTGGCATCAAAAGCATATTTATAGAGTTCCTTGCTTCTCTAAAACTAAATTCAGTCTCTGGTAATTATTCAACCAAATTCCTATAAATGTTTTTGCTGTAATGAATAAATATTTGGGTCAAAAAGATAGATGGATTCATTCTATATTTTCACAAAGACTTATCTTGTGTTTGAAAGTGAGAGTATTCATTTATAGTTTAAAAATCTACACAGTGCATGTGCATTAGCTTTATGGCTTTAATATTACAGTTTATAAACATAGCACTATATAAAATAAATATTTCATGTAATAAATAACAAAAATGTTTCATTACAATTACTTCAATCATATCTATTTCCCTTGTTTTTAAAAATTGCAACAATAAAAGTATCCTTAAGATTTAGTAGCACAGGGATTCATATATACCTAAACATGCCCATGTTTTTAAACTAACACATCACTATATATTAAAACTGCTTTTTCAATTTTTAAAACTACAAAGAGATGTTTTGACATCATTAAACTGGATATATTTATCCAATTCTGAGTTAAATAAAATGCATATATTATTAAAAAATATCACCTTATTTCTTGTATTATTATTATTCAAAAGATGATTAAAATATTTTTTCAACCTGTTCAAAATATCATTGGCATCATAGTATGACAGGATCATTGTTAGATTTAATAAGATTGTGATAACATTTTTCAGGTACATTTCTTGCTTTTAATGCAACAAAAAGAAATTTGAATAATCAGGATTAGTAATTGTTTGTATTTCCTTTGTAGTTTTAATCCACCAATTATTTTTAAGTCTTTATTTTAATCATGGGTCTTTTGTCTTTAAACCTTTCATATTTATATGGAATTCCATATTTAATCTTTTATTCTGCCAAGTAAAAAATACCACAGTTTCCTTTAATTGTATTAAAAAAATTCATTGCCAGAAAACCAATCATGATTCTTCTTTTTAGTGAACCCATGAATAGATTTATTTGTGTCCATAACACATTTATAAAAACAATTCCATGCTTCAGTAATATGACAGACCTGAATATCCAAATTAGTAAATTAGTGTTTAATAGCTGTTGAAATTTAATATTTAAAATTTAGAAAAATTGTTAAATAATGTATATCAATTTGCTTGTGAATATTATTGAAATAATATCTATGTTTTAATATAACTACTGTTTTAATCTTGAAGTGTGTTAATATGTCCAACAATATGTTCTTTTAAGTGCTCATGTAGTATGAATTTTTTTTTGTATTCTGACTCCTAACTCTAATGAAATCTATTAAATGTCATTGTTTTGAGCATGGGTGCATCCATGATTATTTATTTAAAAAAATTGTATCTAAACAAAGTGCTTTTGATAATCAACTCATTTGTTGTGCTTAAATTCAGGAATAACAAACTATTTGATTTTACAGCAGAAACACCATTATTTTCAATAGTATTTCACCCTAGACTATTATCTGTACTAACATGTACATTGAAGTCTCCAAGAGAAAAAGTTGATCTTTAAATAGTATTACTATATTAATGCTGTCCAACAAAAAATAAAAGCTTTCCTCCTTTAAATTCTCTGAATGTAAAATTGAAGAATATGCATTAATAAAATGAGTACAAGTCCTATTGTGCAAAATCATTTTAAGATCATTAACTTTTTCAATGATACAATGATGAATTCCAACTATAGAAGATACAAAACCAACTATAGCAAATCCAGCATCATGCTTTCTTTTTTCAATGACTGATATGCCTATCCAAAAACATTTACATTCACCTATGAAGCATTCTTACTTTGGAAGGTAAGTTTCACAAGAGCTGTTATATTGATTTTAGATCTTGATAACTCCTTAGACATAAGTGCAGATAAAAATTAGATTTATAATACTTATATTTAGTATGAAATTTTACTTTGCCACTAATACTGATGTTACTTTTATAATAATAATATTTTTCTGAAATGAGTAATATTCTAGGCTTGACAGCCTAACCATGCTGTTTGAGACAGATGATGTTAGACCACATTTTAATATTTTCCATTTCTATGGTGTACTTTCTCATACAAAGATGACAAGTAAGAACTGTCAGCTTAGTAAGTCTATCCCTGTTATTACTTTCTTAATACTCAAGTGCTTAATCTAAAAAAACAGGAGACTGGAATCAGAAATGCTGTGTGTGTAGTTAAAAGCAAGAAATGATATAGTATATATACACACAATCTTTTTCTCACAGTTATTATAAAAATATGACTGATGGTATAATAGTCTCATGATGACCAGTTCTAAAATAACTGTAGTGACTATAAAAAAGAGAATGAAACAGAAAAAACTAGTTATAATGAAACAGTGTCTACACTTTGATAAACCAACATCCTATATTACAAGACTGCAGTAACTCTTTTGTCAGGTACTGTTTATTTTTTATTCACAGTTGAGTTTCATATGTAAAGGTTATTCCATCATCTGATTTCTATGTAATGTGGCAGTAGTGTCAGCATGGCACCATGAACATATGAGATAGTCTTTTATAAGAACAATTTAATAAAGTTTTACAAATATGACTCCCCAAATCATTATTTTTTGTTCACAAAAATATTGATTTTTTTTAATAACATATGAGATTTTATCATGTGTTTTGTGGAACATTATATAATGTGATCAAGGAATTATTTCAATTATATATTGTAATAGTGCATGAGATGTTGTGGTGTCATATAATCACTCATTTCATTGCCATCAGATTTCATTTCTAGAGGTTGCCACAGTAGGTGATGACCAATACATTTATTTGCACTGTTAATATTTTATTATCCATACCTAGAGCATATAAAATTTTTGAGACTTGATTCATTGTAATGGTCTGCTCAGTATATGCATTGCAATTATATTTTAAATAAGCACATGCTTCTCTTATCCTTAAGATATATTAGTAAAATCATTTATTTTTATTTTCATTTATATTTAATTTACAGAGAGAAGACAAATAGTTAAACTAAGTAAGCAAAATTGATTTTTATTTATTTGTATTACACATTAAACATTAAGCATTGAATAATTATTTAAAATATCACATGGATGAATAAAATAAGTATATACACACATTTATGAACTATCATTAATCACAATTATCAATATGCAGAGTGGTTTTCCACATTCTTTGCCCACCCATACTCTTTATAATAGGCTTAATACACTAGCCAAATCTCATAAAATTAATATCCATCTACCATTTCTTTTTCATCATCGTCACCTATAGTGATCTGCTGATTTGGAAGAATATTGTTTTTGGCCAAGAAGTATATTGACTTATTTAATGGTATGAATTAGGTTTAAAGATTCAGGTGCACTGGTCCCCCCAGGGCTTCTCACTGCAGAAAATCATAAGCTAAAAATTAGCCAGGGAATATTGGACAGGGAAGCATTGGATGGGAATTATGATGCCTAATCTTTTATCATCTATTGATTATTAGAACTTGCACAAAAATTTGGCTGCTGTTTTAATAGTTTGTGTACACATAAACACAAGTCAATCATGTGATGTTTTAATTGTTTAAATATGTTTTACATATAGGAATCTTGCAAAAAATTATTAATATATATATATGCAGAAAAGTACTGATATTTTTAGTATTTCTTTATAACAGAACTTAATCTTTTATCTGATGAAAACATGACCACTATTCTCTTTGTTGGCAATTTTTGTAATCATTCAACATTTGATTTTAATATTAGTTATAATCTGTATTTGAATTTAATAAATTGGACTAGATTTTCTAGAAATACAAGATTAGAAATTTCAAAATCCTAAAAAATCATATATGAACTTTGAAAATGTAAAATAATAATAATAATAATAATAATAATAATAATAATAATAATAATAATAATAATAATAATAATAATAATAATAATAATAATAATAATAATAATAATAATAATAATAATAATAATAATAATAATAATAATAATAATAATAATAATAATAATAATAATAATAATAATAATAATAATAATAATAATAATAATAATAATAATAATAATAATAATAATAATAATAATAATAATAATAATAATAATAATAATAATAATAATAATAATAATAATAATAATAATAATAATAATAATACATGATGCAAACAATTGACATTTTCTGATTGGAAGGTGTAAAAGAAAGTCAGTCCAAATGGTGAAAAAAAAAATTAAGATCCTTACTGAATGAATTTTTTTTTAAAATGTGATCAAACAAAAATGTGTAGTCATCATAAATACATCAAATTCTGTTATAATATTTAAAATTGCATTTATAATTTTTAAGGTATTACAAACATTATGGAATAACATGTTAAAAAAATACCTTAACAATCTTGCCACCATAGTTTTTGTTTAATGTTATATTGAATTTGTTAACTTATGTTTTTTTTTAATGAAACATATCCAAATAAAATCAAATTATAATAATATATACTTAATTATTTGTAGAAATATTGTGTAAAAATAATCATAAATATTTAAATAAATTACAAATACAATGCTTTTTGCTGATTGCTAGCAACAAAAAGCTTGAGTGTGTCCTTGCAAAAGATTTCTGCCAATAAGTGCTCTAATATATGTGGTCCAGATCTTTTGAAAGTTGTTTTGGCTGTTGACTTCTATACACTTCTGTCTTTAATAAATCAGTACAGTTTCTGCCATCAAAATGAACACAAAACAGGCAAAATATGCTATAGTTGTCTTGCATTAGTGGTTGAGAGATTAGCACAACAGCTTTGCACTTGCAGGCAATTGCCCAGGTTGCAGATTCACATCCCGGCCAATGCTATGACACTTAAAAAAAAATATGCTATAGATAGCTATGAGAAAGTAAAAAAAGTTGAAAATCTATCAGTATTTTCTTCAAAGATTTCCAGATAAATTATTTAGAAATTATTAATAGAAATGCTAATTTTTCTTTGCACTAAAAAGGAGAAATATGAATCAAAGTCTCCATTAATGAACAAAATACCACAAAATATCAAATTTAATCTGCATTGCTGCTAAGTAAATTTCAGACTACAAATGATATCTTATATCACTCTTAAAAAGAGTATTTGTTTTATATAAATATTGTCTCACATTTGATTTTTTGATTTTAAGTATCATTTACAATATGTAATAAAATGTTTATATAGAAACATTTTTAAAATGTAGCTATAAAATTACAAAAGAAAATCATTTGTATCTAATTGAATTCAGTTGATTGCTTACTTACAATTAATCAGTATAATGAAATAAATTTGCCTTTATTGTTGTTGTTACTTACACCAACTTTTGTAATAGTAGCCTTAAAAAGTAGGAAAAATCTGCCATTTGAAAAAAATGGGGGAAAAAATTACAGCTGTTTAGGCTGCAAAATATTACTTGACCTGAATAGGTGGACATAAAATTTAAATTATACAAGCTCCAATCAAACCAATTTGATTTTTGAAAAATATAGGTTTATTTAATAAGATTATAAAAGGGATATATGTTCAAATTAAAAAATAACATAAAATTAATGTATTTGAAAATTGATGATGGTAAAATATACCACATATATTTGTTGAGAGTTAAATGTACATAATTGATATATTTATTTCAAAACAATATCAGAAAATAATAAATTCTTACAACAGCTATATAAATATCTTTTTTTTTAATATACCGGCTTGGCCCATGACAGCTTGTCAGTTACACTGTCATAGCTGATTGGTTGAAATTTCGTTTTCTTTTTTAAATTACATAAAAACTATACACATGATATCAACAGAAATATGGGCATTTGATGCATCTTTAAAATATCTTTTAAATGCCATTTTTTCGATTGAAATCAGAAAAATTTTGAATTTTTTATTAATTTTTTTATAAACAGGCAGATTTATTATTTTTCTATTTTGGGCAAATTTTTAGTTTACACAAAGTAATAAAGGCAGAAAATTGTAATTGGCCTGATTATATAGTGAAAATGGGTTAAAAATATGCTGGTCATTCACATTCAAGGCCTATAATGGGATATGAACATAATCGCAGAATATATATTGTAAGTATATATTTTTAATTTTTTTAATAATATTTTTAATTTATTTTAATTACTTTAAAAATGTATAATTTATTAATTTGCATTTATATTGGTGTGTGTGTGTAGTATATAAATTATAAATAATATAATATTAAATCATTTATGCTCTTTATTATACAGTATATAAATTATTATTCATATGTACAGTAATTTTGTGTCTTTGATATTAATTTATTATGTCTATATGGTGTGTTTGTGCTTCATCTTGCTTGTTGTATAATAAGTAATGATTTACATATATAGAGAAGTTCAATGTAAATTTTAAAAACTAATAATCAAATGTACAGAAAGGTTACAGGTTGCAGTTGATAAAGCATTCAAAAAATTTCCTGGGCATAGTACCATGTGAAAATATAAACACTTTAAACTAATAAAGAGAGATTTCATATGATGTTTGTGCAGTAGTAGCCACAATGGTTATGTGTATACCACATGGAATTTTATGCAGGCAAAGAATAATTATGATTCTTGTTTATACCTATGCTGTGGAGTCCAGTAGTTTTGTCACAACTTGCAGCACATTATTTTCAAGTCTATAGCTAACAAATGAACTAGATGCAAATAAATTATATCTCTATGGGACAATAAATATAGTAAAATAGCATAACTGGTGTGCATAAATAATATAAACATCACTGATGTACCCAAAAAATATATAAAATGAAGAGATGAAACTCATTTTATCAATGATACAGACAATAGCCTACAATTTCTAATTTTAGATAGACAAGAAGCCAATTGCTATGATGACAAATGAATATCCATCTTCTGGAAATGATTTTTTTGTATCTTTTTATTAGAATGAATCTTTTTCTTATGGACAACTTTGAGATTTATCAACTTTTTGGGTACAAGATAAAAATGAAGAATTCTTATGTGAATACTTTTGGAGATTCTGAAGCTATGGATTATCTCAGGTAAAAAGTATTATATATGGTTTGAAAGATAATTTTGTGAAGAATACAAAGAAATTATCACTGAAGATATATAATGATTAATGAGAAATTATGAACAAACAATAAAGTAATAATTATGTCAGATGTTGAAATTTCTTTTTTTCCTTATTTTTTAAATGTATATCAGTACTTGTCTTAGAGCTGTTGTTTTCTTTAGTTTTTCTAGTTTCTATTAATGTAAATTCTTTTGCTCTATCTTAATTAAAACTGAAGTTATTATGAAAATTGTATCTCAGGTCAGTTTTTTTTTTTTTTAAATTCAATATGGTGCCTGCAAACTCAATCAGATACATAAAAAGCCTTTTTTGTTGTTGTTAACATAATAGTTTATTAACATTTGAAAAGGGCACCAAATCAGGTGCTGAAAAAGGCTTTTTATGTATATAAAAAAATTTGATATTTATATAACTGTTGTAAGAATTTATTATTTTCTGATTATTATTTTATGACATAAAGATATTTATTCTTTTCCAATTATTACAAAACATATTGTGAATTATTGATTAAAAAATTTTGATTTAAAAAAAACATTTACCCACCATATCTATGTCATGACACATGTATTAATATCTAAATGTGAAAATTATTAGTAATTCTATAGAAAAGATAAATTAATATAGCATTAAATGAAGTTTAAAAAAAATTATTAATTTATGTTTTTGTTAACAGCTAATTCCAGAACAACTTATTTTTATATTAAATGTACAGTTATAATAATCAATTTAAATAAGATTGAAACAAACAACTAATTAAGTAATTGTAAATATAATTAGTAGTTTGTTTTCAACTTTTTTTAGATTGATTATTATATTAAGTATATATCTATAACAACACTATGGACAAATAATTTTTAAACTGAATATTTGACCATTGTATATAAATGTAGGGGTATATATTAATATGAAATAAATCTAAACAAAATGTATAAATCTGAATTAACTTTTGTCAGCATTTGATAGTCATATAGCCAGATATATATTTTATATTATATCATGATTTTAAAAGTAGAGATAATGAGGTATGTAAAATTTAGTTGACTTAATTTTAAAATAATAAGTACAGGTCTGTGAATGGTATAAATGATGGTCTGTTTGTGATTCAGTCTACAAGATCATCGCAACTGGTATTTATTAGTAAATTATATAAACTATAGATCTTCTACAATACTCATAAATAACTAGATAATGAGATGGACTAATTCATTTAACCATTATGCCTCTTAATCACATATGCATACATATAAACTTCTTATATATAGATCCATTCTTCACTACTAATCATTACAATATTTATACATATATATATATATATACATATATATATATAAATTCCCATGTTAAAATTTGTCTATATATATATATATATATATATATATATATATATATATATATATATATATATATATATATTCACTAGATGGAGCTTACTAATAGCTCTAAACATGCTTTGTTTTTATAAGTTCCGAAAGAGAAAGAATTCAAAATCTCTATCATTGACTCTAACTCCAGACCAATTGGTTTTGAGCTTATGGCTCACCTCAGTGAAGGGCTGGGTCTCCAGAAACTAGATCTAAAATACTAACTCAAAAGTCAGCACTTATAAAACACATTTCTATCAATTTAAAAGTCTGAACTATTCGGACATGTAAATGTCTTCAAATTCAGCTTTGCAAACCAGATAGCTATATTGGTCTGAATTCAGCTCAGTTTCACCATATAGTAATAGCCTCTGCAATATAACATCACAAAACTTTTGGCACTTATAAAAACAAAGCTTGTTTAGAGTTATTGGTAAGCTCCATCTAGTGATCATTTAAATGCAAGCTTAAAAGCAAGTTACAAAATTTACAACTTGTTTTATTAATTATATATATATATGTATATATTGAAGTCATTGCTACATTTAAATTAATGGTAAGTGGCCAAGATTGGGCTCTTTACAATTTAAATTTGTACTTAAGTTGTTAAATACTCCAAATGTTAGCAGCAAGGAACAGAATATTTCTATCATAAAACAATGATTTTAGTCATTAGAATAAACCATAAAGTCAAGTCCAAATAAAAGTAAATAAATTTTGGTTGAAAATATATTACTTAGTTTTCTTTTTGTAAATGACAGGCTCTTTTCCTTTATATATATATATATATATATATATATATATTGTAACCGTAAATTCTGATGTCCAGCTAATGGCCATCGAAGGCCATTGCCCTCTCAACTACCTATCGTGTATGAACACGTTGCGGCACTAAAAATTGTGACTGCAAATTGTGTGGTCCCAATTACGTAATATAAGTGCACTAGGAATTGTAACTTCGATCACTAATCAATTCCTGCTGTACATTGTCAGCTATTAAGAGCTGTATCCAAAAGCATATCATGCTATCTATTTTATGCACCAAAGACCACAACTACAGACCAAACTAATGATCTAACATAAACTTTTTACACTTTAATTTGATCGCAGCCAGGGTGTACCGTGAAGACCTATCATAGTATTATTATAAAACACATTAAACAAATTATAAATGCAATGTTGTTACTTTTAAACCTTAATTTGCGATTTTTATTGTATGAGACCCGATGGCCGACCATGTACAAGATGGCGTAATTTGTGGAACTACATAAGATTATAAAATTTTATACCATCTATATGATTTTTAATACGAATGCTAGTCCAGGTAAAGCTTTGCAATAAATAAATATAAATACTTGGGTTCTTTTTTTATAGTTTACTATATCATTGAGACTCTTATTATACTGACAAATGACAATTTAAAAACGTTAAGTAAAGATATTCAATCATGTCATTATTTGGTAAATCTGTTTACGAGTTTAATAATTCATTTATAATTTTATACTAGAATCAACTACGCAAAGCCACAATGATTGAAAAGGTAATGGGATTTTATTGTACCTTACCAATCATAAACTACCAAAGACGAAAAGCATCTTAATGTTTTCTCAAAAAATATTAATAAACTCTTATATCATGTAGACAATAGTATGTACTTCAATGTATGCTCTTCAATGTATGCTCTATCCAAAGTTTATGATTTCTGATGTTATGAATGACACATAGCAACGGCACAGTAAGTTTAATTATAAATCAACGTTTATTTACAAATTTATGAACAATAAGTAATTAATTTCAATATTCTAAATAAAACATAAATAAACAAATAAAATAAATAAATGATAATTCCATTGACTTTCTTCAATAACATCTCATAGGTACAGTTTTAAAATCTAATCATACCTTATTTCAATCTAATATAATGAATATTGATGAGATTATACGAAATTCAGCATCAAACTCATGAAATATTTAACGTCATTTCCAGATTCAATAAATCCCTACTGTACACCTATAATAATATAATAAATAATATGATGTCTGTATGATTTAGCTATAATGTAATCATTAATTAAAGTGACAATTTAAACTTACGTTCCGGTTAATAATAATCAACCAACAGTTAATTATTATGAAGTACTTGAATAGAATGTCCTGCTACCATTTAATAATCTAACCGATAAATTATGCTTACAAATGAAGAAGATGATTTAGCAGATTAACTAAAATACTTTGCCCAACTTATATCTGTGAAGCAAAACATATTCCTGTGGATGCATTCATCTACACGTAGGAATTAAATAATACTAAACGTTTTGTGTATTTAAACACCATCATAAAGTAATACGTATAATCACACAATTCCACGGATTAACCACCAGCGCAGGAATGTGTGTAAAATACAAAAATGGCAATTAAAATAATCTGCGGATACATTATTATTTACTTCACATTAGAGTGCAAAATCATCCTCCTCAGTTCTTCTGACTATTCAGAATACACTAACACTTTAGCAAATGTGGGTTCTTGCATAATAAAATGTTACGCTAATCAGGACAACTAATGTACTACTTATCTTGCTTAAAATAAACATGTGTAATATAATATAAGTAATATTGGCATAGGAATATAAATCTGGAAAGACTCACAAAACATCTCACAAAGATTGATATATCTCATGAATTCATTTAGTACTTTTAAGCTTTTCCACAAGCGCTATTCTCTTGAATAAATATTTTATTCAACCCTTATTAATTTAAACTTAATAAAATATAACTTATGAACTTCATATGCAAGTTCATATAATGATAAAATTAAATTAATGTATTATTCATCAAATATATAAAATTTAACGGTGTGTGTGTGATAAAACTAAATGTAAAGCATTTTATAGTTCAATACATGAATTTTAGCAGATGTGTGTATCACAAATTGGATTGTATAGCATTTTATAACTCCTAATGTGATCCGTGGAATCCATGTACGATGTGTAGAATAATGAGTATACGAGGTAATAGCTATAACTGTAGTTAAATTCCATACATGCAATTCCATCCATTTGATTAGTTATTATAAGCAATATTAGATTAACGATTTTGTGTGGCTACATAAACATGAAACAATTTCAGAACATGGTACGCAGAATTTAAATGAAAATGTTTTTCATAAAGTTATTAATCTCTACATTTCTCTATTAAAAGTGTTCCAAGTCTATCACATCCATGCAAATATTTATTTATCCACACGTTAATCCAGGAATACTAATTACAGCAATTAATTTATTCATTTCAAACCGATGATAAAATTATAAAATAGCTTTGATTAATTATTTGAAAACTGTTTATTATCCAAATGTTAAACAAATTAACTAGCAAATATTACTGGCATTGTAAAGTTAAATATCAATCAATATTATATTTTATTAGAATTAAAAAACGGAAATATTAAAATATTTTGATAACTTTAACGTTTTACTTTAACTTAAAATTCTTCTTTTTTTAAAAAACAAATTTTCATATTCATAAAACTTCTGTAATTAAAATACTTATTTAATTTTTCCAAATTGTAGAATAATAAATATTTCAAAACATACCAAAATCCTGTATTTAATTCTTTCAAACTTAAACTGGGAAGCTCCGACATTTTAAAAATGTAATATTGGAAAATTTATTACCGGTGATTCGATCCACTTGGCCAGCCGACTTGAACAGACTTTTAAATTTAGCAATTCATCTTATAATTGATTACCACTATGTTATATTTATGTTTATAGCAAGTTTTGTGGTAATCCGTTTACTTATAAACTATTTTAAAATAAGCTTATCAAATTTACACCATTTGCCTTTACCATTGTCTTTTTTTTCTCCCTCTAAAAGCAAACTAACAGACGATGTTCCTTTAAATTTGCGCTCTTTTCTTTTTTAGATTGAGGCGCATACGTAATTACTGTATTTATTTTTAATAATTTATTTTAATTGAACAAATGGTTTTTTGTTAATTCAATAGAAATAATAATTTAAGATCATTTTAAATAAATAAAAATAATATTATTATTTTTAATAATATTTTACCAAATTTTAATGTGTTGTAAAAATTTAAAAAAAATTAAACGTTTTGATATAAGTTAGTATATGGGAAGAAGCAAATTTAAATTTATCAAAATAATATAAGAAAGTAATCTGTTCAAAGTGCAGTTCAAGCCAATCAAATCACCAAAAGAAGAAAGAGAAATTTTTATATTAGTTACATCAATTAATATATTTTATACTAAAATATATGGTTACAGTTTACACCCCCCTACGGAAAAAATTTATCTTTCTTTAGAATTCCATTTTATAAAATTCTACTAAGGTACATCATAAGACACTATTTTTATTATCCTATCTATAATTTATCATCAATCTGAATATGGTATAACATTTATACAACATAAATCCTACTAATTTATTGAAGGTACAGGTTTCAAACTATGTGCATTGTAGGTGCCTCGGATCCCTTCAGGGGTTGAGAGCATAAATGCATTCTCTCCCACCTGGCTTTCAATCATGAAAGGTCCATTATACAAGCTTAAAAATTTTCTAAATTCGTTTTTCTTTAAGTTGCTAACATGAGGAACTTTTCCATGAGGCCCTCTCTAGTTTAATGTACTACTTTTAACATTTGTCTTAATATCCTTTGTGTGAGGTGGTTTAATTCCACTAACATAAGGTTGATTTCTATCTTGGGTCTTATTAATTAGACTAGGTTGACCATTAACTCTATTATAAAATTTTGGTCGTTTATAACTACGACTCCTACTCTCGTATCTTTTATCACGATAAGGACTTCTTATTGGAGCAACATTAACATTAGCCATGGAACAGTTATGAGAAGCTCTAGCCTCCTTTCCACCTCTATATCTGTTTTCCAAGTCACATTCACTTGTCTCAAGTGCATCCAAGATCTCTGACACCTCATCAATTGTATACTTATCTGCAGCAATCAAAACTTGTTCAATCTGTTTAGGTAAGTTATGCCTTAAGATCCTGACTATATGATGCTCAGATAATGGGAAAGCAGTTAAAGTTTTAAGTTTGACCACCTGTCCATGAAAAAATTGAGTATAGCTACCTTTATTAGCATTATACTTTTCTCGAGTGATTTGATAACGCATGTTATCCTGTCGATCCTCACCCCAGAAACTTGACATTATTAAATGTTTAAAATCTCCATATGTTTGAGGACAATCAAAC
Source organism: Epiperipatus broadwayi (assembly GCA_028023455.1). Lineage (NCBI taxonomy): Eukaryota > Metazoa > Onychophora > Udeonychophora > Euonychophora > Peripatidae > Epiperipatus > Epiperipatus broadwayi. Next base: position 889,572 of record JAQFVV010006397.1, read on the forward strand.
AAAGACTGCCACCAATCTTTTGCAGCAGCATAAAGATGGTTGCTGGAGTTAGCCAGTTTTTCTCTTTCTGAAAAAGCACATAAAGTAAACAATTCCTCCAGATTTTGAAGAAATTCTAAAGGGTTTTCCAAATACTCCCCTTTAAATGGCTTAATCTTTAGAAATTTAAGAGCTGTAGATCCACCCATAGACATATCTGTTCTTGACATCATTGGCTACAGATCCAATTCCTAATGGTTTTTGGAGAATGGGAGTTGTGCGGATACCAGTAAAATTATTATCTGATACAACTACTTCTTTAACAGAGGTCTCTGTCCCATCCACATAATACTTGGTGTTTTGACCAATGAAATTATCGTTTTTCTCTTGAGCCTTTTGAATTTCTAACACTTTCAGCTGAAGATTTTCAATCATTGCCTCTAGTTTCTGCCCTTCTTTAAACTCATTTGATTCATTTGGCCACTCTTGACCTTTATCCCTCACTTCCTTCAACTCTTTTTGCATCATTTCTAAATCTCCACTAAATTTAGCATTAGTCTTTTTTAATTCTTTATTTTCTACTTTAGACCTATTGATAGTTTCCTCCAAAATCTTTTTAATGCTACCCAATTCTGCTGTGCTTTCTGTCACAGATTCACTCATGGATGTAAATATGCCTTGTTCAAAAGTTGAATGACTCTCATTCATATTCTGAAGTTTAAATTCCATTTCAGTTTTAATTTTATCAATAGATTTAGCAGATTGAGACTCTACTTCTTGAACTTTATAGTTCATTTCATTAACTATTTGTGCCAACTGACTCCTTGAGTCTCCCATTGCCACATCAAGCACCTTCAGTTTAGTGTCTACATTCTCCTCGTGGGTTATAAACTTATTTCCAATTTCTTCTATCTGAACTTCTAAGTGCTTTTTATAATCGAAGAAATTAGCCTTAATTTCTTCTAATTTAATATCGGATTCCCCTTTAGCTGCCTTACAACTACTCTCTAAGGATTGAAATTTTTGATTAAATTCCTCTACTGTTTTTACTCTAGCAGCTTCTATTTTTTCTTCCACAAATTCCTGAACTTCAGCCATTTTATTCTCGAAACTATCTAATTTTTCAGACATTTCTTTTTGATAAATAGACTGTTCATTCAATTTTTCAGTCATCTCCTTTTGATAAATAGACTGTTCATTCAATTTTTCAGTCATCTCTTTTTGATAAATAGACTGTTCATTCAATTTTTCAGTCTGTTCATTCAATTTGTCAGTCACCTCTTTTTGAGAAATAGACTGTTCATTCAATTTTTCAGTCATCTCTTTTTGATAAATAGACTGTTCATTCAATTTTTTAGTCTGTTCATTCAATTTTTCAGTCTGTTCATTCAATTTTTCAGTCACCTCTTTTTGAGAAATTAACATCTCTTTTTGAGAAAGAGATTGTTCGTTTAATTTTTCAGACTGTTCATTCATTTTTAGAGACTGTTCATTCATTCCAATCTCTATGCGTTGAAGCATTATCATAAACGATTGTTGGAAATCAAAATCAGGAACTTCTTGAGTTGTCTCAGGATAATTAAGTTCTTCAGAGTCACTCATTTTGAGTATTTTATAATAACTATTTCAATATTTTGTGAAACCAAGCTTTTACTTTCCTAAATATATGTGTTTTAATAACAGTAATCAATGAAAATCTTGTTCAAGCTGACCAACCACTAAATCCTCACCACCAATAATCTATCCCAGATGGTATATATCACATTCACACTAAAATAATCTGAACCCCCACTTCAAATACTTACAGTATTACAACAACTACTTTATCAACCCTTGATAATTTCAACTTCTCCCAATTCAATCATAAATATTGGCATATCCTGGAATACGATTGCTATGGTCATCAGAAATCTATATAAGTAATTTGGAGAAATATATCAATAAAACATACAATATTTTATCACCATGATAGAGCATTTGTCACATGATAATATTCTTGTAATATGGGAAATTAAAATTGTAATCAACAATCATTAATTAATTCAGTTCACATATTACCATTTTGTACTCTGCAACAATCAGTTAATCAAGTCGCATGTTCATAAAGTGCTAAAAACTGTAATTGCACACTTATAATGACTGTATAACCTCAATATATCGGGCCGATAAAATTGTAACCCTAACATATCGAGCCGACCACGTTGTGCGCCAAAATTGTAACCAACCGCTCGCCCTCTCAACTACCTATCGTGTATGAACACGTTGCGGCACTAAGAATTGTGACCGCAAATTGTGTGGTCCCAATTACGTAATATAAGTGCACTAGGAATTGTAACTTCGATCACTAATCAATTCCTGCTGTACATTGTCAGCTATTAAGAGCTGTATCCAAAAGCATATCATGCTATCTATTTTATGCACCAAAGACCACAACTACAGACCAAACTAATGATCTAACATAAACTTTTTACACTTTAATTTGATCGCAGCCAGGGTGTACCGCGAAGACCTATCATAGTATTATTATAAAACACATTAAACAAATTATAAATGCAATGTTATTACTTTTAAACCTTAATTTGCGATTTTTATTGTATGAGACCCGATGGCCGACCATGTACAAGATGGGGTAATTTGTGGAACTACATAAGATTATGAAATTTTATACCATCTATATGATTTTTAATACGAATGCTAGTCCAGGTAAAGCTTTGCAATAAATAAATATAAATACTTGGGTTCTTTTTTTTATAGTTTACTATATCATTGAGACTCTTATTATACTGACAAATGACAATTTAAAAACGTTAAGTAAAGATATTCAATCATGTCATTATTTGGTAAATCTGTTTACGAGTTTAATAATTCATTTATAATTTTATACTAGAATCAACTACGCAAAGCCACAATGATGGAAAGGTAATGGGATTTTATTGTACCTTACCAATCATAAACTACCAAAGACGAAAAGCATCTTAATGTTTTCTCAAAAAATATTAATAAACTCTTATATCATATAGACAATAGTATGTACTTCAATGTATGCTCTATCCAAAGTTTATGATTTCTGATGTTATGAATGACACATAGCAATGGCACAGTAAGTTTAATTATAAATCAACATTTATTTACAAATTTATGAACAATAAGTAATTAATTTCAATATTCTAAATAAAACATAAATAAACAAATAAAATAAATAAATGATAATTCCATTGACTTTCTTCAATAACATCTCATAGGTACAGTTTTAAAATCTAATCATACCTTATTTCAATCTAATATAATGAATATTGATGAGATTATACGAAATTCAGCATCAAACTCATGAAATATTTAACGTCATTTCCAGATTCAATAAATCCCTACTGTACACCTATAATAATATAATAAATAATATGATGTCTGTATGATTTAGCTATAATGTAATCATTAATTAAAGTGACAATTTAAACTTACGTTCCGGTTAATAATAATCAACCAACAGTTAATTATTATGAAGTACTTGAATAGAATGTCCTGCTACCATTTAATAATCTAACCGATAAATTATGCTTACAAATGAAGAAGATGATTTAGCAGATTAACTAAAATACTTTGCCCAACTTATATCTGTGAAGCAAAACATATTCCTGTGGATGCATTCATCTACATGTAGGAATTAAATAATACTAAACGTTTTGTGTATTTAAACACCATCATAAAGTAATACGTATAATCACACAATTCCACGGATTAACCACCGGCGCAGGAATGTGTGTAAAATACAAAAATGGCAATTAAAATAATCTGCAGATTAACCACCAGCACAGATTAGAGCCCTTTAACATTCTACAAACGACATTATTATTTACTTCACATTAGAGTGCAAAATCATCCTCCTCAGTTCTTCTGACTATTCAGAATACACTAACACTTTAGCAAATGTGGGTTCTTGCATAATAAAATGTTACGCTAATCAGGACAACTAATGTACTACTTATCTTGCTTAAAATAAACATGTGTAATATAATATAAGTAATATTGGCATAGGAATATAAATCTGGAAAGACTCACAAAACATCTCACAAAGATTGATATATCTCATGAATTCATTTAGTACTTTTAAGCTTTTCCGCAAGCGCTATTCTCTTGAATAAATATTTTATTCAACCCTTATTAATTTAAACTTAATAAAATATAACTTATGAACTTCATATGCAAGTTCATATAACGATAAAATTAAATTAATGTATTATTCATCAAATATATAAAATTTAACGGTGTGTGTGTGATAAAACTAAATGTAAAGCATTTTATAGTTCAATACATGAATTTTAGCAGATGTGTGTATCACAAATTGGATTGTATAGCATTTTATAACTCCTAATGTGATCCGTGGAATCCATGTACGATGTGTAGAATAATGAGTATACGAGGTAATAGCTATAACTGTAGTTAAATTCCATACATGCAATTCCATCCATTTGATTAGTTATTATAAGCAATATTAGATTAACGATTTTGCATGGCTACATAAACATGAAACAAGTTCAAAACATGGTACGCAGAATTTAAATGAAAATGTTTTTCATAAAGTTATTAATCTCTACATTTCTCTATTAAAAGTGTTCCAAGTCTATCACATCCATGCAAATATTTATTTATCCACACGTTAATCCAGGAATACTAATTACAGCAATTAATTTATTCATTTCAAACCGACGATAAAATTATAAAATAGCTTTGATTAATTATTTGAAAACTGTTTATTATCCAAATGTTAAACAAATTAACTAGCAAATATTACTGGCATTGTAAAGTTAAATATCAATCAATATTATATTTTATTAGAATTAAAAAATGGAAATATTAAAATATTTTGATAACTTTAACGTTTTACTTTAACTTAAAATTCTTCTTTTTTTAAAAAACAAATTTTCATATTCATAAAACTTCTGTAATTAAAATACTTATTTAATTTTTCCAAATTGTAGAATAATAAATATTTCAAAACATACCAAAATCCTGTATTTAATTCTTTCAAACTTAAACTGGGAAGCTCCGACATTTTAAAAATGTAATATTGGAAAATTTATTACCGGTGATTCGATACACTTGGCCAGCCGACTTGAACAGACTTTTAAATTTAGCAATTCATCTTATAATTGATTACCACTATGTTATATTTATGTTTATAGCAAGTTTTGTGGTAATCCGTTTACTTATAAACTATTTTAAAATAAGCTTATCAAATTTACACCATTTGCCTTTACCATTGTCTTTTTTTTCTCCCTCTAAAAGCAAACTAACAGACGATGTTCCTTTAAATTTGCGCTCTTTTCTTTTTTACATTGAGGCGCATACGTAATTACTGTATTTATTTTTAATAATTTATTTTAATTGAACAAATGGTTTTTTGTTAATTCAATAGAAATAATAATTTAAGATCATTTTAAATAAATAAAAATAATATTATTATTTTTAATAATATTTTACCAAATTTTAATGTGTTGTAAAAATTTAAAAAAAATTAAACGTTTTGATATAAGTTAGTATATGGGAAGAAGCAAATTTAAATTTATCAAAATAATATAAGAAAGTAATCTGTTCAAAGTGCAGTTCAAGCCAATCAAATCACCAAAAGAAGAAAGAGAAATTTTTATATTAGTTACATCAATTAATATATTTTATACTAAAATATATATATGAAAATGCATGTAAAACTATATGGGAAAATGTACACATTTTTTTCAAGAAAAGTGAGAGAACTCTGCAACTGGATTATTAAATTTATTGTTTACAGTGTTACAATCTTTGCTAGAGAAAAAGTATTTTTGAATGTCATAATAGATACATTTTTCTAAAGTCAGTTGGTTATTGTAGTTTAGATATAATTCATGATTGAAAAGTATGAGATGTAATACCACATTAGCTAATACAAGTAATCAAAGAGATTTTAAAGGTTTTTAATTTACTCATACATTGTTGAGCTGTCATTTTGTTCAGCATTAAACTTTTGCTGTTATTTCATAAAATTCTTTCTATCTATCTCTCTTGGAGAGAAAGCTCCAAAGTCAATGCAATTTGATAATTTCTTAAAACTAATACAAAACTAAATAAGAAGCAGCATGAGAATAATAAAAACTAATTATTTTTGGACTTCATGTAACTTTTATAACTGCTTTTTGTCACCTAAAATGGAATTTTATAAACAAGAGAATGTTAGTTATTAAATACACAAACTCTCCTTTACCTATTTAATCACATTCTTTAATTACATTTTGATTCTTTTAATTTTCCTTAATCAAATCTGTTTAATAAAAAAAAAGCAAAATAAACATATTTGATCACAGCAAAAACTATTTTAAATTTTATTTAAAATTCAAAGTAGTTTTATATATACATTATTTAAAATACTATTTAAAATTTTTTAACACATATACCACCCAATATATATATATATATATATATATATTGTGATGATCACACATACTGTGATCACACATGTGTACATTTTATATATATATCGTATAATATTAAATGTGAGTTTTATATGTAAATTAATACATAGAAAATTGGATAAGAAATGTAGAAAAGAAAAGAAATTTATTTTAAGATAGTGTTAATTAAAAAATCAAAAAATGGTGTAGTTGAGGAATGCAATTAAAAGCAGAATCAATTATAGTAATTAAATAAATCAATTATTTTTATAGCGCGATGTTTTATAAACTGTAATAGCTAAACAGCATTAAGCTGTGCACATGCGCTTTGCAGATTTTAACTATAAATGACTGAATACAAACACTTCAAACACATGATAAAGTCTTTGGGAAAAGATAGAATCAGTCATTCGGGCATGTAAAGGTGATTTAAAGTGATTATTTAATAACTTCACGCTTTCACTTTCAGACACTTAAGATTTGCCCATACAAAAGCGTTTGGGTTCGAAAAGATAGATGGCCATTCTATCTTTTCCCAAAGACTTTATCATGTGTTTGAAGTGTTTGTATTCAGTCATTTATAGTTAAAATCTGCAAAGCGCATGTGCACAGCTTAATGCTGTTTAGCTATTATAGTAATTAAAGAAATTGAATGGAAGGAAGCGAGCGAGATTCTTATCTTTCATCTTCCAAAGTCAACTTTTTAAAATGTAAGAATAGTAAAGTTAAGAAAATATTAAAACAGGATAATCGAAGTTGATGATCAAGTCTTGAAGGAAAAGTAAATAAAAAATGGGTTAAATGATTGCAAAGTCAACAGTCATAAAATTCGATCGTAGTTATAAATAAAGTAAATAGATTTATAAAACAAGATAAAGATCATCTCTTCAAACTACACATTTGAATGTATGAAATATATGTATAGCTATGTAATGGAAAGAAAGATAGTGTGTAAATAAGAAAATTATTTTATTAAAAGAGAAATGGAAAATTAACCAAAAACCAATATTATGGAAGTAAATAAAAAAGAAATAAAAAAAAAAAAAGAAAATTTATGTATTTTATGAGAGAAAGTAAAATAAAAGGTGTGAAATGTATTTAATGACATTCCAATGAACAATAAAAGAAGATAAGAAAAAGATTCTGGAACAGGACATTAAGTAAGATGTTGTGAAGGAAAGGAGCCATGTTTGACTTTTTCTTGAGAGTCTGCTGAGCTGAAATACAGATTGGTTTGAGAGCTGTGTTTTTTTTTTTATATGAACAAAATGTACCAAGAATTTGAAGCATCGAGAATGCAGGGGTAAGGGCCACAGACAGATGCCAGTTGATCTATGCCCACCTTGGGTGTAATGTCATCTCACCCATGAAGTAAAAGCAGAGATAGCACCTGCAGGATGGTTCACCTCCCCTGTTATTAAAGCTGCAAAGAATACGACAGAAGTAAGCTGCATGAAGGAATCTGAGCCGGATCCCAAGAACTACCATCTCTCCAAAAGAAGTGGAATAATCCACATGATGGTTAACTAATTATTCGTCGAAGTCCAGAAAAACCCAGGTAATTAAACTTTAAATATATATCACGCTTGCACACACTTTCTTAAAATGACCAAAAGAAATTAAAATGCAATTACAACTGTAAATCTTAGTGAATCAAATAATTAGTAGGTTTTCTTTATTAAATAATACGTGGAGAAAAGGACTGTAAGCTTTAGAATATCTACATATAAATTAATAACAACTATTATTTAGTGTGAAGGGTTAAATTAAATGTAATCTGTATTATTCTAATGATTTCTTATTTTATGTTTTAAATATTATATCTTGTGTTTATTTTAGTGTATTGTATTAAACAGTATTTATTAATGAATAGCTTTTTATGTCTCATCTTTCTTTTCCACCATACTAATTAGAATGATATACCCATAGTGTTTATCAACTACTAAGTAGACATTAATTCTAGTAAGAGGTACATGTGTCAATCTGGTACAGTAACATTAAATCTCATAAATTTTATGAACATTTCAAGCGCTGGATTTTTTTGTAATTAAATCATTCTTATGAATGGTGTATCCAGCAGCCGAGGAGCATCTGGTTGGGAAAAATAAGACTGGAATATTACATTTGTAATCTCAGTGTTCGATCAGGAATATAGACTTAAATAATTAGTCTATATTTGCTTCTTGCTTGACATGATATTTGTGTCGAGTAAAAGTTAAAGTTAGAAACTTTTTTATGAGACAAAATGTAAAATCTGTTACATTTTGGGGGCCTGTCCAGGATAGATTTGCTGTACAATTATTAGTCAGGTGTCGGGTAGAATTTTGTTGGAAAAAAAATTGTTTATATACAAATTAATTCCAATAAATTGGTTTGGTGAGAGGCGAGGACGTGAGGGAGAGTTTTTTTTTTTTTTGCTTTACAGTTCGCTATCTATGTTTCAAAGTCATATGTGTAGAAGAAAAGAGAAAGGAAGAGGGAAAATTAACTGTGTGAAAATCTCTTGAAGTTTTTTTTTTTTTTGGTTATATTTATTGTTTAAGGTAAAAAAAAAATTATATACGTATCTTATATAACGACAAATATATATGTTATCTCTATGTAATTGCGGTCAAATAAAGAGAAATGTATTGAAATTAATATAAATTGGGAATAGATTTTTTTTTTAAAAAAAAAAAATTTATCGATAAGTCATAAATATAGTGAGATAAAGAATATCAGTGAAATCAAAATAAATTATATACGTGTCTTATTTCAAACAGTCATAGTGGGATAGAAATTATTGATAAATCCTAAATATAGTGAATCAGAATATGATAGTCAAACCAAATAAACTATATATGTGTGTTTTGTAAAGCGTTGTAATAGAATAAAGTTATCGAGAAATTATATATATAGTAGAGTAGATGGTAATCGTCAGGAAACTAGACATATCAGGGAGAGGAAGTGAATCTAAGGCAGGTAGGCAAAGAACATGAGCAGGTGTGTTTGGGATTAACTGGTGTACCAAACACCAATCATAAAAGAAAGGAATTAAATTAGCGAATAGAAATAAAAGGGTAAAGAACAAAAGAGAATCAGTATAGTGGAAATACATAATAAGGATTACTTCATAAACATTAAAGCAGATTCATGCACATGAAAGCAAAAACAAAGATGGATGTCCAAAGTGACGGAGAGGGAAGTATTAGTAGTAAAAAATAAGCTGAACAAACTGAAGATTTTAGTAAAGATAGAAAAATGGAAGATAGTAATGAAGACAAAAGGGAATGTAATGTAGAAGGCAATGACATGATGAGTATGTTAAAGGATATAATAAAAAATCAGCGACAATTTGCTAGAGAAATAGATGAGAGAGAGAAGCAAAGGGAAGAAGCAAACAAGAAAATGCTGGAAGAGTTATGTAAACAAATAACTCAAACTGTCAATCAAAAAATTGAAGAATTACATGAAAATTTTAGGCAAACCACTTGTCAATTGGCAATCACAAACAAAAGGATGGATCTCCAAGCTGAGGTACTTGAGAAATTTGAGCAAGGAATTATGGGAAAGTGGGATAGTACAGTGCAAGAAATCAGAGGGAAAATAAGTGGAAAGGTGACAGATGTGTAAGATAGATTAGAAGTAGTATGCCAGGAAATAGAGGATTTCAAAGTAGAGCAGGGGGAGAAAATTGTGGTGATAAAGGAAAACGAAAGAGGCATAGAAGAATTACGACTAGACATAAATCAGCTAGCAGTAGCAATAGAGAAATTAGGGTCAAAGATAGAGAAAAAGGAGAGTGAGTTAGAAAATATGATAGGGATAAAAGAAATTAATAAAAATAAGCAGAAAAAAACTAATGAATGCATGCCAGCAAGTAAGAGTAATATTATAAGCAACAACTTGGCTACAGTTATTCAATTTTTGAAAATACATGTTTTCTCTGGTCATCTAGGGGAGAGTCCCATGGAGCACCTTAACAGTTTGGAAAGATATTTTGTGTTGAATAACTAGACGAAGAAGCTTTTGCATGCAGCCATTTGCAGAGTGCTTCACAAGCATGGTGGGACTCATTGTTCATAAAACCAACAATGTTTATGGGATATAAGGCAGCTTTGCTCACCAGCTACTGGAGTGAGGAACTCCAAGAAAATCTGCAGCATGAGATCTTACAAAATAAAAGGAGACCGGGAGAGCCATTTTCTCCATTCTTTCATCGACAGGTGGTGAAAGTACGTGCACTGACAGCTAACCCTCTGTCAGAGAAACAAATTATTAGGATCATCAGGCATAATTTTTCACACAATGTGAAGCAGTTTATTATTGGCACTGAAAGACAAACTGTCAAACAAGTCACCGAACTGCTTAATGCATTTGACAGTACAAGGTCTAACAATAACGTTGATGATCGGGAATTCAAAAAACCGATTAAAGATCCAGTGGTAAATGGGGAGCAATCTAACCATCAACGAAGCTACTGGGAAGTCAAGGAGAGATATTTGGATGGAAATTATCCAAAAGGACACTGAGACATTAGTAGACATAGGGATAGTAGTCCATTTCCCAGCACCAATGGATATATGTCAAACAAAAGGAGTAATAAAAACCTCCAAATAAAATCTAGTAACAAAAGGAAAATGTAATCAGACAAACCTATTGGATTGACCAACTGATAATGGCATTGGATTATGAATAAAAAACTTAAAGATCAATGTAAATAAAAGAAATTTAATGGGAAGAGAGGATGGAAATAGTAAGAAAATTTTAAATGCGAAGTATGAAAAAACAAAATGAAGTCATGTGAAAACAAACCAATTTGTAATTTATAATAACAAACTCCTAGTGTAAGCCTGTCAAACACAGCTGCATGTGAAAAAAAAAAAGAAACAATGCTTAAAATGTATTAACTATATCAACCGTTGGTGTAATAGAACTTTTCACATAATACTATTTGGATGATAGCTAGAAAAGTAAATAAATGTTAAAGTTAAATGTTAAGTATCAAGGATATATGGTTGAGGTTATGGATGGAGGCATATGTGTGTGGGGGAGGATTATGTTGGATCACATCTGAGCTTGGTTAAACCATCTCTTCGTATGATGTAATTCTGCAGGTGAGTATGTGCATTAAGTTTTTTTGAAATAATATAGCATCAATAAGAATCCTGGGCTCATTATCTGTGTGGTACAGAAGCTCACAGTTTATTATGAACTCAATATAAATAATTACCTCAAGAATTTGGAGAATCAAGAATGTGTGTGTGTGTGTGCTGAAAAAATAAAATAATGTAGCTCCTGTAAGAATCCTGGGCACATCCGGGCTAGACGAAATTTCCTAGCTTATTAAGAATATCAAGAATTACGGATGAAGAAGTTTATGTTATGTTGAATGGGCCGCAGAAATACCCTGTCATCCTAAGGGTTTGAACCCATATTAATGTTGGTTAGCATGAAAGTTCAAGTCTCACTGTAGTCTAGTCCTCCGTAGGGATTAAAGTGGTTTGATTAGTGCAGATTGATTGGATTGAATATGTATAGCTGTTGCCTAGTTGTCTTTCCATGACATCTCACCAAAGAAATTTAAATATTAAGAACTAAAATGACCATCATATCAAAGTTCACTAGATTTTAATTCTTAAAAATTAGGGAGCAGTGTAATGTGATGATCACACATACTGTGATCACACGTATACATTTCATATATATCGCATAATATTAAATGTGAGTTTTATATGTAAATTAATACATAGAAAATTGGATAAGAAATGTAGAAAAGAAAAGAAATTTATTTTAAGATAGTGTTAATTAAAAAATCAAAAAATGGTGCAGTTGAGGAATGCAATTAAAAGCAGAATCAATTATAGTAATTAAAGAAAGTGAAGGAAAGGAAGCGAACAAGATTCTTATCTTTCATCTTCCAAAGTCAACTTTTTAAAATGTAAGAATAGTAAAGTTAAGAAAATATTAAAACAGGATCATCAAAGTTGATGATCAAGTCTTGAAAGGAAAAGTAAATAAAAAAGGGGTTAATTGATTGTAAAGTCAACAGTCATAAAATTCTGTCATAGTTATAAGTAAAGTAAATAGATTTATAAAAAAAGATAAAGATCGTCTCTTCAAACTACACATTTGAACGTATGAAATATATGTATAGCTATGTAAAGGAAAGAAAGATAGTGTGTAAATAAAAAAATTATTTTATTAAAAGAGAAATGGAAAATTGACCCAAAACCAATATTATGGAAGTAAATAAAAAAGAAATAAAAAAAAAAAAAGAAAATTTATGTATTTTATGAGAGAAAGTAAAATAAAAGATTTGAGATGTATTTAATGACATTCCAATGAACAATAAAAGAAGATAAGAAAAGGATTCTGGGACAGGACATTAAGTAAGAAGTTGTGAAGGAAAGGAGCCATGTTTGACTTCTTCTTGAGAGTCTGCTGAGCTGAAATACACATTGGTTTGAGAGCTGTGTTTTTTATTATATGAACAAAATGTACCAAGAATTTGAAGCATAGAGAATGTAAGGGTAAGGGCCACAAATGGATGCCAGTTGATCCATGCCTGCCTTGGGTGTAAGGTCATCTCACCCATGAAGTAACAGCAGAGATAGCACCTGCAAGATGTTCGCCTCCCCTGTCATTGAAGTTGCAAAGAATATGACAGAAGTAAGCTGCATGAAGGAATCTGAGCCAGATCCCAAGAACTACCATCTCTCCAACAGAAGTGGAATAATCCACATGATAGTTAACTAATTATTCGTCGAAGTCAAGAAAAACCTAGGTACTTAAACTTTAAATATATATCATGTGTGCACACACTTTTTTAAAATGGCCAAAAGAAATTAAACTGCAATTTCAACTGTAAATCTTAGTGAATCAAATAATGAGTAAGTTTTCTTTATTTAATAATACGTGGAGAAAAGGACTGTAAGCTCTAGAATATCTTCATATAAATTAAGAACAACTATTATTTAGTGTGAAGAGTTAAATTAAATTTAATCTATATTATTCTAATGATTTCTTATTTTATGTTTTAAATATTATATCTTGTGTGTATTTTAGTGTATTGTATTAAACAGTATTTATTAATGAATAGCTTTTTATGTCTCATCTTTCTTTTCCACCATACTAATTAGAATGAAATACCCATAGGGTTTATCAAGTACTAAGTAGACATTAATTTTAGTAAGAGGTACATGTGTCAATCTGGTACCGTAACATTACATCTCGTAAATTTTATGAATATTTCAAGTGCTGGAGTTTTTTTGCAATTAAATCATTCTTATGAATGGTGTATCCAGCAGCCGAGGAGCATCTGGTCAGGAAAAATAATACTGAAATATTACATTTGTAATCTCAGTGTTCAATCAGGAATATAGACTTAAATAATTATTCTATATTTGCTTCTTGCTTGATGTGACAGTTGTGTTGAGTAAAAGTTAAAATTAGAAACTTTATTACGAGACAAAACAAAAAATCTGTTACTATATATATATTCTAACCTAATAAAAGACGACGACTTTTCTATTAAAACCATTCGGAAGCCTAATTCTATTAAAGAGAATTCGGAAAGCCTAAACCCTATATTACCTAATATAGCTCAACGTTTGGTTAGTTCTAATAATTCAGCTACAGCGATATGCAGTTCAGACAGAGATAGAATTAAAAAAAATTATCATTAATAAAATAAATTTAAAAAGAAAATTTAGAATAACTAACATTCTTTCTCTATCCAAAACACATTCTCTGAGCTGTAAGTAATTGCACTGTTCGACAATGATGATGATGATTTCATGTCATTGTTAATATTACTGACTAAAATAAAACATTCATTAATTTGCCAATATGATCTCAATATTTTATTATTATACAATTAGAAGTTTCAATCTCTTAAGCCATGCCACGCTTGTAATATTGATCATAATGAATCAATTCTTAATTTAAGAGCACTTATAATAATGACACTAATCTCAGGGTTCTCTGTTATATTTAATAAAATGCTCGGCAGTATTGTGTTGTCGCATATGACTGACATTCTGGTCGGCTATAGGAAACATTTACCTTATTTAAATTCCAGGTGTCTCCATCCAATATCAACTATTATAATATTTAACGAGATGATAACTATATTCAATAACAACGCATAATTTTGAATAATACAGCCCTTTTTCCAGAATCTCAGTCAGAATGATGAAAAGACAAGGGTGCTTTTGTGTCCTTCCATTATCCATGACAACACAATAATTTAACTAAGATTTATTACTTAGACACTTCACTTAAATGTGTACGAAACAATGTGCAACCAAAACCTACTAGTTTGGGAATAAAGTGATTTTACACACATATAAAATAAAATGTCTTGGTCTGAAGTTTCCAATTCCACAAATAATTCTTATTAAATTAAAATATACTGAAATATTCTGATCTGCTTACAATTGTCTATCTGGTGTGTTGAATTTAAGATTTCATAAATGATTTTGGACTCAAGAACGTATTGCAAGTATTATGCAAATACACTTTTATTTAGCACACAAGAAAAATGACTCAAGACAACTTGTAACAAGACTATAATTTATTATTAAATTTTAACAAGATTATAATTTATTATTACAGTTTAACAAAACTATCCTTTATGATTAACATAATAAACAAGCATATACAATTTATTCGATCCCATATGGATAAAACAAAATATAACTAACATTAATTCGTCTATACTTTTAGACCTGGATTCGAACTACTTCATCTTCTTTTTACATTTATGCCAATTGAATTTAACAAAATAAATATTATTATCGATACATCAACTCATCCGTTTAGTATATCTTATATGAACGGTTACTTAACTTTATTGACTATAGATCTGTTTTAAAACAAAAACAATTTGATTCTAGGCAATACGTACAAACGATTTTTATTATCATATCATTTAATTAAATGATAATTTTTATTTAGATAACTTATAATTTATGGGTTATTTATCAGAAGTTACACTTATTATTTTAATATTTACCTTAATAACAACTGAAGTTGTTATACACACTGTTTTTCTCAGTATAAGTTATATTGTGAGTGCTACTTAATAATTAACCCGAATTAAACCTAGTATTTGAACCCTCCCTTGGCAAATAAAAATTTCTAAATCACGCAATTTTAAACTTACTCTCTCCATTGACTTACGTGTGGATTACCAGCACTATTCTGCCGCACAATCCAGACATTGATCATATATACTAGCACGCTATTTATACTATATGGATCGTGAGGAATTAACCTCCAATATACCCGTTATCTTGCCATAACTTTCTAAACAAAACACAATATTCAACACCTTCCGTGGTGGAATTATCTCTATTTTCTCATGAGGAATATGGAATAACACTGAAGGTCTGTAGAGTTAACTACGATATTAAAATAGTTTGGTGGGTCCTTGCCTCTTACTTGGGCATAATAGGAACACACACCAAATATAATCCTCTCCTGGGATTTTAACGAATGAAATACACTAAATACGATATAAATTACTGATCGTCCTAACTCTGAGAAGCGATCACTTGGGTTATAAACATACCTGAATACTAGATTTATCTATTCCCCTCATGGAAAATAAAGCTTTTGGGGAGATCATTTTCCATCCCACAAAATAGATACATTACAATTATTTCTTATGCAAATATTAAGCATATACCTATGCTATATCGGGGCAAGACAAGCAAATACACTAATTACACTAAATTTATGTTCTGGGGTATACTTAGATCAACATCTGAAATAAATGGATATCACAGAATAAACAATAATAATTTTCACCTTTGCCAAAGAAACGTTCAACAAGTAATTGATAGTATAGTATCTTGAACTAAATCAAGTAAATGCGTTAATAAAGAATAATTGGGAATAAGTTCTTCAATTAACATAGTATAAATTTGTTTCAAACTTTAAATAAGTAATATCCTGAATAGCACTTCTCTTTAATTACTTCTGATAATTTTAACTAGATATTTTACCTATTAAGTATCTGAATTTTTCTTCTTTTACGCATCTAACATATAAATTTATACCCATAATGCATATCATAAGTAAACACATTTTATAAAAAAAAATTTTTTTTCATGTCAAATATAAATTTAACCTAGAATAATTACATGAAAACATATCTTTATGATTACAAGGTCATTTAAATATTACTTGACTATACAGCTTTTCACCTGTTGATATAAAAAAAAAATACACATAATTTTACAAATTAGTAAAAAAAAACATTACTTAACAAGTGCTTATTATCTCAATAGAAAAATGTTCTTCCATTAGGCAATTTATCTAGATGAAGAATTTGATCCATTCGTAGTTCACGAAGCAAATTGAAAATAAGAAACACATTTTATTATTTCATTTATATAAAAGTTGCCTCCATTCTGGTGCAATTAATAAATTAGGCAAAGAAAACATAGCAGCGTTGGATGTTAACTCTTCCTTGAATTAACTGATATAATTTTGGGATCCAAAAAGACAATACATATTTTAATATGACAAATATTTGACGATAGACGATCACATATACAATTCTTTTCTTTTTACTATTGGCGATACGTATCATTTTTAGCTAGCTGGTTTATGAATAAAATAATGCGCGAATTTTCCAAAATACTATTATTATAAGGACTGCAGCTGACTTACGTGGATATGAAGTTTTTAATGACTCCAATTGATGTATAATATAACATATTATTTTATGGTTATAATTAAATGACTAATGTTTGTAGTTTTTATTCCTACTCTAGGAATTGTAATTTTTCTTTAATAAGGAATTCTCCGTACAATGCACACATACAAATTTTCCGATATTTGCCTTGAGAAAATTTATATTTTCTTTTTTAAAAATATACAGGTGCATAAGTAAATATCATTGATCATTAATATTATTTTTAGATAATTTTCAGTGAATAAAACATATTTTAACGTGGGGAACTTACATTCTTTTCAAAGCAGACAATTTCTTTTAGAAAGAGCGTGAAATTTTCTAGTTAACTTTCCTTGGCTTTTATAATATGTCTTTTACTTATAATTTTTCTTTTATACCACGAAAAGATTATTACATAAGGTAAAGTTAACAAATAATTGATTATTTCCTGGAAATTACTTATATTACTTATTTTAAACATAATGACACTTTCTGTGATTGCTGTAGTTAATACGGTCATTTTGAACTTTAGCAGAAGATAGTATATTTTTGCATATAAAAAGCTTTAAAATAGGTAGATGGCAACAGAAAACAGAATATCTTATCAAAAGGGATTAGCCACGCATGATATTATTAAAAATTTACTTGACTTATATTTATTTCTGCAATAAAAAAATAATAAAAAATTTGTTACCGAATTTCAGTACTGCTTCCTCCTTGTAAAACTAATGTCAGACTAAACTTTCTTCAAATTTTGGCGGTCTTGTTTTAGCGACCTCTTACAGAAAAATAATCATTTAATTATACATAAACAAAAGAAAAGAAAAAAAACTTATTACAGTCATATAGTTTTCCGTATGGTTTAAATGGATTACAAAGTAATTTGATAAATAATGAAAAATAATAAATATACTTAATTAATAATTAGTGATGTATATTTCTTTTAAATATGATTTTCTACAAAAATAAATTATCAGAAGTTATTGTGCTTTATGACAAGACATTCATCTACTCTCCCTCTACCCATCCAAAATCAATTACTGTTTATAATATGTGCTTTTATACTATATTAAATTGCTCTTATTGTTAATATTTTAATTAAATTATTCATGCTCTTCTTCAAAATGACATTGGATTACCAATTTTTTTTTAGTTATTTGCTTAAAACACATTAAAGTGAGTAAATAGCATACTTTATTAATCACTTAATATTATTATTATTTTATCTTTTTATTTTCTAAAAAAGGATAGCATTGTTTTCCTGTCGAAACAATGCCAATTAAACCAAGTGTCAATAACACTAGGTTACAATATATATATATATATATATATATATATATATATATATATATATATATAATTACTGTATATTGTTTCTATGTTTGTAAATGTGCTCTAAGCCAAAATAGATTTAATTTTAAATTATTATGATGCTTTCGAGCTACATTTAAGGCCAATATAAGCTATATCAATATTCTCTCTAACTAATCATATACTTCTATATTTTTCTCAGCTTGTTCTAGGTATTCGCTCTTAATACAAATGAAGCAATCATTTCTCTCTATAGAAGTACACATATGATGTTGTAAGAGATTAATAGAAACAATGATAAATTATTATTATCAATGATAATGCACTTTTCTAGCCTGAATTGTCTTTAGCATGTCAATTTAAATATAAAATATATAAAATAATTTTTAATTTTTTTCCTTTAAAGCAAAATTTTTTTTACTAGTCCCTCTAATATCAAAATTTAAAAAAGTACTTACTCGCTAAATTTGCCTCTTTTTGCTTTGGGAAGATTTTAGCAATTTTGAAGCCTTATTTTACTCTTTCTAATCAATATAAGCTGGAAAGTAGTTTAATTATTTTATTGGATTATTTACAGAATTTTTTCAAGCCTAATTTAAGTGTGTCATGTAAATGGAATATTTTGAATAACTGCAAAAATTCTATGTTCATAATAGATATAACATAATGAATACAACATTATTTTAAAAATTATGTGTAACTTCTAATCTTGACCAAGAACTCAGATGTCATTTATATACATTGTATTAGTTGAGCAATATAGTGAGTAAAGGAGTGATGAAATAGTTAGTACTAGTGTTTGGTTTGTTGGTCAAAACCGATAGTTCTAGATAAAGACATAAAATTGTACAAATTAAGCTTACTAATGTATTTTTAATCACATCAATAATTTTTGATTAATTCTAATGCATTACAGAGCTATATTTGTGTATGTATATATATATATTACTCTTTTGAATATTTTTATTTTATATAAAGACACTATATCATATATAAACTTTAATATTATTAATTTTAGAAACAAACTTACTTTCAATGCAATGTCAACTCAAAAGTATTTTTGACTTATTTGAATGCCGATTTATTTTATGTTCATTTTGTAAAATAAACCAAGTTTCTTTGAATTTTTTTTTATACTTTTCTTTATTATATGGTATATAAATTTTTTTATCATTTTCTTTCATCAAAAATTATCTCAAAAATTCATTGATCAAAAGCAAATCTATGTTTTGTTTTGTTTTTCTTTTTTTAATATGTATAAAAAACATTTCCTGTTGGTACAATTAGTTTTGTCTTTCTGTAGATGAAAGACACAGACTTGTGTATCTTCCGGATATTATTGATGTAGTTTGTAAAAAAAAAAAAAGATAGGAAAAAAAAGTCAAAGAAGCTTTTTATATATGATGCAAAAATGAGCATGCAATGAATTAAATCCAGCATCATTCAAATAAGTAAAAAATGAATTTTTGTGAATATGATATAAATGCTTGATATTTGTGTATTGTTATAGTGTCATTATATTATATATAATATAGGCAAAGGTTTAATATATTATATACATTTTTTTATTTTATTACAGTTACTGTGTATTCTTAGATTTGTTTATTATGAACCCTTAAAAATGGACCATTATGTTTATCCTTCATGGGCTACTGCTTTAGGATGGTTAGTAGCCTCAATAGCAATAATACCAATTCCAATAGCAGCTTTTCATGTAATATACAAACAAAAAAAACCAACATGGAAAGAAGTAAGTATCGATTTGTGTTGCATATTTAAATCTGACATAAAACATTCTTAAATAGCTTACTGCAGAAAAAAATCTCTATTACTCCGAAAAAAAAAATAGTAAAGATAGTAATCTATTGAGAGATAATGTTATTTTTAGAGTTATATATATATATTGAAACAGTCATATCTGTCTATCCTACTGTTTGACCTACTATATGCTATAGTAGTACTTTTATTTACATACACATATATCCAAATCCTCATATATTAGACTAATATTAGAGTTAATAATCATAGTTATGTATGTGTGCATATATTATAGCATACAATATAAAAAGTGTATGTATATGTATAATAAATCAACTTATATATATATATTGTAACCTTCTCCCTGGACTAACTGGTCATAAACGAATCATGCCGCATGTTTTAGCGACTAAATTCTCCTATGCAACTTATCATACTCTCATTATCAAGAATATAAGCATAAAGAAACAAAAATGTAAAACTAACGAAATGATTCCTGTATTGAATAAAACTAGCATGAAACTATCGATCTAAAGAAGATCACAAGGTGACTAATAAAGATAATAACTTCTGGTCAAACCAGCCTTAAAATCCACACAAACAAAAGGTAATGAGTTAAATTTGATATTCAGCAAACTAATAATTAATAATTATATCTCTGGAATGATTATGAAATTAAACTTATAAATGAAATGATAAGTAAATTATGATGTAGATGACTAAATGGATGATGGAAAGAAGTAATAATTAAATAGTGGAATGAAATGAGTCTAAGAATGAAGAGACAAGAATGAAGATTTATGAGAATAATGAATTATTATGATGATGATAGAATAAGAGTTAATGAATAGTTAAGATGATAAAAGAATAAAGGTTAATGTATTATTAATCGATTATGATAATGAATTAATATCAAATGAGAATGAATAAATAAAAGAATGATCAAGATGAAATTGAAGAACCATGTTAATGATGGAGACTGAAATCTGAAACTATAAACTAATATGATATTAAATGGTAAAAAGATAAGCTAAATAAAAATAAAGATTTCAAGCTTGACACAACCAGAATATTTATCATGAAGTTAAAACAAACTATACGTTTTATGCCAACAGAAGTCATTTATATCTTAAAGTTTAGTTGACTTTCATAAAACAGTGATAGTAATCTAATTCAAATCCAACTATAATAATTAACTAGATATAAAATTTATTACAAATTTCAATTCTACCTTGAAACTTAACAACTAATTCTTCTCAGGGTTCAAATGCTCAAAATCATTATACAAAATATATTCGGGTCAGTGAGAGGGATTTTACCACTACCCAAATAAAATGCACAAATCAGCTCTCAATATAAACTCAAATTAAGAACTATTTAGCAGTTACACATAAACTTTATGAACTCACTAATTCTTATATCTTTAATATTTAAGAAATAGGAATAACTTTTTAATAAATAAACACAATAACTTACCAAATTCCTTTTCTTAAATAATTATAAACCATGTGATAAAGATCAGTGAATGATAGCTCTGTGGGTTCAACTAAACCAATTAAATCAATATTATATTTATCTTTTAATCTATTAATTAAAATAATCTGTACTCTAAGTTATTAACATTTGGATTATTGTGTGATGATGCATTATATGTACTAATAAATTATAAGGCTTAACAAAATTATTATGATATAGCATAATATAGTTAATAGTGCTATATTGGTCAATAATGATTTCAATTTATAATCTTCTGATAGGTCAATAGCAATAACAATAATAGTGTATATATGGTGCTTAGCAATAAGACTACAAGCAGCTAAATAAATTTTTAAACACAATAAACTTTATTTACAATATTTACAAATTTTAATTCAAAGACATGGCATGAAATAAAACCAATATATTAAATTAAACTCAGATGGGAAAATACTCAGTATCCCATTGACCATATTCTTAATCAATACCATCATCTTATACAATGATATTCAAAGTATCACTTATTACCATTTAGCCTATTTTAAAGAATAAGATAATGAAACCTTATTGAAACTGAAATAGCACTTAAATTACAAAAACAACAGTGCATTTAGGACTTTACGAAATGCACAAATTTTAAATTTAGAATTCAAGTTATAAAGTAGTGCATTATATCAAAGTCCTTTCTTTTATCAGAATATGATAAGGGCAATTATCATAATCTGCACAATTAATAACGTTAAAATTTGAGAGGAATAGGTTTGGTGCATTAAAGTAAGAACAGACATCAAAAGTAAAATACACATGTGTATCACTAAAACACTATGTCCACAACCTAATTATTGAATACTTAACTGATCTTACTGATCCATTGTTAAATCATTATTCGATGAAGATAAATCCACACTGCCCATGTGCATCTCTTGCTCTTACATCTATAAGTTCTACAATTATTAATAGATTTTGGTTTGGTCTGTCTATAACTGATGATGATTCTACCACATCATAAAACACTATTTCAATTAAGCAAACACTACAGATAGACAAGTTTTCCTTAATCTAACATTATTTTATACCTGCTATATGATTTTTGAACTACTATACTTCACCATACACAGTGGAAAAACTAACTCTATATCATCATGAGGGATCTAACAATCAAAGGGAGGCTCTATAAAAACAATATGACAGTTGTATAATAATATGACTAATTCTACTACCTCTCTATGGGTATACACATGTGGGCTTTCCTCATTATAAAAAAATAGAATTCAAACCATGGATATCCTCTCTTTTAGGATTATTTATGCTAATTAAGCATTAATTATTACTCAGTGTCTACCATACTATCCTCTCATGGAATCCACAATAGGTGATTCTCCATCAGCCCATGCTCAATATTAATATTAATCTATTGGATGCCATTCCATTGGAACATTGTATCAGCTAAAAACTGTCACAAATCATTCTCAATATTATAGCAAGGTAAAACAACACTAACAACAACAATGGAGATATACTTATTCCATTTCACAATGCAGAACCATTAATGTATCAATAGACAAACCAAAATATATATGTCAAATGATCATTAATTATTTAACAATAATAATTATACTTTTGTTAGAGAGAGCACAACGCATTTAAACAATAAAGACCAACTTGCATTTGTATTCAAAGTGGACAAGTTCATTTCTATGTAAAATTAAGAAATGAAAAAGGTTTAGATCAATTTTTCTTTTATATAAGTAATTAATTGGGTCTTTAGTATATCATTGACAACAATGTCTGTATGTTCATCCTTTAATAAAATACACTAAAATCAGTTTTAAACTACAAGAGATAAATATTTTTCTCTTTCTTCAGATCAATGACATTAAGATTATGTTTTTCCTTACTTGAGAAAATAACAAAAAAGTGTGTAATAATAAATGTATGTGTAATAATAAATGTATGTATCTTTATACATTTTTATATCCCTTTGACTAAATATATATTAGACCATATACCACAATAAACATATATATTAAAAAAAAATTCCAAATAACACATGACGTAAGCATTATAAGCTAACACAGCAGTAATAAAAAAATAATAAACAAACATTTTCTACTATCAGAGTTTATCCTATTAGTAAAGTTTATTTTATTCTGGTGAGCTAAAATGATAGGAACTGATATTATGATGAGTAAATATTCCAGATAATGCATATATATATTTTTATTATCCTTTTGATGCATAATAAAGCAATATTCAACACTTCTCCAAAGGCAAATAAAATTATTTAATGGTTTCTGTACCGATAATTAATAAGACAATTAAAATTCACACTTCCAAGTGTAGCATACTTAAAAGGGTAGGTTTATTGACTTTTCTGGAGATAATTTCCCTTAATAACTTTATAGGTTATTGTAGTCTTCTAAACAAAGTTTTTAAATACATTTATTGATTTATTCAGGATTGCATAATGAGACAAGATTTAAATGTTTCAAGTGGAATGTAACTAAAATCAGTTTATTTATGTTTTAATCCAGAGGATTTTCCTTGTAAATGACTTTATAATTTTATTGCAATTAATATCTTTAACTTCTTTTTTTTTTTAAATAATTTATTGATTGTGTTCTTTCATTCACGGTAAGATTTGTAACACTTTAAGTAATTAGGACATTTATTAGACTTTTTTTTAAATCTTATTTATACACGTTGCACTGTAAAAATTTCAAAAGTAAAGATTTATTTTATTATATTTCCCTTGACAAAGTAATAACTGTTTAGCACTATTAAAAGAATTTATTCAATTACAAGTACGATATCTTGAGCATTTTTAATGAATCTGTAATCATTTATTTCTATCATTACACAAAATTGGCACTAGGAAAAATCAGCAGATGAAAATAGATAATAAAATCACGCAATTATGTTTTACCTTATTAAAAGTTAGATGATTCAAAAATGACTTTTCAATTTATTTACTATATATATATCATAACACTTGTCTTCAAAATTATGTCGAATTATTTTTTTTAGTTGAGATTTTAATTTACAAGCACAATATTGTTCTGCTGGATAATAAGAGTGGCATGAAATACAAACATTATCAACTCTTTATTTTAACTATAAATAATTTGTGTGTCATTTTTAAAGAAGATATTTTAAAAATATGAATAAAATACAAGCAAAAGCTTACTTTTTCTTGAAATTTTCTGGATTTGAAGCAATATTTATTTAGATAAAGACTTATCCCCATGGCTTTCATTTCCTTTTCCAATATGAATCCTAGAAACTATACGGTCATGGAGATGGTGTTTAAAATGATAGCAAGGTTTGAAGATTTTTTTATTTAGTCATTTCAATTCTTATTCAAATAAATTCCAAGTTTTTCTGAATTTTTTAGTTTTTTCCTCCTTATTTTAGAAGATCACAGTTGAAGTCTGTGGTTGTTTAGTTCTTTTTTTTTCTTAATCAACTCCCCCTACAACTTTGTTAAATTATATATAGCTTGTTTTACAAGGCATTGTGGTAATAAATGCACCAACAATCTTAGTGTGAATATATTAACATTACCCCCTCTGGCTTCATTTTTAATAACTACCCATCATATCTAAAATTATTTTCAATTCACTACAAAAAAAAATATGCTTAAGAATCAACTGTAACGATTAATTTTACAAGATTTACAAATTTGATTTAATTATTTATTTATTTCAATTGCTATTCAACAATAATAAAATAGTAATATATTTATCTCCCAATTAATAACAATATTTTTAAAATTATTATTTTATCCCTAGTTTCAAACCTACACTGGATTTGAAATCTCATCTCCACTCAAGCAATTTCCTAGTGCATCAGAACAGTCTTTATTGAAAGCCACTCATTAAGATTTTCATGCCAGATATATTATTATGATTTAAAATTTTGGATTATTTAATACAGGGACCTAAATAAAAGGTCACAATATATATATATAATAATCTCAGTGCATAACACTATACGGAAATAAATATATACAAATATTAAGCATATTTTATATTATTCATATTTCAATAATAATAATAATAGTAAAACATGTTTGTTTGTAGCAAAATTTATAATTGTTGCTTGCTAATTTTCAAGTTCTTTGTTTGAGTTTGTTCGTATTTCAATATATAACATCTGATAGCAGACAGGTCACAGTGGTATCATTTTGACCTGGCTATTTTGAAATATGAACTCTAATGTATTTTATATATTAATTCACAGAGGGCAGTACTGGATTTCTTAACCATGTGGAATGATTTATGCTTTATATATATATATATATATATATATATATATATATATATATATATATATATATATATATATATAAAACATAGGTTTACTTTATTTAAATATTCTTATAAATTTAATATTAGAAATTATAAATATTTCTGTATATAGAGTTGTCTAAACATGTTACTTTTATATAATAAAGGTTTGCTGAATTTCGATTTGTTTTTTGTAAAGAAATAATTTAATAAAATTGATCGATCTTGCTATATCTTGAGCTACTTAAAAAAAGTTAAGAATAAAAACAGATTTTAAAATAAGGTGGAGTAAATTAACTTGACCAAAGCTGAGGGACCCCCTGTAAGAAAAATCAATAATGCAGCAGGAATCCCTGAGCCTTCTAAGAAAATATCGAACTAATTAGAAAAACAGATCTGAAATTAAGAACTAAAAAACATATGGTTTTAGCTTTCACGTTATTACATGTTGTTAATGTAGTAAAACACATGTGGTTAATGTAAAAAAGGGGGGAACATCAGTATAAAAGCTTACTGCAGCCATTTTGCAATTCTTAAGTTTAACATTAAGCTTCCTATAATCAATCTTATTGCTAAAGTTCTAAAATTGTTAAGAATTAAGATTTATGGGCTAAGAAAGGCAAAAAGATTTACTTTCTGGCTCCCAAAGCTGGTCTACAGGATGCACGAACATGATAACCAATGGCCCAATACTAGCAAGAGGGTGCCAAGACTAACACTGAATAACCATGCCAGAGAAAAGAACTTAAAGTGGTAACACTTCTGCAAATTTAAAATGAACATTTAAACTAAATCTCATAACATATCAAAGCTAGCTAAAATTAGAATAAATGGTCCATATAATTTAAACTAATGTACTTTAAACTTTCAAAAATTAATTCTTAAACTAAAATGTAAATTTTATTTTACTATTTGATTTGTAAATCTTGCCTGATTTAATCTGATTTAATTTGATTCAAGGCAAGTTAAACTAGTTTACCTTGATTTGATTTGATAATTTAATATAATTTAATCTACCTTAATTTTATTTTTTTAACTAAGCAAATTAAAGCCAAAGCTTAGATTTCACTTGTGTGAAATTTTATCTATAATTTTATGTGCTTTCTTTTAGTTAAGTCTATGCCAATATGATTTTCAATTATTTGTTTATATATTTATGCTATGTTTATTCAGAACAGAGTTTACTCATATTTAAATTAATTAGTGATAAATGATTAGATGTTCTCACATGTATATAATTAACACAAACAAAACTCCCTCCTGAAATGATAAAATAAAGCTTGGTTTAGCTACATAATTAAGTGATTATAAATGCTTAAAAATGGGTTTGTGTTAAATGAAATATGTGGTTAATATTTAGTTGAAGTGACTAAATGCAGCATTAAAGCTAGAATTTAATCTTGGAAATATATATATATATATATATATATATTATATATATAATGAATATAATTTATTAAGATATATATATATATATATATATATATATATATATATCTTAATAAATTAGATTCATTATATTTTAATAGCATAATTATACATACTAATTTATGAACTGATTTTTTGGTGGTTCTATAAAAGGAAACTAATGTTTTGCATTTCAATTTTATTATGTAATGATGTATTCAATGGGGTGAATGTGTCCTTAGAAAGTGCATATGTGCATATACTTATTGCTGTATATTATCTCTTGAATGGGTTTCTGGTTTTAATGGCCATCCCCTCATCTTAATTTGGACAGCTCTCTTTTCACAATTGGCTTTGGTTTTAAGGGTGATCCCATTACCTCCACTTAGGACTGGATCACAAGCATCCAGATATCTTGATAAGATGTTCGATCACTCAGACTAAAAATTCTCTTTCACAGCAATGGGTACAGTAGAAAGGAACTGGTTACATGGTAACGAATCCTGTGAGCAAGCACACATTTGAGATGCACCAATTCAGATTATGTGACTGGCAAGTAACTTTATTAAATCAAATATTAGTGATAACTTTCTTGAACTCTTAAGCATGATGAACTGTCACCATAAGTCATACCAATAAAAAAACAAATATTAGCTGTAGTTTAATCTTTGTTTTTTATATTTTATTCTCTCGATCAGATTAATGTTTTGTTTTGTATTAATAAAGTAAAATATAACTTACATTGTTATTGATTATTATAGTTCTAAATTCATTATAACTTAGGCATTATTATAGTTGAAATAAATTGCCAACACTGTACTGAAACACAATCCTCTAAAGATTCCAGATAATTTCATCATAACTAAATAAATAAAAGGGGTTTGGTCAGTGGATTCTGATACAGAATCCTGGTACCTTTCAAATAAATTAAAAGCTGGCTTACTTGATCCCATTATTTTAGTAGTTACATTAGTTGACAGGGTATTGTGTGCCCAGGAAAGATAATTGCATCCATTAAATCTTATTGAATTTTCTGATGAAAAAATTTAATAGATAGTATGTAATTTGGTCACCGAGTATGGGTAGTTAACTCATAAAAAAACCCTAATAGAGCAGTGAACATTACAATGGCAGTCCAACTCAAGGCTTCACTGATAACCACATCCTGAGATAGGAGTAAATTAATACAAGTTTAAATGTAAAAGATTTGTGGGTTTTTTTTTTTGTTTTTGTTTTACGTATGTAGGTTAAAAAAAATAAGAGTAGGCAAAATGATGGAAATAAAGTAGCTCATAAAGTAAAGTGACAGAAGGGGAGAGGAGCTTCAGAAAATGTATTAATAAAAGAAATAATAAAATAGAAATCAAGCAAAGTATACGAAGGGAAAAATAACATTAAAAAAATAATATTTTTTTTAAATAGAAGTGTATGAAATTGAGAAGTGGAAAAGATATGGAAAATATGGTAGAAGATGAAAAAGAATCAAAAGAGGGTATGGATACATTAGTAAAAAGGCTATTATATGAAACAATAAATGAATTCAAAGAGGATATGAAAAAGGAAATAAGAGAGTTCAAAGAAAAAATAAAAAAAAGAAGTGGTGGAGATGATTAGGGAAGTAAAAACAGAGATAAAAGAAGAGATTAAAGAAATAAAAGAAGAGTTAATAAAAATGTTAGATGAGAAGGTTAAAAAAGGAACAGAGTGAAGTGATAGAAGTAGGATCTGATAACCAGGAGAGTCATGAAATAAACCCTCTAGAAAATAGAGAAAACATGTCGAGTGCAATAAATCCTTTTCTGAAATTGAAAATCTTCTATGGGCAGGGTGGGTAGTTGCCGATGGAACATTTAAATAGTCTTGAGAGATACTTTACGATAAACCCAATGTCAAAATATATTAAACTAACTATAGCCATTAGTCATTTATAAGGAATGGCAGAGGCTTGGTATGACGCTCTCTTCAAGAGACTGAATAACTTTGCACAGTATGGTCAGACGTTAATGAAATTTTATTAAAACAAAGACCACCAAGAGAGAAGAGTAAAATGGCTCAAGAAAAATGTAGTACAGAGCAGTGTGCCATTTTTTGGAGGCAAGTAGTGCAACTATGAGCTTTAATGAAGTGTAAGTTGACAGAAAAACAGGTTATACAAATTACACAGAAAAATTTCCCTAATCCAGTAGGGCACCTAGTGATAAGTACCAGATGTGAGACAGTCAAGCAGATGTCTGAACAACAATGCATTTGAGATCAACAAGGCTAGTCACATAGAGGTCAAGTACAATTGAACACTATGATGTTGACTAATAATGTGAGAAATCAAGGAATGGATAAGATAACTACAGCTAAAAAAAAGAAAAGAAGGAGGGAAAGATCTCCAGTCCCTGGAGAAAAGTTCAGAAGTCAAAATAAATATGATGGGAAAGATCTTGATACACAGTGGAGAGATTGGTGTCAGTGGCATAGAGAAATGGATAGATCAATGTCGACTCAACCGGGTTATACATATCCAAACAGATAACAATAGACAATCGAACAGATGGACCAAAACCCTGAAGATCACAGAAATAAATTAACAGTAAATAAGATAGAATAGGGATTATGTGATCATTTATTAAATGGTGGATGGTTGGTTTACAGTGAACTAGAGATGTATGCACTAGTAAGGGATAATAATACCCCTGAAATTCATGCATTTTAGATAGTATGCAAAGATTGCCCTTATGTGGCCATCAGACATAATAGAAGCAGGGTCCCAAGAAATGGGAGGACAAACCAAGTGCCCTGAGCCATAAAAGTCAAACAAATGAGCAAGGCTCTGTCATGGTTAAACTTGGACTCTTTATTAAATTATATGGGGTTGTATATGAGTATTGTGAGCAGGAAAGAAATTCTTGGGCAATGCATTATGTAAACCTCTCAATCGTTATTCAGCATCAATATTTCTATTAAACAGTCAGTTGACATATATAAAAAAAATACATCAACAAAGAATGATTAATAGAGCTTAGAGAATAAAATAATGTCATACCCCATATTTTATTCTTCTCACTGACTGAGGAGGCATTGTACTGTATCTTATCCTAGTAGAAACAGCGTTGGCAATTTAAAAGTTAAATTGATAAATTCCTAATGAATAATATATTTATTTAAATATATTTGATCTATTAGTTTAAACAATGTGAGTATATATATATTTTTTGTGTGTTAAAAGAAATTAAAAAGAGAGAAGGAATATAAAAAGTATAATAAAAAACAAAAGAGAAACTATTTTGTATTTGTAAAAGTATAACAAATTGTTATTGCAAGGCCATCAGCAGTATGGAAACAAAGTGGTAACATTCCTTAGATAATTAAAGATGGTGACCAAGAAAAAAAGGAAGACTTTGAGGGCTCAATTCTTTTAAATTTGGTATACATTGACAGGTGTTAATGAGAGTTGCACAGAAAGAAAAAAAGGAGGATAAAAGAAATAACATGATGCAGAGCGGGTCTTCCTAGATCATCTTTTCTGCAGAAATCAGTGAAAGAATAAACATGAAGAAATTATGAAAGTGGGCCAAACTAGTCTTACTAATAGGCTGAAGTATTAAGATGTGCATGTAGTAGCATTTCATTTGCTGGGGTTACTTTGTACCTGTTGTCACAAACTACCTGACTGAAGAAGCCATCTCCTACTAGATTTCAAATCACAAAACTTGAAAATCACTTGAATACTGGACAGTAGTTCCATTCTAAGGAAATCCATGCACATAAGTATTTAAATTTACAGGTAAGTAACTTTATTAAATCAAATATTAGTGATCACTTTCTTGAACTCTTAAGCATGATGAACTGTTGCCATGAGTTGTACCAATAAAAAAACAAATATTAGATAGAGTTTTAATCTTTGTTTGTTTTTTATATTTTATTCTCTCGATCATATTAATGTTTTGTTTTGTATTAATAAAGTAAAATATAACTTATGTTGTTATTGATTATTATAGTTCTAAATTCATTATAACTTTGACATTATTATAGTTTAAATAAATTGTCAATGTTGTACTGAAACACAATCCTTAGGAGATTCCAGATAATTTCATCATAACTAAATAAATAAAAATAGGGTTTGGCCAGTGTATTCCGATACAGAATCCTGGCACCTTTCAAATAAATTAAAAGCTGGCTTACTTGATCCCATTATTTTAGTAGTTACATTAGTTGAAAGAGTGTTGCATAACCAGGAAAGATAATTGCGTCCATTAAATATTACTGAATTTTCTGATGAAAAAATTTAATAGATAGGATGTACTTAACTCATAAAAAACCCTAATAGAGCAGTGGACGTTACAATATATACAGATTTATATATATATATGCAGTTCACATTTAAATAAAATATATATATAGAATGCAATTACTTCTTATTTGTCACATTGGCTATATAACATATTCCTATTTGTCACATTGGCTATATAACATATTCCTATCATTAAAATTTTAACTGAATAAACCGTTCTAATTTCTTTTTTAATTTTTAAAAAAAAATCATGTCTAAGTTATTTGAAACTTATCTGATTATTCAGCTTGTATGAAAATCTTCTGTTTGCTTCCTTAATTTTTTTTAAATGGCAAATAAATAAAAAATTGGCATTTGTAGAAATACTGATTCAAAAATTGTTCATTTTGTAGAAAAATGTTATTAAAATAACTGCTTCAACAAAGTTGACTGTTCATGTCAAACGCACAATTTTAAAGAGGTTGTAATTGTTTTTCTTTTTTATACCCCGTGTCATTTCCATTGTTTATTCGCAGAACGTGCCTATTGTTGCATTATATAAATATTGTAATTACCGATTCATTTGAAAAAAAAATAATAATAATAATATTAATATTATTAGTATCCACTTCTTATATTCGATTACTTAGTACAATACTTGATCTATTGTCCATTTCTATGACTATTGTTTCATCATTCAAGTCATTGTTTATATTTATAATAGACACACAAGATATTCAACACAATACAATTATTAATATATATAAATTTGTATGAACTCTTCTAATGTTTATATTTTTTTATTAAACACTAGAATTAATTTTATTACTAATATATATATATATATATGTGATTTCATGGTAAATGACCTATCATTCCCACTATTTAATATACAATTAGTACACTGTCATAACTATTTATACATTTATATTTTTTAAGAGTGCTCTAGCAAAACTTATTATTTACTTTATATTAATATCTTAATTAAAAAAAAACAATCCAATATTTCAGGTGGCTACGGTTTAGGTGGGTGTCATTTTAAGCTATCCTCACAATATACTAGGGTAGAATTTTCTACTCCATACTTGTAAAACTAGAATCTCATTACTATTTATTTAATTCTAAAGTGGTGGTGTTAAATTTTCAGTTTTTTTTTTTTTTTAAATTTGCAGGTGTCAAGTGTTGATGTCCAATCTCTGATTTCTCCGTTTAGACTTCCCCTCTCCCCCTCTGTTAAGTTATTTATTATTTTTATTGCAATGGATTGTGGTAGATAAAATAGTCCAATAATAGGATAAAGTGCCTACTAATTAATAGCTCTCCCTCTAGTGATAACTAATTAGACTATTGTATATCAATTTTAGCTATAATACAAATATACTTGAAGATCTATTACAAAATTTAGAAGAATTATAACTTGAATTTTTTTAATTATTGTTTAATAATAATAATGGAGTACTAAACATCTTTATACTTCCAAATTTATTCAATACCATTAAATTATCATTTTAAATATTATTGCAACTAGACCATATGTCAAAATGTATATGAACTTCATACCCATTCTATCAGATTTTCTAGTGTATTTCAAACAGTCTAAGCTTTCATCACTTGCAGGATATTTATTGGTGAGATTTTACTCAATTTGAAAATTATAATTCAACAAGCATTACAACCCACTACTGATTTTATACACTGATTTTCAATATATTGTAATTTTATTGCCAATTAAAATTTAAAATTTTTCATACTCGATCATTTGAAAAAGGCTTGATGGAATTAAGCCAAACCATATGGTTACTACATATATATATATAATAAAATATACAAACCATTATACAATTACAAATATCCAGTAACGCCCTCTGTTTAAAGTACTATATCTCAATAATAGCAAACCGTACCATTTTACGGTTTGCTAATATTGAGATATAGTACTTTAAACAGAGGGCATTACTGGATATTTGTAATTGTATAATTGTTTGTATATTTTCTATAATTATTTCAGTTAGTGTTAACAGTAACTTACTTTTCATATATATATATATATTGTAGTGGTACAAGTTGACACATACTAAACATGCATGAGCACTAGTGAAACCTGGGATGAACTCACAAGGGATAGCCTTGCTTCCATCTCTAGGTCACTGGTCATAATTTAATTTTCTGTAGAAATCATACATGGCAAATCAGCCAGTCATTCATATATGCAAACACCCACCTCAAGCTAAATCTTTTATTATTTACTCCCTTAGTGCATTAAAAAGACAATAGATTGATAACATTTGATGGGTATGAATAATATTTAATTAGTTAAATTAATTAATCAAAAAATACATATATAAACATGAGAATTAGTTTTACATTAAGTTGGTTAATTTTAGCCTTAGAAAAATCTAATGAAGTGATTTGATCATTATTTAAAACCACTCTTATAAACAACTCTCTTTTACCTCATTTAACGTCAATTAAAGACAATTATTACTAATTTAAAATTATTACTAAACATAGATTCTTGCTCTAAATAAACATTATGTCATTGTATATACAGATAGTGAAACACAATAACTTTCTGAGAAGTATATGTGAACTGTTAATTGAAGTCATGGATAAGTAAATTGTCATGGAAATGGAATAGGTCAATCTTGGAAAGACAGCATAAGTAAACTGATATAACCTAGATGTAGAAATTAATTTTATTCAAATTTGTAAACGAGTAAATCATTTTTTAAAACAAAAAGAAACCTGGGTACATATAACAAAATAATATCTAGTAAGGATACCAAATCTTTCTGCCACATAGTTTATTGAGAGAATAACATTTCATAAAAGATACTTAATTTAAACTCTATATACAAATTTTAACACACAATCAGCTCTACTGGATAGATGGAATTAATTTTCATTAAATTATCTAGTGACTAAATAGTAATAATAAATATATACAAACAATATAATAGTTTTATAAAGTACATATTAATTGACACAATTTATTTAATAATATGCTATCTTCTCTTTTCTTTTATTAACATTTTTTGGTAATATCATAATCTAAAATTTCCTAACTACTTCTCTCACAGTGGGTTCAATTACACCATAATAGTTCAGTTCATATTTGCCCAGTCCACAATTTATGCATGGTCCACCAGATGGATTACACAGCACAAAACATGTTTGACCTGAGCTCAGGTAGATAGCTGACTGTCTTGCAGATCATTTATCTGGAATGGTATCTGCTAGTAAAGGTACATTGAATGTTACTTGCAATAGTTCATTTTCAAAAGTCACATCAAAATTAGGATTATGTTCTTGGCTAACTGGTTGCAAGATTCTTCCTATGGCATCAGTTACATTTTCTATTAGCAGATATAACCTCAGCTGTGAGAAAGAAGTTTCCCAAAAAAATCATGGATATATCTAGCTGGACAACATGGCTTAGCTTTTTTTTAAAAAAATTGTTTCAAAAAATAGACATTTATTTTTATAGTTTTTGGAAAATTTTCCTTTTCTCCTGTCACTTAACCTTTTCATATTCAAATCTACACTTTATTTCTAATTTTGATAACATGCACAATAGATATAAAAGCAGTATTTTTTTTATTTTGCCTCCAGATCTTATTTTTTATCTGGATTTAATCAAATTATATATATATGATTTTTTTGTTATTTGCAATTAGGAACTCTTTGCAATTTACAAAACCTAGATGAAATTCTTTGCTGTATCTGTGTATCATTTCCCTGCCATTAAGATACCAGTCTAATTAAAAAACTTTTTTCAAGTAGATCTTGCTTACTTTCTACTTAACTCTATCAATTTATTTTCATCAATTTATTTATTAATAATATATAAATCCCATTCACCCAACATAATATATAATATATGACAAAATTTCTTTATAAAATGTGCTAGAAAAATAAATATCCACAAGAGAGAGACAAAGCTATGATCTCTTGGAAAATACAATAGCAAGATAAGCATGTAGAATTAAAAACAAAAGAGAGACTAACACTACCATTTTTTTAAATAAATACATTAATTAACAGATGTGTAAAACCAATGTAAAAATTATTTGCCATATCTGTCTTAATAAAAGCATGGCCTGAAATAAGCAATAAGAATAAACATCATCTTCACTTTGTTCAGCATAAATATGTACATTCAAATAAATAAATACCTCATGACAAAGTACAAACAACACTTTAAAAATATAATGTTATAACAAATAAATATTGTGTAAACTTCTGGATAATATAACTTACAAACGATTCATAAAATCATATCAAACAAAATGCATAAACTAAATAAAATAAAATATATGGTAAATTGTAATAGCATAATATTAAAATTTAAAATTATATCCAGTTTATCAAAAATAAAAGTCCTTCATCCTAAATATTCTACTATTCAACAGGAAATAGTTTCTGTAATTATCATTCTGCAAATGCTAACAATTAGTTTTATTGTTAAAACACAGCAAACTTAAATTATTGGTACAGGATTCAAATAATTTTAGTAAGCAATACATTTCCTGGTGAACATGATTACAAAATTCATTAGTGACCATTTAATACTCTTATCAGTTTCTCAACTATATTTAAATCAATATTAACAATTGTGAGACTCACTTATCCTATTAACAAAACTACATACCCTTTAACATTAAATAAACATAAGTATTTATCCAATAGCATAAGAATACCTAAATACTCATCCTTATTCAGTATCCAAATACTCTCATGACTAACAATAATGCTTAAATAAATAGAATAAAACATAAAAAAACATCTATGATTGTGAAATTTAAATTAATCTACTCAATAAGTTATATTATTTTATTGTATAGTAACTTTTATTATTATTACTTTTATAGCATTATTATTAAGGATAACCATAATAACAATATTATTCTAAGGATTATTATTGATTTTACTTAACTATTTACACCACCTATGAAATATCAAGGGGGATTTTACTCAATTCTATAGGTAGTGTGACATTTTAAAGATGTGTCATAACATTTTTCTGTAATTACAACCATATCACTATTTTATTTATGGTCTTAGTTAGTGAATAATAAATCACTATTTTTTTAAACTGTAATAATCATGCTGAACTTTAAATAAAAACTAATTCCTAATATGATTTTTTAACAAGAAATATCATTTACTACATTTACAATGTATTTGAGCAATGAGTGATCAAAGCGATTTGCAATAATTTAATATTCAATTTAATAAATATTTACCTAGATAATTGTAATACAATATATTATACTGGAACAATTTTTTTTCCAAATTTTAAATCAAATTTTTGGTTAATATACATATGACAATTAATACTCTTTTATGATAGTGTACTGATGATGATTCCCCACAAATGAAATGCAACTTAGGCACTTAGTATAACTTTAAAACATTAATTTTAATAACATCTTATGTACAAAGTTTAATAATGCAATAGAATTAATTAACATAAAACAACAAAACATTTATACAAAAATATAATATAATAAGATACTTAAAAGAATTAAACATTTTATTCACTTTATTTGCAATGAGCTATCCAAAATAAAATTTCTTAATAATACAATCAAATATTATGTGATATTGAATTTTGTTACTTGTACTATCAAATAATGTCTGTGTTAAACAAACAATTCCTTTTTTAATAACCAGCTCTTTTTCATTAGTTACACTTCATACATTGTAATGAAAACAAGAAAATTTAAAAAAAAACATGGATGGATATTTAGTCTTAAGTAAAATAATTTTATTATAATATTATGACCGATTACATTTTATCTGCGTTTATTTTTATGATATTAGCGATTTTCTCTCTCCCTTGACCTTATTTAATTTTCTTGGGTTTATCACTTAATGATATTCTAAAAGTACAATAAATATATTTTATCCTTTGTTATATCCAATCTGAATATTTATCTCTTCCTCTACTAATTTTTATTTACCATTCAGAATATTTGCTGAATGTATATAAGCATTCTCTAGTGCTATCTTCATCGAATAAAAAAAATTTATCCCAATCTTATCTAATAATTTAAATCATACTTTCCGATTTCAAATTTCTATTTGTTTTATGCCTGTATTATAAATACTGCTCATGAAGACTTATAAATTAAAATTCTCTAACTATATTATAATGCTATTACAGAATTAATAATTCAACATCAAATCAAATTTTAAATATCACCATTTCTTATTTAATATTATACTGGAACACAGATATACCCCCTTTTTTTTCTAATATTTTTCTTTACTATTTCTATGTGTGTAATTTACTAGCTCATAACATATAGATCTTTATCTTAATAGTTTAGTGACATTCGATCAAATAAAATTTTATACAGTTAATAGCATAAACAAACAAATTATGTTAATTATTAAATTTCCTATCTTTTAATTTATCCCCCCCCCCCCATATTAATAATTATTTTAAAACATGAACTTAACTCTCTATACAAACAATTACATTATCCATTTACTCTTCTTTTGAACTTTTATCAATATATATATATATATTTATATATATATATATATATATATATATATTTCAATTGTTCTTCTCCCTTTTCATGCTTCCTACTTATCACACACCAATCTTCTTATCCCTTTTCCTCCATTTATATTTATCTGAATGCTAGGAAAACTATGGAATTTTTAATGCTTTCATGTTATCCACCAAGTTTACTTCTTTTTTTTTTCAAAATCACGGGTTACTTTTTACCTATGTGATATATTTTATTTAGTTCCATTTCACCTTGATAATACTGATCTTCATATTATTTTCAATGTATTCCTTAGTAATATTAACATGTAATAGATCACAGATTGTACTATTTTCTTAAATGTAATAAAATGAAATTATTTCCTTTACATATAGATTTTTTGTCCACATTGACAGAACTAATAATTAAATATTTCAATCTCCCACTAAACTGCTATAATTTTGTTTCTATAAATATAATCCTTAGTCAGAATTTTCTATTTCCATTGAACCCTATCTATAGTTTATCATAAAATTTTCTTTATACTTGAAAGTTAGGTGCACTGATAAGAATCTGTTTACATTTTTTTTCTACTCACAAACTTTTTATCCAGAGAAACATTCATAACTTGCATTTGAATATTAGCCACATTTTTAATACACAAATATTTCCATTCAGGTTTATTTTCAACTTAATTTCAATTATCTTGATAATCTTATCTTTAGCTTTGTCATAACTGATTTTTCTATTATTCATGAATCTATTCCATCTTAGTATTTCATAAATATGATATTTAAAAATCCTATGTATTTGATCTTGCTTAATCCTACAATTATATATTAACATATTACTTACAGTTCCTCCTGTTTCGATAATTCTTGGTTTATTATTTTCTTAATATAACAATTTTAGAATACTCCAGTGAATTTATTGATGGTCATTTTTAGCAAGCAAAGATTTTCTTTGTTTTAACAATTCATCTTACTGAAAAGTTGTTACTATAAATGTAAAGTTCTTAAATTAATCATCCTTAATTACTTGTTTTTTAAAAAATAATAATAATATGGTTTCAAAAATTTCAGCAAATTTTTTTTTTCAACAAAATAAAACTCAGTTACTTAGTTTATATTTTTCTGATCTGTAACTGATTTCTTTCCTCTGAAAAACTTTAAAATATCATCTGCTTGCTCATGTACTTCAAAATGTGCATTCTTATTGGTTAATTTTCCCTCTTCTTTGATTCTGAATATTTAATGACTTGCTTTTAGCTGAACTATTTTTAAAAACAAATACCTTTTTAAAATATTTACTAGTAATAAAAAACAATACTTTTTAGGAACTGATTAAAATACAATTTAAATAATTTTTATTATATTTTTTTTATACAGATTAGCTTTGAAATTAATCCTATGAACTTTTAATCACAAAATTTAGAAAATGAAAGTTAATCATTTATGTTAGAAATTAAGATTTTACCACAAATAGTTATTGGTAAATAATCCTGAATGTGCACAGACATAATTATTCATCTATATAACACATTTCCCTCTATCAAATTATGCTTGAATTCCCTTATCATTTTAATTACTAACAAATGATTCTTTATTATGAAATGTTATTAACTTACAGTTTTTTTATTTTATCATTTAGATACTTTTAAAATAAATATCTTAACAAAATTTCACTTTCATACTAGTTTAAATTATTTAAGTCCAAGTTCAAATCCTAGAGTAATTAAAATACTTATTTTTTACAACTTAATAAGTGAATTTTTTTTTTAATTTTGTTTTATAAAATTTAAAATTCTATATAATACAGTTTATTTCCAATTTATTTTTGTGATGGGATATACCAATAAAAAGGGCAATATATATATATATTATACTTAATGTTTTCATGGTTAAATGATGTAAATATTATAGTATTTTGAGTTAAACTGTCTGTTAGTATTGAATTAATTCCCAACATTTCATTGAAATTGTCAAGGCCCTGGCAGATGCTATTTTGTTAAAGCATTGAAAATTAATGAATCCTAATACATGGTTTAACCCAAACACTAATTTATTTACACCTTATAACTGTGAAATATTAATTTTTATAGAAAGGAAATGTTTTATCATTTAAACATTTTTGAAAGATCTTGTTATGGAAAATTTAACCTTGACAATGGATATTTCAATGAAATGTTGGAAATTAATCAATACTAACACATGGTTTAATCCAAAACTATATATAATAACCAAAAAAATTATATATATATTGTGCCCTTTTGTATGGGTCTCCATAAATTGTTGTATCAATCTATTAAAAAAAAAAATTTTTAATTTAAGATATATTTAGCTATATGATGTTAGTTTTATTTATAACAATCTTTCAAAAAGTGTAATTAAAGTAATTCATGAGTATTTGATATGTGAAAATTGTGCTGATGTTTGAGAGATGTTTCAATAGGGATGATAATAGTATATGGTTGGGAAAACTGGCCATAATCAA
Source organism: Epiperipatus broadwayi (assembly GCA_028023455.1). Lineage (NCBI taxonomy): Eukaryota > Metazoa > Onychophora > Udeonychophora > Euonychophora > Peripatidae > Epiperipatus > Epiperipatus broadwayi. The sequence continues at coordinate 930,137 of JAQFVV010006397.1, forward strand.
TACTGCATTAATAAATTTAATAAATAAATGTTTAAAGTTAAAAGTTTTAAAAAGACAAGTTAAAATTAAATGCATATATTTATTGTTGATAAAGATTAATATTTAATAAATGAATATAAATATTTTAATTATTAGTAGTACATGATAGAAGATTAATATTTGATTTTAATAATATCGAAGTATTATTTTAAAAATTGTTATAAGATATTATTTATTTTTAAAATATTTATTTTTTAAAAATGAAATTGTTAGTTTATTTTTAGATTATTACAAGCATTTGTAGCTTTGTTGTAAAAACAGATGTTAATTAGACACATACACACATGCTTGGGAGTTTTTTAGTAAAGTTGCAAAACTATTTTAAAATTCTGTTATAAAATTTATAAATATTATATTGGCTATCGAGAAATAAAAATAAAGATAATTAATGTGAAATATTAAATCTGATTTTTAAAATACTGCTTAAAAAAATAACGAATAAAAATAGACTTAATTTGTTTATAAAAATAATCTTATAAAAGTTAAAAATGAAATAAAGTAAGAAAGTATATTTTAAAAAATGTTTAATGGATTTAAATAAACAATAAAGATTAATTTAAGAATTTAATAAGGTGATTAAAAATAAATATTAAATAAGTCATTATTTATTTTAAATTCTGTATTGTTGGTAAAATATGTAAATAAGCTAGAAGTTGATTGTTTAATTTACCAATCAAGTGGGGAGTTTCTTCAGGTATAAAACCAAGGTTCAATTGTTCGGAGAGGGATTGTGATTGTAATTTTTAAAGTAAAATGTGCTATTAGAGATAGCTAAGTAAAATAATAGACGCTCTCATAATCGTTTTAAAATTATAAGAGAGTAGTTTTTTAAAATAATTTATAAAAGTTTACCGATAAATATGCAGTGCTAATTTTAATTATAATTTCCTATTGATCGTTTCGATCGAAGCTCAATTTATTATCAAATGGTCATGAAAACTTCGTATAAGGATAGAATGTATTGGAGACTTTATACTAAAAATTTAACAAACGCTGGATTAACTAGGAGGATTACTAGATGCATAAAAGTAATATGTTGGACTTTATATAAATTTAAAAGCTGATTGTAATTAATTTTTATAAATCAGATATTTAAAAGAATGAGAAATACTTCTTTATGAAGAAAGTATTTGTAAATTATAAATCTAAGTATATAACTTAGTAAAGATGGTAAATAATACTGATTACATAAATACTTGCCTTGTTAAGTCTTTATGGTTTAAAAGACTAAATTTTGACAGTTTAAAAGGCAAATAAATTGGAAATTTAATGGGTAAAAAAGTACCTATAAATAAAATTATTATATTAGTAAAGTCTGAACGCTGGTCGTACAGAAGAATATAAAATTAATCTTACCTAAATATTCATTAAGGAATGCGCAAGTAAAATATACGTGGATATCCAAGTCAATTAAAAATAATTAAAGAAGAACTTTATAAACTATAGATTAATTTTAAAAATAATAACTTTTAAATAATAATTTTTTTTTTTTCTCCTTAAAAAGAAATAAATCCGGATTCCATAAACTATTTTAATTATTATTTTATTTTTATGGTGGAACTAACTTTGACTTTTATTTTATTTTTTTAAAAAAAAAACGTTTTCATTTATTCTATAAAACTTTTAAAAAACACGTGATGTACCGGAAAAGGAAGTAATGTTTGGTGAAAATTTGTGCCTAGGAAAAAGAACAATTATGGTGAAAAGAAGACACCGTTGGATTTTATGTAATATGTTTTTATTTATTAACTAACATAAATATTTAATTAATTATTGATTTATTAAAGATAGGAAAGGTACATTTACATTTTTTTTAAAATAATAACTAAATATTAATATAACTTTTCATTGCATAAAGTTTATTTTATAATTATACAACACGTAATATTTTAAAGAATAATTGTTGAGTGTAAATGTGAAATTATTTTGAAACTGTAATCCTGGAGGACATCGTGTGACGGACTGTACATTAAAGTATCATTTATGGTAAAAAATTATGTGATAATAATAATTTGATGTATTTACTATGTTTTCTTTAGATCAACCAAATGTTATTTGATTGTTGAATGAATGTATTAATATTTAAATAATATACACGCATAAGATTAATAATAGCAGTTTTATTTTAATATGCATACTTTAAATTGATGATGTAAATTTAGTACAACATAATATGAGAACCTAGAAATAATTATATGATTCTTTCGTGAATAAATTTTAATGTTTCTGTTACAATATTAGGAATTAGATTTATTATATTAGTATAAGTTATTTATTTTTTTTCCTTTTCAAGTTAGTAAGAGATATAATAAAAATCTATATTTTATTTTTATTTTTATTAGATAAGTAAGTTAATTTTATGTAGAAATTTATATTTTGATTGAAGGCTTATCGTATATAGATGATGAGGTATAAGAGATTTTTGGATAAATATTATTTTTTTTTAAATTGGTCATCTGTTTTTCTGAAGTTGAATAAGGTTAAAATGATATTTGTAGATAGAAGTTTTAAGAAGGAATAAGAATAACAAGTAAAGAAGAGTAATAGTTTAAATAAAAAAAGAATCATAGAATTTTAATTAACATAATACTTTATAAACTTTGGAATTGTTGAATAATTTAAAATATTATTTAAAAAAGAACATATACGTATTGCATATTTTGATAAGACATGTAGTATGATATTATATCGGAATGAAATAAATAATTATAATCAATAGTTGTTATTATATTACAAAGTTATATCAGTTTATACATTAATTAATATTTGAGTAATATTGATAGTAAATGTAATACATACTAGTACATTATAATAAATAGCAGTAAGACTTAAGTGAAGTAGCATTTTAATTATTAAAGTCTGTTTATTTACATATATGCTACATGAATGATATCTCACATAAAACCTTTTCTTGTATTAATTGATAACAAATGATGTTTATTAAAATTTAAAGTCATAAACTTAACTAAAAGTTATTAATAGAACATTTTAAGAAATGTATAAATTATCTATTTATGATTATGGAAATAGTATCAGTGTAAAAATCTTGTATTATTATTTTTTATTTTTTTATTTTCTTTGGTTTCCACTTTAAATGTAAATAGTGTAAATAAGTTATGTGTTAAAGTTGATGTAAATAAATTTATTTAAGTTGTTTAAAAGTGTGTCGAATTCATTATTTTACACCACAGCATTTGGCAACAGATAATTTGAATGTACATAATATTTGCACAATATGAATTTATTATTATTATTATTTTAGAAACACAATATTTTATTCATATAATTTATAGAAATTGATTGATATTAACATATAATATTACAATGGTCACAAAGTAATTATAATGCACAATATAAGAGTATAATATTATTTATTGCCACAAATTGTTAAATTATAAGATTTTGGTTTATTTTAAAATTAAGATACTATATGGAAATGAAAGACATGTATATGATTTACTTATTTTCTTAATGATTAATAGTATAATAAAATAGATAAGATTAAGCTATACACTAAAGATTATTATTGTTAGTTATTGTTATTAGAATAAGTTGGGTGTATTTAGGTTTGATATTAAATCCCTTATCATTCCTATCTGCACGAATTATTATTACTTTAAGATAATTAGAAGAACCTGAGATCGTTTAATTATATTTCCTTAACAAAAGATTGAGATTTATTTATCTATTATTATTAAAGATAGTTCATTTATAAAAGTCATAAGAGTGCTGTAGAGTTAGTAATGAGATAATAAAGAGGTAATAGTATTCTTATGCCATTGAAACAGTGTTTTTTGAAAGACATTGATTCAATGTAAATTCAATTACCAATTGTAACTTCACTTCACAGTCTCATGATTTTAGTAAATACTTATTTAATTAGTACATGATATTGAACTATATTAATTTTTGATAAGTTATAATAAATCTAATAAGATATAGTATTATAAGAATATATTAAAGATAGCTATACATATTTTAGCTGAGCATAATAATTTAATTGAGCTAGTCATATTTTAAATTATATTATATATCGAGAAGTGAGGGTACAATATATATATATATTGTAACCTAGTGTTATTGACACTTGGTTTACTTGGCATTATTTCTGCAGGAAAACAATGCTATTCTTTAAAGAAATAAAAAGATAAAATAACAATAGTAATAATTGATTAATAAAGTATGCTATTCACTCACTTTGGCATGTTTTGGGTGAATAACTAATAGATTTAATAACTCAATGTCATTTTTAAAGAGAGAACATGAATAATTTAATTGAGATATTAATAATTAGAGCAAATTAATATGGTATAAAAGCTAAACAGTAATTGATTTTGGATGGGTAGAGGGGAGAGGGGATGAGTGTCTTATCATAAAGCACAATAACTTCTGGTAATTTCTTTTTGTAAAAAAAAAAAAAAATTAAAAAAAAAAAAAAAAAGAAAAAAATAATGTTTAAAGAATTATACATCCCTGATTGTTAATTTAATGTATTTATTATTATTTTTTTATATTGTCAAATTACTTTGCAATCCAGGTAAATAATACTAAAACTATATGATTATAATAGGTTTTTCCTTTCTTTTGTTTATGTTATAATCAAATGATTATTTTTCTGTAAGAGGTCGCTAAAGTAAAAAAAAAAAAAAAGATAGTCTGCTTTTAGTTTTCAAGGAAGGAACAGTGCTAAAATTTGGTAACTCAATTTTTTCATTTTATGTTGCAGAAATAAATGTAATCAAAGTAAAATTTTAATAATATAATGTGTGGCTAAATTTTTTTGATAAGATATCCTGATTTTCTTTGCCATCTACCTATTTAAAGACCTTTTATACTTAAAAGTTTATTGTCTCGCGCTAAAGTTCAAAAATGACAGATGTAACTAAAAGAGTCACGAAAAATTATATTATATCTAAATTAAGGAAAAGAAGCGATTTCCAAGAAAAGATTAATTATTTATTAACTTTATGTCATTTATTGATATTTTCTTGGTATAGAAAGAAAAAAAATAATAATTGAAAGAAATATTTTGAAACCAAGGAAAATCAACTAGAAACATTTTCGCGCTCTTTCTCAATATTGTCTGCCTTTACAAGTAATGTAGTTACATACGTTAAAATATGTTTTATTCACCAAGAATTGTCTGGAAATAATAATAATGATAAATAAGATTAAATTATGCACCTGTATATTTTTTAAAAAAAAAAATAAAATAAAAATATATAAACTTTCTCAGAATAAATATAGAAAAAGTTATATAGGGGTATTCTTACGGAGAAGTTACCATTAAAAAAAAAAAAATTTATAATTCCTAAAGTATGAACAAAACCAAATATCTTAGTGACTTAATGATAAAAAAAATAAATGATATATTATATTACACATCAGTTGGAGTTATTAAAACTTCCTATACATGTAAATCAGCTGCAGTTATTATCAGAATAATCTCGGAAAAATTGCGCATTTCCGTCCATAAGTAAGCTAGCTAATATGAATTGTATGTATCGTCAATAATAAAGTAAAAAAAAATTGTGTATGTTTATCATCTATCGTCAACTGTTCGTTATGTTAGAATATGTATATTTTATTTTCTATGGATCCCAAAATTGTAGCAGTTTAATTCAAGTAAGAATTAATCTTCAATTCTGCTATATTTTTCTTTACCTAATTTATTAAACGCACAAAATAAGAGAAAACTTTTATTTAAAGGAAATAATACCATGCGTTTATTGTTTTTAAACTTGCTTCGTGAAATACGACTGGATAAAGCTCTTCACCTGGACCAATTGCTCAACAGAAAAACACTTTCTAATGAGAGAGTATGCACTTGTTAATTAATGATTGTTTAAAACTAAGTTATAAATGATATGTATTTTTTTGTTATATCACATAGGTTAAAGTCTGTATGGTCAAGTGATATTTAATAGCCTTGTAATGACAAAGGTATGTTTTAATATAATTATTATAGGTTAAGTTGATATTTAACACGAAAGAAAAAATCTATAAAATATGTTTTAATTATTACATACAATTGTAGGTAGAAATTTTGTATGTTAGATACGTAAAAGAAAAATATTTAGATATTTAAGGGGTAAAATAAATATTGAAAATTATCAGAAGTAACTAAAAAAAAAAAATGCTATAACAAAATATTTCTTGTTAAAGTTTTGAAACGAATTTATACTGTATTAATTGAGGAATTTATTCCTAATTATTCTTAAATAACACATCCACTTTATTTAGTTTAAGATAGTATGCTACCAACTATTTTTGAATGTTCCTTTATTAAAATTAAAATTATTATACTTTTATTCTATGATGTCCATTGATTTCAGATGTTGATCAAAGTATACCCGGTAACATAAGTTTATTATAATCAGTGTATTTACTTATCCTGCCCAGATATAGCATTGGTATATGCTTAATATTCGCATAGGTAATAATTATAATGTATTTATTTTGTGGGATGAAAAATGATCTCCCCAAAAGCTTTGTTTTCCATGAGAGGAAGATTTTAAATATAATGTTCAGGTATGTTTATAGCCCAAGTGATCGATTCTCATAGATAGGACGATCAAGAATTTATCTAGCATTTAGTATGCTTCATTCGTTTAAATCCCAGGAGAGGATTGTATTTGGTGTGTGTTCATTGTATGCCCAAGTAAGAGGCAAGAAACCACCAAAATATTTTAATGTAGTAGATTACTCTATAGACCTTCATGGTTATTCCATATTCCTCATGTGAAAATAAAGATAGCTCCACCATGGAAGGTGTTGATTATTGTGCTTAATTTTGAAAGTTCGGGCAAGATAAAGGTTATATTGGAGGTGTTAGTTCCTCAAGATTCACTTTAGTATAAATAGTGCGTTAGTAACTAGGATTAATATCTGTATTGTGCTGCTAAATATTGCTAGTATTTGACAAGTAAATCAATGGAGAAAGTAATTAAAATTGCGTAATTTAAAACGCTTATTTACTGAAGGAATATTCAAATGCAATATTTAATTCTGGTTAGTAATTAAATAATACTCATATTTAAAATTATACGTATGAATAAAATTTGTATCATAACTTAAGTTAGCATTAAGTTAAATGTAAGATGGTAAGTGTAACTTCTGATAACTGGCCTATAATTAGAATAGGTTATCCCATTAAAGACCATAAATAAAGTAAATGTATTAGAAATAAATTTAATATTTTGCGTATTGCATATGATGGGATTAATCATTTAAAAAAAAAAAAAAATAGTTAGTCAATAATTTTGAATCAAAAGCTTCTACAAGGTTACCAAAATTTAATAAACAATGTATTGGTAATGAAATGTACTTTTAGTTAATCAATCCATATGATTGCATACAGGAGAAGTAGTAACCTCTAGTCCATAACCAAAAGAGTATACAGATTAATGTCAGTTATATTTTATATTTTTGTATTACTATGGGATTATTGAATAAATGTTCATATATTTTTTTTGTGATAATAATAAATTATAGTCTTGTTAAAATTTGTTGTAGATTCATTTTTTTTGTTTTTATATGCTAAATATAAGTGTTTGCACAATATTTGCAAAACCTTTTCTTGAGTCCGAAATCATTCCAAATTCTTAAAAACTTAATATACCAGATAAATAAAGTTAAGCAGATCGGAATATGTCATTATATTTTAGTTTAATGATAATTATTTATGGAGTTGAAAACTTAAGACTAAACATTCACCTTTGTGTAAAAAAAAAAAAAAAAATGAATTTATTCCCAAACCATTAACTTTGGTTGCACATTATTCCATTCCCATTTAGTTAAATTGTCTAAGTCATAAATCTTAGTTATATTATTGTGTTGTCATGTATGATGGAAGGACACAAAAAGCACCCTTGTCTTTTTATTATTCTGACTGAGATTCTGAAAAAAAAAAGGCTGTGTTATTCAAAATTATACATCATTATTGAATAGAATTATCATCTCTTTAAATAATATAGGATATGAGAGATGAAGACACATTGAATTTAAGTAAAATAAATGTTTCCTATAGCCGACCAGAATGCCAGTCATATGCGACAACACAATACTGCCGAGCATTTCCTTACATGAAACAAAGAACCCTGAGATTAATATTATTATAATTATTCTTTAAATTAATAAGTGATCAATTATTGTTGTTATTACAATCGTGGCATGGCTTAAGAGAATTGAATGTACAATTGTATTATATGAAAGGTATTTTAGATCATATTGGAAAATTAATGGATATGTTGCTTTATTTTGGTTGCCTTAACAACAACCTGAAAAATTAGTATCATGGGTGCAAACAAACTACTAAATAAACTAATAAACTTATTAGGTGTCCTGGGTGCTATTAAATATTGAGTTAGAAAAAGTGCAAATAACTAAACTAAACTAATAAACTTATTGGGTTAGAATATATATATATATATAGTACCTAACTGAAGTTTCACTTAGTTCCAATAAATGACCAAGGTTATCTTAGCTTAACCTTTTGTTTGAAATTTTCAGAATTTTAAAAAAATAATAAGGAAATGAATTTAAGTTAACTTAGTTAATAAATAAAATAGGATAATCTTATGTAGTATTATAATAATTGTTAAATATAATGGGATTATGTCTAAATATTTCAATATTATATATGAGTTAATTTGATAAGGGATGTCAGACAATAATTTGAAGCAAAGAAAATATTAGAAATAGTTGTCAGTTGATAAATAATATTAAATGTATTTTAAAGTAATATATATATATATATATATATATATATATATATATATATATATATGAGTTAATTTGATAGGGGATGTCAGACAATAATTTGAAGTAAAGAAAATATTAGAAATAGTTGTCAGTTGATAAATAATATTAAATGTACTTTAAAGTAACTATTGTGTAATTCATTTTAATGGTTAAATTATAATAATTAGATATTACAAATAAATTGGTATAAATAATAATAAATTTAAAAATAATCTCTAAATTTTCATTAAAACAATGTAAAAATATTTATTAGATTCAATTTAGTTTAGTGATTCACTTATAAAAATTATTTTGGATTAAATTATTTTGGATTAAATATTCATTGGTATTTGTATTGTTGTAGTTTTAATATGAATATGTCTGTGCATGCAAGAATGACATAAATATAAAAATAAAGTAATAATTTATTTCTAATATTGTTTAAAAAAAAGTAAAACAAATGTATGGATAAAGTTGTTAAAATTAAAAAAATTTTAAAGTTTAATAAAGAGGGATAGCTTTAAATTTTATATTTATTGCTATTATGTTATATAAAATATCATTAAAAGTGTTGCATAATATTTGTTAACAATGAATTTTTGACTTTGCAGCTGTGAGTCACATGGTTTGATTTAATAAAATCAATTACATCAGTAAAATCGATTACACAGCTGGTCTGTCAAGAATATTAGAGTTTAAAAAAATAATTTCATTGGTTTTATACCAAGGAATTGATCGAAAGGGGGTATATTAAAGATTATTAGATAAAAACAGAAAACCAAGATTCAGAGGGGGCTTATCTGATTTTAATTCTACCTGTGGCTGGATCTTGAAATTTTTCTTTAACAAAAGTTGTAATTTTATTTAAATATTTTTTTTAAAAGTAAAAGAATTTTTTTAAAACAATTATTTAAAATTGTCTTGTAGACATGAACTGCTGAAGTTAAAAAGGTAATCCATTTTCTGAGAATTTAAATTCCAGTTGAAACATGGGATTATAGTAAACAATGTTTGAAGGAATGTTAGCATCCCTTATCCTATCTATGTTTCATTTATACATTTTACTTTATTTGAAAATGAAAATATTATTAAAGCCTAAATTATTAATTATATATATGGCTAAACATGTTCTTGCAATAAACTCTTATAGCTGTAGGATATTCATTATATATCCTATTAAATTAAAAATATACATGAAGAATAAATTAAAAAACATTCAAAATTTTAAAATACTATAATGAAAATGCATCAGCATCTTCGTAAATTAGAATTGATGTTAAATTTAATACTTCATTATTAATACATGATATATACATGTAAATATGCTTTTAACAGAATAATGTTTATAAGGAAAATATGTATTTTAAAATAATAATTCTCATTTGTGCCCAGTAGTATGAAAAAAAAGTTATTTGGAAGTAAAACTTTAAAAGAATTTATAAATATTAATGATGAACTCATGTCTATCAAATATTAATAAATTGTTATATCTGTCATTATTTATAAGTAATTTTATGACGGTTAATCTTAGTTCATAAACCAAGGAATGTCCTTAATTATCAACAAAATCTACTCTTATGTTTAAAAGTAAAAGGAAATGTGTTTAAAAAAATACATCTTCGAAATATTTAAAAAAATGATGTTTAAAAAAAGAGCTCTATTTTTTAAAAAAATATGTTTATCTAAAGAAGAACAGTTAGATTTAAGTAAAGCTATACATTATAATTATTTTGCAATTGAACCTAGGATTATAAATATAAAAAAATGTACTCAGCTGAAGAATTTTTTCCATTGCCAGCTTATGCTTATGCTATTCTGTTATTTTAATATTTAAAATTATCTTTAAAGATAAAAGAAAGTGAAAGTGTTTATTTAAAGATATATTGAACATTTTTGTCTTGGAAATCATTGCCATGTTTATAAATATTTTGACTGAAGCTTCGAATTCAGATAGATAACTTAACCTGAATAAATTATCTATGTATTGTAAATGGAAAAACCATTACAGAGATTAAATATGAACTTAAGTTACTGTATTATTTTTTTTATTGTCTGTTTTATTGGTTTTTAAAAAAATGAAACCATAAAAATATTTATGCTATATATTTTGTGCAACACTTTTTGCATAAATATGCCAGGTAAATTAGGATTGTAATTTTAAAGCTTAATGGGTTTATTAGAATGAGCAGATATTTTGCCATTCTTAGGTCAATTTAGTTTATTTATTAAGCATTACACCAGCTAGTTTCTATTTAATAATTTCATTTATGGAGATTTAAATATCACAGTCTTAGTTTATTATAAATGGAATGTTTCACTCAGTTTTATTTTAAACCAGCCAAAGAAGTTTATCAGAGAATGTCCATTCATTTGTTTTATGAATGTTATAGTAATAGTAACTGCAAATATTTTTATATATGCATTGAGAATTAATATTCTCGCATTTAATTTGCAATTTTTTTAAAAAAGTACACTATTCATTATATTTTAGTATTGAATATTTTGTTATGTGTGCATTGTGCCTTGCCTAGAATTTTATATGCATTTAATTTTAAAGTATTTCTCATAGTAGTCACTTGACAGTGCATTTTGTTGGTTTGAACATTGAATATATGTTTTGTATTTTCAAACTTCTTAGGAATAACTTAGTTAATTCAGGTGAAGTATATATATTGCTATTAGTTCATAATTGTTAGCCTCATAGAGTTAGACTTAGTTAATAAGCTTGAGTATGCTTTATGGAGTAAACAAAGTCCTCCATCCTTATTGTATTGTATTTCCATGATTTGATAGTGCTTGTCCCCAAAAGAGGGTTATTGTCTTGTATTTTTAGTGATGATCATCACATTTATAAGCATTGGAAATCCCATGACACAGGATCATGTTTTTCTGATATGTTTTCCTGTTCCCAGATGTGCTGTAAACAAGTTTCAGACATCTTAGTTTTTGCCTCAAAGTTAGGTATTTTTGAAAGCCACCACATTCTTTTCCAGCTCTGAGGAGCCTATTATTTTTATATTTTAGCCTATCATTCATGATGACTTAATACTAATTCCACCACAGTAGGTGATGTTGCATTTGTTTAGATTAATGATGACAAGATATGTGTGTTTGAGGAACTTTGTTTCTTCAGGTAGTTATAGCTATTTTTAATGCTCATAGGTATACCAATGTTTGAATTGTGTTAATATGATAGTTTTATCATTCACAAGCTAACCAACAATAATGTTAAATATATGCATATGGCATAAGTGGCAATTCACACATAGTAATTTCAAAATTTTCATCCAGAGTTTCATTGCTGGATTTGTAAGTCTGTTATATTGTTACATTTTAAAACATTGAGGGTAATAGTTTTATGTGGACTAAATTTATTTAAAAGAGTATAACTGATCTCTGATGAGTGAATGTCTTATACATCTAATTTAGTTTAATTTTAAAATTAGCTTAGTTTGATTTAAATATATCACTAGCTACAATATTAGTTATATCAGTGTAACTAGTTCTGATATTTTTTCAAAAATATGCTGAATATGCTTATTACAGTTTAGCGTTTCTTAAGCTTAGAATTATAAAGTTAAGCTTAGGGGTTCAAATACAAACCTAGTGTGTGTGTTATTCTGATTAATAGATGACACCATAATGTTTATAAATTATTATAATTTAAAAAAAATAGTAGTGTACTTATTAGATACAGACCTTATAATTAAAGTTTAAAGTTTTTCTTTTTAAAAAATCTCTAATTGTTAAAAGAGATTAAAATTGAATAGTCTTTGCCTGCTATTATGTATAACTATTATTTGATTGATTTATTTAGCAGAATAAACAAGGTAAAAAAAGTTTGAAGAGGGATAATCAAAAAATATTAGTTAAAGAAGTTGTATACTATTGTAAACCGAATAAAATTGTTAAAAGTCAAAATACTTGTATTAAGTTTCAGTGCGATATTGGCAATGTTTGTATTCCAATTTGTAAGCATTTCTTATTGTTCTCAATAAATTAAATTATTATTATTTCAAAAAGTTTGTTTTTGTTTGTTTTACTTTTATATGGAAATATTATTGTCTTGGGTTTCCAGTTCACAAAATCTTAAGTTTCCAAAGTTTATTAAATCTTTAATTCAAAAGTTCACAAATATATCATAAAGTTAGTTAAATATATGTGATATTAATTTTTAAATTATAAAGCTATGCTAAAGTAAGTCATTCTTAGATTGAATCACAATAACAGATAATTGCATTATATCAGATACTTAATTAAATGCTTAATTCAAAGTTTATTTTAAATTATCAATATATTTTCTCAGAATAAAGATTATGCAATATGATACTAAGAATATTAATATTTCAGAAGAATATTTTTAGTTACCATTATTTTAAAAGCTGCACATTATCTTATATTAACTGCACATTATCTATCATTATTTTAAACCTTATATGTTTAAAGAATTTTAATCCATCTGCATTTGAGGTCTTGAGTAGGTTGTCTGTGAGTAGGGGAAGGCATAAAAAATACTCTTTTCCTTTTCTTTGCTCGAGTAATGTATTGGCTAATAGGCCATTATTAGTATAAATTTAAATTGATTCATTAAATTTGTGAAGTAATATTTGTCTTGTTTATTATTTTAAGATTGAATATAATGTAGTGATTCTATGGCCAGCTAAGATATCACTCATTTGTTTTATTCACCCAGCAATTATTTATAGGCAACTTAAACTTTAATTTTGCACAAGAGTTTTAGTTTTAGAATCCCTGAGGTTATTTACTCTTGCTGCCTTGTTAGATATAATTTAGTATGATAATCTTCCACAATCAAGGTATCCTTATTCTTATTCAGAGTGTGTATGATCTGTTGATAGGACTATCTAATCACTATTAATTAATGATTTTAAATAATCTTTTGTATGGTTTAGTAATAGAGTATTAGTATGCCCTAATAGTTATAGTTGCATTACTATTGGATTTGGTCTCTATCTGATCATACTTCTCTGAATCATCAACATCTCTTTTCTTAAATTTTTTTGTAACCCCATGAGCTGCGTCATTAAGAGTCTCTCATTTTATCTCATTTCGTTTCTTTTCATATCATTTTCATCTCACTTTTACATTTCTTTTATCATCTCATCCATTTCAAGTCATTTATGTCATTTCTTCTTCTCTTTCCATCTCTTTTCCACCATGTATCATTTTTTGTTTTGTTCAATTCTTTTCATCTTTTCTTTTTTTTTTCAATTATCATCTTTCTCTCTAATTCCATTTCTAATCTTTTCTTAGTTCTTTCATTTCTTTTCCTCTTTTCTTTTCTCTCTCATTATTATCATCTTTTTCTCCATAATTCCATTGCTAGATCTTTTTATCTTTTCTTCTCTCTCTCATTTCATTTTCTTCTTTTTCTTTTCTTTTCATTTCACTTTCCCTCTTCACCTTTCTTTCTCTCTTTTTTTCTTTTTGGTTACTATATATATATATATATATATATATATATATATATATATATATATATATATATATATATATATATATATATATATATATATATATGTTAAAACGAAGATTTGCACGGGTTAAATATATAAAATACATATTTTGCGGGTTGAACCCGCAAAATATGTATTTTATATATATATATATATATATGATTATTTGTTAATTCTGAGATTCTAGAAACTTGATTTTTCAAAATTCTCATATTTATAAAAATACTTATCTTACAAAATCTTGAACATTGAGGTGATAAAAAAAAAACCCTGAAACCAGTATCAATTTAGTCAGCTATTTACATTTAATTTTTTTTAATTGAGTTTTTACACACTGCTATAATTAATTGAAAAATTTCTCATTTTTGGTAAAATTGATAGTGGTAATATTAATATGACTAAATTTTATAAATTTAATGTTTAATGTAAAATATCCTAATATTAACTTTTATTGATAGATCTTTTGCTGAACTTTTATTTCTCTTTTCAATTTTTTATTGGTATTACAGTAGAAGGAATGGAGGAGTGGCAGAGAGATTCAGGGAAAACAAAATAACATACACATTTTTCAATTTACTAAATGTAAATTTTAAATAACCATTTTCTTATTTGCAATTTTAAAAAATATATTGTTTTGGAAATTTTGATGTTTTTTTATCTTTAATTTTTTTCTTTCTCTTTTGGATGTTGGGATTCATACTAATAATATAACTATGACTAAATTTATAAACTTACTGTATAATCTAAAATTCTATTCTATTACTTTTTAGTGATACGTCTTTTTTTGGAAAATTTTTATTTTTTATAAATACAATATGAATTTTAAAAAGTTAAAGATGAAAAAGAAAACACTTTCCTGCCCAGTAACCTGTTACAAAAATTACTTTTTTTACTAGTTAGAAATTAGTTTTAAAATAAACTTTGTGTTGATAATATTGTTGATTTAAATTTTTTATTTGAAAAGCAACAGTAGACCTGGTGTTCATTTTTAGTTTTTAATAAAAAAAAACTAGAAACCAAATCCATTTTTTAGTTAATTTGTTGTTTTAAAAGAGAAAGATCATCTTGATTTGGTATGTTTAATTGGATTTGTATTAAATGGAGCATCATCAAAGTCTACAAAGCAATTAGCTTCTTCCTACTCTCTTTCCCTCCTCATTTTTTAAAAAGCCAATAAGTAATAAATTAAAAAATTTTAAAGACAAATTAATAATTTCCAAAACAAATCTGTCAATTACAAATCAAAAAAAAGTTATTGATAATATGGATGCAATTCACCTCTCACCTCTTCTTCTCTTTCCTCAATTTCTAAAAACCAATAAAAAGGAAAAAATTAAAAATTATTAGAGAAAAAATAAAAACTTTCAAAACAATTGTCAATTACAAATCAAAAGAAGTTGTTTCAAATTCTAATTAAATCAATGTTATTTGTATCAATATTAGATATATTGTGATTAAAATGGGAAATCCAAAGAAACCTTGACAACTTAGAATTGTCCTTTTTTAGAAATTGGAAAAAAACAAATACTGCTAAAAGTTTTCACAAAAAGCTTTGTCAATGAAAATCAATATTAAAATGTCTTAGATCACGCATTCAATTTAAAATTGCCATTTTCCTTAAGAAATGTTTGAATGATTGATTAGTCATCCCAGTATTTTTTCATTATGTCAAAGAAGTGTTTAAAAAGTAAATAAAGGACAAAAATGGAAATGTAGGTAGCTGACTAGATTAGTATCCTGAAATGTTTTATCTTCAAGTAACCTTAAAGGAAATGCTATTGTTGACTACTAGAGAAGAGATTTGTTTTGATTCTGTCAATTCTATCTGCTCTTTATGAAACAATATCACTGAAGGACATTTTTTTATAAATTTTTCACTTATTCTTTTATTTACATTTGTATTTACTTGTTTAGTCTTCTCAACTTTTCTCACTAAAATATCATATGATAATGGCCAAAAGCATATTTAATGCATAAATTTATCAATTTATTGTATAAATAACCTCCATAAATGAAAAACAGATTTATCTTTTATTTTCAGAGGTTATCTTGACAATAGATTAAAATTTATAATTCACATAATTTTGTGGATATTGTCATGCTATGAAATTTATAAAACCAATTAACTTTTATCAAAATTAGGTTTAAAATATAAAACCAAATAAAATAAATATTAGAATCAAAAATCTCTGGATTAAACTCTATAATATTTAAAAGACCAATATATGGAAATTAATAGCTATATCCATTTACCATTATGAATAGCATTTTACTCTTAAATGATACAAATGATAGCATATATACAGTAAGCTAGTTATAACTATTACCATATTACTTTAAATATAAAATGTACTTTTTTCCAAATTTTGGACCCATATAAGATGGTGCATCTTAAATTGGGAACAAAAATTTTTAACATAATTATTTCTGCAGATATTTCCTTTATGCAATTCATACACCTAATATTAAAGTCATTACCTGTGTAGAATTATGTGTTAAATCTTTTTAATTAAAAAAAAAAGATTTGATATTAAATGTCAATATTTTTTGGATTAAGTTTGTAAATGGTTTAACACTCTCAAACTGCTTTTAATGTCATTTTGCCAATTTTTCCAATATTTTATTGAGAAAACTGTATTGAATTACCTTTAAAAAAATTTCACAACTAATAAATCAATACAACAATGAGATAATCTGATTTTTTTCTGATTGTTTGTTTCTTGTTTTTTACACAAGAGAGTGCCTTTCACAGTTCTGATATGTTTGTTTTGATTTTAAAATGAAAACATATTTTAGAATCTTTTTTAGACATTTATAATTTTTTTCAAAAAATATTTATAAAAATATAAATTATTTTAAAAGAATGATTCAAATTTTAATATAAAAATTTACTTGTACATGAAAGGAAATTGGGAAAGAAATCAATAACAAATGACTGCAGTTTGTAATTGAAAAACACTATATATTATTTTACCATTTATAAAAAGAAATTTATTTTTAAAAACTTTCATTTATTTTAATAATTGAATAAATTATTAATTTGCATTTTAGAATAGTTTTTTAATTAAAAGAAAAAAGATTTACTGGCAACATTGAATGGCAATTAGCATATTTTAAATTCTGTTGTGTTTTTTGGAAAAAAAATATGTTCTTGTATTTACACTAAAAAGACTTCATAATGTAAACAGTTTATGTATAATCTTGAGTGGATTTTGAAGTCTTGGAAAGTCATACATGAAGAAATTATCAAAAAAGTTTTCTTTTTTTTTAAATGTTGCATTGCTAATTATTTAAGTGGCCTGAAGATGATGTACTCTGATGGAATAGTAAAGATGAGAATTCAAGATCTTAAAGGAAAAAAATATAGAAAGTGAAAGTATGTCGAAGATTTGCAATAAATTAAGTAATCTTACTGTATTTATAATAGTTCATATTTAAGTAAATAATGTTTGTTATTTTTCAATAAAATGATTTTTAATTTTTTTTTTTCAATTTTTCTAGCTTAAAATCTTTCTGAGATTTAAATCTTGGGGCATCTTATTATATTCAAAGTAACTTTCACATATTGATATTCTAAATATTGTAATGTTTATTCCAGAGTTTTATATATGTAGTTTAATGGCAGTTTCTGACTTTTCCCATACATACAAATATATAATGATAACTTTGATTCTTGTTGAGCAAAGATAATATTTACATTAAAAGTGATTAATATACTTCAAATAAAATTTATTGAATTCAAATGTATATATAATGAAGTAACTAAATGTCTGTGATGATAATAATGATTTATATCCTATCACTTAAAGTTAAACTAAGTTACAATTCTCCCTGAAAGTAATTTTAATTTGTTTTTTCTAATTTCAATTTTAAAAATGAAACTTTAATGTGCCAAAACTTTTACATAGAATATTTATTTCTGAAAAACTTATTAACATTGTATCATCATCATTAATAGACCATTACCACCATCTCTGCATATTCCCTGGTCAATTGCATAATTTTTCAGGGTTGTGAATATTAATAGCATAATGTATATTAACAGCATAATGTTTGGATTAAGTTTGATACGTAAATACAAACTAAATTGTTTTATAAAAAAAGAAAATTTACTAACAATAAATATATATAAAATTGTTGCATATGCACTTGCAACTATTATTAGGTATACAAAGTATTAAAGATGATGATGATGATGATGATGATGATGATAATAATAATAATAATAATAATAATAATAATAATAATAATAGCGATTAAGCCAATACACATGTGCTTTAAAGATTAATTATAAATGAATACTATTACATAAAAAAACATAGTGCTATATAAAATAATATGTCAATAATAATAATAACAATAATAATAATAATAATAATAATAATAATAACTGAAAACAGGCTTATTATATACCTGTGTGTCTATATATGTAATACAGGGTATATGAGCACAGACTTTCAGATGACCCATCACTCTCCACTCTATCTAATATGACTGATACACTCAAGCACATATATGCTGAAAAGATAAATAATCACCAATATACGTATTTCATGCTAAACCAGCAATCATCAGTTGGTCCAGATTATCATCTCCCACACATATATACTATAAGTGCTCAGATATATATTAAGATAGACAATCTTCCTACTTTAACAATAATAATAAAAGAGATATTTTAAATGTAAAATCTTAGAATAATTATATTGATAACATCTTATCATGAGAGAACTTTAAAAAGTTGGAAATCATGACTTTCTGCATACATTATTTTTTTACTATATTTAGAAAAGAGTTCTTGTTAAGTTTTCCAAAAATGGTAATTATCCTCCTGAAGTTCTGATGATGTTAAATGGGATATTTCATGGTAATGGTGATAAACTATAGTTCTGTAGATTTTAAGGCTTTGTCCATTTATGTTAAGTCTTATGACACCATACACTTCTTTCCTAATGGCATAATCAAAGGCATTCAATGGCTAGTTTTATCCAACTTCAGCATTAGTTTCTGGATCTGATTGCATCTCTGTGTGTTTTGACTGGTAGTCTTGTTGGTTTCTAACTACACATATTAGATGGTCTTCAACTGGCAAATGACATGGTTCCTGTGCTGAATTTTAGTACTGAAAAATAATTTTAGTGTCAGCAAGTCAAACTACAATGGAAAACATTTTTAAAGAGCAATTTCATTTTTCTGCATGGGTTCCCTGCAATACTGCTTCTGAGTTAAGCTTGGAATAGACTAGAGTACCTGCTCTAGCTACTTGTTTCTGACTTATTTACATCCTACTTGCTGTTGTTCATATTTATTGCTGGACTCAGGATATTTTCCAAACAACAGGTTTATTAAAAACTAATTACAAAATTTGACATCTGTTTCTTTACAACAATAGGATATTTGATAAATATTTTTATTTTTTTCACAACATATTGTGGAAACAAATCATTTTACAGATATTTTAAAATTATGTTATAAATTGTTACATTTTTATTTACAACTGTCAAACTCACTCCACTCACAACTTTGACACCACCCCCCTAATATAAATATAATAATGATTATTACTAATCATTTACTAAAATAGAGATTATCTCTAGCACAGATATAATCTTTAAACCTTAGTTGAAGATGTTATGTTATAACTAAATGAACAACAGAAAAATAATTTTCTTTCTTTATTTATATTAACTATAAAAAGAAAAAAGGTATTGTCTTTTAAAAATCGATTGATAACTTACTTATTTTTATTCATTCATAATTTATATATAATATTTAATGTGCAATTTTATTTACTTTAAGAATTGGTAAATTGTTGATTTAAAATCCTATTTAGAATACAAATCAGAAAGGGACATAAAATATTTTAGATTTTTGTAAACTATACAATTCACATTTTTAAACACACATTAAAATTTTGTTACTTCTTCCCATATTTCTGTTATTTTAAGGTACAATTTTTATAAATTTTTCATATTCTTAAATTTTCTTCCATCTTTAACACATTTGGATGGAATTGAAATTATTTCTTTAATAAACACTTTATTCATTATTAACATGTATTATTAGCTCTTGTTCCTTATTTGATTCTTGCATATCAATTTAATGTTAAAAGGCATAATTCTTCTATTACCATTTACTACATGTAGCTCTATTTGAATGATCCAGATAATAAAGGAAGGATTTTCACTTATTTTTTATTTTCAAACTGATCATTTTCAATGATGCCACTTAATGTTTTTTTATATATTTCAACCTAGAAAGATAACAAAATGTAAATAATGGTGTTGATTATATTATAATAACTGGCAACCTGAATATTCATTTTATTTTTGAACAGATTGTTATTATTACTAGTTTTTTAAAAAAGAACACAAATAAATTTTAAGCAACATAATTTGTTTAATATTTTTTTAAATATAATATTAATAAGATTTTGGGCATATTTGTAACTATTTCATATAGCTGAGATTTTTATTATTGTTGTTATAAAATCAATAAATATATTTTTTAATGTTTGTGTTCTGGATTTAATTCCAAATTCACATATGCAAAATATGCTTATGAAACAGTTAATTTTTTTACATTCCATATTTTTTTCAGCAGTTAGATTATAACATTAATGGTTTAACTGGTTAAGAAAATATGACTTCTATAACCTATAACAACATTATATGTTATGAATTGTTCTGATATTGTTTATGGCTTATTTTAATTTTGCTTTTTTTTTGTCTCTTACCAAAATAGTTATCTTGAACTTCCTGCATTTAATATATGTGTATATTTAATGAAAGAAGATAACAATGTTTTGCTGAGGGTTTGTGATGATGATATTTAAGTTGTTATATATTGGATTATTTCCATTATCTAATCTGAAGTGTTGAATTTTTGCAGAAATATTTTACTTTATTTAAATTTTCCAATTGTATTCAACTGTTATTAATAGCACACAGATTAGTATATGCACAATGTTTCAAGTGGCATTCTTCTTCTTTTTTCTTCAGATGTTACAGACCTGACCATGCCAACACTAGCATGGGAATCAAATATGGACCCTTAAATTTTTGAATATTGAATTTTAAGTAACACTCTAACTCACTGAGCAAACCTGACAAAGACAACAATCAGTAGAAATTTCATATACTTACCTATGAGATTCCTTCTAATTTGTTTATTTTTTTCCTAAGAGAAATGTTGATTAGTGGTTTCATACATTATTTATAGTCACATTAGGTTGACTATGTGGTTATTCACTATTGTCATGTAAGCAGCTTGTTTGAAAATTTTTCTTTGTATCTTTTTCTTTCTATCCAATATAAAAGCGCAAGGTAATTTAATTTCTTTTTTTGTTTGGTAAGTTATAAAATGATAGATATGATTTAGAAGCACCATAAATTGATTTGACTTGTTATACATACTTGACTAAAAATTTTAATTAGTTTTTAATAGAAATTTCCTATTTACTAAAAATACTAATTCATTAAAAATATTTAATTTCCATTCACAATTAACTATAAAAATGTCTTGGTTTTAGTTTAGAATTAAAAAAGTTGGGGATATTTCAGATTCACACACTTAGAATCTGTTTCCCTATTAACTCATTTAAGAATGTGAGTATTAACTGAAAGGATATTTGTCTTCTGATTAAAAAGTAGTTCAGACAATGTACTTTTATTTACTATTGTATCCTGGATTTATCTTGACTGAAAACTTTAATAGATTTTAACAGGGAATTGATATTTCCAAAAACACTTATCATATACATATATATGAAAAACAAAAAAGTTAAAAACTTGCTAATGCTTGTATTTATGTCAACAGATGGCGTTCTACCAAAAACTACATCAAGTGTATGTTTACATAAACGTCAGAGCAAGCATTCACTATCTCTAACTTTAATTCCACTTTCAGATCATAATTTCAAGCTATTTGCTATCATCAGTGAAAGACAGGAATAAGAAACTAGGTCTAAACACAAACTCTGAGCGTTTATGAAACAGTTTCTATTCAGCTTGCAAGCGTGAATCTTTTAGACACGTAATGTATTCAAACTCAGCAAGCCAGATAGCTATACGCTTGATGGTGTTTTTGGTAGAACACCATCTGTTGACATAAATACAAGCGTTAGCAAGTTTTTAACTTGTTTTTTGTTTTTCATAAATGTACCTTTGAGGTCTTTCTAGCAATGATATATATTGCAGAGGCTTCTACTATGTGGTGATGCTGAACTGATATAAGACCCATATAGCTATCTGGCGTGCTATGCTGAGTTTGAACACATTATGTGTCTAAAAGATTCATGCTTGCAAGCTGAATAGAAACTGTTTCATAAACGCTCAGAGTTTGTGTTTAGATCTAGTTTCCTATTCCTGTCTTTCACTGATGATAGCAAATAGCTTGAAATCATGATCTGAAAGTGGAATTAAAGTTAGAGATGGTGAATGCTTGCTCTAACATTTATGTAAACATACGCTTGATGGTGTTTTTGGTAGAATGCCATCTGTTGATATATATATATATATATTGAATTTATATTTTTTCATGGATATTTAGTTTGAATAAAAAATGGAAATTAACATATATCCATGTAAATAGAAATTTCTTTCTGATGTTTCCAGAAAACTATCAATTGTTACTAACTGATAATCCTCCTGAGGCTAAACAAATTTTATCAACCCATAATATTTCCTTTATTGGGATTTTTGGAAGTGGGATCCCTTTTACTTCTAACTCAAGTTCTTATAATAATTTAAACTGAGAAAGCTAATTTTATTAGTATCAAAATGCAGAAGAATAGCATCTTCCTTGATATCCTGAAAATTATAATTAATTTTCTCCAGAGAGTTGCATATGATGAATTTATACTTTTTCATAGATGTTTAGTTTTAATAAAGATGGACATTTAGTAGATTATATCCATGTAAACAGAGCTTAATTGCAATTATATAATGAAGGAGGCTAAACCAGTGTTGTTCATCCTATAAATAAATAATACTCTATGTTAACCATGATCAAACATGCAATGAACCATCTATTCTTTAAGCTTTTCATGTCTATAAATTTACTACTGTTAAAATTGGTGAAAAATCAAAATGAATTAATCTATCAGACAAAGAAAATATAGCTTTATTAATTATTGATTAACATATTCTTGATCATTATAAAAAAGTTTTTTTTTAAGTTTAAATTCTACCTGCATCTTTTTTGTAGTTGATTATTAGTTTAATAATTATTAATGCTATATTTTAGTATTTATATTGACAAGGTACTACTTTTTATTTTTCATTTAGATAAAATCACTATATGGAATTTTTGAAGTCATACAGGAATAACTAATCCATAAATTAAAGATTTAGCATACTTCTGACATTGCCATATATTTAAAGACATCAGTAGTGGAATCTAAATTATTTTATAGAATAATCTAAAAATAAATGCATCGAGAGTGGAACATAGATTTATATTTTTACAACAATTATTTGTATTTAAATAAAATTCTAGTTTTTTATAACATTTGGTAGTAGTATCAATGACTGTACTAGTCACTTGATGGCACTCTTGCTAATGAAAAACAGTGAAATATAATGTTACCTAGCAAAAAAAGTTTTCTTGGCAATTTATCTGCAACATCCTGTTTCTTTCTTTCTTTCTTTCTAGTAGCTTCTCATAGTTGCTGGAGAAAGCACTGGACAATTCACCAAGGATAAGAGCTGCTCTGCTATTTGCTTTGGTCTAGTGCTCCTTATTAAAATAATATTCAAACATGATGAATATTTTCATAAGTTTAATAAATCAAAATAATTAAAAATTGATACTCCTTGTATAATTTTTAATCTAATAATTAATTCTTTTTTTCTACTTTTTAAAACAAGAACAAGAGAGAAATCCCTTTTATTACATATTATCAATTTCATTTACATGTGAAATCCTTTTGCATTATTTATGAATTTGGGGGATTGTCTCTTCAACGAATTTATAATGTAATCTGTTTTCTAACAAAGAGAAAATTAATTAAATGACTATATCAGCACATATTTACTAAATAAATAAAATCTTTATTTATATAATTATTTTCTGCAGAAGGATATTTTATTTCTCATTTATTTATTTCCATCTTGTACATATATACATGTATAAGTAAGCACACACGTTATTTTCCAAAATATAATCACAATGTAACATTGGCATCACTATGACAATGATTACAATATATATATATATATATATCTGTGTGTAAGAGTGCATAAATGTGTGATACATATGCATATGTTATATATATAACTTTTCTATATATATATTTCAGAAAATTTTATCTTCAAGATTGCCCACTCATTTATGGGCCTTACGGGAAGAACATAAATCAGAAATACAGTGGGATAGAAGATTGACAATGGCTGAGATTGATTTATCTTCATTTAGTAATATACTCGATCCAAGGGCCACTATAAAAAATTTGTTTGTACCCAAAGTAAAAAAAAGTAAAGCAGATAATAAGCTCATTGAAACTTTTAAACGATTGGGAGCTAAAATACCAAGATTCAAAGGAACAAATACATCAGATTCTCAAAACAATTAAATTGAAATATAACATTTTATTAAAAATAATACGTTTGTCTAATTTTACCATTCATATCTATTCATTTCTACATTCATTAGTTCCACTTACTGACTAAATTACACTTTTTAGTTAGTTTTAAAAAATTTAAGACCGAATTATCTGATAATTTTTACATGACAAATAATAGAGTAGTAGCTTTTTAAATATTTCCTAAAATTATTAAAAGCATACCAAGGAAATCATTAATATTTGTTTAATAAATAATGCATCCTTATAGAGAGAGAGAGAAAATATGTTTACATCTATAACATATCAAATGAGGTTGACACAGCTTATTAAATTTATTAAAATCAACCAGGAACATTACAACATGCTAAAACTAAAAGTATAATTAATAAGAGGGCAGAAGTGTCCAAAAAGACCAGAAATTAGTAGATTATAAACAATATCCCAATTGAACCAGATTTTCAATTTAATAAGCCGCTTTAGATTTTTTACAAGAAAATTGAATCTGAAATCTTTCTCTTGCCATAAGATCAGCTAACATTATAAATAATAATGGTTTTTAACGATGGTTTACTTTTGTTAACCAAACAATTCATAATTTTGGTTTTAAAAAAGATTCTCAGTATTTATGTGTATATAAATTTAGCATAAATTGTACAATAAATCAAAACCCTGCCAGTTCTACTTTATTTTTAGATATTATAAAACAAAATACTATTTAATTTAATTACAATATAGAGAAGATAAATTTAGAAGAAGCTATGCATTATATATTCTGCATTTAAAGAGCTATAAGATACTGTTATTAGTTTGAACTGACATGATTCTATTAGTATAATTTGGCCAGTCTTTTTCACTTTCAGTGATGAACAAGATATTTTTATATAACCTGTAATACTTCTATATTGTATAAAAATATTTGTTTTATTAGACTATACAAAATGATTTAAGTTTTTCTTATATGATTTTAATAAAATTAATTGATTATAAAATATGGCAAATGATTAAATAAGAAATTAATTTTCTACTATACCAGTCGTGCAGTAACTTTTTTACACTTGTGATCCCCTTTTAATACTTGCAACCTGCTTTTTACATTTGCAATATGAAAATTTGATGCAAACTTATTACTTGTTTTTACCATGCCTAAATTACAAGTATGACTGTGTAAGGGTATTCATAATGAAACGATAGTAGGTTTAATTAATATATAAATTTATATTTCTTAAAATTTTAGTATTAAGCATATACAATTTGAAATAGAATTTTTGAAACAAATCATACATTTACAAAAAAAAATACCATATAAAAAACAATTTATTTTATGTGGTTTTCATCTATTTTTAAAAATTAAATTCTTTTTTTAAAAAAAAAACAATTTCTACATGAGGGTTGTGATTCACCCGAATGGATCCTATTGCTCTACACAGTGTTATATATTATGTTTTGTAGCCATTTTCATGAAAGATTTGCATACTATATTTAATGATATCTAAATTATTTTCAGACAAAAGGCAAAGTCTCAATTCAAAACATAACTAAAAAAAAAATGTTATACAATGTATACATTTTAAACAATATTAACTGTGAGATAAAGTATTGCTTGGCATAGAACTTGATTTGTAAAACCATGTGATCAGAATACGTATTTTCATAAAGGCTTATAATAGCAGTGCAAATATATGTTTTAAAAAAATTATTAAGATGTAAAAACATTTGTTTTAACAAAAAACAGCATCTGTTTAGCATAGCCACAAAAGAAACATCAGTACATCTTGAACAAGTATTAATAGTATTATTAATACTATTGTCATCTCCAAAAGCAATAGTAGCATGCTCTTGGAAAGATTATGTTTTGCATATTAATAATAGACCATTATAAAATTTATATATATATATATATATATATATATATATATATATATATATATATATATATATATATATATATATATATATTGTGCCCTTTTCTATAAGTCAGAAATAGTTCATCACAGTAAATTATTAAAAATTTTAAATTTTAGAATATGTTCTCTTGATGTGT
The DNA here is from genome assembly GCA_028023455.1 of Epiperipatus broadwayi. NCBI lineage: Eukaryota > Metazoa > Onychophora > Udeonychophora > Euonychophora > Peripatidae > Epiperipatus > Epiperipatus broadwayi. Next base: position 957,000 of record JAQFVV010006397.1, read on the forward strand.
TAATTATATTTTGTTAATAATATCTTAAAGTACAATTTAAAGCTAAATGAAAATACGTAGTGCTTGAAATTATAATGAATCATTTAAGAACAGTTAAATAAAGCTAAAAATATTATTACATATGGTTTCAAAAGCTGGCCATAATAAATAACACAGCTATAAATATTTAAAAGTATGTTTAAAAGTTAAATTTTAATAGTTTAAAACTTGTAATTAAATAAATGTTGTATTTATTTTTATAAATTATATTTAGTAATTATAATTAATATTGTATATTTTAAAAAATAAGTTTTATGGTAGTGAAAGTTGTATTTAATTCTATATTTTCTAAATTATTATTCCAAATTTTATATAATTGTATTATTTTATTTAATACAAGAAGTGTTGCAATTTATTATTTATTCCCAAACAGTAAATCGGATAATGTCTTTATTGGTTATATTAGTCATGTGATTTGTATAATAATATATGGTTGTACACACTTGCTTGCTAGTATTTATTAGTAAAATTTTAAATATTATAAAATTGCATTATAGAATTGGATAGAATTATTACCTATCATAAAAGCAAATATTAAATATTAAGTTAACTATCATATAACATGTTTAAACAATGTAATAAAGATGAGTACAGTTAATAAAAAAGTTAAATATTTTGTTAAGATAAAAATAGATAAATTAAATATTAGAAGTGGGATAATTTATTAAATAGTGTTTTTAAAAGTCTTTTTAAATATGTAAATAATTTAGTAAAGTAATAATTGATTTAAAAGTAATATTTAAGTAATATTTTTAAAGTTTTAATACATATTTTTTTATTTTGAAGTTTAATTGTGTAAGTTTCTAACATTATGCAAATTTGGTATCAAACCAAAAGTAAGAATCAACCAATAGAATGCTGTATTTTCTAGGATATAAATACGGATTGCACGAGGGGTTTCAGGTGTGATTAAAAAATGTATTAAAGGTACCAGAAATTGTATCAAAAGCTATCAAGGTGATAGTATTTTTAATTGTATTATTTAGTCAATTTTTAGTGCTCTCTTACAATTTTATTTGCAAAACTAATAGGTTATTATTATTTTTAAAAAATATTTACAAAAAGAGAGTGTAATATAAAAATATATTAGTATTAACTTCATTTAATATGCCTTGCTAATTTTAATGTCCCTTTATCAGTATGTATTCAACTTATAATATTTTAAAAATGAGTATAATATTTATATGGACATTGTATGGGGATACTCATTGATAAAACTGTTTGCCAATTTAAAGTAAAGATGTATTATTTTTATAGCAAGATAACCTTGTCCCATATTAACTACTTAAGCTTCAAGCCGCCATATTGAACTTTTTAAAATAATGGCCTGAGACACAATTTTCATAATAACTTCAGTTTTAATTAAGTTAGAACAAAAACAATTACATTGCTAGAAACTAGAAAAATTAAGAAAAACAATAAGCATAAAATAAATAGTGATAACTATATAAAAAATAAGGAAAAAAAAGAAATTTTCACATTCAAAATAATTATTATTTTATTGTTTGTTCATAATTTGGAAATTAACATTAACTAAAATTCAAAATTCATCTTCAGTGATAATTTCTTTCTATTCCTTACAAAATTATCTTTCTAAACATGTATAATATGTCTTACCTGAGATAATCCATAGCTTCACAATCTCCAAACAAAGTCGGATATGACTTGTTCATTTCTATCTTGTACCCCAAATGTTCTAAATGTCAAAGGCGTCTATAAAGAAAAAGATTCATCCTAATAAAAGATACAAAAGAAATCATCATAGCAATTGGCTTCTTGTATGTCTAAAACTAGAAATTGTAGGCTATTTTCTATATCACTGATAAAATGAGTTTTATCTCTTCATTTTATATTTTTTGTGTGTACAATAGTGATGTTTATATTCATTGTGATCACCAATGATGTTTATATTCTTTATGCAGTGCACAAGTGATGTTTATATTTTTTATGTACAGAAGTGATGCTATCTTGTTATATTTATTGTACCACAGATATAATTTATTTGCATATAGTCTATAGACTTGAAAATAATGTTATGAAACATATAGCAAAAGCAAAGCATGATCAAGCATAAACATAAACAAGAATCAGAATTGGATTATATGTTTGTGTATGCAATGTCTGTCTGTATACATTTGTTTATTAGTCTTATAACTCATTGCTTGTAAACCATATAATATAAACATAATTAATGGTTTTCAAAAAGTATACTTTTTGAAAATCATTATTTTTATAAAAATAAGAGGATTAGTGTACATAGAACTTTAGAAAATTACGATATGAATTATATACTAATAAGTTAATTACGATATGAATTCTATATGAGTAAATATATAATTACAAACTAAATCACACTAATTTTTCGATAAATATGAATTCTATGTGAGCATAAATAAATGTATTACAAACTACCTTTAGAAAATTATGATAAATATGAATTCTATACGACCATAAATATATAATTACACACACACCAATTTTTCGATAGATATGAATTGTATATGAGCATAAATAAATAAATATATAACTACAAATTAGCACACACTAATTACAAACTAAAATTAATAAAAAATATATTTTTTCAAAAAATTAAAAAAAAAAATTAAAAAATTTTACTTACGAATAATTATGTTCTTAGTCTGTTGTAAGCCTTGTTTGAGAATAATACCGAAGAAAACTTCACTTGCAGCCATAAAACATTTTATGTCTTTTATCGTTTCGTGATAAGTACATAAATTACCAAAAAAACAAAAAAATTAAATACTGTGGTTGATTAAAAAATTCGCCAAAAATCTAAATTTTGACCGATTTTTTTGAAATAAAGATCGTTTGAAAGCTAATATATATAGCTAAAAACGGCCATATTTTCTTCGACGTCATCATTATACTTTTTACGTCAGCAAAGAAAGAAAAGAGCACTTCATCAAATGAGCACCGAAGGGCGCAAATAACGCTGACAAACCGGAAGTAGTTAATAAACAATAGGACAAGTATACTTTATAATAAATTTATGGAAATACAATATTATATGAGTAAATGTTATATCCTTTTGAAGGAAACATTTTTAAATAATGTAAGAAAATTATTTTAAGTAAAGATTAATGAAGATATTCTAGAAAAGCGTATATTATTAAAACCTGAACAATATATAAGTTATACAAATTCGTATATAAAATTGTTTTAAAAGCTGATAATTTAAGACAAAAAAAAAATTTGAATATGTAATAAATAATAATAAATTATCATGAAGAAGAAGCCTATAAAGAAAACGAACCTGTTAATAAATAAAATATGGAGTTATAGAAATATTTAAGATTGTGCAAATAATTTATCCAGATAATTTAAGCTAAGCCAACAGAAAATGGTGCATCAATATGCAGATATGGAATAACTATAGTATAGAAGCTTCACGGGATTATTTTTAGTATTATAATTTTAATAATCATCATTCTGGACTATAGAAGCCATAAACTATTATTCTATTAACTATTCCAGAATCGATTGGTGATTGTTTTCTTTAATTTTAAAGAATTTTAAGATGTTGTAATATTTTTTTTATTATTCTTTTTTTTTTTTTAAACCCTAAGATTTTCGTGCCAGAAGTTTAGAAGACACCAACTCCAGGAAACATATTGTCTTATTTGTCATCATAGCAATGGGGGAGATTGTAAAATTCTCTTAAAGAGAACTTTTTTTAAAAAAAAAAAAAAAAACTTTTGAGAAAGAAAATGGGAATATCTGGACTTATAAAAAAGAAACATTCGTTTTCAGCTGAAGTTATGTAAATATGATTTTCATTCATTACTATTTATTTTAAATATAAATTTTCTAGTTTATAAGATTAGAAACATGAACATTAATTTATTGATAACATTAAAATCCTATAATATAATAATTTAATAGTTTAATTAAGAACATTTAAGTAAAGTATAAATGTATTTTCATGTGTGGCAATGTATCTAATTGATGGAAAACCGAAGACTGCATAGGTGATAACAAGCTAATGTCACTTGGTAATAGTTAATGAATATTGATAATTTTATGATGTATATTTTGATTTCTTTTTTAGATTTCCTATAAATAATAATGAATGGAAGTATAAATGTTTTAATTATATGTAAATGCATTTTGTACAACATTTTAAACATTATGAGATTAAGATTTATTTTGGGAATATACATACTATAATTTTATACTAGTAATATAACCCAACATGATAATAAATATTTATGTGATTCTTTTAAAAAACTTTCATATTATTGGCTGTTCAAGTATTTATATGATTAGTTTGTAAAGGTTTTAGAATATAGAATAAGGAAGTAAGCAGACTTTTCTTGTGGATCAGTGAGATCGCTCTAATTATAAATGAATTTTATTTATTGTTTTAAATATGCAAAATAGTTATTTTTGTTGATGTAAGGTGTGATAAATCTTTAGGAAATAATGATAAGATAGTGGTTTGGTAATAATATGGCTAACATGAACCCAAGATGATGTTATAATAGGATGTGATGAGGGAATATGAAGAATATTTTATAATCTTAGTGGATGTACAATGCAGTTAACAAAGCCCTGTAATTGTATATTTATTTTGGACAGTGTCTATTTTTTTTAAGTATTGATGTTTTGATAAAGCTGAAGGAATAGCTTGACATCATTAATAGTATCGGAGGACTTTGGACAAAATAGGTTAGGCCTCTATTTCTTATAGATACACTGTGCCATGATATTTTGATATATGCTATAAGTTATACTCTAGTTTTTCTTCCCTTTCTACTCATCTATTCGCTATCTAGTTTTCCAATGTAACTATGTCATGGTTCAGTATGATATATTTGAAAAGAAATAATAGATAATTTACAGTTTAAGATATGCTATTGTTTGTAAGAGATAAGTTCATTTACTTAGAAGAAGTAGAATTTGTATAAATTGGAATTGAAAATCCAATGAACCTAAAAGAATCATAAAATATGTTTTTGGATTTATTTTGGAAGTAAAATAAATTTCAAGAATAAAGTATATAAAGCAAAGTTGTTCTTTAAAATGTTAAATAACTTTTAATGCTTTATTTTGTTTTAAAATAAGTATTGCATATTTTAAAAAAATATAATGTTATTAAAGTAAAACAATATAAATAATAAGCATAGATATAATTTTGTATTTATAAAATAATAGGAACATATCGATGATTACAACTATATAGTATTAAAGTAATGCTAAATGGGAATATGTTATATTTAATAAACATAGTGTAGTAAACAATGATATCCACAAAATCTGGTAATAAATTATTAGATAGATATTCTATGTAACATCTTTTGACATTGCAAGATGAAAATTGTTTAATTTTTAAAAAATCCATACTCACGATAATGTTATTTTTTATGTTTTCCGTAGTATGTTTCTATGAATGTTTTTTAGAAAGAAAGGTATAATTAAATAATATTTAAGGATAGGATATATTTTTTAATAAAAATAAATGTAATTTATCATAAGTTTAATTAGAAAGAATTAAATAAAATGGTATTATTTTATTATTATTGTTTTAAGTTAGAATAAAGACATAATTCTAGATTGTTTTAATAACTAAATAATAAAAAATGTAAATGGTGTAAAGTGAGGATATCATAATATTGTAAATAAATTGTTTATTTTATTTTATGGTTAATAATAAACTTTGTTAATTTTGTTTTTCAAAAATTTGTGTGTCTAGATTGTTTATTTCTCCCACTGCACTGCATGAGACCACACAATACACCCAGAATAATAGAAACGAACATATAATTTTGCACAAAGATAAATAAAGAATTATTTTAAGAATTCTAATATTTTCTTGGTATTCATTTAATTAAGTAATCATATTTTACATTAAATTATGGTCATAAATTAGTTATCATAATAGTACATTAAATTATATGTTATCCATTGCCACACACCTTTATTTGTCAGATTATAAATGCTACCATATTTTTCATACATTATTATACGAAGATAAAAGATTATATCATATTTTATTATTTTATTATGGTAATAAAATTATAGTGAAGAAAGAGATATACAGAATTAGTTCAGACAATGAAGAATATTATTATTATTTGTTATTATTAGTTTAAGTGTAGTAGAGTATGACATAAAAATACCTTCTCATGTTTTACTACAGTAATTTATTTAACTTAGAATAATTTTATGAACCTGAGATTTTATTGATCTAAATCATTATGAATAGAAGATTAAGATTTAATTATTAGTTTAATCTTAATGAGTAGGATTTATTAAATTCATAAGAATACTATAAGTTTGTTATTTGAAATAGTAATAAGGAGGGATAGTGTTGTTATGCCATTGAGATAGTATCCTGTGGGATATTGGCTCAATGTAATCTTTCTTGTCACCTGTATTTTCACTTCCAAGTCTTATGAAAAATATACAAATATTTATTGATTTATTTTATAAACTGAACTTTAATCTTATTTTGAATTTGAGCTAGTAGAACATTTTAATATTAATGCAGAATATTTTATTTATTAGTTATTTGCATTATAATAAATATAATCTGTAACTGAGCTAACTCATTTTATTTAATATTTATATTGCCCAGAAGTGAAGATGCACAAAGGCAAGGTTAGAATATATATATATATATATATATATATATATATATATATATATATATTGTACCGGTCAAAAATGTATGTCCATCCAACAAGACTTAGAATCTAAGCAAAAGTACCCTGAATCCAATCAGGCCCGAGATACACAGGTCAGGAACAATCATGAATTCTAACCTATTTGCCCATTCCCCAAATCTGTAACACTACGGACAACACTCTATGATGATACTACATAAATTAATTACTTCTGGGCCTGGTGGTACATCGTTTTGCATGAGAACTCAGCTGATGATGATGATGATGAGGGGATTAAGTGAACCCAAGATATAAGTTAAAAATATACATAAATATAAATATATTAATGAGATTTGAACAACTGGATTAAGTTTAAAAACATAACTATTTATTTTAACAAAAATTCAATATTTTATATATGTATACTCAATTTCACGCTTTTAACACTTTATTTTTATTACAAACATTTAAAAAAAACTTGGTACAATTATTTTTATTTAGACAGATATGAATTTAGTGTGGCGGTTACAATACCGAACTAAAATATATTTTATTTAATATTAAAAAAGGGGGATTTGGGTGGTTGGTGTGCTTTATATATTTAGAAACATTTGTAAATATATAATAATAAGAGTTTCACTGATTATAGAACTTGAATATAATGCCCTTGGCATTGGATACATATTTTCATTTATAGATTTTATTTACAACACTAAAATGAGGATACATTGTGATCAAAATATATTTAAAAAACATTTACTTATTTTACATTTTCAACATTTAAAAATAAAATTTAGCGAAATTATAATTGCAGGAACAGCTTATTTAATAAAGGGGGGGGAGGCAGCTTCATGAGAGGTTGGATTTAAACTCCAATGGAAAATATTACAAAGAAAAAAATGTTTCATTATCACATATCATTACAATTTATTTTGTCAAACAGGCTAAAAGAAAAACGAACTATAAGAAATTGTGGTGTTAGCATAATAGCCGAATATTTGTGGATCCAATATTTTGAGGTGCTTTATCATAATAATATGGAAGAAAACAGTCTAGCCAACTTGCCACCCCACATTTTGTGAAATCGGCTGACAAAAGGTCCTCGGACAGAGATACAATGGGCCAACTTTGATGGAATTATCCCATGCATTGCTCTCGTTACATGAGTATATATGTATATATATGGTCTAGGGACATTCATCGCCCTGTTTGCTACCTGAAACGAAGATGAGACAACTTGGGTTTTCCGACACATGTCTCTAGATAAAGCTTAATAACATGAAGAGTGGCCTATGCTAACAATGCTTTTATAAGAATATGAAATCATTCAGTTTAAATATTAACATAAAGCCTTAAATGATTTAACCCTTTTCCCGCCTCTTACGAAGCTCCTCGTCAACATCTGATGTCACTCTAACTCTGCCAGTTCTTATGCTAAAATATTCGTTAGACAGGTATTGAATAGGTTTTTAAAAGTTCTGTAAGATGGTGCCCTCTTCCGAATTATTTTACAAGTAAAAAATAAAAAAAACGCATTTAAACCTAAACAAAGAAAGAACATTACTTGTGATTGGTTCTTAGCATGCTCTCAGCTGAAAAAGACATTCTGATTGGCTGGAAAGAACAAAGAAACCACCTGATCAAAGAAAATAAAGAAAAACGCTGAGATTTTTATTTTGAACATGATTTAAATTATTATAAAAGAATATTTTGAGAAATTACAAATTATTTTCAGAGAGAATACTAAAAAAACAAAATTATTTTCGAAAAATATTGAAGATTTTAGTAAAAATATTTAAGATTTAGTAAAAAGAAATATTTACTTTTCTATAACGTAAAAGTCGACCTTTTTGTTTATATTATAGCTTTTATGTTGCCGAAATTGAATATTTTAGAATAAATAAATAGCAATTTATTTTTGAAAGAACTTTCGTTCTCTTCATAACCTGAAAAATTAGTAATATACTTTTTATAAACGTATCTGAGTTGAATTTAATATTATAGGCGAATATGTTTTAACAATAGGCTTTGTCTTCAGTTTGTGAGTTGGCCAATTAAAAGATTTGATTTTTACCTCATACAACCAATAATATAATTAGCGGTTTAAGGGTTAACAAATATGTAATTATATGTTAAGATAATGACCTATGTGAGATTAAGTCATTTATCAAAAGTTAAAACTATTAATAATGAAGTGTGCATTTCTTCCCCTTCTTGAATCAATACTATTTTTTTAAATATATAAAAAAAAAATTCATGCACTTAAAAGTGCGAACAACAAAATAGAATTTGTTCTACTGCCTTTTTGGAAATGATGATGAATATAGAGATTAATAAAAGTAATGGACACCAAAATCCACCCCAGATTGAAAAATATTTATACATTTTATATAATTTTACAGTAAAATATATCAAAAGAAAGCGTATATTCATTTTACAAGATAAACTCAGTCTTACGAACTAGTTAGAAATAAATAAATAAGAACAGATGAAAATAAAAAATAGCACTGAAATAAATTATAACCACACTAAATTATAAGAAAATAAAAAGCATGAGTTGAATGAAATATTTTATAGTAGTATTAATTCATGTTATAGAGAATCGATATAAAGAAAAGAATTTAACATGCTCGCCAATTAGCGAGTTAAAAAGAGGTTTATCATAAAGTAACATTAATTTTATAGTTGTAAGCTAAACTTAGGTGATACAATTGTCTCTGGGCTGGTTACCTCAGGATTCTCTGGAATACTGACGAATCTTCTGTGCCAGGTGGCATTCTTTGACAACAGGTCTCATGACTGGTAGGAGCTACATCTCTGCATGGTGAAGAGTGGAGCTGAAGATGGAAGGGAAAGTGGCCCAAGCCCCTCTTTTAAAAATTACACAGACATGAAGTCAGTTAAAGACTATTGACCTAACTCTCTCTAGCACAATAGATTTTTAGGCCCTATTTATACAAAACTTTGAGGTGTTCAAAGAATGTTTTTTAATTAAAATTCTTATCTTTAATTTACAGAAATGTTTTACCTATTATTAGTGGAGATGCAATCACTAGATAACTATCCAAGAATAAATTCCAATCTATTTCTAGATTAGAAATAGATTTGATAAAAATGTTAATCTCTAATTAAAATCAATTAGCTTTGTTTTAAATTTTACTTTAATTTAAAAATTCCTTTTTAATCATGAAACAAAGTAATGCTCCCACCTCTTTAATTATTCTTGGACAGTCGTCTTCCATCTTGAATATTTGTATTTTTATATGAAGAAAATATTTATAAAATAAATAACACATAGTTAAGAAAAAAATACAAAATTATTTTAAAGGATTTGCTTGTGCTTGTATATATATATATATATATATATATATATATATATATATATATATATATATATATATATATAAGCTCCATTAATATTATATGTATATATCTGAGTCGCATCCATAAAAATCAATGTTTAAAATTAAAGAAAATTTTTATTTGAGATTTATATTTATAAACTTTTATAGACACTTCTCAGAAATATACGTATAGTTTATATACATGTGATAAAAAAACAGTGGGTTAAGTGGTATAACAGTGGAGCTCGATCTTGGGCTAAGATTGACTGCTACAATATATATGTAATATCAAATAATATAAGTATAATAAAAATATTCACTAGAATAAAAACTACAAAATTTCAAAAAATGCCTATGTAAAATTAAAGATTAAAATTATTTGATATATATATATATATATATAAAATTAAGAGCGTGCTAATAGCTCTAAACAAGCTTTTTTTTTTTTTTTTTTAAAATGATAAATGCTACTACAAGAGAAGGCATTCAAATCATTTTTATTTTAAATGGTCCCCATCCCCAGACCGGTTTCGACCTATGGGTCTCTTCAGTGAGGAGTTGGGACATTAGATCTAAAAAACCAACTCAAGCAAAGCATTTATCTAAAAGATAATTGTTAGAAGAAGATCTGAAACTTTTAGACATCTACATGTCTTTAAAGTCAGCTCTCCAACTGAGTTGGTTTTTTAGATCTAATGTCCCAACTCCTCACTGAAGAGACCCATAGGTCGAAACCGGTCTGGGGATGGGGACCATTTAAAATAAAAATGATTTGAATGCCTTCTCTTGTAGTAGCATTTATCATTTTAAAAAAAAAAAAAAAAAAGCTTGTTTAGAGCTATTAGCACGCTCTTAATTTTACATATTTGTAAGTGCAAGCTATATATAAGTCATGTGACATCTGACTTGTTACTATTACTATTATTATTTTGCTGTTGTGGCTTTAGCTAAATTAAAGAGCTAAGCTTACTAATATATGGAGTATCTGAATTAAGTTCAGTCCCATATGATTTTTTCAGTTGGAGAGCTGACTTTAAAGACATGTAGATGTCTAAAAGTTTCAGATCTTCTTCTAACAATTATCTTTTAGATAAATGCTTTGCTTGAGTTGGTTTTTTAGATCTAATGTCCCAACTCCTCACTGAAGAGACCCATAGGTCGAAACCGGTCTGGGGATGGGGACCATTTAAAATAAAAATGATTTGAATGCCTTCTCTTGTAGTAGCATTTATCATTTTAAAAAAAAAAAAAAAAAGCTTGTTTAGAGCTATTAGCACGCTCTTAATTTTACATATTTGTAAGTGCAAGCTATATATAAGTCATGTGACATCTGACTTGTTACTATTACTATTATTATTTTGCTGTTGTGGCTTTAGCTAAATTAAAGAGCTAAGCTTACTAATATATGGAGTATCTGAATTAAGTTCAGTCCCATATGATTTTTTAGTTGGAGAGCTGACTTTAAAGACATGTAGATGTCTAAAAGTTTCAGATCTTCTTCTAACAATTATCTTTTAGATAAATGCTTTGCTTGAGTTGGTTTTTTAGATCTAATGTCCCAACTCCTCACTGAAGAGACCCATAGGTCGAAACCGGTCTGGGGATGGGGACCATTTAAAATAAAAATGATTTGAATGCCTTCTCTTGTAGTAGCATTTATCATTTTAAAAAAAAAAAAAAAAGCTTGTTTAGAGCTATTAGCACGCTCTTAATTTTACATATTTGTAAGTGCAAGCTATATATAAGTCATGTGACATCTGACTTGTTACTATTACTATTATTATTTTGCTGTTGTGGCTTTAGCTAAATTAAAGAGCTAAGCTTACTAATATATGGAGTATCTGAATTAAGTTCAGTCCCATATGATTTTTTCAGTTGGAGAGCTGACTTTAAAGACATGTAGATGTCTAAAAGTTTCAGATCTTCTTCTAACAATTATCTTTTAGATAAATGCTTTGCTTGAGTTGGTTTTTTAGATCTAATGTCCCAACTCCTCACTGAAGAGACCCATAGGTCGAAACCGGTCTGGGGATGGGGACCATTTAAAATAAAAATGATTTGAATGCCTTCTCTTGTAGTAGCATTTATCATTTTAAAAAAAAAAAAAAAAAAAAGCTTGTTTAGAGCTATTAGCACGCTCTTAATTTTACATATTTGTAAGTGCAAGCTATATATAAGTCATGTGACATCTGACTTGTTACTATTACTATTATTATTTTGCTGTTGTGGCTTTAGCTAAATTAAAGAGCTAAGCTTACTAATATATGGAGTATCTGAATTAAGTTCAGTCCCATATGATTTTTTCAGTTGGAGAGCTGACTTTAAAGACATGTAGATGTCTAAAAGTTTCAGATCTTCTTCTAACAATTATCTTTTAGATAAATGCTTTGCTTGAGTTGGTTTTTTAGATCTAATGTCCCAACTCCTCACTGAAGAGACCCATAGGTCGAAACCGGTCTGGGGATGGGGACCATTTAAAATAAAAATGATTTGAATGCCTTCTCTTGTAGTAGCATTTATCATTTTAAAAAAAAAAAAAAAAAAAAAGCTTGTTTAGAGCTATTAGCACGCTCTTAATTTTACATATTTGTAAGTGCAAGCTATATATAAGTCATGTGACATCTGACTTGTTACTATTACTATATATATATATATATATATACACTTATAAAATAGAAGTACTTATATATTCTTGCTGCAAATACAAAATTTGTTAACTGTAATTATTTGCAGTGTTTTAAATAGATGTATATTCTATCATTGAGTACCCAATTGAATATCCAAATGTAATGGAGAATGATAAAATAAAAACGTCAAACTTAAATCTGCTTATTTGTATCTATAAGCTCTATTTGGACTAAGCACTGTTACAGTTAAATAAATACACTTTAACTTATATATGTGAATATTTTTTTAAAATATACTCTACTCAAATATCAATCATTCACTGTAATGATTGTAGATATAAAAGATGATAACAAATATTTAATTGTGTGATAGACTAATACAAGGCATAACTTGGTTTCCTCATGTCATTATCATACATATAAAAAATTTGGAGATTATTTTTAGTACAAAAAAGAAAAATTGGTAATACATCATCTAATTTCCCATACCGCTCTATGGCACTGTTGCTAGTGAAAAACAATTAGATGTAACATTACTGGACTGTTTTGAAATTTTGTTTGATTTATGTTTTTAATTTTTGGATTTGCTTGATTTTTATGATTTTTTTTTTTAGTTGTTGCTTTTTTTTTTTGTAACTGGTTTAAAAATAAAATAATGGGTTTTTTTTTTTTTTTTGGCTTTTTAAAATATTCTGTCCTTTTTTTTAAAAAAAAAACATCAAACATTTCTTTTTGTCTGGTCTTTTTTTTTTATATTTTTTTAAATAAACTTTTTTGTTGTTGTTCCAAGTCTTTTTTGATTGTTTTTGAAGAAACTTTTTGTCATTTTTTTATCAAGAAACAACAAGGCTTTCTTGATAGACTTATCTAAGAGCTGTCGTCATATTTCTTATGGTTTTTTGACACCTTTCCAACTCAGCTCTAATACACTTCACTTTAAGCTGATCCTGGCTTCAAGAAGAATAAATTAGTCATATCACTTGTGAAAAAGTGATTTAGCAGCTCTCAAAGCCTGTTCCATTAGTGAATGGAACACCTTCATCGACATTGACGTGATTGACATTCCATTTCAGATGTTTGACAACACCTTAATTTAATTAAACAACCACAAAGACAGTTTTTCTGGGTGGGTAAAATATTTTTTTTTGGGGAGGGGGTTGAAGGAAGGCCATCGCATCTGCTTCTGTAGCAGGTAAATCTCAAAACTACAACGCCAAACGGTCATCTGTCATTGAACTGTTTTGATCTCGAAAAAGTCTCAGAAAGTGCACGACTTGATCGTGAACTTTGCCAAATCATGATTTACACTTCTCATTTCATGAATTCTGATCCCTGACAATGAAAGTAGGGGCATTTGACAATTCATTACAATTTTTACTAACTCACATTAATTACAATACCTTTAAGCAAAATAAAACATCCGTTCTAATAAACTTTTCGTCATTACAACTACAGAAACCTTCATATTATACACTGTACAATAGTCAAGAGTAATGTCTATAGAAAGTGTCACATATTCATTGCTAATAATTTTCAACATGCTAGAGATGTTGGGGTAAGGGTGCACTTCAACATCTTAGTGTTTGAACAGTTTACAGGCCATAAGATCTATGAGTGGCTTTGTAAACAGCATATTTATGTGCTTTAGCATAGAAACAGTGCCATCAGGCAGTGTGGATCAATAGATGATGTATTACTGAAAAATTTAGAGACAAAGAATATAAAATTGATAAAACAAGCACAAGCATTTTTAAATTTCTTTATATTTTTATATAATGCTAACCCATCTCTTATCATAGTACCATTACTATAGTTATAAACTGTAATAATATTCTTCATATTATACATTGGCATATAGTATATTGACAATTTTAAAAATTAAAAGACCTATGCATATAAGGAACACAATTTATTTCTTACAAATTCTAGTTAATTCAATGTTATTTTGTTTCATAAATACATAAATACATATATATTGTACTTCTAATGACCAGCATTACATGTCTGTAATTTTTATTAAAAAATTAAGATAAAAATAAATTATAAGTGGCTTAATTTTAAAGATTTTTTTTTAAAACAAAAATTTAAAAAAATAAAAATACTGCTTTATACTTTTCTTTTAGAATAAAACTTCTTGGCAAGGGGGGGGGGGGGGTAAAATAGAATTAGAAAAACTTTTATAATGTATAAAATAAGCTAATGTGAAATCAGACTAAAAATTAGTCTGTAAAAATAAAATGTTTGTAAAAGTTTCTTATGTAATTAGTTTATAAGATTTCAGATTGATAATAAGATTAAAATCAATAGTTCAATTAATTAAAAAAACTGTAAAATGTCTTATAGAGGTTGTTTTGATGAATCTTTAGCAAAGGATTAAGATAACCAAAAATATGAAATCAATTAAAAAACAGATTTCAAATTAAGATCAAAATTAAAATAATGATAAGAAATTAAAACAATAGGACAGAAAAAAATATATAATATTGCTCTCTCTATTGTTATACAGTCTGGTCTGTATTTTGTGATTAAGTTATTCCAGTTGTCAATTTATTATTGGTCCAGAGTTTTAGGTTTTTTTCTAAAGAATGCAGAATATTCAGAAATTGTAAATGCAGTAGTAAGCCAATTACTGCTGTGGTTAACATTAATGGAGAGGCCACTTAAGCCATAGATTTGTCCAACAGTGTTTCATGCCCCAAGTCCTCCGCAATCAACTGTGCAGGCCTGAACCAATGCCTGAAGCAAATGCCTAGATAATGATTCGATGCTGCCACTAATCTTTCTCCCCATTGTTGATCCAAAGAAAGGAAGACAAACCCTGGAAGCATTGATGGAGACCAAAAAAGCCAACCGGTTGGAAACTGACAATCATGAAAACCTAGATAAAGATTCTTTTAAATAGCTGTGTTCACACTTAATTTTAAATAGGATGAACTTTAATTAACGGACTATTATAACTATAGCCTAAAGTCAAAATGTATTGTGTTGTTTTATATTATATTAAATATATGTGTATGTAAATAATTAAATATTAATGTTTGCTTTATTTGTTATTTTTCTCTATTTTAACTTTCTCTCTTGTCACTGCATCACCAGTAATTTAATGTAGAGTTATTTTATGGGTTAAGTAAATATGCTGGATGTTGAAAGAGAATGTGAGCCAGTCATTGGATATTTCAAATGTTGTATTGTGTTTACCTATTGTCCAATCATGCTAATTATAAATTATGATTAGCTGGAACCTGAGGTTTTACCTCAAAATAAATAAAAATGCTTTGGATGGCAGGGGTTTGAATCTAGCAGTCAAAGTGGGCCATGGTCTGGTAATGTGATCATGTTATGCTTTGCATAGCTTGATCTGGCCATGGGTATCATTGATGGTTTATGCTATCAATGGTATTCTCCCCTCTGCTTGAAGGGCTGGACCGTTCATGTAATATTAAAAATATAAAATTTAAAATTATGTTAAATAAGATTTAAACTCAAATAAACAGCTTCTATGAAATGGACCTAGTTCAATATATTTCTTAAAAATCCATAACTATGGCAGTCTTTAATTGGATAATGCCTTTCTTAATATATTTTTAAATGCCAGATTGCTAATTCTGATGTTAATAGACAATAATAATTGATATAATTCTCAGAATGTCAATAACTATATGACATTGCAAACACATAGATATTTACTTCACCTGATGCACATATTTACATTAAAGTATTTGATTTTTGTTTTATCTAAATTTTTACTAGTCAATCTTTAAAATAATATTGACATTTTAATTAAATTTTACTAGGACTAACCATAATATTACTGTTTCTCAATATTATATAAATTGAACAATAACATTTTATATTCCAAAAAAATTGAATATTGATTATTTTAAAAATTGAATATTGATTATTTTATAAATTTTCAGAGCATAAATTCTCATTATTGTAACCATTCGAATTGCACAACCCACATGCAATTCACCCGGGGGCAATCTACATGTGCATTTTACATTCTGAAATCACAGAATATCAACTTTTTTTACAGCCTGTTTAAATTAAGGAGAAAACAAGAGAACTATATTAACTATTTATCTAAGTTATTAATTGCAAATAAAGATTATGAACTGCCAAAAATAATGAAACAAATTTAATTAATTTACAAAGTAATTTAAGACATTGTACAGGATTAACACCTGCATTTATATCTATGTAATATATGCAGGATTCGAATTCAGACTTTCACTCGACCCACAACTCTCAGTACCATCTTATATTGCTGACCCATCTGATCATACACATGTTGAAAAAAAAATTACCAATATGCGTATTTCGTGCTGAACCATCCTCACATATATATATATATATGTATATATATATTGATTATTCTCCTGTACATGAGAGGTCAGAAAAACGTCAACATGAAAATGGACGGCTGAATAGTTGTGGTTAAAGTAGTTTGAAACCTGTCCATTAAAGTATGAAGATTGGCTATCTTAATATAAAGCTGAGTACTGATTGAATACATGTGTGGAGATGGTAATCAGGTCCAACTGATGAGTGCTGGTTTAGTACGAAATATGTATATTGGTGATTATTTATCTTTTCAACATGTACAAGGTGGGTCAGCAATAATATAAGATGGCATTGAGAGTTGTGAGTCATATAAAAGTCTGAATTCAAAAGTAATTTAAAGTAAATAAATGTTTCCAAATTTTATTACATTAATTTAACTATAATTATACACAGATATAGTATACAATTGTATAAATGTTTTAAATAGTTGATACTATTTTAAAATATTATTAACGTTAATTGTTGAATGGATTCCAATCTACTGCATAGACACCTACTTGCTCTCTACTCTCATACATGGTGTTCTAATGCTAACTGATACAAGCTTATAAACTAAGGCTGATCTTACTACTTCACTGTTGTGGTCAATATTTGCTTATGATATTATGCAATAGTTAGTAAAATATAATTGCAAAATACAGGGAATCACATCTGTATTACAATAGTTATATAAGAACAAATACATGTGATAATTGTATGCCTACAGTAGGAATTAATCTTCTACCACATATATAGCATAGTGACTTGCAGGTATATATGTATCACTACACAACATGTATGAAAGTAAAATAAATGGCACATAGTAGGAATTGATCATCTACCACACACCACAATTTAAATGGGAGAATGATTGCAAGGGATCAGTAGTCAGTCGCAAATGATGTTACAATCTTCTAATACTAATGTATTATAGAAGAATGAGAATCAGATGCAATGCAAAACCCAACTTGAAGAATACCAGCCATACATTTTTTATCAATAATAATAATTCAAATACAAGACTAGTTAGCTAAAACTGACATCTATTTAACAGATTCCCAATCTAACTTGTCTCTACAGCAGACTTACTTTTCATTTGTAATTTAATAAATTTATTACTTTAACCTGTTATTTATCTTTTAAATAAAGTGGAAATAACAATTTAACTAATATACATCTTTTAATACCATGGCAAGAGATTGCAATTGCAAGCTAATTGTCTTTTTATAAACTAATTTATTACCATTAGTGCTGACTGAATTGTGGCATGATATTTTAAGTAAAATAAACTAAAATCTCTTCTCATAGCTGATCCTAACCTGATTAACTAAATAACTATAAATTATTATATTTCCTTATATAGGAGACAAAAATTAACTGAATGTTAGTTTAAAGTTTATACTTATTCTTTCAAAAGTTCATATATATTACTTATAATAAATCTCTACATATACACATTAATATAATTTTTTTTATATAATTCCTTTAATTTTCTAACTGTTGCAACTCTCATGCAGTCTTTATCAGAGCTACAACATCTAAACATATAATAATATAATCACTATTGTGTATACATATAAAAACACATACTAGTAAAAGAAGAGATAGAGAAATAAAAGAAGCTATATTAATTAAAAAGAGAAAACAAAATTTGAATAGAGATGAAGGTAAAGATATTATTTTTATAGGAATATTAATAATGATAGAGAAAATGTATATATAGAGAGTTTTGTAAAATAAAGTTTAAACATAGGATAAATAGTTAAACAAACTGGTAATAGAAGGAGTTGTATGAAAGAAGTATATGAAAAAAAGGCTAAGGATTTTGAAAAAAAATCAGTTATAAATTTAAAAGGAAGAGGAAGATTATGCAATTGATGAATAAAATGAATAAGTGGATTATAAAAGAGAATAAAAATAGAAATAAAGATTATTAATAAAAGAAGAAGTGTAGATAAATATTAGAAATGAAGGAAAGGAATTAGATTTATAGGTGTTAAAAGTAAAATAAAAAAGTTGATAAATATATTACAGAGTAATATAGAATGATAGATAGGAAGAGTAAAAAGAAAGTAGAAACACTAAAGAAATAATGAAAATATAATTATTAAAAAAAAAGAAGTAAAGATATAGAGTTAAGAATAAAATATGATTATGAATAGTAATGTAAAATATGTATTTTTGTATGTATATACAATAATGGTTATATGATTATATGTTTAAATGTTGTCACTCTCATGAAAATTGAAGGACAGTCCAAACTGTTAAAAAATTAAAGGAATTATATTAAAAAAATTGCATTAAAGTGCAATTTTAAGAGTCCAATTTAGTATGGCACGTGCATGGTAATTGAAGCGCAAGTTCTTCGGTGGCAGCAAGTTTCTATTAGCATTTTTAAAGTTCTCCATCGGGCCTTTACTTCACTTTAGGGTAGCAGAATATTATGGCCATGGAAGACGACCCACAAGGGTCCGAAAAGCTTTTACTAGATCATTTTTAGATTTCAAAACAGCATAGTGTCTAGTAGCAATCACTTCTCTCAATAATAGCTAATCTCATCCTTGCTTTAAAAATCCAGCCATTATTTATACCCTTGTGCAGGTATTTCTGGAATGCTTATAATTAATTAGTTAGTTGTTTTTGAAAAATGCAATTGTAAGATAACGTCCAAAAATAAATTCAAATCTATTTCCAGATTAGAAATATATTTGACAACATGTTTTATACAAAATAAAATCTTTAATCTACTTAATCCCATTTATTTTAAGTAAAACTTTAATTAAAAAATACCTCCCTTTAATTATTTTTGGACAATTAACAACAGTCACATCTTCCATATTGAATTTTATAATAAATATACAGTTTAATAGAAAAACAAGCAATTTAAAAAGAAAAAGTTTAAAATGACATATAATAAATATTTAAAAACATCAATATTTTGTTAGTAAGTTTTGCTCTTATATATATATATATATATATATATATATATATATATATATATATATATATATATATATATACGACGCTATATATATATATATATATATATATATATATATATATATATTTGAGCCGCATCTGTAATGCTTTAATAAAAAAGAACTAATAATTAATAAAAAGAATTAATAATAATTTTAAAACATGTTATTGAAACATTAAATTTTATAATTTAGGCGTGCATCTCAAATATATACATGAAATATATATACATGACAAAAGTAGCAGGATGGGAAATAGGGATTTAAACATAGGTTAGTAGATGGAAACATGAAGCTCAATCTTAAGCTATGATTGACTGCTTCATTTCTCCGTACATACAGTGAAACAAAAAAAAACATTAAATACATCTTATTACAACCTTTTACACATAAGGCTTATGGATGCAGTGCATGGGCTTTAAAAAAAAACATTTTACAAAATATATATATATATGGTTGGAAAACCAGGTACTACAGCTTAGCAAAATAAAATAATAATAAAAACAACAACCTTACATTTATCGGTTACAGTATTTGGATTTAAAAGAAACTTTTCACACAACATTTTATGGTTGTAAAACACAGTCTTTGGTTTTGGTCACTCACAAAATAAACTTTACATCACTTTATGATTATTTTGCATATTTTGATTTTTGTATAAATCTAACATTAAGAGAACACATTTTGCTAAGCTTAAAAGCACTTATATAACAAACTTTTAAATATATTGGTCCGAGTATATAAAACTGTATCTATGAAATATCATTTGGGGATGTGAATATTTGTTCAACTGTCAAATCCAGATAAAAAAATGTACATCTATATATTGGGGAAAAATTTTTCAAGCTTTTATGCTTGAGATACAACACAATTTTTTCAGACATATGGGCCTCCAAGAAAATATATATAGCAATGCAATACATATAAAAAATTTCAAACACATCTATTCGCTTTCGAGATATTACACTGTTACCTACACATCACACATAAACACCTATGTACATATATACGCAGCACTACATATACAAGTACATAGATTTTACGCACACATACATCTATATACATTACATAATACTACACCCTATTGGAAAAGAGAAGGAAAAAAACTTTGGGGAAAAAGTTGAAAAAAAAAATCCATATACGTGCCAAATTCTTGCACTTTGCTTTTAAAATAATCACAAACATTATATACTCAATTAACAAGAAAAAAAATTTCTATACAAATATTTTTCATTCTCCCCAAATTCAAACTACTTTCACATTTTATACAATCTATTTCATCATGAGTTTTCACTTTAAAAATAATCAGTTTATTAAAAAAAAAAAAATTAGATTATGGATGGAAAACATGGTATTCCTCTTTACTTTATTAACAAAACAGTATTTGATTTTATAAAATCAATATGACAAAACTAAATCATTTTATATTCTGGAAAATTATGTATATATTAAATTATATATAGCAAATTATACACAAATAGCTAATGAATTATTCAGGGTGTGGGAATAATTAACGGGCTCCAAACGCGGAAAAAAAACGCAGCCTCTGTGCCAGTCAAAATCATGTATTCATTCAACAAGACCAATAATCCAAGCAAAAGTACCTTGAATCCAACCATGCACAAGATACAGACATCAGGGCAAGGGGGAATCCTAACCTATTTGCCTGAACTATTGCCTCTCTGACTAATGGATAACATTTGTGATGACACGAGCAGTGCTTGTTTTTATTCTGTCCCAGCTGGAGGTCATGGTTCACAAAGAGACTCAAATAATAACGCTTTATATAAGAAATTTGATTTAGTGAATTGCTGAAAGGTACAGAGGTGATTGGATTTCGATTACTAATAGTTTGAGACATCATAATGATAATTCTTGATGGCAACATTACAAAGAAGTGAATTTAAATCAAAGAAATATTATAAATAAATAGAGTAATTAACCTTAGAGATTGAGAGTGATGACAAACTAAGCTTATTTACAATAATAATATCACAGGAATTTATTAAGAAATTTGGCTACAAAATAGGTTGGGTTTTGTTTATACAACTAGGTTTAAATTCGTTTTGATACGGCTTTGACAACAATGTAAAAGTTTATTAATTGGTCTGCCAAGAACCAATTAGCAATAAAATATTATTAGCCCTCTTTAAAACATTACAAATAAATCTATTATATGTATATATATTACAAGATATGAAAGATGTGCATTTAAAACATTATTACATTTAAAATCATTTGTATATAATGAGTGTGGGAAGCAAAATAGTTCTTAAATAAATAATTGACAAATATACAGTCAGATTTAACAAATTAATTGGGTTGGTTGGTGAAGAACATGCCATCATGGCAGAGAGCCTTTCAGGTTTGCTAAATAAAGATATAAATTGATGAAGAAGGCAGTATGGTATTATAGATTACAACAAAAATAAATGAGGTCTGTTATGAACCTCTGGGTGGCTTTGCTAAAGGAAATTCCTAGTAAATGCAACTAGATGATGGGAAATGCTGGCCCTCCAGCCAAAACATTCTAAATAACCATAATAATATTTTGATGTGCTGGACTTCCCATACACATCTAATGGCAATGCCAGAAAAGAATCCCCTGATATGAACTACATCTACTTTGAGGGAAAATGAAATTCCGAAGGTCCTAAGAGGTAATTAGCAAAGCAAAATAATAATAAATGAATGGTTGTAGCTATAAATACATAATGCCTTAGATGTATATAGATAGAGAGTGTATCACTAATGAAAGTAATCAATGAATTCCTGATTAAAATAATCAGTTCCCTGATGTCGATAGAAAGTCCCCACAAACCTTAATCCACTAATGAATGAATCATAAATATAATATATATAAGAAAAAAGAATTAACTAAAAGATAAATTGTTTTCCACACTTCACAAATATTTCATTTATTAATAAGTTCTTAAATAGTTTATCAAAGATTACAAAATAAGACTGTTTTTAATTAACATAGATGGGCATTGAATATCAAACTAATAAATTGTAAATCATAATTTTAATATTTTTCTAACAAATAAAATATATGTATGAAATATATACTGATAAATTTCTATGATAAATTTTACTTAATTGATTCACTAAAATTATTTACTCTTTCAGAAATAATTACAGAGCTATTTTAAATTGGAGGTAATAGTAAGATACTTTTAAAATAATTCCAATCATTCAAATAAATTTATATATGATGTACAAAACTAAATGAGCTTTCTATTAATTAATTTACAGGAAGTAAGTCTCCTATAATAATTTTTAACTGGAGAAAGTAAGAGGGAGGACATTTAAAGTTAGTTTTTCATCGGGTTTTGTACTTGGCAATTTCAGTAAGTCAAATATTATAAATAAACCAACAAAATTTAATTTAAGTTTGCCGCATCAAAATAATGTGAGATTTTTAAAATTGATATTTTAAATTTAAGAAAAATTAAAGACGCATTTAAATTAAAATTATGTTGTATAAACATTACACACATATATAAAATATAAGTTAGTATTGATTTGGAAAACAAGTAAAATAAAATCAATGGCTTGCAGCGAATTGGACATTACCTCAGAATCAATCAGTAGGCATTCCATGACTTGAAACAGGCAGTTAATACAGTCATATCATTTGCAGGCTTCCTTGACACAGACAGACTCCGGCTAGATGTTGAAAGCACTGGAAAGGCATTGATGAGCTGGTGAGACAGAGCTCCGAAAAGCAAGGATCGATCTTTTAGCCGGTCATTCTGTAGGCACAATGTACTATATCTCTAAACTATTCTCTTCAGATAAAACTCAACAATAATTAATTAATCATCCTTATCAAATTTTCCACTATTTATATGTTCTGGTCTTTGTCTATAGGATTGAATCTACAGTGACAACTGCCAATTGCAATCACTCTAAATGTTTCTCTGATGTTGGTGTCTGCCTTGGAGGGAAATCTATAATTCTGCATGAACATGCCACAAGGGTTGATTTGCTAATTTAAAAAAAAAACAACAACAAGCATAGTAAGTTTATCAGTCAAACTAATAAAATCTATTTAATTAAGGTTTAGATTAACAAAAATGTAGATTTTATTCAGAAAAATTTTAGGAATTTGGTACAATGACTTTCAAAAAAAAAGCATATATATATATATAAAATCAAGTAATAAATAACTAACCACACCAAAATTAAAGAAAGTTAGAGTATATGAGATAGAATTAAATCCTATGTTCCAGTCAAAATATGTTTATCCATCTAACATGAGCTGGCACTCACAAAATGTACTTCAAATCCAGTCCAGCTCGAGATTTAGGTCAGGGACCAGCCTGAATTTGAACCCACTCTCTAATCCCAGATCTAACACCTAATGAATAACATAATAGTGATGGCACATGAGAATTAATCTTAATCCAGCTGACTAGAAAAGCTGAACAAAACAATGAGACATCTATTAACTATGACTATATTAAAATATACATAAGCATGGCTGTAATATGTGGAAGTGGAGAAAAATGAATTCGAACTCCTCAAATAAGTTAGACAATAAAATATATTTTAATATACTGACAAATTATTATATATTTATAAATTAATTATATACATTGGTGTGTGTATGAATGAGCAAGTGGTAGATGATTACATAGTGTCATTCATGCTATTATTTCTCATATGCTCTTTATTAGCTAAATAATATATTACAAATAAACACACATCTTTAGTGGGTCCAATATTAAAATGCCAATCGAATATTAAAAAGAATTACATAATACTGCCATTAACACTTTGATTTACGGTTCAGAAACATGTTGACTAATATCTATTTTTCTAGAAGCATTCCGAAATTCATTATACATATCATATAAACTGTTTTCACACCACTGAGGTCATGAAAATAAATAAGTTACATTTGAAAACATTTGTTTATATTTGAATCTATGACAAAATATTTAATGAAAAATTATTTTAACAATAGTAAGATGAACACTTTATTTTCCCCAAGGCATATACTCCTAAATATAGAAATAAGTTACGATGGTGAGATTGTATGTGATTGAAATAAACTTAATTAATAAACTAGAAGTAATTGGCATATATATATATATATATATATATATATATATGCTCTGCTTAACATATATATATATATATATATGTTAAGCAGAGCACAATTTTGATATTAGAGCATTAAAACTGGGTCATGAAGCAAAAGGAATAATAAATACGAAGAAGTTTGTGGTGCTGACATAATAGCCTAAAATAACTAAGAGAAAAAGGTCATGCTTCTGGATGAGAATGAAGTGGATGGGCATAGCATGTGCCATACTTAGAGATCACCACCAGAGGCCTTTTTATATGAAGAAATGGATGGGCATAGTGTGTGCCAGACTTAGGGGTCACTGCCAGGGGTCTTTTTATATGAAGAAGTGATATGCATAGCGTGTGCCAAACTTATGGGATCATCACCAGAGGCATTTTATACAGAATAAATAATGAGAAATCTATGTATTCAATCTTATCACAACCCCCAGATTAAGAAGCACATATATATAGAACATGAAGATCGGCCAAATGACAGAAACACAGTAATGATACATGTTGCTAACAACATTGAATAAATTTTACTGCTTTAAAATAAATGCCCCTTGTTTGAATACTATAATTTAGACAAATAATCTGCTGTGCAGTTATAATATATAGATAAAAATTTAGATCATTTACTAAAATATACTTGAAGATTTTATTTAGCAAAAGAAACATTAAGATTTAGATTTCAAATTAATAAAATATACGTTAAGATTTAATTTAGTAAAAGAAACATTAAGATTTACCCCCTTCCCTTTTCCACTATTTAAAATAAATCAATCCCACCTTCATTGATTTTGCAATAACTGAAATATTTAAATACAAGATTTGAAATTTTAAGAGTATGGAAGAAAATGATTAATGGGTCACTCTTTCAGAATTGAGTAAAAACAAAACATTTTAAAAGATTTCAAAGCATTAATTGGCTTAAGTTCTGGATTTACACCAGGTAGAAAATCCAGAGTTAAGCAAATATATTTTTATAATAAACCAACATAAAATGCTGATTCATAAAAACAAACTGGCGAACATATTAATTAATAATGCATTACATATATATTTTAAGGGGACGTTAATAACCTTTGTATGAAGGTTTAGAAGAAGAAAAAAATGACAGAAAAGATTTTTAAAAATTAAGCTCGCCAGTTTGTGAGATTGACTTAATAATAAGCCAGCAGATATATAAATCAAACAATAAATACATGTAAATAAATAACCGCACCAAAGTTAAGGCAAGTTAAGAGCATATGAGAGAGAATTAAATAAAATAAATTATTTAAGAGCAAATTACATATTAGAACAAAAACAAAGTTAAATACATTAGAATACAAATTGATAGATTAGTTTGAGGTGATGGCTTGAAAAGTTACCTTGCAATTTTAAGAGTCCAATTTAGTATGGCACGTGCATGGTAATTGAAGCGCAAGTTCTTCGGTGGCAGCAAGTTTCTATTAGCATTTTTAAAGTTCTCCGTCGGACCTTTACTTCACTTTATGGTAGCAGAATATTATGGCCATGGAAGATGACCCACGAGGGTCTGGAAAAGCTTTTACTAGATCATTTTTAGATTTCAAAACAGCATAGTGTCTAGTAGCAATCACTTCTCTCAATAGTAGCTAATCTCATCCTTGCTTTAAAAATCCAGCCATTATTTATACCCTTGCGCAGGTATTTCTGGAATGCTTATAATTAATTAGTTAGTTGTTTTTGAAAGATGCAATTGTAAGATAATGTCCAAAAATAAATTCAAATCTATTTCCAGATTAGAAATAGATTTGACATGTTTTATACAAAAAAAAATCTTTAATCTACTTAATCCCATTTATTTTAAGTAAAACTTTAATTAAAAAATACCTCCCTTTAATTATTTTTGGACAATTAACAACAGTCACATCTTCCATATTGGATTTTATAATAAATATACAGTTTAATAGAAAAACAAGCAATTTAAAAAGAAAAAGTTTAAAATGACATATAATAAATATTTAAAAACATCAATATTTTGTTAGTAAGTTTTTCTCCTATATATATATATATATATTTAAGCCGCATCTATAATGCTTTAATAAAAAACTAATAATTAATAAAAAGAATTAATAATAATTTTAAAACATGTTATTGAAACATTAAATTTTATAATTTAGGCGCGCATCTCAAATATATACATGAAATATATATACATGACAAAAGTGAGCGGGATGGGAAATAGGGATTTAAACATAGGTTAGAAGATGGAAACATGAAGCTCAATCTTAAGCTAAGATTGACTGCTTCAGTGTATATGTGAGATTTATTATAAATAATATATATGAATATATAAAGGAATGCAAAAAAGTAAGGAAAAAGATATAATAATAATATTTCAAAAGTTCAGATTTGTTTTTTAGATATTGGTGGAGTTGATTCTTAAAATCATGGCTATGGTGGATGAAAGTTTAAATCAATATTTCACATTTATTTTGGTGGCTTGTTCTTTCTGTAGCACTGGACATCAGATTTTGTCCTCTTCTAAGGTAGATATATAGTGGGCATACATTCAGAGAGTTTCTTTGGTTGTTGATGGCTTCTTTGATATGACTCAGGATTTTGGCCTACCCTTTGTCAGCTTGATGGAGTGAAACTGATAATGGCTTCTCATGTATGGTATACTTGTTTGAACTAGCAGACAAAAATTAATTAAAGTAGAATAATAATACTGGTAGAATAATAATCACTGGAAGAATCAACATAGAATCTTAATAATGAATGCAGAATAATAATGGCAAGCTTTCAAGATTTAAGATAGAATCTTAATAATTAATGCAGAATAATAACCAATTTTTCAGCACTATTTATATGATTTTTAGCTATTTTACCAGTAAAATTTGGATCCATCTCAGGTTGAATTCTTTAACTTATTGGTCATAGATAACTCCATTACTTTCATTGACGTCCAAGTTTATTTATCTAATACCATATTTCCAAGCTCATAATTTTGAATGAGAATAACAGCCTTTTTCATGGAATTATTTTAATCACTTTTACTAAACTTTAATCTAGCAGTATGTTTACAAGCATTTTAATTACTTTTTCTAGAGTGTTATTTCCACATTTTTATTGTTAATTAAAAGAGAAGCACTTTTTTCTTTTAAATTACTTTTACGTTAAATTTAGAATCAATTATTTATTAAATTTTAGAAAATATTTTGCATTTAACACAAAATAACTATATTTAATTAATGCCTAAATGATAAAGATGTACCAGATGATTGAACGAATGCAGTATTAATATTAATATTTAAAAAAGGTGATAAAGAAAATATTAAAAATTATAGACCCATCAGCCTTTTATCAGTTTAATACAAAATTTTTACCAAGATAATTACAATTTGTCTACAGAGAAAATTGAATTTCCACCAACCAAGAGAACAAGCTGGATTTAAAAGTGGTTTTAGTACAGTAGATCATATCCAGATATTGAGAGAAGTTATAGAAAGGACAAATGAATATGAGTTGCCATTATGTTTTGGATTTGTAGATTATAAAAAGGCATTTGATTCTATAAACATTTCTTCAGTGATTAAAGCATTGGATCATCAAGGTATAGATCCAGGATATTGTCATATCTTAAAGAATATTTATAAAAATGCAGCAGCAATAATTAGATTACATAATGATAGTAGGAAAATCAACATTGAATATGGTGTAAGTCAGGGTGAGTCTATATCTCCAAAACTTTTTACAGCAGTGCTGTAAGAAGTATTTTATGGATTAAAATGGAAAGCTAAAGAAGTGAAAGTAAATGGAGATTATTTAAGTCATTTAGATTTTATAGATGGTGTAGTTGTTTTTCAAATAATGCTTTAGAGCTGCAGGAAATGTTGCAAGAGTTATCAGATGAAAGTAGAAAAGTAGGACTAAAGATAAATGTTAAAAAGACTAAAGTAATGTTTAATGGATTTTCTCAAAGTATGAAAATAAAAATTGATTATGATGAGTTAGAAGAAGTTAACAGTTACAAATATTTTGGTCAGATTATTAATACAGATGGAAACATAACGGATGAAATTAATCATAGAATTAAACTTAGTTGGAGTGCTTTTGGTAGAAATAACTTGATACTAAAAGAAAATATGCCTATGTGTTTGAAAAGGAAAGTTTTTAATAAATGTGTTTTACCTGTTCTTACTTATGGATCTGAGACTTGGATACTTAGTAGAAGAGAAATACAGAGACTTTGAACCAGTCAAAGAAGTATGGAGAAATGCATGTTGGGAGTATCAAGAAGGGATTGAAAATGCAATGTATGGGTAAGAGAACAAACAGGTGTTACTGACTTCATTGAAAAAATTAAAAGACTGAAGTGGAGTTGGGCTGGACATATTGCTAGAAAAGATGATAATAGATGGACATCTGAAATCTTAAACTGGATTCCAAGAGATTGTAAATGACCCAGAAAGAGACCACATGTGAGATGGATGAATAAAATAAGAAAGTGTGCAGTGGTAATGTGGAGAAGAGAAGCTAAAGATCAGAGGAGATGGATTGAACTTGGAGAGACCTTCATCCTGCAGTGGATTGATAATGGTTGATGATGGTGAACTATATTTAATTATACTGTATAATCAGTGTATTTGCAATATACATTTAATTTTTATTTATAAAAATTTATTAAAACTTCTATTTTTAAATTTTACTTGTAGTTTTTAATATGCAAAATTATGCCTATATATTGATATAATTCTCAGAATTTCAATAAATATATGACATTGCAAACACATAGATATTCACCTGATCCACATGTTTACAATAAAGTATTTTACTCTTGTTTTAACTAAAGTTTTATTAGTCAATCTTTTAAAGTACACAGAGGCAAAACTCTCCATACATTAGCATTACTCAGTGCAAGCCAGAGTAATCAATGGATAAAGGAAAATTTTTGAATAAAAATCTCTATTTAGTACTTACTCATCCAATATCCCCAGACTAATTTCTAGTTTGTGGCACTATTGTATGGAGAGTTTGCTTCTGTGTAAACAGCTTGTGTAAACATAAAAAATAATGATCATATGATATTTAGTAGTTTACTCTTTAAAGTAATAATGACATTTTAACTTAATTTTACTAGGACTATTCATTATATTATTGTTTCTTAATATTACATAAACCTTAGAATAACATTTTATATTCAAAAAAAAATTTTAATAAGAAAAAATTTGAGTTCATATTGAATACAAATTATTTTATACATTTTTAAAGCATAAATTCTCATTATGGATATATAAAAAAAAATGTTTTATATAAAATATGCTTTTCTGGAATAAACTATTAATAGCCTTTACTTATTGGCAATATATATATATATATATATATATATATATATATATATATATATATATATATATATATATATACAGATGTGATGTGATCTGGTCATGTCAGAATCAACAATGTAATAAAATAACCTTTAAACCAAACAAAATTAAAATATCAGTAAGTAGTATCAATTACTTTTTTAACTTGATTTAAGGTATTTATAAAAAAATCCATTTCTTTGTAATTCTTTTTCTTTGTTATGCAAAAACCATAAGAGTCCTTATATATTTTCTTTGATATAATTTTTCATGGTAATAATAATAAATATATGCTTCTGCTAGACTAATTTCACTTATGGCATCCTCTCGAGATTTCCATGAGATTTTGTTCTGTCTTTATTCTCATACTAAATAAAGCTTTCTATAAACATTCGATCAGATTATCTTTAGAATCCATACTTCATTAATTTTAAATTTATATATTATTTTTTATTTGGAATCTTGAATTATAAGAAGGAAATAAAGCTGACACCGACTTTCATTTTGAAACCATTAGACCCCAACTTAACACACTACTAAATGATGGTTCATCATGTGTATCGATTATATGAGATAGAGTGGATAGCTGAAGGAAGCTTGAAAGTCTGTATTCAAACCCCCTATATTATATTAAATATATTTTGTAACAAATAAATAGCTAACATTTAAATGGCATCTGAAGAATCGCTATGAAAAATTAGATATCATTCAGTATGTCTTTAGAACTGAACAAACTCACTAGAAATGTCAAGTATATTTTTATTTTGTATTTGAATAGTTTTGATTTAAAAGAGATTAATATAAAAATGAGGGAAGAGGGGGTGATAATTTTATTTTTGTACAGGAAATAATAAATCATAATGCAAAATTAAATTGAGAAAATTTATATAAAACTTTATTTTTTTAAAGTTAAAAGCTAATTAATTTTATTTAATTTACAAAATGTTGTTTAGCTATATAAATACAATTGTAGTTTTATTACCCCTTATGACACTGTTTTATTTAAAATTAAACTATCAATTTAAAATTTTTATACTTCCTTTTACTTAGAAAAGTTAGTAGTTCAATAGTTGAGGAAAATTAGGTTGTTGTTCTTATTTTATATTTTTGACTAGTAAACCAATTTAAAATATTACATTAAAAAACTTTCCTGTATATCGAACATTTCCGGGTTATTTCATTGAAGTCAAGTGACCTCAAATAAAGAAAAATCAATAGAAGTTATATACATGTATTAATAAATTATAAGCTTTCTTCCTTGAATAAAATATCAAGCAACTCTATAAATATATATTAAATTTATAGTTTTTACAAATAAAAGTAAAGGGAAAAGATATTAGATGATAAAGAAATAGATTAGAGCGAGAAAAAAAAAATAAGGTTTTCAAAACGAAAATTTTACATTTGGTGATTAAAACATTTTTTTTTTTTTTTAAATTATATATATATGTCTAAAGTATACTCATAAATATTAATTGTGAAGAATTTTAAATGCTGATATGCTAGAATAAATTATTTTATGACAAATATTGTTGCTTGGCCGCTTTATATACTTTTATTCACACTTTGATAACAATAAAAATTAATAATCTATGATCCTAATACAAGTTAGTTACTATGGGAAAAAAATATTTTTTTTCAATATAAAAGAAAAAAAGACAAAAACAAAGAAAACTTATAAATAATTGTTAAAACACTTAAAAAGTAGGTAATGAGAAACTAAAAGTTTAATTTTCTTTTAAAAAATCATTTAGAAGCACTTCGGCTTCTGATTTCTTAATAAATATTTAAAAATAGTTCATTAGCTTGTCTAAAAAAAAATTCCGTTCTTTTAAATAAAAAAAATAATAACTTCGATTATCTTTAGGATATACTTTTTTTTTTTTTAAATTAGAAAAAAAAATTTGAAAAATTGAATCCCATGAGGTTTTGTATAATTTTTCCAGGTTTGCAGATTTACAATTTCTGGGCACATAATAAGTTGCGGAATTAGACATTTTTGAATAATGTTCATTGTTTTATTTGTTTTATATATTTAACTGCATTATTGAATCGTGGATATAGTAAGCAAATAAAATGTACAGTCTCCTTAATGCTGAAGCACTCTTAGAAATAGTTAATGAATACTGCTCTTACAAACAAGAATTCTACAGATATATTGAGTAAATGAATTAATAAATTGATTGTTGTTTGAAATGTCTTAGAGATTATAAAAGGTGCATGGAATATAACTACTTACAAAATAATAATTTTATTGATCTAATTGTTTTATCATATGTATTGGTTAATTGTGGTTTAAATTTACTATTTATTGAGTTTCCACTGATTTCATTGTACTGATCAAATTCTTCACTTAGTATAAATTGTATCTTCAATAGATTCATTAAAAAAATAATATAGAAATGAGTTTATTAGATAAAAATAGTTAACTTTAATTGCTCTCAGCTTTTTTAAAATATTGATACATATACATAATACAAGGTATAACCTTCAAAATACTTTATTTTCATCACATAACACTAAAATTATATGTATTGTACTATAACAAGTAAACCATATCACATTCTTGTTTAAAATTTTTGAAAACTAAAATCACTAGCTAAAAAAGCAATACAAACTCCTTTTTTTAAAAGCTGGTTATAGCTATTATTTATTTTTATATAATAGTATTTTACATATTGTATAGTTTATTCCAGATGTTTTCTTTATTATTTTCCTATAAATCATTTTATTTATTTTGCTCTCAAATAAATATGGGGTATAAAATAATATTTAAATCAAGAAGTGCTAATTAAATTTTTAAAACAAAAAGAGAAAATAAGTAAAGAATAAATAGTTGACGTATCTCCATCATTACGTAAAAATTATAAAAATATCAAAACAATAATATTTAAATTATACTAAATTGGTGTGCAGTGCAGACATGAACTATGACTAATTATATCACTTCAATTATACACTAGCCAAAAAAAAATGTAAACAAACAAAAATGTAAATAAAGCAGAAAAGAAAATTAGAGCTCTGATGAAGACTGCTGGACAGTCGAAACTATAAGGAAAATAAAGAAGTTTAAAAAAATTTGTTTGCATTGAAGTGTATATGAAAAAAAGTGTTATAAGAAATATATATATAAAACAATTAAAATTTACAAATTTTATGATATTAGACAGTGATTTTTCCTTCTTTAAGAACAATACATGATTATTAATAAAATTTCTTCAGTTCAGTTCAGTTGATGTTATATTTTACACAATAAAAGATTTATTCATTTTAAGCCCATACAAATAAGCAATTTTTTTAAGTCAAATAGTTGAAAAATAATAAATGCAGAAATTTTAAAACTTATTTATAATTTTAGGCAAGCCTTTAGTTCAGTTATCAAGATCTGAAATTATATATGTTTGAAAAATAATGCTGTATTTATTATATATATATATATATATTTGTTACTATACTTTTGTTATTATTAATATTAACTTTGCACCTGTTTTAATTGAATCACATTACTCATCAATTGGGTAATAATGCTCACTAAAAGAGGTTGCCAAGAGAATTGGTTGCAGCTCTGCAATATAACTGAATGACTTCAGTAACCATGCTAGTAATAATTCAATTTTTTTTGAAATGTTATATATAATGATAGTATCAATATATGAATAAATACATAGACCATTCTGAACAATTTTAATCAATAATATCATTAACCTTTATTGATCCATTGGAGAATAAAAGTTTTTCTATGTTTAATTCCATTTTTCTGATTCAGTTTTTTTTTCTACACAACACTAGAATTTTTTTTATTTTATACATCTATCTCATATATAGACTATTTTTAAATCTTTTAAAATCATTTGGGATCCAATTTAAGACTCAACTGTTCATGTATCTTTTCTAGAAATTTGTCTAATATAGCTTTCTTTCAGTCTCTTAATTATTCCAAACAATTATACCATTTGGTTCTTTCATATATTTTGCTTGTGATACTTTTTATTATTCCCAATATATATATATATATATATATATATATATATATATATATATATATATATATATATATATATATATATATATATATATATATATATATATATATATATATATATAAATTGTAATCTTTGTATTGCTTTTTTATTAAGTATCCAAGCCTCAGATAAAAAAAAAAAAGATAAATCATATCTTAAAAACCTTCATTTCAATTACTTAACCATATTTCATTTAAATACTTAGTTATTTTTACCAAAAACACTCCATATAATTTTAACTCAGTGATTTGCATCCATTATATTTCTATATGTATCAATAATCTTATCATGATATTTTAAATAACTATTATTAGTATTAATTTTGTTCTTCTGGGAAATCCATTTTTTACTCTTGTCAGCATTAATTTTTATTCCATTTTTATTTTATTACTTATTATTAGTTCTGAAGCATTTTTAGTAAAAACAATTACATCATTTGCAAAGTATAGATGTCTTAAATAACCTTATTATATTTTCAATTCATTTATTTAGCTTTCCATTTAAATACACAAAATACTTTTGTAAATCTGCTGTAAAGATTTTTTACAGGTATTGAATCATATTTTTTATAAACCATTTTTCATGTAAATCTTCTTAGGGTATTTATGTAATACAATCATTACATTTAGTTTATTATTTTTTTAGATTATGTTAAAGATGTGGGTCTATATCTTGGTGATCAAAATCTTACTCATTGTGGAAATTCTTACAGAACAACATCTTTTAATAATCCACAAACCAAAGCATAATAAATAGCAAATCAAATTCATTAGGCTCTTCTAGAATTTTCTTAATATTTGGCTATGATTTCTTATATTAAAATTACTTTTAAATCTAATTTGCTTTTATTAATTGTTTTGGGTCAAGTGTTCATTGTAAAAAAAAAATGTATTATCGTAATAAATAGTTTGTCTAAAACTGATAGAAGACTGATAGTTTTATGATTTCTAACATCTTATCACCTTTTTTAAATATTAATATTGCTACTACATTCTTCCATCATTTGATAAATCTGATATAAATATATGGAGAAGTCCAATACACTACCATAACACAAATTCACCATTTACCAGCTATATAAAATACCTCTTTTTATCTAGTCATCATATTCTTATGTAAGATAAGTAAATCAGTCATCATCATCTGAAAGAGGTTGGATACTAAATTAGTAGTCAACTTTATATCTTATTATACAAGCCAGCTCATAGGTTACAAATATAATGAAATACAATTAGACCATAAATATATTATGCCTATTTAATATGTAGAGTTGATAAAATATAATTTATACTTGGAGTAAATAAGTCTGAATTCAGTATCATAACAACAATCTATTAAGTCAATGTATGAAATCTATTTACACAAACTTATTAATAACACCCACCTTCTCATACCAGTAAGAGAAAGGCTAGCTACTTTAGTCTAACTACCATATTCTTACATATGATGCAAATCAATCCTCAACATTTGAAAATGAGCAAACATTAAAATACTGGTAATTCTTGTAACTTAGTAATCAATTTAGATTATACTTTCAAATTATAATTCAGATATAAATTCAAATAATTTTAACAAATCCATAAATAAATGATTATCAAACATATAGATTTGATATTACATAATCTCATATAAATAGAAACAAAATGCAAATATTCTATCATAATTTATAAATTAAACTCAGAGTAATTTTAACAAACTTTTAAGTAATGCCCATATTCTCGTATCATTGGCAATTAATCAGTTAGGAAAAATAATTGCAATTTTATCTAAGTGCTATATTTTTATATTTGATATATATTTCAAATATTAACATGTTAAAGAATTGGAACTGCAAATTAGAGACCATTTTTGTATTAAATATTCCATCTTACAGTTTCAAATAATAATCAAAATATATAATTTTAAATAATTTTAAAAAATCCATAAATAAATATAGCTATTATAAATATAGTGGTGATAATATAAAATCTTATATATGAGTAACTACATATGAATATGCTACCATTATAACAATTTTCAAGTCAAATTCAGAGAGCCTTTTTAACAAACTTATAAATAACATTCACTTTCTTATGATAATTTACTAATTAGACAAAAGAATCTAAAAATAATGATAATAAATGTTGTTGTAACCTAACTAGTAAATTATATTTGTTATTTAAAAATGGTCATTATTTACATACTTATTAAAATGTTATCTGAATTTAATTCATGAATTGTTGTTATGGTATTATACTTGAACTTAGTTGTTGCATGTTGTAAGATTATATGTTATCAACATGACATATTTAATATGCATAATTTATTATGGGTTTATTAAAATTATTTGAATTTAAAAATTGTTAATTATTTAAAACTCATATGATTAATAAATTACCACTAGTTTAAAGATTTACTACTGACTCATAGATGTTGTGATTGGCTTACTCAGACAATATAAAAATCTGGTAATTAAATAAAAGATTATCTATTTTATTATTGCTAAATTAGTACTGATATGATAAAATAGTTATTATTTATAAAGCTGTTAAGTGAACTATTTGAATTTGACTTGGAAGTTACATTATAGTAGCTTATTTATTTTTAGTAGTCCCAAAACTATATAATAGCTATAATTTATTTATGGGCTAATAAAAATTTTGAATTTATATTTTGATAATAATTTGGAACTGTAAGACAGCTTCATTGATATGTTATAAAAAGCACTATTAACTTAAGTTTCATTACACTAAAATGTTAGTGATTGATTCATCTATTATTTGCAAGAAATGGTGGTTAGATAAAAAGGGTTATCATTTGTCTAGCTGTTAAATTAGCATTAATATAAAAAAGTGGATATTAATTGTAAATTTGTTAAAATGGGTCTCTTGAGTATGACTTTGAATTATTGACTAACTTAAATTAAATCTAATAATTACTATTAATTATTTTTTCATGATCAACAAACTATTAAACTCGTGTTTAAACTTTTAAATTACATATTATACAATCTTTAATTATGCATCCATATTTTCATTTATCACTTCTATAAGAAGATATAAATGGTTTATTTCTAATTCCCTCTTATATTAAGATATTCACAAGAGAATACTGATGATTTCTTTATAACTACGTGCAGAACTTTTAAGATACATGCAGTTTTATAAATGTTTTCATTTTGGTAAATCACTTTTATGATCAAAGTATTGCTGCATTATTTTTTTTTAATATAAATTTCATAATTAAAAGTTTTAATTAAGTAAATATCATCAATCTAGAGAATCCCGTCTTTTCATTAGTTTTATTTTGTTGTTTAAAATCATTTGGTCTGATTCTCTATTTGAGATTGAGGTTGCTTGTGATAGGCATAAATAAATAATTGTTACTAAATAACATGATATCAGTTTGCATTGTAATATTTTAATAATTGATTGCTTGTTTATATCATAGAAGAATGTTATATACAAGAATACATATAAACAATCTCATATTTTTGTCATAATTAGTAACAATTTTATGTATGTTAATGTTTTTAACTAGAGAGAAAAATAATTTATATGATATGGTATTATACCATGAACGATTATATCTACTCCCTTAAGCCAATTTATTTTAGCATATTGTATTTAAAGTTGCATAATAAATCTTAAAGACAAAATCAATCACTCCAAACATTATAATGGTATAGCAAAATTAATATCAAAATTGACTTTTAAAAATAATATGAAAACACCAATTGACTGGAAAAACCGAAAAACATTTTTATTCTGTATTGCAAACAAAAAAAGTTAAGTCACTGTGATTTATTCTTATTACCAAAATGATTAAAATAAAAATTTAATTATTGCTATAATATTTAAATACAGTATAAAATCTAAAACATATAACAGAAAACATTCAGTCTTATTCTTAATGAATTTAAATATAACACAAATAATGTAAGACACTTATTTGCCTTCAACAACTGGGTCACAGTTCAACTCAAACATAACTCTCTTCAATGAAACAAAATATCACATTCAAAAATTAACCCATATAGATATCTTAATAAATCTTGCAGCTGGAGTAGTAATGATTATACACTACAATTCTACATTTAAGCAATTTAAAATTATATATCTTGATTCCAATATGGGCATAATAACACACTATCATACTTCCCTCACAAGAAACATAAGCATGATATACCTTTACAACAAAATGGAATTAATATTTAGATTAATAAGGCAAATAAATTTGCTTATTACTACTAATTCCCATATTATATTTTTAACTGATGATTTCACCTTGCCATATTCAACTTTTGTGAAGAAATACCTCCATCAGATTAATGCCAGGTTCATGAGTGCAGAAGAATTCTTTTCCACAATTTCTTTTCTTTCTACACCCAACAACACTCCACACTAATAGATTTTCTTTTTTATTCTCCTGACTTTCATTTTTTATTAATCCAACATTAATATCTGTGTGTTTTTCAGACTATCCAGCACTGGCAATTAAGATTGAGTTAAACTTGTAAAGACAACCAGTATTCAGACTTAACATTAATAGATTACTTCTAAAATTCATCACAACTAAAGCTGTCCTTACATTCATTTTAAAAAATTAAACCCTGTAGAGTCATGGTCATATTTACAAACACCATCACTATCATAAATTTTTATATTAAAAAATTTAAACCCAAACTAAGTTGGTAAAAGAACTGGATGCAGTACTTCTTCAACTAAAAAATATTTCCCCTACATCAACATCTATTCCTTTAATCATCACTCTCAAACAAAAATATAAACACACACAACAAATCTTGGCTAATTATATATCTATTAAAAAGTCAAAAATATATATGACATATACCCATAATTGGTCAAAAGGATATATAAAATAGGTCTTTAGTTATAAACCAGAAACAACAATACCATCATCCATTGTGAAAGATTCAATTGTCATAATTGGAGAAAACATGCTTTCCCTTATATACTATCACTTTAAATCCAAATTTCAAACTTATTCCTACTCCAAGCATGGTCCTTTTTTATTTGGACATTATGCTGAACATCATAAAATTATTAAATCTGATATTGCTCTCAAGTTAAACAACATTTTTGATAACACAAATCCAGGATCTCATGGAATATCCAAATTACTGCTTAACAATCTCAACCATTTTATAATTTCAATAATTTACAGTTTTAATTAATCATTTATTTAAACAAATCCATATAATTTCAGAACTTTATCCTATCTCTATGATTTCTTTTCTTAATAAAATATTATACAATGCATGTTGGACAATCTTAAACCCATATCCATGACCCAATTCATTATTGAAATAGTTGAATCTCTCATTAAAAACAAAATTCAACCACTTCTTTTTCCTTCAGTATCAAAATTTCAGTTTGCAAAAAAATGTTTGCCTACTTCATAAGCAGCTCTTCTGTTTATAGTAATAATAACTCACAATAGACAATGTAGAAAACCAGTTTCTATTCCTGTGCAATTGACTTAGTTTCTATACCTAAACTAGCTCAGGAATATAATATACCAAATACCATACTTCTACTTAATGGCAAATATACTTACGAATAAAGAAGTTTGCATAACTCCTAATAGAAAATACTCTATGCATTTCATCCACATAATTCTATTCCTCAAAGCTCCTCTCTTAACTCTCTTCTCTTCACAACTTATATCAACCCCCTTCTTTTGAAAATAAAAAGCAAAATTCCAAGAATATATATTCCTATAATTAAACAAACTGTTAATGATATCTTCTATATGGATAACTTAGCTATTTTTATCCCATCAAAACAACTTCTTTCCTTACTTTACTTAATAATTATACTAACAATTCTTCAATCCACTTTAATAAAAACAAATTTTCTATGTAGAATATTTTTACAGATAAGACCATTCCTTTCAATTTTTTCTCTATTCCTCATAAATTGTTAGTTTTTCCAATGCACCTGTCATATGATGCAATGAAAACTGCTATTCAAAATCAGCTTATTGTTTCAATAGAAAGCATCATCAATGTATATCCAAAGGATACTTCCAATATATGCTAAGGCATAACTAGTCAACATAATAATATTTTATAACATTAAATATTTCTTACTATTATTAAATTTACTTCTTTGTTGATATATATATATATTATAATGATCGAAATGAACGTGGAGATCGAATCTAACCGCAAACTACGATATCTGCTCTACGGGGTGCCATCTAGGCATTTAAACCTAGAAAAATTTATAGAGTAGGCAGATACGTACGGTTAAGATTCCACTTTATTTAAATATTCAGATCGTTAGTTCAAGTCACTAGCTCAGTGGAGACGCAGAGATAAAAATCTATATCTTAATTTATATCTTAAATATAAATAAATAAAAGCCACTGCCAGAAATTAACACATAAAAATATTTATTTACGCACATATAAAATAACATTTATATTTTGAGAAATAAATGCAACATTTGAGATTTTTCTATTAATCTTTAGTTTTACATTTAAGTAAATTACAACCATGAGTTTAATATTTATTTAGTGAGTCGATTATGAATAGACTACATAGATCTGCATTTGAAAAGAAAATATTCTTCCCAGATTTAATCTTAGGCAACAAATTTCGCAATCAAACCGGCGCCAATCCATCTGATACATTTATGTATTCAATGTAGC
The DNA here is from genome assembly GCA_028023455.1 of Epiperipatus broadwayi. Classification (NCBI taxonomy): domain Eukaryota; kingdom Metazoa; phylum Onychophora; class Udeonychophora; order Euonychophora; family Peripatidae; genus Epiperipatus; species Epiperipatus broadwayi. Next base: position 998,031 of record JAQFVV010006397.1, read on the forward strand.
GTGAAAATAAGACAACACAAAATACTATACTGTTAGGAATGTACATTTGAACAGCAAGTAGAATTAGAGAAAAAATTGTCTCTCTACCAACCAGGAATGCGACATCTGTTGGCGAGTAGAACAATAAACATAAAACTCCATAGGAATGGACTGCGGTCCTTTGCTGTCTTACAAACTCATCCATAGGCAAACAGAAGGTGTGTGGCATATATATATATATATAATCCTGCCTGTAGCAGATCTCATACTACATCTACAATTACACAAATATATCCAATCCACTGAACCAATTCAACTACGAAATGAATAACCTAAGATTACCCTCCCTTAATATAACTTTACAAAACTATATAGCCATTCACGCCGAACTTAAATTTAACATTTAAATATGTTCGCACAGATTATTTTTATACAATTTGTTTTATAATGTCGAGTATAGATCGGCTGCACAGATTCCATGGTCAAAAACATCCAAATTAAACACAATCGATCAAAATACAAAATCATCAATAACGTCAATTGCAAAAGGGAATACACAAGGCCCCATGGCATTCATTGTAAGATGCCCGCATTAACATCATTGATCTATATATTCTAATCAAATATGAAAACTTCAACATAATCAACCGCTAACGAATCTATGCAACATCTATACCCAACCTAAATTTCATCATTTAAAATTTAAACAATAAATAATTTATACAATAAGAAAAAAAAATGGAAATGATTTTTATCAATCAGAAAACATATAAAATTAAACATTATTAATTTGATTTTAAACTTAAAAAAATCAGATAGAAGTTCATAAGCTTGAACAAAAGTTCTTAATTATTTTTAAATTTAGAGTTCATGTCAATATAACTTATGGTAGAAGAGTCCAGGTTTCTGCTTTTAATTCCCGCAACACCTCCATTGGAAGATAATGTTCTGGAGATGGTAATAGCTGGTTCAAGGTATCACAGTCTTTTCATTTTTTTATAGAGTGTGGTATGTGCGTCCTACCACATCTCTCAAACACAAAATGCTGGAACTGCCTGAAAAAACTGTATTTCCCTTTTTATATTATTCACACGGTTTCAATCAACAAAATGTCACTAATCCATCACTTTCATTAGGGTCCAAGCCAAGGCTTAGTGCTTCCATTGGTCAAGCTAATTTCTCTTTATTTTTTTATCTATCTTTCATCAGATCATTTTAATTATACAAGAGCCCAAGGCTAGCTTGCTTTTCAAACAATTTATAAACAATCATTTCCATTTACAGATTACAAGAATTAATTAATACCTGTTTTTATTTTTAAATCTTGTACTTTTTTTTATAAAAAAGTACGTTCAAATACTTATTTTTTTTTTTTTAAAAAAAATATATATTTTTAAAGTTTGGCATCTGTGCGAATGTACATACATTTAACAAACATTTTAATTTTAGCATTTAGTTTTTTACTTTTATTTGCGAATTTTTAAGTTTTTATTTTAAATTAATGTAATGACATATTTATATATCGTTACATATCATTAAACTTCCTCAAAAAAACAAAAACATTAAAAAAAAAAAGACTTTACTTAGTGTTAGTAATTACGTTACACAAATTGATTATATATGAAAATTTCAAAAGGACAAAACTTTTTTTTACAAGACAAAACAGTAATTACACACAAATATAATGATTAAAAAAAAAAGTTGACTGTTGATTCCCTATTACCAGCTAAATTTCTGCCCCCTCCCTTCCAAGTTTCATTTCTTCTACCTTTAACTATTACTTAGGCAAGTTGAACGATTAGATTTTAATTTAACAAGACTTTTTTTTTTAAAAATTATGAGTTATATTTATTATTACGTTTTATTCCCCACATTTATATTTACATATGCGCAATTTTTCTTACTGGCAGCACTTTTTAAACAAAACTTCAAACTGCAACTCCATGTCAATACAACAAATATATTTATACTAATTTCAGAAAAAAATATTACAGGCATGATTTATTTTCAAAAGTACTAGTGGTTTATTAAACATCTGGCTATAACTTTACGTTAGTACAAAAATGTACTTATTTCAGAAAAAACAACAAATGTTATTTGCATGATTTACTTTTAAAATTCTCATGGCACTTGTGATTTATTAAAGATAGAAAATTTCATCATCATCAATTCCCCTTCTCATGGTCAATCTCTGAGGTAAGGCCACCCTTGGGACGCCAATTATAATGATCAAAATGAACGTGGAGATCGAATCTAACCGCAAACTACAATATCTGCTCTATGGGGTGCCATCTAGGCATTTAAACCTAGAAAAATTTATAGAGTAGGCAGATATGTGCTGTTAAGATTCCACTTTATTTAAATATTCAGATCGTTAGCCCAAGTCACTAGCTCAGTGGAGTAGCAGAGATAATAAAATATAAATTTTATATCTTAAATGTAAAAGAATAAAAGCCACTGCCAGAAATTAACACATAAAAATATTTATTTACGCACATATAAAATAACATTTATATTTTGAGGAATAAATTCAGCATTTGAGATTTTTCTATTAATCTTTAGTTTTACATTTAAGTAAATTACAACCATGAGTTTAATATTTATTTAGTGAGTCGATTATGAATAGACTACATAGATCTGCATTTGAAAAGAAAATATTCTTCCCAGATTTAACCTTAGGCAACAAATTTCGCAATCAAACCGGCGCCAATCCATCTGATACATTTATGTATTCAATGTAGCATGAAAATAAGACAACACAAAATACTATACTGTCAGGAATTTACATCTGAACAGCAAGTAGAATTAGAGAAAAAATTGTCTCTCTACCAACCAGGAATGCGACATCTGTTGGCGAGTAGAACAATAAACATAAAACTCCATAGGAATGGACTGCAGTCCTTTGCTGTCTTACAAACTCATCCATAGGCAAACAGAAGGTGTGTGGCATATATATATAATCCTGCCCGTAGCGAATCTCATACTACATCTACAATTACACAAATATATCCAATCCATTGAACCAATTCAACTATGAAATGAATAACCTAATATTACCCTCCCTTAATATAACTTTACAAAACTATATAGCCATTCATGCCCGACTTAAATTTAACATTTAAATACGTTCGCATAGATTATTTTTATACAATTTGTTTTATAATGTCGAGTATAGATCGGCTGCACAGATTCCACGGTCAAAAACATCCAAATTAAACACAATCAATCAAAATACAAAATCATCGATAACGTCAATTGCAAAAGGGAATACACAAAACCCCATGGCCTTCATTGTAAGATGCCCACATTAACATCGTTGATCTATATATTCTAATCAAATGTGAAAACTTCAACATAATCAACCACTAACGAATCTATGCAATGTCTATACCCAACCTAAATTTCATCATTTAAAATTTAAACAATAAATAATTTATACAATAAGAAAAAAAAAATGGAAATGATTTTTATCAATCGGAAAACATATAAAATTAAACATTATTAATTTGATTTTAAACTTAAAAAAATCAGATAGAAGTTCATAAGCTTAAACGAAAGTTCTTAATTATTTTTAAATTTAGAGTTCATGTCAATATAGCTTACAGTAGAAGAGTCCAGGTTTCTGCTTTTAATTCCCACGACACCTCCATTGGAAGATAATGTTCTGGAGATGGCAATAGCTGGTTCAAGGTATCACAGTCTTTTCATTTTTTTTTATAGAGAGTGTGGTATGTGCGTCCTACACATCTCTCAAACACAAAATGCTGGAACTGCCTGAAAAAACTGTATTTCCCTTTTTATATTATCCACACGGTTTCAATCAACAAAACGTCATTAATCCATCACTTTCGTTAGGGTTCGAGCCAAGGCTTAGTGCTTCCATTGGTCAAGCTAATTTCTCTTTATTTTCTTATCTATCTTTCATCAGATCATTTTAATTATACAAGAGCCTAAGGCTAGCTTACTTTCAAACAATTTATAAACAATCATTTTCATTTACAGATTACAATAATTAATTAATACCTGTTTTTATTTTTAAATCTTGTACTTTTTTTTTATAAAAAAGTACGTTCAAATACTTATTTATTTATTTTTTAAAAAAAAAAATATTTTTAAAGTTTGGCATCTGTGCGAATGTATATACGTTTAACAAACATTTTAATTTTAGCATTTAGTTTTTTACTTTTATTTGCGAACTTTTAAGTTTTTATTTTAAATTAATGTAATGACATATTTATATATCATTACAATATATATATATTCCCTCAACACCAAATTAATCTGTAATAAAAAAAATCAGTAGTTTTAAGCATAAGACATATGCAAAAACATATTAAATTCAGTGGTCTCTCAATACATGGCATTTCCACATTATATCTTCAGAGTGTCATTAATGAAATGACTAAACTAATTTGTTTCTTCCCAAGTGTTAAAAGTATAATTCCTGTTAACCCTAACTGGCACTCCGCCAACTATTAACAATAATTTTATTAAAACCTTAATAAATCTCATAAATAAACATACTACTATTTCTCTCATAATATATTTTTAAATAAAATTAATTATTGGAAACATATGAAATTGAAAATAATAATAGTATGTCAAATAATAGTCAATCTTTTTTCTTATGTTGTAAGAAATATATTATAAAAAAGTTCAGATATTGATACTTGAAATCCAAACATCTGGACTTCTTAACTAAAATAAATGTCAAAGCCCTTCCTACTAATTATTTTCTCTTCTACAAGCAACACATCACAAATATAGATCCATTATGTGCCCTCTGTCATAGAAATGAAGAAACATTGGAACACTTTCTTATGGATTTTTCTTCACTTCTTCCTTGTCATATTCTTATCATTAACATGACTCATTTAAACTCACTAACAATCAACAACCTTATAAAAAATATACAAAGTGGTCTTAGTATAAGAATTACTACATTCTTTTCACACTCTGGTTTGTAAGAAACTATCTAAGCTTTAATCACACATCTTACAATACTAAATCACTCTTTCTAAAAAAAATTAAATAACATTAAGACCAGAGATCAAACCCATGAACCGGCTGATATTTTTGCAGTTACATAAAATCTGATCTCATTCACAACAACTCAGTGACTTGGCTATTGAATATACTAATTAATATGTATTAGGATATATATTGATTAGTGCTGAATTATATGAATATCATCTATGTTACTGCTTTTTTGCTTAAAATCTGTTTTGTTTCAATAAGACTCGTAAATAATCTCCAATGTATATAGTAAACTAATAAAGTTAATTTAAAACTAAATCTTAAAGAGATTTAATGTTTAGAACTACTTTAATAATGAAAATATTTATATCAACATTTATTATATTATGTGAACTATCAGATATAAAAAATTAAAGTTGAATATAATATACAAATGTAAGTAATGAGAAAAAACTAAAAATTAAAACAACACTTATCAAAAAGTAGTGATTGAATGGTCAGGTATTTAAAAGAATTTTTTTTAAGTATTACAAGCATAAACTGAAAAAATAATTAAGCACATCTCTGTTTACCATCTTATTCTAATTCTTTTAACGTTAACAAAGAAGAGAGAAAAAGAATTATCAATATGAATAAGGATAAATAATGTAACAAAATGAAAAGAAAATATTTAATGTAATATATAAATCTAGATTATAGGGAGTTAAATAATTCTGTAGGGATATAAGTTGAACAAAAATATGAACAGATAAAATAAATAGATTTAATCTTTCGAAACAGCAAAGATATCATCTGATGTAATATCTTTATGTATATTCAGATTTAAAAGGTTTATCTAAATGTATGATTATAATTATTTGCGCGAAAGTGCAAAGATAAGTTGAAAAAAATATATAAAAATAAAAATGTAGCTTAAATATATACCGTATATATGCGTAAAAAAAAAGAGAAAGTAAATTAATTTAGAAGTTAAAGACATATGGATTTGAAATTATATATATATATTTAAATTAATATCTTTAATTTTGGACTTCAATAATTAAAATAAATATTTAAATTATTCAAACTGTAAGTTCAAAAAAAAAAAAAGATTTCATTAACAAATATCTGACATTTTTAAAAGAAAAATAAACTGGAGCAGGAGTTTACTATGTGACTGTCATGTTCTCGGTCATATAATAATACTTCCGCGTTACGTTTGTCCTATTGTTGCGAACAGTTACCTGAAGACCGGATTTCAATTTCAACAAAAAAGTTTCCGCGTTCTTTTTTTAAACTTATCTTGATTAAATAAATTGAAATAAGTTCATTTTGTAAATTAGTAAATAAAATAAAAAATTGTCGAGGCATTGTAATTAACAGAATTCATGATAAAACTAATTCTCATATTTAAAAGTTCTATTATGTGGTAATAAATGTGTGCGAGTTTTCAAGGCGCTGTAAATAAAAGTGAACAATTTAAAATCATTCATTAAATATAATAAGATTTTTAACTCTTACTTCTCTTTGCCTTATCTTGGAAATATATATAGATTATCAAATACTATTTTAAGAGAAACTCTTAAATATGTTTTATTTTATATTTTTTGCCCAAACACCACTTTTCATTGAATGCGGTTTGCAGAAATAAATTATACAGATCCCCCTACCCTCTCATGAATCTTGAAATTCTATTCAATTTCTACTTTAATTAAATTGCTTTCCGCATTAATTTTATTATACTATTTATATAATAATTAAAAATATATGAATAATATATCTGTCCTCTGACAGCATAAGTTGAATAACTAATAAAGAATTGCATCCAAGCGTTTGCAGTTGGTTGCCAACGATGGCGTGCGTGGTTTTGTGCGATAGTAGAGTGGAGGATTCTCAGTAGTCCAGCTCTATCATTTCCGATGCTGGAGCCGATTATTATTATTTATCAGTGGTGAACTTGTTTACCACTGCTTGCCGCCTTTTAAATTTAAGTATTATTCATTTTAGCAGGCTAATTTTAGTATTCTTTAATTTTTTCCTCAGTGATTGTTTTTTTTTTTAAGATCACGTAAAAGTAATAATGTTGAATTTTACAACAATTATTTGTTGTAAGATACCTAATTTATATATAAACACATACATGTATCTATATATAGATAAATAAACTAATTGACCATTTTTGATATAGTTTTTTTTTTCCATTTAACCCTATTTTGAATTCGGATGATTATAGGTTTCCTTAATGATGCATCCTATTTGTTTTTGTGCCAGCAATAATAAGTTATTCATCTTTTTTTTATCTAATATTTTTAACTCCTTTTAATTTATGTAAACTTACTTCTATGCTATATCAATTTTGTACACTTATTTAGAAATTGAAACCTTTTAACTTTGGCGAATTGCTATTTGTGCATGTGCTTCCGGTTCTCCCAACTGATGATAACTATGTTTCTTCAATCATTTTGAATAAGATCTTTTGAGTTTTATAATTCACTTCTTTTATCTAATTTCTAAAACCTATTTCTGATAGCAAATTAAAATAAATTGTATTTTACTCAACATGTTTCCTATTAATGTGACCTATTCGTCACGCTTCTCTTATTCCCATGTGTTTCTTGTTTTATAAATGATTGTTATTCTATTATAATTAATACGATTCACAGCAATCTGCCCTCTGTTTTCTTCTACTTTCATCACCATCACAATAAATTATCTATAAATGATTCATTATTTATATTTTTTCATAATGATCAACAAAGATTTCTTAATTTATTTTTCCAAGGTTTCTAATTCATTTCTTGTTTTATCTCTTCTTGTTAAATATTAAACCATGTTCATTTCATTTGTTTTTTGTTGTTTTTTTTACATATAATTACATTGGTAATACTCATCTTAACTTGAATCAATTCATTTCGTTTTCTATTCCTTCCTAATATTTCCAATTCGTTTCTTTTCTACAGAAATATAAAAAAATAGGAATATGTTTTTTCACTTTTAAAAAGATATCATTGCTTAAAATATCTGCATTTTTCTTTAAGTGAAATCATATGTATTACATTATCAGAATATAAAAAAAACCTATCAAATTCAAATAAATCAATAAGCAACAAACTTATAATTTATTATATATGTAAAAGAACATGGAACTAGATTTTTTTAAAATATAATTGCAGAGTTATAATAGTTGAAATAGTCATTGTCAGAAGGTGGTATAGGTGTTATATCGAAAAAATATTTAAATATTGTTAAATGACAAGAGCATTTGTGGTTTGAAATAAGGTTGGGTAGACAAGAATGGATGGTGGCTGTAGTGTATATCGCCACTGGAGATAGTCAAACTGTAATGGAGTGGAACAATAGTATATATGAATGCCTAGCTAAGGATATACACAGTTTTTAAAAAAAGTGGAAGAGAATAATGGTTATAGGGGATATGGATGGACATATTGAAGAAATTAATGATGTAGATAATAAAGATGGTCAGTTTTTGAAGGATGACCAAGAGTAAATTTGAGCATTGGGAATTTATTAAATGTGTATGAGGGACAATACACATGGTCTAGGAATAATGTATTTCACAAATAGATTATGTATTGGTAGAGAAAGGGGAAATGAATAAAATACGGAAAATTAAGGTGTTTGATAATGGAGAGTATGTAATAGTGATCATAACTTTATTGTAATAGAAATGGTTAGTAATGTGATGGAGGATAGAAATAAAGGTAGAAATAATAGTGAAAGATGTGGATGGAGAGTGAATGATAAGAATAAGTTGGAAGAGTATAAAATAATAAGAATAAGTTGGAAGAGTATAAAATAAAAGTTGAAGAAACCATGGAGCAGTTGGTTGGAGATGAGTATAAGGACTGGTATGGTGAAATAGAAAAAGTGGCAAATAGGATTTTAGTTGAGAATATGCAGAAGAATAAAAGTAATAAAAAAATGAGAGTTAGTAAAACTGTAAAAGAGAGAAAAGAAGCATGCAGAGAATATAAGTGTGCTATTAAGAATAAAGAAAGTAAAAATGATATTAATGCTAAATGGGGAAAGTGCTTAGAAAAGAAGAAGCTAGCTAAAATGGATAATTATAGTGAGAGGATGAAGTTAAATAGTAAATTGATGGAGGATATTAATAAAAGTGGAAGAGATGGGAGTAAAAAATTTTGGAATTACATTAAAAATAGAAATGTAGGGGAAAGAGAGATAGTATTAATAGATGATGAGGGAATAGAATGTAGCTCTAGAGGTTAGCTAGAGAAAATCTTAAATAGATATGTAATGGATATAGAAAAGATGTTAGATGTGAAGGAATTAATGATATAAAACATGAAAGCAGTTAGTAATGGGAATATTAGGTTCACAAAAAATGAACTGAATGAGGCAGGGAAGAGATTGAAAAGTGGAAAAGCGAGAGGTTTAGATGGATGGGCAGCAGAGATGGTAATGAATTTAGGTCATAGAGCAAAAGCAAATTTATTATCATGTTGTAATAAGATGGCACAGAAGACAGTTTTTCAGGGTAGTTGGAGTAATACAAGAGTAAGATTATTATTTAAAGGAAAGGGTAAAGATCATAGAAAGTTAAATAATTATAGACCGATCGTGGTAACATCAGTTTTATATAAAGTATTCGCATATATGGTAGCTGGAAGAGTTGTAAAATGGATGGAAGAGAATAATGTAATGGGAGAAATGCAAGGAGGTTTTAGGTCAGATAGGCATATAGGAAATAGTTTGTTTGTAGTTACACAACTTATGGAAATGAGTAGGAATTCAGGTAGATCGTTATATATGTGTTTTATAGATATAGAAAAAACATATGATAGAGTAAATAGAAATAGATTATCGGTAAGATTAGCCAATTTGGGAATGGATGAAGCTTTAGTAAATATTATTAAGAAATTATATGAAAATAATTATTATACTTACCAATTAGGGGATATAGAATCAGTTAAAGCTAAAAATGGGGAGGGATTAAGGCAAGGATGCCCTATGTTACCGATTTTGTTTTTGTTGTTTTTGAGTGAAATTGAGAAAGCAATAGAAAGACTAGGAAGAGGGGTAGAGATACCGTTAATAGGTGGCAAAGGAGTATATACTTTGTCGGGTCTTTTTTTTGTAGATGATATCTTTTTATGTGAAGAAAAAAAAGAAGATATGGATATTGTGTTGAGGACTTGTTCAAGGGTGGGTAAACAGATGGGGATTAAATTTAGTGAAGAAAAATCAAATATAATGATGGTTAATACTGGGGAAACAGAGGATGTAGATTTTTTATTGGGGAATATAAAGTTAAGTGTGGTGGATAAATATAGGTATTTGGGAATCATCTTACGTAATCAGGAAAATTGCTTGGATGAATGGGAGAAAAAATTGGTAAATGAAGCAAAGAAAAAAAAAGGGTTTGGTAAAGAAACTAACAGTATTTTCATACAATAAATATGATGTAGCTAGAATTGTATGGAAGGAAGTTGCAGTAGCAGGGTTAACATATGTTAATGATACTTTATGTGTTAGTAAAAAGATTTTAGATTATTTAGAGAAAGTACAAAGGGAAGTAGGAAGACATGCATTAGATACAGAGATGTGGACAGCAAAGGAGGCAATTCAAGAAAAAATGGGATGGTCAAGTTTCCATATGAGAGATGCAAAAAATGAAATGAAAATGTTTGGTAGGTTGCAGTTTATGGATAGTAAAAGAATAGCCAAAATAGTGTTTAATTGGGTTATGAGTAAAGGGCAGGTAACAAGATGGGTGAGAAAGGTAATGCGGTATGCAAAAGATTTGGATAAATAATTTATATCAGTATACTTGTATAAAAGGTGGGATGATTGTGTTAGGAGTATTGTTGAGTGTTATAGTGGTAAGGAATGGGATAAAAGAATAGAAACATTAATAAAAAATAGGGAGTTGGGGAGATGGAGAAGTAGTATGGATGGTAAGAAGAGTTTAAATATATATAGAAGCAAATGGAATATTGGAAGCGAGTTAATTTATGATAATAGTAAGGAAAGTAGTTTATTGTTTAAGGCTCGAACGGGATTTTTAGCAACAAGAGAATATACATGTAAATGGAAAACTATGGGTGATTTAGCGTGCAAATTGTGTAAGGAAGGTATAGAAAATATTAGGCATCTGTTGATTGAATGTAAATGCTTGAAAGCAGAAAGGGTACAGATAATGAAGTTATGGGAGAATAGGTATGAACAAAGTGACTATACAGAAAGTGAGTTATTAGTTTTTATGCTGTGTTTGCAAAAAGATAAGGGGGATTTAGATTTAAAGGCCATAGAGTTGACAAAGATTATGTTGTGGAAATAGGATGGGGCAGACTATGGGAAGACTTAGTGGGGAATGGAAAATAAAGTGGCTAACAGGTTTATCTGGGCATTATGCTGAGATATTCTTGACTTCGTTTAAGGAGAAGCCAAATACATCACATCACATCATCACCAAAAGAAAGTTCATTTCAATAAAAATTTTATTAACAATAAATAGTGATTACATACTAATAAAGGATAAATAAATGAATAAATTGTACAATAATATGATTATGTGATGTTCTATTTGTCATCTGGCTAGATTATGTTATGAGAGCACAATTGTTATACTCTTATGTGGTTAGGTATAGTGAAGAGATTCTAAGAACTTGTTTAATGGTATTAGCATTTTTAATATGAACATGAATATTTTCTTTTATAATTGACTATTCTATAATGCTTGGTAGGTGGGAATTGATAATCAGGAAAAGGAAAGAGCAATTAAAGACCAGATGTCAGCAAAGACTTTACTGGAGGCAAGGAGCTGGTCACGTTTCTTGATTTTTTTGAGCGTTTGATAAAACAATGGTATGATTTGTGGCGGGGGTAATTCCATGAGACTTTTGCATCTCACTATCCATATGGAATAAAGGACAAAGGTGGAAAACCTTATTATTGAAAAAAATCCATTATGAATGGCATTTTCAAGTGAGAAAATCATATCAGATCTTATGTTGGAATTGATTATAATTATATCTCTCAGAGTTTTAAGTCTTGGGCACCGGTGTATAATATGGTCTATGGTTTCATCTTCACGAGCACACAGACCACATATAGCGTCAATGCTGGTAAAACCTCTTCAGTGATAAAGAAACCAATTCATGGGTAGTGCATTAAGATTTATTTTAATGATGAAGTCAAGGAATTTGGGTTCCAGACTCCATCTTTTGAAGAGTGTAATGAGTCTTTGGTTGGTTACTTTTAGGCTGGTTTTAATGGATTGTTGATTATAGTTGATTATATTGTATGCTTCCCATAGGTGATTTTTTGGTTAAGGTTAAAGGGTATTATCGGGTTATAAAGTTGTAGGTGTTGTATTAGGGATGCTATCCATGAACTGGAAGAGGGTGGAGGACGATCTGTCGGTGTAATTTTTTTAATAATGTTAGAGTATCCGCAGGAGAGGATCAGATTATATAGAGTGTTGTGTGTTTTCTGTAAAATTGCTTGTATTGAGTGGACTGACAGTCCATTGAACCTGCGTGGTCATTGGATACCTCACAAGCTAATAGCAACTGTCCTTCCTCTCCAGAGAAGTTTGGTGCATAATCGGTTAATTTTATTTTGAAACTGTTTAGACATTTTAATGAATGGAAGATAATATGAGATTTTTGGCATTATGATCATGTTGAGAAGGCCAACCTTTCCATATAATGAAAGGTATACTCTAGAGAGTGAAGTGGTGATGGCTTCAGTTGAATGGAGGATTGCATCTTGAATCTCTCTTGCCATTGCAGTTGGAGTTTTGTAGATTGGGAAACCTAGGTATCTTTGGGGTTTTGCAGAAAAGGGAGAGTTAATTTGTTTACCAGACATTATCTTCCAGATGGAAGATTTGTTAAAATTTATTTGTAGGCCAAGTTTTGCTATATTTCTGTTTAATATGTTCATGAGATGGGGAAGGTATTTAATGGAGGGAAGCACAACCATGATGTCATCTGTATATGCAAATACATTGAAGTTTTTATTGAGAGAGGGAAGGAAAATTCCAAGGAGGTTTTTTTCTATATCCATCAGAAGAGGGTTGATGTATGCTGTGAAGAAAAGGGCACTGAGCGGGGATCCTTGAGGGATTGACTTGTATGGCTTGAAGCCTGGTGTGATCTTGCCATCAAGAGAGAGAAAAATATCTCTGTTGTTGAGCAGATTGCTGACCATCTGTACAATCCCGGCTGGAATGTCGCATTCCAACAGAATATCCAGGAGGATGTTTATCTGGACTTAATCAAATGCTGCTGCAACATCCAGCTGGACAGCAATAGGTTTTGATTTATGATGTCCTCTGATGTAATTGAACAGTGCAGTTACATTGGACATAGCATGCAAGATTAATGATCCCTTTTTTTCCATATTGTTTTTGACGAGATATGGCTAAGAATTTGAGTTTGGATTTGATCTTTAATGACTGACTCAATTATCTTGATAAGCAATGGGGTCATGGAAATTGGCCAGATACTGTTAATGTCGTTTAGTGGTTTTGCTTTTTTAATAAAAGGCATGAGTGCTACTGGTTAAAGATCTGTTATGTTTCTGTTGCTGGAGGCTAGGTGATCAATCATTTTTTTAATAATTGGCACAGTGAATTGACTGAGGTATTTGAGAAGGAAATTTGGGATGCCATGAAGGCCAGGATGAACGCCATCAGGGAGAGATGTTAGCTTCTTTTTGATTTGGATTTCTGTGATGCCATGTTCGCCGGGGTCACCAGCATCCAACCAGTTGTTTATAGGAGGAGCTCCATCTTTTTGCATTAATTGGCAGAATTGTTTGCTGATGTGCTGCATCATTGGAAAGCCAATAAGATTGGTTCCATTAGAATTAATGGATAAGGGGGTGATTTGTTTTTTATTGTAACCCAGTGCCCATCTGAGGTAGTCTCTCGTCCAGCAGTGTTGTTGTGCTAAGAAACATTTGGCTCTTCTGATGGATATATATTCTGCAAGGGACTTTTGCTTGATTTTGTAGAGATTTTTAAGGAAGATAATTTTTTCTGTATTTGTGAAATTTTGCTGTGATGCTTGAAGTTGTAAATTAATGTCTGTTATGTCATTTAGAAGGCCATTAGGTCCTTTGATTTTCCTGGTGTGGTGATTTAATATGGGCTGAAGTATTCTAATGAAGGAAAACCAGCCCTCCTCAGCAGGAAGGGAAAGGATGTTTATTTTCTGGAAAAGGATGTATGCCTCAGACACTATCGCTTTGGTCATATTTGATTGGGTGATCATGCACATGGTTTTACCAGGTCCATCAATAGGTGTAGGGATTGCAATAGGTGTAAGTTGTAAGATTAGAGCCATATGATCAGAGAAAGCAACAGGGGCCAAGGCTGCATCAAGGTTGAAATGGAGGTCTGGGGTGTAGAAAACCAAATCAATCAGGGACTTTTTAGTTTTAGTATAGAAAGAGTAGGTTTCAGGAGGGAAGAAACCCTCTCCACACATTAATCTGTGATTTATTAGATGCAAAAATCTCTTGTTGAAGTTATTGTATGTGGTGTTAAAGTCTCCCAGAAGAATAGTAGGGGAGGCTCTGTTAGCATTGATGGCATTTAGGATATGGATTATTTTTAGATATTGAGAGGTGTCTTTGGCTGTATATATATATATATATAAGCTATGATGATCGGATAACCCCAATAGTCTATTTCTATGACAATAATATAGGCATCTAGGAATAGAATGCTAAAACTGTTTGGTGGTGTTGACTTGCTGATAAGAATACCGACTCCACCTGAAGCAGAATGGCCTATGGAAAATCTAGTAAATCCAAGAGCTGAGAGAAGAGATAATATTTTATGATCAGTCTTATGGTGATATTTAGTTTCACCCATAAGAAGTATATGAGGGGATCAGAGCGAGGGCCAGTTTTTAATAGCTAGAACTCTATCAATTGAGTTGATGCCGCGAATGTTAATGCCAGCAATTTTGCAGAACATGATAGATTAATCCAAACCATCCTCAGCAAAGTGTACCAAGTCAATGTGGGACATCTTCATGTTAATGAGTTCTGATGTTGTTTGGCAATCAGAGTCTTGTGATTGAACTTGTGGATGGATTGGTGATATATTTGTTGGTTGAGGAAATGTATTCATGAAGTATTTGGTGTCTGATGAACTAGTGTAATCTGTCTGAGATTTGTCAGATGGATCAATGGTATCGATGGTTATAGGATCCATGGTTTTCCTCTTTTTTTCTATGGATTTGCGAAGCTTTGTGCTGGATATATCTGAAATTTGTTTGCTAGTGGGGGGTGGTGAATAATGTATTGGATGGGAGCTGTCATCATCAGAGCTTGATTTATCTGAGTGAATTGATTTTCTTTTAATTTTCTTATTTGTATTTTGGGTATTTGTTATGTTGGTTTTTTGGGGGTTTTTAAGTTTAATAGTGTTGTTTTCTTTCTCCTGTTCTTTTGATGAAAGTGTTTTTTTATTGTTATAAGAATTTGGTTTAAATTTTAGACCTGAGTCATTTTCGGTTTGCTGTAACTGTTGTGAAGCATTAATTATGCTGACTTCTGGGTTGAGTGTTTGATAAGTCTTTTCATCTGGATGGTTAATTATTGCAGGCATTGAAGAATTGGGACAGTTTGTGGATCACTTTGTTTAGGTTTGTTAGACTTAGCTGGCTCGAATGATGATGCATCATTGGTTATAAGCTGGGTGGGAGTTGTTATAAATGAATTGTTTTAAAAATTTTTAAGTGTATTTTCTTCATTGCCTGGATTTTCCTTGCTCTGGTTAGATGGTTTGGTCATATTGTCTTCTATTGAAGAAAGAGTTTGGCCTAGCATTGTTTCTCAGGGATTAGTACAATATGTATCGTATGAATGATCTTGAGTATTATTGGTTTGAGAGATTGGTTTAGTAGCAGTATATGTTATTGCTAGGTTCTCTGACTCACTACTATTAGTGTAGAGGTTGGTGTTTGTTCTTTCTTGAAGATTTTCATTTTGAAAGATAGGTTTGGATGTGAAAGGGTTTGTTGGAGGATTTATTTGAATCAGATTGTCTGGGTTTGTGAGGTTGCTGTTAGAATTAGTCCCATGTGGTGATTGTCTATTTAAGGATGTGATAGCCATATTAATAGGTCTACCAGGGCATATGTGAACTTTATTCTTTTTAATACCACAGTGTGTGCATATTCTTGCTGCACAATCTTTAATAAGGTGTGTTCTTTGAAGGCAGAAGAAACATTGTGGCTGTACTCCCCTGAAGGTCAAAACCATAGGAGAGCCTCTTGCAGTAATAATGGTGGGTATGTCAAGGGATATAATGTTTTTCTTTAATGTAAGAGTGAAGATAACTGTATTGGACAGGATTTGATCTTCGAAGTGAGGGTTTAATAGGTGTTTAAATTTGCTAACTGAACCATAATTAATAAGGATGTCTTGTAGTTCTTGTTCTTTCAAGTGGGGCAAGGCAGTTTTGAATTCTGCCGGATAGTGTAACTGGACGGTTCATATCTATGGAGCATAGTATATAATTTCCCAAAGATCGGTAGTTATTTTTAAAGTTCATACGGTCCGCCCACGTTTTAAACTTAACGATAACATAGCGGTCATTGGGATGATTAAGGATCATGTGAATGCCTCTGCCTAATTGATTTTGATTGATTAGACTGTATAGTTGTTCTAGAGGGAACTTATATAACGCACATTGTTGATTTGTTATGGCTAAGATTAACGACTTATCGCTGTAGTAGTTTGTAAACAATTTATACAGTGTGTTGGGAATCGTTTTGTTGAAATCGTTATTTATTTTTAGGAACATGTCATCATTAAGATCATTTATATTAAATGAGACATTTTCCAGAGTGTTTGATTCTTGTTCTGTGTCTAATTCTGAGATATTCAAATATAGTTCATTGAAATTATCGGCCTTAATATTTTCGGAGATGTTCTCAAAATTTTTAGACCTTACGATATTTGCATACATAGAGGAATTTTTCAATATTGGAATTGATGAAATTGGTTTAGATTGCAAGTTGGCTGATGTAGCAATGGATTGTTCTGTGCTATAATCTTTGTTTGTTTTGGAATGAGATTTATTAGTTTTAGAATTTATTTCTTCTTTTTGATTTTTAAATTTACTGTTGACAAACTGTAATGTGACAGTGCTGGTTTTGTCGACCTCTGGTGGAAAAGTTTTAACTTTAAAAAATTCGCTGAAATCATCTTGTTGGAAATTTTGTCTATTATTTTCAGATATGGTTTTCAGGGTATTATTGGGCAAAGTAAATTGCTCATTAGAGTCTTCTGAGGGAGCATAAAGACTTCGGAGAGGAGATGATTGGTTTTTGCTTGTATTTTTAAGGATTTCAATAGTTTCGCTTGATGAGATATTTATGCTACTGTTTATATTAGGGGTAAGTTGAATATTTTCTAAACTTTTGTTGATATTTGCAATGGTGTTTTCATTTGATTTATTGGTTTGTGGGTTTTTATTTGTAGTAGAAGTTAGTTTAATTGCATTTAGATTAGATCTAAGGCTATAATATTTACGACCGATGACTGCATTGCTAGATCGCATGCTGAGATCGGGGTTAACATTAATTTGAGAGTTATCGATTATATTATCACTTTCCATAATATATAATGATTAAAACCGACTTACCTTGAATAAAAAACATAAAGGTAAGGGGACCATCATCCCTGTCTTCTTGAAACTGAATCGCTAAGGGACGCTTTTTACCAAAAGAAAGTTAAGCAGTTTATTATGTCAAAAATCATTTTATAGTTTACATTTTTTATTTCAATTCATATAAAAATGATTTTTTCTGAACCCAAAAAAGAAAACTCTAAGGAAAGCTAGTATTATGTTCACATATTTTGATGTTGGAAATAATGCTTTCTGTATAATAAATGAAATACAAATAAAGTGATACCAAAATACTTTTTGCATGTATTTTTAATAATAATAATAATAATAATAATAATAATAATAATAATAATAATAATAATAATAATAATAATATATATATTAAAAGAGTTTGCCAACAATTATGTTTGACATTAGTTATAATGTATAGATATTGCTATGACTCCTAATAAAACCTATTACTTCCAGTCACATTAGCTTGTGTAATGAAAAACCTGATACTATTTGTCGTTAGTAGCATTGGTGATCTGAGCATATGCCCTACTGTCAGAGTAGCTACAGATTGAAATACTGTTCTGAATGTAATATAATAATGTTTATTTGTCTGATTTCTAAATGGACTTTTATTTTATATCCAGTTCCTCTTCAAGCAGATTTACTGAGATAGATATCTGATTCACTTGTTTATGCTAATATATGTTTGATACATTATTGCCATTTTATTATTCTGTAGTATTTGTATGATAAATTCAATTTAGAGAGCCCTATACTTGATACAAGTTCATTATTGAAAGTATATTTGATACAATTCACATTATTCCTTTTGATTCGCTATAGATAGCTTTGAAATACATAATTTTTTAGATAAGTTCATGTATATTACTTCATTTTCTGATCTGGTTTTATCAGCATTTGATCAGGGTTTTGAAGGTCTCAATTGGTATTCTTAACCAATCATCATCTGATTTAGTGCTTCTTTATTGCAGCATAATACTACATAGTCATGTCTCAATTGACTTTTGTGACTTCATTTGTACAATGACTATCTACAAATGCTTTGTTCCTATAACCTATTTAGTGGTAGCCCTATGCATATAGCTAGTACATTTGTATTGATCACATTTTATTATTTTTCCATTTTTCTATTTAACCATTTGGCTAATTTTATTCTTTGTCGGTATACCAAATTTATTTTACAATGCCAGTTTGGTGATTTTTAGACATTATGTCAATTTCTAAAATAGAACATCAGACACGGAACTTAGCCAGTTTTTTTAATTTACTTGTTTCTTGCATGCCAGTATGCAAATTTTAATTGTTATACTTCAGATAAACTGGATTAATCTTGTATAGACTTTTATATTAGATCAATGAATGGTTGAAAATAATAATGATAAATATATTTTCGTATATATTTTCTTACTAATTCTGCTTGTCAGAGAATTTTTTTAAAAAGTTAATCTCATAAACAATTCTAGATTTAAAAAATATGTAATTTCAAGTCTGAGTATTTAAAATAATAATGTGAAATCAAGGATCAAACATCACATGATCACCATCTCTCTACTAGCACATAATTTGTTGTAAACAAAGGCAAAACCCCCCATACAGTAGTACTCTGTTTGACACAGGGTGGCACTACTGTATGGGGAGTTTTGCCTTTGTTTTGAAATCAAGGATGGAAGGCAACATAAAGGACTAAATTTTGAAAATAATTTAATATAAAGATGTTAAGTCACATCCAGAAAATGTTGAAAAAAGAAATATGGATATTAGAAACATTAGAATTTCAATAAAAATAATGATGCATGCCAATATCGATAACCTTGAATAATGGTAGACATAATAACATTACAAATGTTAAATAGTAAAAAAAACAAGCAAACATGGATGAACATAATATATAATAACAACAAACAAAAGATATGAGATCAACACCATGTTCAAAGTCTATTAATATTATTTTAAAATGTTAATCACCTAACAAAATCAATAAAAAAAATTGATGGTAAATGAGTACTATTAATTTTATAAGGCAAAAATATGTTTTAATAAGAGTGTCTAGATTTCACATATAAAATAAGACTTCAGTGGTTGCCAAAAGTGAAATTTTTATAGCAAATAACACTGTTAAAGATAACTAACCAAAGGCTTAAAATTTGACAATCTATTTATCACATTTTAGTTTTTTCAATTGAGTTGAATTCATTTTTAATACTTTGGAAGCAACATTATGAACGAACGTATTTGTTAACATGTTTGGCCATTAATAAGAATTTTTTTATGCCTAGGAAATAATTAAAGGGTTATCATTATCATTTAATTTCGCTTTTAGAAATAAATAATTCCAAATCATATATATTTTGCTCTATTTGTAAATAATTCTTTTGGAATTTTTTTTATCACTATTTCTTCAATCTTTATTTAATATTACAGTCTTACCAACTTCTTTCTACTCATTAGTTAGCTGTAAGATTAATTTAAATGTATAAAAGCATTCCATCGTTAAATGAATAAGATTAATAAAAATGTTAGATTAATGATTAAGTTTGCATTCAAACAATTAGTTTTTTCATCTTTCTGAAAGAATTCCTCTTTACTTAATTATTATTTAAGTCTTTTAAGATATATGTTATTACTTTAAAGAGATTTATTAATTATTTTTGTGAGCCAAATATAATTCACTTCAACCAATAATACATCACATGACTTATCACATAATCTTCAGCTTATAAGTTACTAAAATAACATAATTTACTATCTTTTTGTCACTTACTATAAACTTTAGAAAACAAAAATAATTACCAAATTACAGTATTTAATAACAATGATAGTTTCCAGATAACAGTGTTTAGTGTTCTCCTATCCAAATTCTCCAGATTAATTTCAAACTTATAGCTTTCAGTAGCAAGAAGCTTTGGATTTTGGAACATTAGAAATAGATCTTAGGATCTAATGTACCTTCCTTTCACCTACCATCATTTACTTCTTTGTAATGTTAGCTTAGTATAACATAGATGTAAATGATGGGAGTTTGATGAAAATGTGCATTAGATCCTAAGATGTATTTGCAATGTTCCAAAATTCAAAGATTGAAACTAAACCAGGGATTTTGAATAATAAAACATAAGATAGAGATGTATTAATGACAGCCATTTGACATCTATCATTGCTTTCTAAAGCTTACAAGAAGTGGCAAAAAAAAGGTAGAAAAGGATGCTACTTTCACATAATGAATTTTGCTGAGAGAAGCTGCTGTTTAACATTCTCTTAACATCATGATTCTATAGCAATATGTTGAGACAAAATTAAACTAATATTGATTTAAATGAATCTTTCTTTTTACATTTCCAAATATATATAATATAATATTAACTCATCTTTGCATTTTAGTACTGTTTCACAATGGTTTAGCTACCATTCTCTTTGACAGTTTCAATTGATCCAGCAATCTTCTTCAGAACTTTAGTTCTGAAGAAGATTGCTGGAGCAATTGAAACTGTCAAAGAGGATAGCAGTTAAAGCATTTTTAAACAGTTCTAAAGAAGATTGATGGAGCAATTGAAACTGTCAAAGATGGTCATAGTTAAAGCATTGTGAAACAGTACTAGAGTGCACAGATGAGTTAATATTATATTATATATATTGACATATTAATTTAAAAACAAAATTTGAAGAGATCAGTATTTGTGAATAGGCAGCAAAGTCAAAATAAGTTAGTTCAGCCTCAACATATTTGACAAATTTTATTCTTTGTTCTTAGATCTTGAGGGTGTTTGTGAGATTATTTTGTGAAGAATTTTGGAAATTGTTACATTTTGATTTACAGGTGTCAAACTTAAAAACACAGTAATGATTATCATAAATTATTTATTAAACGAGAGATTATCTCTAGCCCAAATAAAAATTTTAAAACTCAATTAAAAAATAATATATCTGATTCTTACTTAAGTACACACATATGGAATTGTTTGCATTTCTCTTTTCCATGTATAATATCTTTTATAAAGGTATTAAAAATATTTACATTGTACATTTTTTGAAATCATACGAATAAAGATACAGTGAAAGCCAAATGATCTCAAAGATGCACTTCATGCTGTAAAAGCAATCATCAGATACTTGGATCATTATCTCTTATATATCTTTATCACCTATACAGAATTTATCTATACTAGACCATAACATTTTGATTTACAAGGGTCACAACTTATCTCACCCATAACTTTGACCCCATCCACTCTAGATAAATACAACAATAATTACCACTAATCATTTAGAAATCTCAATTGAATATTAATATATCTTATTCTTAATTAAATACACATGTGAAAATATGTACATTTCTCTTTACCAGGCATAACATCTTTTATAAATGTGTTAAAAACCTCTACATTACACTACACATTCTTTTGAAATCATATAAATAAAGACACAATAAAATTATAACTGATCTCCAAGAGGCATTTTTGCTGAACCAACTGTCATTTTGGCCAACTGATGAGTGTTGGTTAAGTAAAAAATGCATGTTGGGAGTCACTTGTCTTTAAGTATATCTTTATTTATATGATTTCAAAATAATTTGTAATGGTGTAAAAGTTTTTAATACATTTATAAAAGAAATTACACATAGAAAAGAGAAAAGTGAATAACTCTGTGTATGTGTTTAATTAAGAAATAAGATATAAAAAACACCAGATATATTAATATTTAACAGATGTGTAAAGTTTACATCTGGGCTAGAGACAATCTCTAGTTTAATAAATGATTAGTGTTATTTATCTAGAGTGGATGGTGTCAATGTTATGATTGGAGTAAATTTGACACTTGTAAATCAAAATGTACCAATTTACTATTAGTAAATACTGTATGTATGTTAAAAATTTATATGAGAGATAGTGGTCTTGGCCTACTGATGAAGATTTCTGTAGCATAAAATGCAACTTGGGGATTATTTGTATTTTTATTTTATTTTATTCATTTGATTTTAAAAGAATGTGTATGGTGTAGAGGCTTTTAATACATTTATAAAAAAAATTGAAATAGAAAAAAATTCAATTTTACATTAAAGATCCATAGTTATTTTTATACAATGTTTGTATAAAATTATTAGAAATATAAAGTTTACATGATTATATTTTTATTTTATGTGTATTTGTTTTATTTTTTAAAATATATGTTAAAAATTCGAATGTAATGATAACAAATAAAACTTTGGCAGTTAAAAGATCATAACTTTGTAAAACTGACTAATAAATGTCATTACTGATACTGTGTTAGAATCTCTTGAGATATTCTAATAATTATTTAGCAATTTTAATATTTTAAAGTAGAATTTTATGGATATATTAGACATTAACATTTATTCATTTACATTTTAAAAATAAATTTTATTCAAGCAAGATTTTGATATTCTGAAGACACCTTCCTTGACTGTTTTTTTTTCAACCACTCAGTGATAAAAACTTCCATTGTATTCGGTTTATTATTATTATTTTATATTTCCAAAGTTTAAATATGATTTTTATTATGTTTTTTATTTGAAAATGTACATTTCTAACTAATCAATGTATTGAATTCTAGTATAAAATAATAGCTTAATGTATTATTATTCAACAACTGCAAAATGTTTATTTAGGCATATTTTGGCCATTACAATGGTGCTGCAATCACTATACCTTTTCTTCATTATTTTGAGCCTATCTATAATCTTAGATTATTGTGTGCAGTTTTGATTTACTGTGGAAATCATTTTAAGATTACTAGTTGAAAATCAAATTTGAATATGTTAGCATTACACAGATCTTTAGGAAATTACAATATTCAATTTGAATATTAGAGAAATCAGATCTGTTCCCTTTTGACCTCAATAGAAATTGCAATTTCTGACTGGTGAATTACTTAGATGGAAGGGAAAAATGCAAAAATTATGTTCAAAAAAAAAATTGTAGTTTTAGTAGTATATTTAAATTTTAAAAAATACTTATCGGATATTTTTGTAAAATAATTATTTTAAACTCAAAACCTGTATGATTATAATTATATTTATATTTGATAATATTCATTTTTAAAAAAAAATGGATTATAAAAATTTTTGTTATGACAAAGTTGAAGCACTTTTTATTGAGTAGCAGAATTGTTTTTTATCAATACTGGTAAAGAAATTTTTTAAAATTTTAACAACAATAAATTTAATGTGAAATTTTACATATATATTTTTCTTTATTGATAATTAATCCTAAATTTCTTTTGAATTTAAAAAATGAAATTCATTTATGTAATATTTCATTCTACTAACTTTTTGAATAGATAAAATTGCATCCAATATGTAAGGAGTTATTATTATAGTTATGAACCTTATTTAGAATTTATTTTTTCTGTTTTACAAAGTTCAAATATTAACTTTTGAATTACCTACCATTGAAAGCTTATGTTTGTTACAATTAATGTAAAAAACATCTGAATATAATATAAAAAGAAAGTATACTTGTAAAAATAAAATGTTCAGACATGGAGGAAAATCTCACTATGGCCTTTTAAATAGAAAAAGAGAAGTTAGATCCTGAACAGTTAATATAAAAATCAAATGGTGAATGATTACAAAAAGTGTCATCAGAGAAACAATGAAAATATCTCCCTGCATTAGATTAACTCTTTTTTTGGAAAAAAAAATTTAAAACTGAACAGTTTTTTTTTATTGGCCAAGTGAATTAAAGTTTTATAAATTTTGATTGGTCAATTAACAAATTCAACCATAAAAATATATTCATCTTTTAATATTATATTCGTTTTAGTTTTGTTTGTAAAAAGTATATTAATAATTTGTCAGATTACGAAAGTGAATGAAAGTTTTTTCAAAAATAAATTTCTATTTATAATTATAAAAATATTCAATAGCAGAAGACATAAAAAGATAGTTCCTAACAAATTAAAAAAATGCTGTGGGTGTCAATCATTTTTTTCTCAATTTATGTTAGTGTAAAAGTAAAGAATTTTTTAGTAAAATCTATTTTTTTAAAATAACTACATTTTCAACATATTTTACCAAAATACATTATTGTATGTAAATAAATGCCAGAAAAATACTCTAAATTATTCATGTATATTCGAAAATGAAATAAAGAACTTGGAACAATAAAAATTATTGACAGGTGTCAAAATTGTTGTTAGCACTGGCTTAGTTTTCGATTTACATTCGTGTAAAAGTATACAATTTTTTACTAAAATCTTACCATTTTTCTAAAATAACTATATTTTTCACATATTTTACCAAATAATTTATAATATGTGGAAAAAATACTAAAAAAATGCTTCTAAAATATACATTTTCATTTTCAAATTGAAAACAAAGAAGTTGGAGTGGTGAAAATTATTGACCAGTGGTCTCTTTTGTCCAATGAGCAACAACCAATCAATATACAAGGAAGCACTGCCTTCTTCCATTGTTGAACTTAGAATGACCATTTTATTGATTTTTACTTGTAAAATAATTCTAGAGAGGACAGCATCTTACAGTACTTTTCGTAAGCTTTAAAATAAGCATAAAAACAGTACCGTAGCTCAAAAAATGATGTTTTCCGATCAATTTAAAGCCATGACTGTCCTGACATGAGCATATCTTTAAAAAGGTTAATGCCATCAAAATTGTTTATTCGAAAAGAGTGATAATAAAATTACCTTTGGAAAAGTGCAATGCTTTCTCTAAATTTGATAAATTTGTGACTCTTGCTTTCATTCTTCATCATTCGGCATATACATAATGAGCTATTATCATTATACATATTAATCAAAAAATGCTTTTAGTTTCTAGCTATTTTAAGTTACATGATAAAAGTCTCAGGATAAATTTGAAGTGGCAGATAAGTGCCTGTGCACTGACAGTAAAATAAAAAATCTTTTGATGAAAATGATTATTTGCAATTGGAGTATTTATCATAGATCTATTGATATTGAACCTAACATTACTTGTATTTGTTCTTAGTGTTTCCTAACTTTAAAAATAGTATTCATTTATAACCATAAATCAGTACAGAAAATTAATGTTTGGAACAATTAAAGGAAATAAAAAATACATAAAGTAATTAACATCAAAGAGATCTACCTACAAGAACATCATTATCATGATTTATAACCATTACCATTCCACTACAGGATAAAGGGCTCTCCAAATTCAATCCATTTTTTCCCAATCTCTAGACTCTCTTCTTCACATCATCCCAGCACACTTCCTTATTTTATTCATCCATCTCACATGTGGTCTCTTTTTATGTCTTTTACAATCTTTTGGAATCCAGTTTATGATTTCAAGTGTTCATCTATTATCATCTATTCTAGCAATATGACCAACCAAATTCTAATTCAGTCTTTTAATTCTTTCCTGCAGTAACACCTGTTTATTCTCTCATTCTTTATTTCATTTTTGAGCTCTTCTTGTTACTTCTATCATGAATCTCTCCATACTTCATTGAGTAGTCTGAAGTCTCTGTATTGCTATTCTTTTAAATGTCCAAATGACAGCTCCGTAAGTAAAAACTTTTGGTAAAACACATTTATTAAAATCCAACATCCCAGAAAAACATCTAGAAAATAATCAAGTATCATTGCAAACTTGATGAAAAGTAATATATATATATATATATATATGTGTGTGTGTGTGTGTGTGTGTGTGTATGAGTGTGTTTAAAGCAAATAAAAATATCCATTATACAGTAATAATTATTATAATAGTAAAACTATTAAGTAATAGCAATTATAAAAATTCACATTTACTGCTGTCAGGGAATGGTTACAGAAAATACAAAGTAGAAATAAAACAAATTGACTCCGTTTTAAAACTTGCTTTTTATATGACTATTACATGGGAAAAAAAATCCAACATTTCGACTATTTTATATAGTCTTTTTCAAGGCACACTAAAATAAAATTATATATATATATATATATATATATATATATATATATATATATAAAATTATTAATCAATGTCTGTATTCCAATTATAATAAAATATATATATAATTATTCAAAACAATACAATAATTAATACAGTAACAATATTTTAAACAAATATATACCAATTTAATAGAAGTACTTTCAACTATCTATGTAGTCGTTGTCAACTAGACTCAAATTGTATTAGAAAAAAACGTTACAAATGTAAACAAAAGTAATACGTCATACATCAATTTTCCCACAATTCATTAATTTTTATATTGGCTGCCTGTCTATTTATCAACTGTTGCTTTTCACTTTTTATTAACATAGCTTCTTTAATTTTGCATTTATTATTATTTCTTTCAATACACAGAATTTTAACTTTATTAAAATCAAAATCAAAACCATAATTACATGTTACATTATGATCAAAAAATACTGATGGTGATACATCATCATTTCTAACATTCTCTTGTCTTGATTTTTGCACTCGTTTATATAATAACAAATGCTCCCTTGATCTTTTCTCCAATGTACATAGAGATTCCCCAATATATGCCTTTCCACAAACACATAGCCATTTATATATTGCACAACTTTGATTTAAAATACTACACCTATTTTTTGAATTATTTATTAATCTATTTAAATTAGGAGTAGTATAAAATGCAACTCGACATATATTTTTATATATCTGTTTTATAAATTTAACCTGTTCATTACAAATAAATGGTATTGATATCCAAGTATATTTTATTTTATCAATATCTATAGCATCTAAAATATTTCTATTATTATTAAACTTAGTAACAATATTATAAATTAATTTATGATCATATCCAACATTTAACAAATCCATAATAAATACATTTATGTTACTTATTTTATCAGAACTATATTTACATAATTTATTATTCCTAAATAAAAATGATTTTAAACCGGATAATTTATGTGCTATTGGCACATTTGAATACCAAGGAATATATCCTCTTTTTTCAATATCTTTTATTACCATACAATAATCTAATTTATTTTTATTACGTGTAACTTTAATATCTAAATACTGAATTGACTTTTTTTCTTCAAAAGATTTACTCCATTTTAAACCTTCTAAACTATTTAATTCATTGAATAATACATTTATAATATCTAAACTTCCACAAACGAAAACATCATCAACATACCTGTAATAAATTTTAATATCTTGGCAATATATATTAGTATTAAGAATTATATCTTCATATCTTGATACCACAAAACTACATATTTGTGAAACTATTAAATTGGTATATATTTGTTTAAAATATTGTTACTGTATTAATTATTGTATTGTTTTGAATAATTATATATATATATATATATATATATATATATATATATATATATATATATATATATATATATATATATATATATATATATATATATATATATACAAATAACACATATTCCATAAAAATAAATAAATAAACAAAAAATTACAAAATATATTCATAATCAAAAATATACCTTATCTCACTCCCCTTTCCTATTACCAACAAACACAACTCAAAGAGAAACAATTTCCTTTTATTAAAAAAAAAAAATTATATATATCCTTTAAAACATTTAATTAAAAAACCTATTATTTTCTTTTTTGTTTATCTATTAACATCCTATTTAATTCTGGTTTTATTTCATTAATGTATACACTTTCTTTTATCATCTTTTCATTATATGACTTAATACATTCCAAAGGCTTTATATCAAAATCCCCATGCTTAAATTTATTCATGTGAATGTAAACAGCAGAATTTTTATCACCTAAATGCTGTTTTAATCGTTTTTAATTTATTCTTATTAGTCCCAACATATGTCATTTCTACATTCTTTCTAAAATAATTCAAACATTTTATCAAATAAACTGATTTCATAATATCTAATCTATTATAGTCCTCATTATTATTAATTAAAAAACATAAACTAGCTTTATTTTTATAAACTGGACAAATTGAAACATTATATTTCCTATTAATCATTTTAACTAATTTCTTAACTTTAATAAATAAATCTTTAGATATATTAAAACCAACATAAACAATCTTTTCTCTCTTCCTACTCCTATCTAATTCCATTCTATTACTTATTTTATTTATATTTTTATTAGAAAACAAATGTTTAACTACACCCTTAGGATAATCATCCATAAAACATTCATTCCTAATAATATCAATCTCATTCCCAAACAAATTACTATTTGAACATAACTTAATTGCCCTAATAATTTTATTATTAACAATATTAATTTTACTATGATTATCAATATCTGAAAACCAATTATTTGATAATCCAAAAAATGTTTTTTTTTCTAAACACAGATGTTTCTATACTAACACTACCATTCCTATTATTTTTTAAAAAATTCTAACATCCATCTATTCAAAACATTAATATATTCTTTTTCCATAGTAAACTTTATTTTTTCAACTCTACCATTAATGTGAGATTGATATTATTAGGAATGAATGTTTTATGAATGATTATCCTAGGGGTGTAGTTAAACATTTGTTTTCTAATAAAAATATAAATAAAATAAAAAATAGAATGGGATTAGATAGGAGTAGGAATAGAGAAAAGATTGTTTATGTTGGTTTTAATATATCTAAAGATTTATTTATTAAAGTTAAGAAATTAGTTAAAATGATTAATAGGAAATATAATGTTTCAATTTGTCCAGTTTATAAAAAGAAAGCTAGTTTAAGTTTTTAATTAATAATAATGGGGACTATAATAGATTAGATATTATGAATTCAGTTTATTTGATAAAATGTTTGAATTATTTTAGAAAGAATGTAGAAATGACATATGTTGGGACTAATAAGAATAAATTAAAAACGATTAAAACAGCATTTAGGTGATAAAAATTCTGCTGTTTACATTCACATGAATAAATTTAAGCATGGGGATTTTGATATAAAGCCTTTGGAATGTATTAAGTCATATAATGAAAAGATGATAAAAGAAAGTGTATACATTAATGAAATAAAACCAGAATTAAATAGGATGTTAATAGATAAACAAAAAATAAAATAATAGGTTTTTAATTAAATGTTTTAAAGGATATATATAGATTTTTTTTTTAATAAAAAGAAAAGGGGAGTGAGATAAGGTATATTTTTGGTTATGAATATATTTTGTGATTTTTTTGTTTATTTATTTATTTATTTATTTTTATGGAATATGTGTTATTTGTTATATATATATTTTTTATTTTAGTGTGCCTTGAAAAAGACTATATAAAATAGTCGAAATGTTGGATTTTTTTTTCCATGTAATAGTCATATAAAAAGCAAGTTTTAAAAAGAAGTAATCAGTTTGTTTTATTTCTATTTTGAATATTATGAACTATTTTGAAAAGAAGAACTCTGTGCTTGATATATTAAATTATTTTATTTAAAATACAAAGTATTTCTAACTGCTTTCTGTTTTCATTCTTGACACCAATACTGGATTTTTATAATTGTTATTATTGATATTTACCATTAATACTTAATCATCATCATCATTATCAATCCACTGCAGGCTGAAAGACCCACCAAGTTCAATCCATCTTCTCGGATCTTTAGCTTCTCTTCTCCACATCACCCCTGCACACTTTCTTATTTCGTGCGTTATGATGATAAAATACGTTTCTCTACGTATATAAAGTAATTTTCGAATTATATTGAATAGAGAAATATAATTTAATACTAGTTTAAAAAATATAAGCTTCTGTGTATCAGTTAGTTGAGCTACTTTCATCTGTTTTATTTTTAAAAAACATAATTTTTAATGTTCTATTCGCCCTCTGCCTAAAATTTAATACAATGCTTCTTAAACTGAGTAATGACCTAAAGTCAGCTGAGTAATTCATTGAAAATAATTGTCAAGATTATAAGATATTTATTAAAATAGAGAAAAAGAGAAAGAGAAAGTAACTGTTTTAATATTTAGAAAATTTATTTTAAAAAGTCATGGTTATTAGTGCGGAAGCTATTTTTTATCTGAAATGTATCTGTTTATGTTTTTATTAGTATTGTGCAAGTTGTGAAATAAATAAAAAATGTCACAACAAATAAACTTTTTAATGGACAAAAATTGCTGATCCAAAAATATTCAAATTCAACTTTTCCACTTAGTGAAGCAAAATATTGTATATACGTCGAGCTACGGACAAGAATTTCTGATTTCTCTGACTAAGCTACTTGCATTGTTACATGAATAGTTTGAACTCATAGACTATTTTTAATAGATTTTCCTATAATTTAAATCATTTAAAAAATTACTATTATTATATCTAATTATTAATTTAAATATATAAAAATTTACTTTGCTTCTCTGCCAACACATTAATAATGTAAATCAAATTTGCAAACGTTTGTTTGTTTGTGTAGCAAAATGGTTTTTTAGTCAAGTGTTGATGGCCTGGTCGTTAACATAGCTGACGTCGAAGCAGCTGGCCTGGATTCGCTTCTCGGTCAACGCATTTGACATATGGGGAAAAAAATGTTTTTTTTCTCTTTATAACCTAATTCTATGTGCAGTTTCAGTGAAGTTCAACATTACAACGAGGTGGTTTCGTTCTTTTTTTTATAAGCTAATGCTAAGTGCGTTTTCAATGAAGTTCCCCAATCAAAAGTGCAAGTTTGAATTACAAATACAAATAAAGGGAAATACCAATATTAAATAGTAAAGTAAGAGAAAGTAATTTTGCCTATAATTTTATAGAAATATAAAACCTCTTCTATCAGTAGTGAAGGTTGTATTATATTGTAATCTTTTTTATTTTTATTTTTACAGACCAGCAACACTCATCTAGCTTTCCTCATTAATCTAGGACCTAGATATCAATCAACCCCTATTAGATAATGGTTATTTTGCTTATGGTTATTTATTTATTTGAAAAAGTATATATAATATCATCGATGAAGAAAAATCAAGATTTATATGACTTGTAATCAAATCGCAGAATATAAGAATGTCACATTTAAATATTAATCTTTTTACCCTTAAGACTTTTCTATATAATTGAGATGGAAAGGCTATGATTTTAATATTCATTGCGATATTTTTATAATACTATGCTATTAACATTATTTTTGCCATAAATTAGATTTTAAAATTCATCATTTGGGTAAAATGAAAAACCAACATCCTTTTGGCATTTTAAGAATTAAAATATAAGATTTTAACAGTATGTTTTATGTTGCATCCAAAATGTCTGTAAAAAATTTTATCAAGTACTGTGATATGGAATTTATTTCTAAATAAATGCGTATTAATGTGTGTAGTCAGCAAAAATAAAATTGTATTTTAGATAACGATTTTGTTTGATTTTGATATTTTGTCTCAGATATGTCATAAGAGACTGTTATTAATCAGAGAACTAGGAAACTGATACTTTTCATAATGCATTTCCTGCTAAAAATGTTCAACATGTTTGTTGTTCACGAGATCCCAAGGTTATTTTGAAAAATCCTACTGAAAATCAATATTTACTTATTTATTATAGCCTAACTTTCCTATTTGTTTTCTCTGGATAAACAAATAATCATTTTTTACTGAAATAAATGAAATGCACTTTTTGTAGATCTTAGGAATGAAAAACTCCTTTTCCTTAATACTTTACTCATATAAAATAAGCAATAATTCATGCAATGTAGTGACAAAGTTAAAAGGCTTTTATTTCTCCATAACAGAGTTCAAGTTTTGTATAAATTTTTGTGCCTGTAGTATTTTAATGCGGGTTTAGATTAAATATTTAATATAAATGAATTAGGATATTATGATCCATAAAGTCTCTTATAATTAATATAACATTAAGTTTTTATTTCCCCAATCTACCTTAACTATCATTTTCAATGTGATAATTCTTAATCCATACTGTTAAAATAATATTTTTTGTGGACAATAGCTGTCTAAAATTCAAAAGTTGCATTTAGAATATCATTAAATATTGCAATTAATTCTATTCATGGCAAGAAAAATTTTTATTTTTTTAATGTGAATACAGCTAATTGGCCTGAATAGCATTTAATTCATTAAAAGACTTTTGTAAGTTTTTGTTTTAAAAAACAGTAGGAATATAAAAATGAAATGAGACAGCACTTTAGTTTCAGGTCTAAAGTTTGTCCATTATTCTAATGTTTTTTACAGTTATAAAGTTTACTGAAATAAAAATAGAGTCATAGATCACATGACCCCATTCTCTTAAGCTTGTAAGATATTAACAATGAGCATTGCCAATTGTTCAACAAGCTTTGTGATAAATGCTTAGCCAGAGAAAACATTTAAAATATCTCTGGCTAAGCATTTATCACAAATCTTGTTGAGCAATTGTCAATGCTCATTGTTTATAAAGTTTACTGCTTTTGTTAATCATTATATATATATATATATATATATATATATATATATATATATATATATATATATATATATTGTAACAATTTAAATAAATCAATTGTCACTACAAACTATACACCTGTAACAATTATTTATAAATTGCCATTTATAACAATTTAAATATGTATTTGTAATATTAAATTAATATAAAAGATATGTATTTGTAATTATAATTTGTAGCTATTTCAATTCATCATAGCATAGACAAAGAAAATATCAGCATTAAAGATTCTTGGTATTTATTTATATATTGGGGCAGTCATTTAAACAGTAAAACATACTGGACATTGTCATCTAATAAAAATAATATTAAACATAGCAACTGAATAAAAGTACCCACTGTGAGATTCCTGGAGTGCTTTATGCTTATCTCCAATACTAGATTCTTCTAACAAAGAATCCTTCTATCCTTCTTTCCAAATATATAAGACCATTCATGGTCATATGCACACACTGGTGCTATTCATGACAACTTATAAAAAAATATATTTTATAAAACTAATATTTTGAAGTTGGAAAGGGATGGTATCACTCATTATTCAGTTTAGCTAAGTACATGTGTTTTCCCATGAGCGCCACTAGATTGTTTTCAATCTAGATAAGTATCTATTTATAGTGTACTTGAGTTCAAACTCATTCAGTACATATTTATTACACATGACTTGGATGACTATTGAACAAAAATGACATTCTTACATTTTATCTATATTGATAAAATTATAAGATCCCAATATTACTAAAGTTTATACTATAGATCAAAGATTCTTATAGACATTGCTAGCTCATTAGCGTATATTGATGAACAGACATGTATAATCCTATTAATGGCTTCC
This sequence comes from Epiperipatus broadwayi, assembly GCA_028023455.1. Taxonomy (NCBI): domain Eukaryota; kingdom Metazoa; phylum Onychophora; class Udeonychophora; order Euonychophora; family Peripatidae; genus Epiperipatus; species Epiperipatus broadwayi. Next base: position 1,031,796 of record JAQFVV010006397.1, read on the forward strand.
AAACAAGCATGTGAAGACCACTATTGATATTGATGACCATTTAAATAAATTATTTATTACGATAAATAATAATGATGATGATGATGATAATATCATAATAATGATTATAATAGTGATGTCATAACAATGATTATAATGGTGATGATGATACCAGCCATGGCTTATTAATAAATTCACAACAATAAATTCATCTTTATAAACTTATAGGCATCTACTAAAATTATCATATTTCATACTGGGATTTAATAATACTAATGGTGATGATTGATCATCATGAATCTCTTTGCATACTATTCAATTTTATATAAACCCCTATTTACTAAAGCATATTCATTACGCTAAACATTAAATTTAATGATTATAATTTATTAATGATGATTGATGGCGATCATAACTTTTATATAGTATTATTTGAAACACTTTTAACTAATAACATGATATCCATCTTTGATGAGGATGATCTAAATTCATGGACACAACACAATTTTAGCTTTCTATGTTGAACTATAATTATCAAAATTTGTTTATTCTCAAGCATAATCCTTAAATACTTAAATATCAACATTCTAGTTTACCTATTATTTTGCGGACGCTTAATATTTGCAAGTAATTGCTCAATATATATGAATGGTAATACTCAATAACTGCGAGCAATGATGCTGATTTAAAATGTTAGAATTAAGACAAAAAAAAAAATAAAACACAATATTCTTAATAATAACTCGGAAACCAATTAAGATATATAATTATATTTTATTAACACTACTACTCTTTCTTTCCTTCTTTAAAATTAAATCGACAATTAAATAAATGGTTTATTAATATAAAATTGATATAAGTATAAGCAAATAAACTTAATATATAGGTTTGTCACTTTTCTTGATATCTCAAAATAAGCTGTTTTAATTCAATATAAAAAAAATACATATTCTATAAATGCTTATTTAAGACTTTTCTTACTTATCATATCATAAAATAAATTTCAGGTGTAACTTGTATATGTTATTTCATTTCCATTCAAATGTAATGCCCTAATTTTTAATTTACTATTTTAAACTAATCATATATAACCTATTCTTTGATGTGTTTGGATAAACAGTTACACATTCACGCATTCGGTAATGTTAACATATGTTTAAAATGTATACCCAAAAATTACATATATAAAAATATCTTTCTCTTTTGCAACCTTATAGCGAAAGAAAATAAAATACATATATTATTTTTTTTTAATATGCAACAAGATAAAATAAAAATAAAAAACATTATAAGTGCATATATCTATAGGTTGCTCATCATCATTAACTACTGAAGAACAATTAAAAAGAAAAACATTTCAACATTACAATATATAATAAAAAATAATGAAAAATTTAAGTTTAAAGATTTAAATTATGTTTGTGCTATGTTGTGAGATATTGCAAATAACTATAGATAAACAAGTCTTTAATGTTTCTGTATCAAAAAAAAAGAAAATTGCTTTGACCAGTAAATCAAGGTTTACTTTTAATAAGTAAAAGAATAAAATCGGTTAAGGAAAGTTCATATTTACCCGTCTACTTTTTACTTCTTATTAAAGTCCTGAATTTGAATTTTAGACTGCTTTTCTTTGCTCAACAACAATAACAAAAAAAAAAAGTTATTGCAGATACTTTTAAGATAATGCTGAATCAATTGACTTTGCTTGTTTCTTTTTTTAAGTCCATTATTATTCACTGTTGATTGGCTTCCTTCTACCATTTAAAAAAAAAAAAAAAAAAAAGTTATTATAAGTACTTTGAATAAGTAGGTACCGGTGGATTTGCTTGTTTCTCTTCTCTAAAAAATAATTGCTGTTGACACTTTAGATGATTGAGGTAAATCAACAAAAAATTTGATTTATGGCTTCAAACTTGGTTCTACATAGCTGTTTTAAATTTTCTTTTTCTCCTATTTCCCCTTCTCCATTGGTTTGAAGGCAGTGAGCTTTTAATAAGACATGAATTAAGAACAAAGCATTCCATATAGCTTGCGTGGTTGGCTTCAACATTTATCATTTTTGTTGGTTATTTCTGGATACATGATTTCCTAAACAGATCAGCGGTTTTGACTCCTTCGGTATAAATCAGGAAGTAGACCAATGGTTTAGCAATGCAAAAGCATAGTATTATGCAGAGCTAAATATGTTAATATCATTTTTATATATAATTAGGACTAACTTCTTATAAATTCAACTTGTTCCATTTCTCTCCTATTCTTTAATATTGCTGGTTTGTTTTATATAAACGCACCTTTCATTTGCTCTTGTTTTTTCAACTTTCCAAGAGTGAGAGAAAAAAAAATAAAGCGTTCACTCTCTTTTTTAAAAAAAAAGATTTGAGCTTACATTTCTGCTTAAGAATTATAACAAGGAAGGACGACTGAGTTGAGTCTCAAAATAATAATAATAATTTAACTGATCATCTCTCTAAAGAAATTTATTACTGACTCTTAAAAATAAAATTTATGATTAACTGCCATCTCTCTAAAAAAAATTTAGACTGACTCTCTAAAAAAATTGTTTTAATCGTTTATATCGCGAAAAAACATCTGGAAATTTTTATCTAAAAAAAATCAAAGCTTCACAAGTTGGACTTAAAATTAATGCTATCGTTACTACATCAAAGCACCTCTTTTGTGAAAATAATTTTAAGATACAGATAACAAACAAAGCTGGCCATCTATAGTAATCAGAAATAAGTGTAAAAGCATCTTTGTGTTTGTACAGATCTATTCATTGTTTCACACGTGTACATTTTTTCTTTTTTTTCTAATCTAACAATCTTGATTGCCTTATATCACACTTTTCTGATTTACTCTATTTTAACAAAAATGAAAGTTAAATAAATTTAACACATATTATTTAATAAAATATTATATAATAAATCATAAAAAGAACTGCTTATTCATAATAATACATTTATACATATAAATCTCTGTATGTATAAAAGAATAAAAAAAATTTTTTTTTTTTTTTTTTTTAAATAATTGAATACTATATGTATATGTACATTTTGCCTCACCCCCAAACAAAAAAAAAAAAAATTTTGAATATAAAAAAATTGCTTAGGTCATGAGTGCCATTGGTTTTAGGCTACGTACATTATATGTGCCTTTTACTCCTTCTGACGATTCTAGTACAAATGCATTTTCCCCTTTTTTTTCCTTGAGCATGAATGGCCCTTCATATATATTATAGAACTTTTTGAATGTATGCTTCTGCGGGTCGCTTTGCATTTGCTGATGGGAATCATTCCCAGGCCTACCTATGTTCGGTTTACTAGGTTTCATTGGATAGTGTCGGCCTAATTGGTTGTTTATAATCCTAATGGTGGAGATCTTATAACTATATCTCTCCTCCATCCTAGAATAACCTTTCATTTTCCTTTCTGCAACTCCCAGGGCATCCAATAGGTCTACCACTCTCATTGGGGAGTGCACATCATCCACTATCTTATATATATTCCCAGGCATTCCTATGTTTGGTTTTCCAGGTTTTGTGGGAAATTGTCTGCCTAACTGGTTTGTTCCCATTCTCATATTGGAGACTTTATAGCCATAGCTCTCCTCCTCTATATGATAACTTTCAGCTATCCTTTTGGTAGCTCCCAATGTCTCAAACATGTCTGCTACATTTACTGGGGCATATACATCAGCAGCTATCTTTAATTCTAAGAAACTAGCTTTACTGACTACATCTTTCCTGAGGTCAATTTGTTCCTGTACAGTGGCTACCTTTATTTCTAGGTTATGTATCTCACTGTATATATCCTCTTTGGGATTACACTGCTCTTGAACAGCAGCTACCTCATCATTTTCATATAGCTTGATTACAGTCACACAACTCTTGACTTCTATTATACATATCTTTACATCCCATTTCTCTTGACTGGCGGTCCATGCCTTACATATATTTCTTCCTAGGTTTTCTATTTTTTGAGTTTGTTGACTTATATCTAGCTTCATTTCCTGAGCTTGTTGGTCTAGTTTATTATCTAACCTTTGAGATTGTTCATCAAATTTCTGATTTATTTGGTTCATGCCCTCTTTCATTTCCTTCATCTCTTGTGATTGTTGATTAAATCTCTCATTTATTTCTTTAAACTGTAACATCATTATTTGCAACCATTCTGGTTGACTTTGCTTCTCTACTTCCATTCCCTCAATAGTTAATTCCTTTTCTTGCTCCATCATAAATTTATAAAATCTTTATATTACTTATTTCTGTTTGATTTAGTATATTCTGATTTATTCTGTTCTGATTTATTGTTCTGCTCTGATTTATTGTTCTGCTCCCTGATTTCCTATACATCCAGAGTCAAACACCTTTATCTATCCTCATATACCCTAAAATTTTCAACCACTCTTTCTCAGCCATAATTCTCCCCATCAATCTATCTACATCTTAAGTGCCTTTTAATTAACTTAACCTCCATCATCACTCTTTTCCTTTACCTATATATGATTGATAAAGTATGAGGTCATAGTACTATTTAAAACATTTATTTAAAAAAAAGCTATCTCTGTATTAGTGTGTCCTTTTTTTATGCCATCATTTATCTAGTTTTTCATGCCTTTATAAAACTTAACTCTCTCTATGCCCTTTTTAATACACTAAGCAAAAAAAAAAATTACTTATATAACATATGTGCTAGATTTATAACAGAGTTCATTCTCAAGTCATTTATATACTCATCTATCCTTCTAGAGATCCGACAGATATTGACAGCCAAAAGAATGATTAGCAATTCACAATCATGAGATAGACAAAAGAATTCAATTACTGCACTTAAAGCACACAATGCTCCATGAACACTCAGATGATCACCCCAATTCAATCACTCTAAGCTACTACAACCCATAATAGTTTATTGCAAACATTGTTGCATTGCCCTGCTTACTTCCAAGTCTTAGGGGCTTTAATTCGTCAAATACTGCCTTGCTTATTTTTAAAGTCTTAGAGGCAACAATTATATATCAGTAAAACAAAATACTGCCTTGCTCTCTCTGGAGTCTTAGAGGCGAAATATTATGTATCAGAAAAATTATGCCTTGCTCTCTCTGGAGTCTTAGAGGCGAAATCATGGCAGGCCTACTGTTAACTGCTTCATGATAAAACAACTGATATTATAATCTGGGTTGGAGCAGTGAATGAGATAAATCAATCACCAGTGGCATGAATACATCACATTCTCAAGGCAATGACAAAAATTCTCCATCCATCATCACAACCGTAACACAACCAACCAAACTCCAACAATCAAATATCCAATCCAACCTCCAAAATCATAAATTTTCTATAACACAAACTTTTCAAATATGAACAAAATTATCATTCCACACTTCAAGGCTATTAATATTTCTATGCTTATTTAATTGATAATCAAAATATATATAAAAAAAAACAGTGTTATTAACTTTAACACATTATAAGTTGTGATATCATTATATTTTAAAAATTGAAACTAAGCTCTATAATGACTGTATTCATTTATCATCATCAAAAATGCAATAACAGTAATCATCATCATCTAAACATCAGGCCAAAATATTTGTATAATAATAATAATAAAAAAAAAATTGCACAGAAAAAAAAAAATTCTTTTTTTTTTTTTTTTTTAAACTATACATCTGTCATCACTATATACTACCCATCTCTCATGTATGTGGGGTATTTCAAGCCATTATTTGGCTTATTTCGAGCCCTAGTTGGTGCGCCATTTGTAACAATTTAAATAAATCAATTGTCACTACAAACTATACACCTGTAACAATTATTTATAAATTGCCATTTATAACAATTTAAATATGTATTTGTAATATTAAATTAATATAAAAGATATGTATTTGTAATTATAATTTGTAGCTATTTCAATTCATCATAGCATAGACAAAGAAAATATCAGCATTAAAGATTCTTGGTATTTATTTATATATTGGGGCAGTCATTTAAACAGTAAAACATACTGGACATTGTCATCTAATAAAAATAATATTAAACATAGCAACTGAATAAAAGTACCCACTGTGAGATTCCTGGAGTGCTTTATGCTTATCTCCAATACTAGATTCTTCTAACAAAGAATCCTTCTATCCTTCTTTCCAAATATATAAGACCATTCATGGTCATATGCACACACTGGTGCTATTCATGACAACTTATAAAAAAATATATTTTATAAAACTAATATTTTGAAGTTGGAAAGGGATGGTATCACTCATTATTCAGTTTAGCTAAGTACATGTGTTTACCCATGAGCGCCACTAGATTGTTTTCAATCTAGATAAGTATCTATTTATAGTGTACTTGAGTTCAAACTCATTCAGTACATATTTATTACACATGACTTGGATGACTATTGAACAAAAATGACATTCTTACATTTTATCTATATTGATAAAATTATAAGATCCCAATATTACTAAAGTTTATACTATAGATCAAAGATTCTTATAGACATTGCTAGCTCATTAGCGTATATTGATGAACAGACATGTATAATCCTATTAATGGCTTCCAAACAAGCATGTGAAGACCATTATTGATATTGATGGCCATTTAACTAAATTATTTATCACGATAAATAATAATGATGATGATGATGATAATATCATAATAATGATTATAATAGTGATGTCATAACAATGATTATAATGGTGATGATGATACCAGCCATGGCTTATTAATAAATTCACAACAATAAATTCATCTTTATAAACTTATAGGCATCTACTAAAATTATCATATTTCATACTGGGATTTAATAATACTAATGGTGATGATTGATCATCATGAATCTCTTTGCATACTATTCAATTTTATATAAACCCCTATTTACTAAAGCATATTCATTACGCTAAACATTAAATTTAATGATTATAATTTATTAATGATGATTGATGGCGATCCTAACTTTTATATAGTATTATTTGAAACACTTTTAACTAATAACATGATATCCATCTTTGATGAGGATGATCTAAATTCATGGACACAACACAATTTTAGCTTTCTATGTTGAACTATAATTATCAAAATTTGTTTATTCTCAAGCATAATCCTTAAATACTTAAATATCAACATTCTAGTTTACCTATTATTTTGCGGACGCTTAATATTTGCAAGTAATTGCTCAATATATATGAATGGTAATACTCAATAACTGCGAGCAATGATGCTGATTTAAAATGATAGAATTAAGACAAAAAAAAAAAAAAACACAATATTCTTAATAATAACTCGGAAACCAATTAAGATATATAATTATATTTTATTAACACTACTACTCTTTCTTTCCTTCTTTAAAATTAAATCGACAATTAAATAAATGGTTTATTAATATAAAATTGATATAAGTATAAGCAAATAAACTTAATATATAGGTTTGTCACTTTTCTTGATATCTCAAAATAAGCTGTTTTAACTCAATATAAAAAAAATACATATTCTATAAATGCTTATTTAAGACTTTTCTTACTTATCATATCATAAAATAAATTTCAGGTGTAACTTGTATATGTTATTTCATTTCCATTCAAATGTAATGCCCTAATTTTTAATTTACTATTTTAAACTAATCATATATAACCTATTCTTTGATGTGTTTGGATAAACAGTTACACATTCACGCATTCGGTAATGTTAACATATGTTTAAAATGTATACCCAAAAATTACATATATAAAAATATCTTTCTCTTTTGCAACCTTATAGCGAAAGAAAATAAAATACATATATTATTTTTTTTTAATATGCAACAAGATAAAATAAAAATAAAAAACATTATAAGTGCATATATCTATAGGTTGCTCATCATCATTAACTACTGAAGAACAATTAAAAAGAAAAACATTTCAACATTACAATATATAATAAAAAATAATGAAAAATTTAAGTTTAAAGATTTAAATTATGTTTGTGCTATGTTGTGAGATATTGCAAATAACTATAGATAAACAAGTCTTTAATGTTTCTGTATCAAAAAAAGAAAATTGCTTTGACCAGTAAATCAAGGTTTACTTTTAATAAGTAAAAGAATAAAATCGGTTAAGGAAAGTTCATATTTACCCGTCTACTTTTTACTTCTTATTAAAGTCCTGAATTTGAATTTTAGACTGCTTTTCTTTGCTCAACAACAACAACAAAAAAAAAAAAAGTTATTGCAGATACTTTTAAGATAATGCTGAATCAATTGACTTTGCTTGTTTCTTTTTTTAAGTCCATTATTATTCACTGTTGATTGGCTTCCTTCTACCATTTAAAAAAAAAAAAAAAAAGTTATTATAAGTACTTTGAATAAGTAGGTACCGGTGGATTTGCTTGTTTCTCTTCTCTAAAAAAATAATTGCTGTTGACACTTTAGATGATTGAGGTAAATCAACAAAAAATTTGATTTATGGCTTCAAACTTGGTTCTACATAGCTGTTTTAAATTTTCTTTTTCTCCTATTTCCCCTTCTCCATTGGTTTGAAGGCAGTGAGCTTTTAATAAGACATGAATTAAGAACAAAGCATTCCATATAGCTTGCGTGGTTGGCTTCAACATTTATCATTTTTGTTGGTTATTTCTGGATACATGATTTCCTAAACAGATCAGCGGTTTTGACTCCTTCGGTATAAATCAGGAAGTAGACCAATGGTTTAGCAATGCAAAAGCATAGTATTATGCAGAGCTAAATATGTTAATATCATTTTTATATATAATTAGGACTAACTTCTTATAAATTCAACTTGTTCCATTTCTCTCCTATTCTTTAATATTGCTGGTTTGTTTTATATAAACGCACCTTTCATTTGCTCTTGTTTTTTTTTCAACTTTCAAAGAGTGAGAAAAAAAGAATTAAAGCGTTCACTCTCTTTTTTAAAAAAAAAAAAGATTCGAGCTTACATTTCTGCTTAAGAATTATAACAAGGAAGGACGACTGAGTTGAGTCTCAAAATAATAATAATAATTTAACTGATCATCTCTCTAAAGAAATTTATTACTGACTCTTAAAAATAAAATTTATGATTAACTGCCATCTCTCTAAAAAAAATTTAGACTGACTCTCTAAAAAAATTGTTTTAATCGTTTATATCGCGAAAAAACATCTGGAAATTTTTATCTAAAAAAAATCAAAGCTTCACAAGTTGGACTTAAAATTAATGCTATCGTTACTACATCAAAGCACCTCTTTTGTGAAAATAATTTTAAGATACAGATAACAAACAAAGCTGGCCATCTACAGTAATCAGAAATAAGTGTAAAAGCATCTTTGTGTTTGTACAGATCTATTCATTGTTTCACACGTGTACATTTTTTCTTTTTTTTCTAATCTAACAATCTTGATTGCCTTATATCACACTTTTCTGATTTACTCTATTTTAACAAAAATGAAAGTTAAATAAATTTAACACATATTATTTAATAAAATATTATATAATAAATCATAAAAAGAACTGCTTATTCATAATAATACATTTATACATATAAATCTCTGTATGTATAAAAGAATAAAAAAAAATTTTTTTTTTTTTTTTTTTAAATAATTGAATACTATATGTATATGTACAATATATATATATATACATAATTTGTATAAATTGTAGGAGAAAAAATATTTTCTCCAGTATGATTTCCGGATTCCAAGATGAATGTATCGAATTGAATGATGCACAAAAAACAAAACAAAAGCAATAGGCTTTGGACTTGGAAGTCAAAGTTAAAAAAATGATTACTCTATTTATTTCACATTACACCCAATATACTATATAAAAACCAATCTATGTTGATGTATATACTTTAATAAGGTTTCACTTGAACAAAATATCTCGATGTCACAATAATATTTATAAAGTTCATATTTGTTTCCCTGCACATGAAAGCCCATTTAAAGATAGTAAAAATATTCATTCTTCAAAAGATGAAATAAGTAAATCAAAAGAATGATGATTGTATTTTCATTTTTTTGTTAACAATTTTGTTTCCTGAATTACTTATACACATAGTATTCTTCAAGATTATAAAGAGAACATTGATCAAATCTTCTTACTTTTAACAGAGATAAACCAACAAATTATTGTCATAAAAGGTTTTTGCTGTTAACTGAAAGGAAACACTTTGATTTGTGTGCAGGCCTTAAAAGACAGGACAAATTACTAATGTTCATTCCATATGTTTTTGTCATTACACCTGTTAGTATTATGTAATTATTTATATAGTATATAAACATGGATGGGCTGTTGAGTTTATTACCTTTAACTTCTGAGTTTAAAATCAAGAACATCATGGTCTTTCTTCACAGTTGCCTGATAAGGCAGAATGAATATGTGTGAATGATTTTTATCTGATATATACAATCATGACAGACAAAAATTAATCATGGCCCTTATTTCCAGGAGGCTGGAAAGTCAACATTCAAAGCAGCAGTTAGTGGCTGAAGGTGGAGAATGCTAAGAATCCTCTGATTGTGGGCCCAGACTTCCATTTAATGATGACTTTTTATTTAGATATTTAGAGCTGTAGATCACTATCAAATAAAGAAAGATTGCATGAATTGGAAGAGCTGTCTCATTATAAATAAAAAGTGGAAGAACAACATTGTGGGGATTGATGACAGAGTGACAAGATTAGTTATTCAATTTAATAGCAGATATCAAATCTAGATAATTCAGGTTTGTGTTCCAACAAGTTCTCATAGAGGTGAAGTAGTAGCAATTTTTATATAGATGTACAAGAAGCTTTTGTTCACACTAAACATTTTAAAATTATTATGGGAGACTTTAATGGTAGAATTGGTAAACAAATGACAGATGAAAGTACTATATGTCAATTTGGTTATGGTAATAAAATAAAAATGAGAGAGGACATCATAGACTTGTGAAGTTTTCAGAAAAAAAAATTGTTTGAGAAAAATGTTAAAAGGAAATGCACATGGAAGCATCCAAATGAAGGTACAGAAGAATTGGATTATATTTCGACTAACAGAAAATACATATTTCAAGATTCTAATAAATTTAACACAGGAAGTGATCATCAAATTAGTAAGATGTAAGATACATGTTGATGCAAAACTAGAGAGAGAAAAATTATTTTAAAAAATAATATTTACAGTTGATGTTTATAATCTTGAATTTAAATTACAACCTGCAAATTGTTTTCAAGTATTAGTAGATTTTGAACATAATACAGATTTGAATGAAGTTAATAAGAAAATAACTGATACTCTTTTAAAAACTGCAACAAAGATAGCTAGTAAAAAAAGGCAGCAATTGACCAGAAATTTCTACCCAGACTAGACCATTTATGGAAAAAAGAAGGAATATATATATATGATTCATTAAAAAGGACTGAATATTTCAAATTGTGTAAAATGGTAGGAAAACAATTGATACTGATATAAGAAAGTATAATTATGAACTAGCAAGAAAAATTATAGAAAATAATAAAAGTCTCAAGAGTGTAAAATAATATTTTGGTATTATTAGTGTAACGGGCACATATGTACGTTACCCTATTTTTTATTAGTAAACATAAAAAAAAAAGTTTGCCAATAAAAATTTCTTTTTTAAGAATTAAAAACTGAAAATTAAAAAATCTATGTAGTCTATTCATACTTGACACTCTAAATAAAGATGCATTAAATTTAAATTGGGTATAGACGCTTGCATGGGTTCGTTACCGGTTGATTATGTTTTTGGTTTTCATATTCGATCAAAATACATATAGACATTCGGTAAATACTGATACCTTACGGTGAGTATCTAAAATTTATTTATTCGGATGTCTTTTAAGTTATTGATGTTAATGCAAGAATCTTATGATGAATGCTATTGGGTTACTTATAAATTTCCCTCTGCAATTGACGGTATCAATGATTTTGTATTTTGATCATTTATGTTTATTTTGAAATGTTTTTTACTGTGGAATCTATGTAACTGATCTATACTCAACGTTTTTAAACAAATCTGTGCGAACTTAATTAAAATGTAAACTTATAATATTATAAAAATTAAAATGTAAGTTTAAATTATAAAATCAAATTAAAATCTAAAATAAACATACTAAAATAATAATGTTAAATTTTATATATATATGTGCGTAAATAAATGTTTGTATGTTAATTACTGGCAGTGGCTTATTTTATTCTTTTTTTAAATTATTCTTAGATAAGAAATTTTTTTTATGAATATAAATCTCTGCTATTCCAATGAGCTAGTGACTTGGGCTAACGACCGGATATCAAAATATATTTATTAAAAAAAAAAAAGTTTTTTTTTGACTTACGTATCTGCCTACTTTATAAATTTTCCTAGGTTCAAATGCCTAGATGGCGCCCTGTAGTGCAGATGACATTAAGAATTATTCTCCGGATTGTTATAACTGGTGCCCAACGTGGGGCAATCTTTAATAAACTACCAGGGCCCTGAGTAAATTTCTTTTTTCAAAATGAAATATTTTTATCTGTTACATAAAGTCGTATACTTTAAATCTTATAAAAGCACTGCCAGAAGAAATTGTGCATATATATATATTAAACATGAGAAAGTATAAATAATTTTAAAACTAATTTTTGTTAAAAAAAAAAGTCAAAAGGTTGCAATAAATATGTTTTTTGTTTGTTGATATATATTATGCTTTAACGTGTATAGGCGCGCACAGCCATGTAAGTTTATGATCGAAATGTGGTACCTTATGATGAGTACCATTGGGAATTTACTTCAGTGTAATCCTATTTAAGCATTTTAATCAGTCATAAATAAGTTGGTGGTATTTATAATTGTGCTGCAAATATACACGTATAAATCCATTATCTTTCAAAACGTATTTAGTTCAATGCAACCTTCTTAAATAAATAATTTAAATAACTTGCTTGTCATGCCGTGTGTAAAAATAAAATGTATAAAAAAAAATAATAGAACTCTTGTGGGGAGGAGGTGTAGATGTGGATGGTCCTTAGGGAAATGATAGTCAACATTTTTTTTGTATATAATCTTTATACTAACCGAATGTTTTGTAAATTTTGTTAATTGTGTACCGTAATTACTAACCCTAAGTAAAATATTTTTTTTTGTTCATTTTTTTTAAGCAAGTTTACTGATATGTAACGGGCACATACATACGTTACATTATTTTTTATTAGTAAACATAAAAAAAAAAGTTCGCCAATAAAAATTTCTTTTTTAAGAATTAAAAACTGAAAATTAAAAAATCTATGTAGTCTATTTATACTCGACACTCTAAATAAAGATGCATTAAATTTAAGTTGGGTATAGACGCTTGCATGGGTTCGTTACCGGTTGATTATGTTTTTGGTTTTCATATTCGATCAAAATATATAGAGACATTCGGTAAATACTGATACTTTATGGTGAGTATCTAAAATGCATTTATTCGGATGTCTTTTAAGTTATTGGTGTTAATGCAAGCATCTTATGGTGAATGCTATTGGGTTACTTATAAATTTCCCTCTGCAATTGACGGTATCAATGATTTTGTATTTTGATCGTTTATGTTTATTTTGAAATGTTTTTGACCGTGGAATCTATGTAACTGATCTATACTCAACATTTTTAAACAAATCTGTGTGAACTTAATTAAAATGTAAACTTATAATATTATAAAAATTAAAATGTAAGTTTAAATTATAAAATCAAATTAAAATCTAAAATAAACATACTAAAATAATAATGTTAAATTTTATATATATGTGTGCGTAAATAAATGTTTGTATGTTAATTACTGGCAGTGGCTTATTTTATTCTTTTTTTAAATTATTCTTAGATAAGAATTTTTTTTATGAATATAAATCTCTGCTATTCCAATGAGCTAGTGACTTGGGCTAACGACCGGGTATCAAAATATATTTATTAAAAAAAAAAAAAAAGTTTTTTTTTGTCTTACGTATCTGCCTACTTTATAAATTTTTCTAGGTTCAAATACCTAGATGGTGCCCTGTAGTGCAGATGACGTTAAGAATTATTCTCTGGATCATTATAGTAGGAAAGATGGAACTATTACTAAAAACAGAGATAACATCATAAAAGAGATAGAAGAATTCTATCAAGAATTATATAGTAATAAAGAACAAGTACCTCTTACATCTATTATATTTTCTGAATTGCCCAGGATTTTAAATGCAGAAGTGAGACATGCAATTAAATTTATGAAGAAGGGAAAAGCTCCAGGTAATGATGGATTTATAATCCATATATTAAAAGAAGCAGGTGAAATAATAGAAAAAATTTTGGCAGTTATATACCAAATGTTTAAATAATAAAGATGTACCAAATAATTGCAAGAATTCTGTATTAATATTAATATTTTAAAAGGTGATAAAAGAAACTATTAGAAATTACAGACCTATCCGCCTTTTATCAGTTTTATACAAAATTTTTACCAAGATAATCACAAACCATCTATAGAAAACATTGGATTTCAACCAATCAAAAGAACAAGCTAAATTTAAAAATGGTTTTAGTACAGTAGATTATATACAAGTATTGAGAGAAGTTATAGAAAGGACCAATGAATATGAGTTGCCATTATGCTTTGAATTTATAGATTATGAAAAGGCATTTGATTCTATAAGCATTTCTTCAGTAATTAAAACATTGCATCGTCAAGATATAGACCCAGGATATTGTCATATTCTGAAGAATATTTATAAAAATGCAATAGCAATCATTATATTACATAATAATATTAGGAACATTAACAGTCAGAAGGAAGGAAGTTGGAGTGACTCCATATCTCCAAAACTTTCTACAGCAGTGCTGCAAGAGATATTTTGTTGATTAAAATGGAAACTAAAGGAGTAAAAATAAATGGAGATTATTTAAGTCATTTAGATTTTGCAGATGATGTAATTGTTTTTTTTTTAAATAATGCTTCAGAACTTCACAAAATGTTGCAAGAGTTAAAAGATGAAAGTAAGAAAGGAGGACTAAATGTAAATGTTAAAAAGATTAAAGTAATGTTCAATGAATTTTCTTAAAATATGAAAGTAAAGATTGATTATAAGGAGTTAGAAGAAGTTAATAACTACAAATACCTTGGTCAGATTATTACTACATATGGAAACATAATGGATGAAATAAATCATAGAATTAATTTGATTGAAGCACACTGATAGAAATAACTTAATATTAAAAGGAAATATGTCTATGTGTTTTAAAAGAAAGGTTTTTAGGAAATGTGTTTTACCAGTTCTTATTTATGGATCTGAGACTCAGACACTTAATAAAAGAGAAATACGGAAACTTCAAACTAGTCAAAGAAATATGGAGAGATGCATGCTAGAAATAACAAGAAGGGATTGAAATGCAATATACAGATAAAAAAAAACAAATGTTAATAACATCATTGAAAGAATTAAAAGACTCAAGTGGAGTTGGGATGGATATATTGCTAGAAGAGATGATAATAGATGGACAATTGGAATCTTAAACCAGTTTCCAAGAGAGTGCAAAAGACTCAGAAAGAGACCACATGTGAAATGTATGAATGAAATAAGAAAGTGTGCAAAGGTGATGTGGAGAAGAGAGGTTAAAGATCAGAGAAGATGGATTGAACTTGGAGAGACCTTTATCTTGCAATGGGTTGATAATGATTGATGATGATTAATATAAAAGAGTACAAAGATGAAATAAATAAAACAAAAGAATGAGAATTGAATCTTCATTTTTCTGCTGACAATTATGTTTATTGTATTACTTATGCACATAGTAAAAGATTAAAATCTAGTATAAAAAAAAATAATGCTTTTAAATAGTTGGAAAGTTGTTTGACAGCAATATGAGATGGCATGGAAAGTTGAGGGTCTTGTAAAAGTCTGAGTTTGAATCTCATATATATTAAATTGTATGTGCAGGTGTATGTAAGCATGTACAGTGTATTAAATTACATAATGAAACACAGTGCATTAAAGATCTGTCCATCTCTTGCATATGTATGTAAAATGGATTATTCTTCTGTACACAAGGGGGTCAGAATGACTAATGTCAACATGGGTAGAATGACAACCTTGGTACTAATATGGGCTTTGAACATTCCATCATCAGATTTTTAATGAAATGGATAGCTGAAGAGTTGTGCATTGGAGTAGTTTGATACCTGTCCATTAAAGTATG
The DNA here is from genome assembly GCA_028023455.1 of Epiperipatus broadwayi. NCBI lineage: Eukaryota > Metazoa > Onychophora > Udeonychophora > Euonychophora > Peripatidae > Epiperipatus > Epiperipatus broadwayi. Next base: position 1,047,924 of record JAQFVV010006397.1, read on the forward strand.
AAGATTGGCTTTCTTAATATAAAGCTGATTACTGATTGTATATATATATATGTGTGTGTGTGTGTGCGTGTGTGTGTGGAGGTAATCTGTACCAACTGATGATTGCTGTTTTAGCTTGAAATATGTATATTGGTGCTTATTTATCTTTTCAACATGTGTGTGATCAGGTGGGTCAGTAATATGAGATAGCATGGAGAGTTGAGGGTCGTGTAAAAGTCTGAGTTTGAATCCCATATATACTAAAGAAATAATGTAAATAGTTGCACAACAAGTGGAATAAAAATTTTAAATTGTAAACAGAGTATTAGGATAATAAAAGGTTATTGTATAAACTTAACAGAAACTTGAACAATTATTATAAGAGACTAAAAAATATTTGTAGCATTAGAAATATTGATTTGGATGAAATTGAAAAATAATAATTAGATGATTAAAGGCAAAAAAATAGTAGTTGGAAAAATTTAGTATAAATTATTGAAATATATATACACTGTATATCAGAAAAGAATAAAATTAGGTTTAAGTTAAGAAATAGATAGTCTTGCGTTGTTAGCCGAGAGGTATCGTAGCCGCCATGCAAGCAAGTAGTTGGTTGCAGACGGTTGTGGGTTCGCGTCCCGGCCGATGCTATGACATATGAAAAAAGGGGGGAAAAAAGAAAAGAAAAAAAAAGTTAAGAAACAGATCATTTATAAATAATCATAATTTTCATTAGTCATTAATTTTAATTAGACTAGAGATTATTTACTTACTTAATGAATAATTTATTCATTAAGTGAATTTATGAATAATGTCTTTAAAAAGACTATAGAAAATGTACAAAAACAAAAATAGAAGAAAAACAGTTCTACGTTCAACAAAAAGGCAGCGAACAAAGATGATTGGAGTGAACGTGAAAACTATTTAAAAACCGTTAACTGATGATGAGTAAAATTAACATTAAAAATAAACATATATATATATTATACAAAAAATATATTGAAACGTGAAAACAAATATATTTTTTTTAAAAAAAAGTTTATAGGTATAAAAAGTAATATATATTAAACGTTAATTACTAAACTAAGAAATAAATAAATGATTAATTTTAAAATTTAGAAAGAAAAAAAATGTCTTTAAACAAGTTTGTCACATGATCATAGGTAAGAATTTTTTGACGCAAAGTTTTATCCTGGATTATCTGTTATCTTTCTTGAGGAATTGTCACGTAAAAGGTAACTAGAATTTAATTATTTTTAAAAATTGTTAAAATCAATTTAGTTGCTTCTCTTTCGCTATTTAAAAATATTTATCATAAAAGTATGTTATTATAAATGCTTTCAAAAAGATATAATAATGTGTGCCCGTATACATTTATGTATACTTGAATATGTAAAGATGCGTTTTCACGCACTAATGTTGTTGTTTTTATTTCGTGTGCTTACAAGTATACATAAAGAACACTCTATTTTAATGATTATTAATCACAGAGTAGTACAAAAATATTTCCCTACTTATTTCATCATTTCTATTAACTTCCTTAGTTCGTGCATCTATCTAACCTGCATTTTTTTTATTTTAGATTTTTAAAAATCTCTTAATATTTGATTTAGAACTTTTGTTGATTTTCTACAGAAATCTATTTATAATACGTCTTTTCTCTCACTTTTCCAACTTTTCAATTGTTTCACAATTGCTACTGACAATTGTTTGTTCTTTTAATAACGATATTATTTAAATATGTCTCTCCACATTTTATATTGCAGGTTCCAACTTATGTCCAAATCCCGGCTTCATAAATAAGTAATGATCAAATGCATTTATAAAAATAACTTTTCTTGTAAGATATACATAAGATTATTTATTTTTAATGTTAATTTTTTCTACATAAAGTCTACCATCAAAATTTAATTTTATTATTAAATTTTATTACATTTCTACGTGAAACTGTAATTCATTATTGCAATGAAATAAATAAATAATCGAATAGTTAGTTATTTGGGAATCATGTGACATTAGAGCTTCAAAATGAAGATTTAGATTTGATTCAATACCCTTTAGTTTTGAACCATTTTCGCAGGTCATTCATTATTATGAATCTATATTTTCTTTATTTTTCAATAATTCTTTGAACATTTCTTTAGACTTTTCATAATTGTTTTTAGTTGGACTAATTTTAACTCTCACTTTCATTCTATGTTTTTTATGACATTGTATTTTCGAATCAAACCAATTTATCACCTGAAAAATCTGGATGATTTAACTAAACCTTATTTATTTCTCTCCTTCTTCTTTTCTCCTTACTATTTTATTCTATAAAACTGCTCTAAAAATTTTGGAAAAAAAACGAATCTCTTTTTATGTACACGTCTGTCATTATTAATTATTTTGGTATAAAAATGTAAATAATCACTACTGATGTAGTTATAAATAATACTTATTATGTGGTATTAGTCATAGTCTAAATCATTATTTGTTACAAAGCTTTCGAAGAGAAAAGTACTTTGTCTTTAAATGTAAAAGGTCAATTTAAAGTGACAACTTAACTATTTTAAACTTTTTAGCAATTTTTTTTAAAACTTGGATGTTATCTATTTTCTATACCATTTTTCTAATAAAAAAAACTGTGTTAATTGATACCATTATTATTGTATACATTATTTTGTTTTTCCTGTTTTTTAAACAATAAGAATTGCCTTTTAATAAAAATGCTGATTTATTAAAGGTTATATTTAATATTTTCAACATTTTCTTTGTGTATGAAAAAGTACTGATATTATTTTTACTTTTTTATGATTCAGTACTATATTTCGAAAATGTGCCAATAATTTTCTTTCCAATAGCATAATGATGTTTTATATGTTAAGACATTTAGAGTTTCTAGATTTTTTTACCATCTCTACTTTTTTTTCATGTGTCAAAGCATATGTCTGGCAGCGAACCCGCAAACATGGGACAACTGCTTGTAAGGCAGCTGTGCTGACCACTTGGCCAACTTCTCCAATTTTACACAATATAAATATATATTTTTCTATATTTATAGTATAGGTTTATTAGAAAAAAGTATATTGTAATATTGCTGAATTACTTATTTTTGTAACTGTTATATTTATGCAATGTATCTTAATGAAAAACTGATTGTTTTTCTTTTCAAGATTCATGTCTTTCATAGCAACATAGTTTAGCTATTTATTACAAAAATATTAGGAAGTAGCATGTCTGAATTGCAAGTTATAACATGAAATGGAACATGTTTTCTATCTTTTTTAATCATCTTCAATGACCTCTCTACCACACAAAATCTTGCAAACATTATGTGACTCCTGGAATCAGTTCCATATACAATTTAAATCATTTCAAACATTTTGGTAGCAATTTTTCACAATTTAAAATAAAAATTATTGATAGCTCTTCATGGGCTAAAGTATAAAACACATGGAGACATTTCATGTTTAATTTATAAAAGAAGACAAGCTAATACCTTAACATCTATGTGGTGAATAACAAAACTGTCACCACATAACAGAAATAGTTATGCAAGTATCTTGTAGAAAGAGAAATAATCACCTTTTCATTGATGTGCACTGTATGTTTATTTTTAATAAAATTAATGTTACCTTCATATAAATTTCTTTTATGTAATAGTTACCTTAGTAGTATTTTGACTTTTAAATGAATTGTGAGTTCTAGATTAAGTTCTCAGTAGTAGTTCTGCAAGTTAGAAATATTGTCAATATCACCTTTTGTTAATCATGTTATTTTTTTTAGTTTTGCAATAACATATACAATTGACTATTAGGTATTAGCTTTGAAACATGTTCTCTCTAGACTACTAATTTTTTTAATGCATACTTGACTTTTTTGGATATAGTTGTTTTCTTCACAAATTACATAAGTCATCATTTGCTCCAATTTCTAACAATTTTTTCCTAGCAAATTTTATAATTCTCGGATTTAAATCCACTTTGACTATTTTAAATTGTTTTTATCTCTCAGGAAAAAGTCTGTATTTCTATAGTCTAGGCAAAATTTGTATAGTTATTCATAAGAATAAAAATCATTGAGATATAATTCTGAATTATCTATTCCTGTCTGGTCACAATCATATCATTCATGTAGTTCTTTCATATTTTATTTGTAAAGAATCCCATTGCTCTTGTATTTTAATAATGTGATCTTTACATAATTAACAAGTCCACTTTTTAAATCAGTCTTTTTTTTTCTTCTAAATTTATAAAAATGCCTATGATCAATTTAATAATTGGTTGTTCATAACAATTACAGCATTTTATTTTTTTGGTTAAAAGAATTACACAAATGTAGATCGTTAAGTTCTTATCACTATCTATCTTCAGTCACCAATTGCTACATTGTTGGGTAACATTGTAAAAAACAATGGCTACAATATGTATTTTTTATTATAAGTAGAAATAGAAATCTAAGTATTCATACACAAATAGAATCATGCAATCAGTTTATCTTAAAAAAAACTCAACTTATATTTGAGATCTATATATCAAACCAGTAAAATCCATTCTAGTAACCTATTTATACAGTTAAATAGTTTATATGTGTTTGTTTACCATATGAACAATTGCATAATAAAAATGTTTGCAATTTGACCTGCCTGTCATTTTTTTAAACTTCAAATATAAAAACGTTTTAGATGTAATCATTTAAAAATAAATATCCAAATTAATTAGCTCATGCAAATATTCAACAGCAAAGAGAAATTAATTAGCTTTTGGGGGAAAGATTAATGACTTTTTTTAAAATTTAAACTGTGATTAATAAAATAGAAGTAAAAATTTACTTAAAACAGAAATTATAATATATATTATTTTCTGTCATCAAAGAAAATAGAATACAATTCATTGCAAAAACTTATAGGGTTGTGAAAGTTGATCATATAATAAAAATATGATTTGCTGCTATACTAAACATGTTAACATTACAGTAATAAATGCATTATTAATGAGAAAATTCACAAGAGACAAAAAAAAAAAGACAATGAAAATTATTTTAATGTCTACAAGAGGTTTTCATCGACTGACTATTATCCAAATCTGTTTAATTTTATTTTTAAAAAATTTTAAGAATAATGGATTTTTCTTATTTTTCATTAAAGTACGTTAATTTTTGAGGCATCTAATTATATATCTTCTGTATTATTTTTAATGTGTAAATTGGTATCAATATGCATATATATTCAGGGGTGTGTGCTCTTCCGACACTATGATCAGAGTGTTGTATAATTAGCTAATGTTAACTTCTTCAATAAATAGTATTTCGCGCATTATTGTCTTTGTATAAAACTGATGCAAAATGTACATTTAATCATCTTTTTAATTTTGTTATTACATAAAAAGGTTAATCTATATATTTTAATGCTAAAATTTATTATATCCATGAATAACTTATGGATGAATGGATAGATAGATAGATAGATAGATAGATAGATAGATAGATAGATAGATAGATAGATAGATAGATAGGTAGGTAGGTAGGTAGGTAGGTAGGTAGGTAGGTAGGTAGGTAGGTAGGTAGGTAGGTAGGTAGGTAGGTAGGTAGGTAGGTAGGTAGGTAGGTAGGTAGGTAGGTAGGTAGGTAGGTAGGTAGGTAGGTAGGTAGGTAGGTAGGGAGGTAGGTAGGTAGGTAGGTAGGTAGGTAGGTAGGTAGGTAGGTAGGTAGGTAGGTAGGTAGGTAGGTAGGTAGGTAGGTAGGTAGGTAGGTAGGTAGGTAGGTAGGTAGGTAGGTAGGTAGGTAGGTAGGTAGGTAGGTAGGTAGGTAGGTAGGTAGGTAGGTAGGTAGGTAGGTAGGTAGGTAGGTAGGTAGGTAGGTAGGTAGGTAGGTAGGTAGGTAGGTAGGTAGGTAGGTAGGTAGGTAGGTAGGTAGGTAGGTAGGTAGGTAGGAGGTGGAAGGTAGGTAGGTAGGTAGGTAGGTAGGTAGGTAGGTAGGTAGGTAGGTAGGTAGGTAGGTAGGTAGGTAGGTAGGTAGGTAGGTAGGTAGGTAGGTAGGTAGGTAGGTAGGTAGGTAGGTAGGTAGGTAGGTAGGTAGGTAGGTAGGTAGGTAGGTAGGTAGGTAGGTAGGTAGGTAGGTAGGTAGGTAGGTAGGTAGGTAGGTAGGTAGGTAGGTAGGTAGGTAGGTAGGTAGGTAGGTAGGTAGGTAGGTAGGTAGGTAGGTAGGTAGGTAGGTAGGTAGGTAGGTAGGTAGGTAGGTAGGTAGGTAGGTAGGTAGGTAGGTAGGTAGGTAGGTAGGTAGGTAGGTAGGTAGGTAGGTAGGTAGGTAGGTAGGTAGGTAGGTAGGTAGGTAGGTAGGTAGGTAGGTAGGTAGGTCGGTCGGTCGGTCGGTCGGTCGGTCGGTCGGTCGGTCGGTCGGTCGGTCGGTCGGTCGGTCGGTCGGTCGGTCGGTCGGTCGGTCGGTCGGTCGGTCGGTCGGTCGGTCGGTCGGTCGGTCGGTCGGTCGGTCGGTCGGTCGGTCGATCGATCGATCGATCGATCGATCGATCGATCGATCGATAGATAGATAGATAGATAGATAGATAGATAGATAGATAGATAGATAGATAGATAGATAGATAGATACGAGTATCATCAGTGACAATTATTATTGATCCAGTGTAAGCTTCTGCTTTCTAAATCACACCAAATGATTTTTTTTATCCATCTTACAAAACATCTCATTTTAGGACTTTTTACAATTTCTTAGGATTTCAATCTATTATCTTTTTCAAAAAAATATGTCCATCCAGCTTCATTTTGGTTATTTAATTCTTTCAATAATGTATTGATACTTTTGGACTCTGTCTCAAGTATTTCACTTTGTATAACTTTTTTCTCTTGATACTTCAATGAATGGTTTGAAATATTTCTATTGCTTTGTTGTTGAGTGTCCAAGTCTCAGATCTATAAGTAAAAACCAGTAAATGACTTCTAATAAAAGTCTTTCTTTTCAAAAACATGGGCATATAACATTTTAATACTAAGTTATTTGTACAAAAAGTACTCCATTGAGTTTAAATCTATGATTAATTTTACCTGTGTATTAATAACCTATTTGTACTTAACTTTTTTTAACTTATGACTATTAATTTTTATTTGTTTGTTATTTCTGAGAAAATTTCTTGAACATTAATCTGTTTTAGAATTTATCTTCAATCCTAATGTCTTACTTTCATCGGATAACATTTACAACACTTTCTGAAATATAGAAATATTATTTTCAAAAACAATCATATCCTCTATAAAATCTAGATGACATACATAACATTCATGTATTTTTACTTCTTTAAATTTCCATTTTAATCCCCAAAATATTTATTATAAAATGCTTGTAAAATATTTTAAGAGATACAAAATCATTGTGATGTGCATCTTTCTTAATGATAATCTTCTTAGTACATCCATATAGTCTATTCATTGGTGTCTGCATTTGATAAATATTTTTCAGAATATTACAAAATCCTGGATCTATATCTTGATAGTGCATTAGTCACTGAGAAATGCTAATGCAACCATTGCTTTTTCATAATCTATAAATACAAAGCATGAAGGAAACAAATATTATTGGTCCTTTTTATAACTTCTCTTAATAATAATATATGATTCATTATATTGAAACCCATTTTAAATTCATCTTATCTTAATTAACGGGGTAAAAATTATGTATGCAAGAAAGATTAATAAGTCTGTAATTCTAAATCTTTCCTTATCACTTTTTAAATACAAATATTACTAGGCATTCTGTCAATCATTTGATATATATTTTTATCATTTAAGAATTTAATATATAGTTTTTCCAACACTTTTTAATTTTCTTATCTGCTTTTTTAAAGATATTAATAATAATTGCATCATCATCTAGAGAGTTTTCTTTCTTTATAGTCTTAATTGCATATCTTGCCTTTTTATTTAAAATGCTTATATTTTGTTATATCATTATTAATTCTTTCTCATTATATTTTATTGGTATTCCATTTTTCTTAAGTTCATATTTTACAAAAATTATATTACTTCTTTTTTATATACATTGGCTTGGGTCAATTGAACTTTTTTTCTTTTTTGTATCAATTAATTTTATTGTAGTTTTTAGTAGCTTCAGTTATTTTCTTTCATTCAGACATCGTAAATAGTAATTTAAAGTGAGTGGTCTTTCCTCACGCTTTCCTTGCCAGTACTTCATATTTGCTCATATATAAGCATTTGAATTGTAGGAATAGATGGATTCATTTGGATTCATTTTATTCCTGCATAAATACTATACTTTGTATTGGTAAGGAAAGTATCAAGTATTATTAACAAAGCACAATTAGCAAAGCGCGTGCACAATTAGCTAGAAAGGCTGATATTCGAATGTATTACTGGATTTAAATAAGTTTTAACAATTTTAAAAGTTTGTCAATATTTTAAAATGATTAGAAAATTCTCATTTAAATTCATTTGAAATATTTCTGTAGTTAAAAATATTGATACTTTATTTTTAACTGTTACTATTTCTCTTGATGTGTTGAATCTATCAAACACATAAAATCTTAAAATACATATTTTTTATTATGCAAAATTTAATCTAATTTTGCTGTAATTGGATATTTTCATATCCATTTCCCTACAGCCTTTTTTCGGAGAATTTTTTTTTTATTGCAAATTCCACAAATTTGTGTCCTCTCTTATTTCTGTCATCATAACCAAATTTTCCCACATCACATTAATTTTTCAATTATTTTTTAATTCTAGCATTATAATCAGTCACGATAATTTTAAACCCTGTTTGCTCTGATAATAAGCACTTCGTACATAATTATAGAAATCCTCTACTTCAGTAACAATAAAAATTTGTTGGATTATAAATCTGAGTTATCTACATTTAGTATCTTTGTTAAATAACTAACGTTGCTACTTTGTTTAATATACCATCAATACTACTTTCTTTTATATACCATCGATGTTCCACAATATTATTCTACATTTTATTTATACTAAACCTCACTTATGTGCTTTTAATAGTTGTTATGCGTTTTTAATAAAGAATATTTTCACTTTTCAAATTATCTTTTAACTTCATCAAGTTCTAAAACATCACATTTCTTATTAGACAATTCTTTTTCAAATTTATGTCATTTTTCTTCACTCGAAAAGTTCTGTAGTTGTAGATAGTTTTAAAAAGGTCTTTATCAAATAGCAGTTGAGTCCACACACAGCAGATTCTATGTACTTTCTATCTTCAGGTACTAGTGGTTGGCTAAGATGATGATTTTACAGCCTCCTGTGAATAAATGGCAGCAGCGTGATTTAGTTTTATTTATCATGAATATAAATATTTAAAAAAAAACATTTTTTCTTCAAAAGTATCAATTGATACTTTAGATATTGGAAAATGTTCATAGTGAATCTTGGTCGTAAATTCAAAAATAAAAAAATGAATGAAATTTATATGACTAGCTTATACTTGGTGGTGAGTAGCCCATCTATCTTTATTTAATATATGAATAATTACATAATAATAATTTTTGGATGAAACAAACATTAGGAATTTGCCTTGCCCAATTTCTATAAAATCCTAAGGAGCAATCAAGTGATCTCCTTTCAATTAATAGTGAACACCTTTCGATAGCCAGATCGATAAAGAGAGAGATAGATGTATAAACAAAAGAATAATATATAAATAGATAGTAGATAAACAGTCATATAGGTATATAGATAGATATATAAATGTTAGGATAACATTAATTTTAAATTCACAATATTCCTTTAGCTTACATAAAAACAAATTAAACTGAATATATATATATGTATGTATTGTCGTTTTTCCTTGAAAATTTTATTATAAAAATTATTTCATCCTGAATATCAAGTTTTGTAAATAAATATCTTCAGGTCACAACAATAATTATAAAATATTTATTTAAATTACTAAAAGTTAAAACTGATCACAACAATAATTATAAAATATTTATTTAAATTACTAAAAGTTAAAACTGATCGTTAATTAACTGCACCTTCACTGTATTCTGATGTTATAAAGGTCATAGTTTATCAAGCGTTGGTGGGCTAGCAGTTAGCGTAGCTGCCTTATAAGCAGCTGGCGCAGGTTCGCTTCCTAGTTAACGCATTTGACATATGAAAAAAAAGGTCATAGATTTTGTTTTGGGTGTGTGTGCATTTGTGAAACTAGTTCAAATTTTTAAATACATTGCGCTATTAGTAATCCTTACCTTTTGGTTGTATAATAATCACATTAGGTCATTTTACTCTAAATGAAGAAGTGAGACATGCAATTAAATGTATGAAGCAAGGAAAGGCTCCAGGTAGTGATGGAATTATAATTGATATATTAAAAGAAGCAGGTGAAGAAATAAAAAAAAATTTAGCAAAGTTATGTACCAAATGTCTAAATGATAAAGATGTACCAGATGATTGGAAGAATGCAGTATTAATATTAATATTTAAAAAAGGTGATAAAGAAGATATTAGAAATTGCAAACCCATCAGCCTTTTATCAATTTTATACAAAATTTTTACCAAGATAATTACAACTCGTTTACAGAAAACATTGAATGTCCACCAACCAAGAGAACAAGCTGGATTTAAAAGTGGTTTTAGTACAGTAGATCATATCCAAGTATTGAGATAAGTTCTAGAAAGGACAAATAAATATCAGTTGCCATTATGCTTTGGATTTGTAGATTATGAAAAGGCATTTGATTCTATAAACATTTCTTCAGTGATTAAAGCATTGGATCATCAAGGTATAGATCCAGGATATTGTCATATTTTAAAGAATATTTATAAAAATGCAACAGCAACAATTAGATTACATAATGTTACTGGGAAAGTCAACATTGAGAATGGTGTAAGACAGGGTGAGTCTATATCTCCAAAACTTTTTACAGCAGTGCTGCAAGAAGTATTTTGTGGATTAAAATGGGAAGGTAAATGAGTGAAAGTAAATGGAGATTATTTAAGTCATTTAGATTTTGCAGATGATGTAGTTGTTTTTGCAAATAATGCTTTAGAGCTGCAGGAAATGTTGCAGGAGTTATCATATAAAAATAGGAAAGTAGGACTAAAGATAAATGTTAAAAAGCCTAAAATAATGTTTAATGGATTTTCTCCAAGTGTGCAAATTAAGATTGATCATGATGAGTTAGAAGAAGTTCAGAGTTACAAATACCCTTGGTCAGATTATTAATACAGATGGAAACATAATGGATGAAATTAATCATAGAATTAAACTTAGTTGGAGTGCTTGTGGTAGAAATAACTTGATACTAAAAGGAAATATGCCTATATGTTTGAAAATGAACGTTTTTAATAAATGCATTTTACCAGTTCTTACTTATGGATCTGAGACTTGGACTCTTAGTAGAAGAGCAATACATAGACTTCAGACCACTCAAAGAAGTATGGAGAGATGCATGTTGGGAGTAACAAGAAGAGATCGAAAATGTAATACATGGGTAAGAGAACAAACAGGTGTTACTGACCTCATTGAAAAAATTAAAAGACTGAAGTGGAGTTGGGCTGGACATATTTCTAGAAGAGATGATAATAGATGGACAACTGAAATCTTAAACTAAATTCCAAGAGATTGTAAAAGACCCAGAAAGAGACCATGTGTGAGATGGATGGATGAAATAAGAAAGTGTGCAGAGATGATGTGGAAAAGAGAAGCTAAAGATCAGAAGAGATGGATTGAACTTAGAGAAACCTTCATCCTGCAGTGGATTGATAATGTTTGTTGATGATGATGATGACAAATTAAAAAAAAAAATTCAGTCTAAAAATATTTTTAGCTAAAAAAGAAAACATCATACCGGTAATGGGTCAAATCGATTTTGTTATTAAAACTTTTAGTTCGAAATAAATCATTGCATAGACAAATTTCAATTTAGAAAAAGAATAAAATTAAAATAAAATTAAAAAATTGGATTAATTCACTACTGTAAGGATAAAAATTAGTTTTAAACAATTGAAAAACCTTTGCAAATTATCACTGATATTTTTCAGTATGTGGGTGATCAAAGATTCCCTTGTTTGTAGATATAAATTAAAAAATAATCATCATTATTATCATCATTTTCAATAATTATCAATGCATCTTTCTCCAATCTCTAGCCTCTCTTCTCCCTAACACTTTAGCCCATTTCTTTATTTCATCCATCCATCTTACATGAAATCTCTTCCTAGGTCTTTTATAATCTCTTGAAATCCAGTTTAAGATTCAACGGTTTATATATTATCATCTCTTCTAGCAATATGTCTAATCCAATCCCATTTTAAGTTCTTAATTCTTTCAATGATTTCATAAGTACCTGTTTGTTTTCTCACCCATGTATTTCATTTTCCATCCTTTTTTATTACTCCTAACTTACATTATTACATACTTTGTTGAGTGTTCTAAAGTCTCTGCATTGTTCTTCTGTTTAGTATCCAAGTCTCCGATCTATAAGTAAGAACTTGTTAGACACATTTATTAAAAAAAAAAACCTTCCTTTTCCAATGCATATGTATATTTCCTTTCAATATTAAATTATTTCTATCAACCTATTTAATTCTCTGATTAATTTTATCCATTACATTTCCATTAATAATAATAATCTGATCAAAGTATTCATAGTTTGTATTTTTTTCTAATTCATCATTATCATAAACGTTTGGGTAAGAAAAGATACATTGGATTCATTCTATCTTCTCAAAATGACTTTATCTTGTGTTTGGAATTAAGAGTATTCATTTATAATTTAAATCTTCAAAGTGCATGTGCATTAGCTTAATACCTGATTATTATTACTGTTTATAAAACATAGCGCTACATAAAATATTATTTCAATCTTTATTTTCTTTTCTTTTTTTAAAAAATCCATTAAACATAATTTGTCTATTTAACAATTACCTTTAGTTCTACATTTTTATTTTCATCTGATAACTTTCTGAAGCTCTAAAATATTACGTGGAAAAATTAGATAATGTAAATAATCTCTATTTATTTTTACTCTCTTAGCTTCACGTTTAAATCCACAAAATACTTTTTGCAAAACTATTGTAAAAATTTTTGGAGATATGCAATCATCCTGTCTACACCCTTCTCAATATTAACATTTTTTAATATTATGTTATATAATTGTTGCTGATGCATTATTATAAATATTTTTCAGAATATGACAATATCCTGAACCTATACCTTGATGATCTAATGCCTTAATCACTGAAGAAACACTTATAGAATCAAATGCCTTCTCAAAGCATAATGGCAACTCATATTCATTGATCCTTTCTATAACCTCTCTCAATATTTGGATATGTCCACTGTACTAAAATCATGTTTAAATCCAGCTTGTTCCTTTGGTTGATTAAAATCCAAAGTTCACTACTGAATTATAATTATCTTGGTAAAAATTTTGTATAGAACTGATAAAAGATTAATAGGGCTGCAATTTCTAATATCTTCTTTATCAACTTTTTTAAAAATTAATATTAATTCTGTATTCTTGAAATTATTTGGTACATATTTATCATTTAGACATTTGATATATACCTTTGCCAAAAAAAATTCTATTTCTTCACCTGCTTTTTTAAGATATCGATTATAATCCTGTCATTAGTTGGAGCTTAACCTTCTTCATAGATTAAATTGCATGTCATTGCTTCATTTAAAATCCTGCACAATTCAAAAGATATTACAAATGTATTAATTTTCTTAGTGTTCTTTATCGTTATATAATTGTTGGTGAATTCTTCTACACATTTCATGGTGTCATCTTTTTTTTTTAGTAATAGAGCTTTTTTTTTTTCTTATTGTAGAATTAAATTTCCTATCAATACAAAGATGTTGCTTTATTCTCTTAAGAGTTTTATTGTCTTCTATAGCTTTTTCTGCTAATTCATAATTACATTTTTTTATATCATAATAAATTCATTTTAACACAATTTTATAAAATTCTAGATATTTAATCCTTCTTAATGCATTATTTTCATATATTTCTTCTTTTCTTTATAAATTGTTTTGCCTCATTAAAAATTTTACTTATCAATTGCTGCTTTTTTGTAACAGCTATCTTTGTTGCAGTTTTTGAAAGGTATCAGTTATCTTCCTATTTATTTCATTCAAATGTGAATCATTTTCAATATCTGTTAAAATTTGAAAACGATTTGCAACTTTTAATTTAAATTCAATGGAATGATTCTGAGGATTAGGAATATTAACTGTGTGAATATTCTTTTTCTTAATAATTTTTATTCCTCTAGTTTTCCATTAACATGTATCTTACATTCTCCTAACTGATGATCATCTCCCATGTTGAATTTATTAAGAGCAGTATAATCTTGATATTTTCTGTTAGTCAAAATATAATCCAATTCATAGGTACCTTTATTTGGATGCTTTTACATCCATTTACATTTAGTATTATTTTTTTTAAAAAGAATTCATAATATAAAGTTTTTCTTTTTTTACAAACTCCACAAGTTTATGTTCATTTCTATCATCATAACCATATTTTCCCGCAGCATTTTCATCTTTCAGTTTGGTTTGATCAAAAGCCTTTTTTACATCCATATAAAAATTATCTATTTCTTCATCACAATAAAAATTAGTTGGATTATAAACCTGAATTAACTATATTTAGTATTTATTATTATAAAAGTAACTCTTTATACAGCAGTGTGATGTTTTGATGATTTGCTACTATGCTGAAAAACTCATCTTACTATTCTGTATGATACACCATCAAACTAATGATACTCTTACACTTTCTATTTATAATGAATCATATTCCACTTGTACTTCAAATGTTTGTATCTTTGGAGTACAGTGCATATCCATTTTTTAAATCAGTTATGTCCATTTTTTCTTTTAACTTCACAAAGTCCAACAATGATGCATGTTTGTGTCTTCGGAGTACAGTGCATGTCCATTTTTTAAATTAATTACATCCACCTTTTCATTTAGCTTTGCAAAGTCCAATAATGATCCATTTAACATTAGATAGTTTTTTTCTAATTCTTGCAATTTTCCTTCACTTGAAAGTGATCTGCAGTTGATAAGAACCAAAATAAAATGTCATCAACAAATAGCAGCCTGGAGCTGCAATCAGAAGATGCTTAACACCCTCCATTTTTAGCTACCAACCATTGCCTTGGCTGGTGACTTTAAAGCTTACTGGGAATAAGGGTTATGATTTAATTCAGTCTATCATGATTGTAAATATCTATTGAAAAAAAAGTTCTTCATATAGACATTCATTCTGCCTCATAATAAACTAAATTGATATTTAAGTTAAGAGCTATCGGGCATCTGAGAAGAAAGTATCATGATATTTCTTCATTTTAAACTCAGATGTAAAAGGTCAATAAACTCACCAAATTGAGCACTGCATGTTGGTGAGTTTCTTGTTGAGATACAAGGTGTGGACATTAGGAATTTGTTCTGCTTATCTTTAAGACTTCAAAGAGGAATTGCAATGTTTCCTTTCAGTTAACAGTAAATTCCCTTTTGCAGCCTACAAAATAGCACTTATTATTAAATATATGATTGCTTATTTCTACATATATAAATTCTAAAACTAATTAATGACTTTTTAGTATCATTGCTTATCTTCCATCAATTATCACAATTTATCTTAAAATTAAAGCTGAATAATAAACTCCAATGCCTTTACATCTTAGAGAAAAATGAATGGCATGTTAATAAATGGTAGAGCAATTAAACTCCATTACAATCGTCCTAAGATTTATATATTTATTCAATTTGCATCAAAAGCAAATGCCTCCAAAAACTTTAAACTTACCAAATAATATAACTATATAGATATTTAAATAAAAATATTTTATTAGATTCTCCTATTTTTGTACAATATAGTAAATTATAGAATTTTTCTTCCAAAAGGTTATATTTCAACATCAAATATACAATTCTTTTTGAGATTTTCTTATCATTTCTTTAACGGTTAGATAATCTTGCAGTTACTTTTTAAATCATTATTTTACTTGCCATAAGCCATCACATTGAGACACCAAATATAATGGGGAGTGGAGAATGATAGTAAATTCTCTCTTTATGGAATTATTCAAATGATGTTCAAGCCACTTATTATGAAATTAAAATATAACATGATTTGACATCGATAATTTATATTTTCAAAACAATCCCAATTCAGCATATTCCAAAATTATTTTACATAAATGGTGACTTATGTGATCCAGCAGTGGAAATGTCACTCTTGAGGTCTTCATGTTTAACATAAATTGTGAATAAGAATTTTGATATTTAATACTTTATCAAATGCACAAAATAGAAATGCTTAATCCTATTATTAATTAAAAAATAAGAATTATAATATATATATATCCCTTACTTATATTGTAAGTCACCAATAAAGGTAAACCATGTACTCTATACTATTTAGACTTCTTCATTAACAAGTACTTACATTCAATAGGCATCATTTATTTCTAAAATGCTGTAAAAATTATAATTGTGACTTCCACTTTTCAAATTTGAAGGGCTATATTCCCATCTAATTCAAATCATTCTATATTTCTAATAGTATCTTCATATTCTAACTCACATAAAACATAGATACTGAAAATAATATCGCATATAATAACTACTCTCATTTGGTGAAATGTATTAGTAATATTTCTGTATATAAAAATGGGATTGAAATGAAAATAGGCTAAATAATATTTTCATTAAAATAATTAACATAGTAACAAATAGTGTCATCATAATATATCATTGCTATATATATATATATATATATTGTAACGGGAGAAAGATCTTTGAGATTCGCATATACTGACCACTAGGGCGCCACTAGTCTGAAAATAGGAACTAGACATTTATTTTAAGGGTGGACTGGATATGCGAACCTGAAGGCACCGGACTAAACTCAAGGAGAAACAAGATATCCTAAATATTTTTTAGACAGCTGAGAAATCAAAGCACAAAGACAAACGTCAGCCAAATAAATTTAAACAATTTATTAAATTTTATAAGGTGGACAATATAGTAAAGACATCTAGCCACGAATATAAAAGTGACTTATGTTAACATGCGCATATTTACCAGAGAATGCACAAGAGTACGACAAACATGAAGGCATTAAACATTTTGGCAATAAAATTCTCTCACTTAAAATACAAGAAATGGTTAGGATAATATCTTCTTGCTGGCCAGTTGTAAAATTACAAAAAAAAAAAACAACTCTAGCTTCCTGAATCAGGGATAATAAAACAGTTACTGTCCCACCGGAAATCAACGAAACCAGTGCGGACGTCCGAGCAGTATTATTCTAATTACTGTTGTTAAAACGCCGCATGACTGCTGCACGTAATACTACATTCAAAGTAAACATGGTTGATCTCACCTACAAGACAGCAACAGATATTTGATTATGATCTTACGTAATCCAGAAAGAAATAGACTATTTTCAGACAACCCGAAGAAATAACTTAACAAATAGCCAGCAAAAAGATTTTGTTGTTTGCACAAACAGCGCAAACGAAACATGCTTAAAGATTCTTTATTTTACAACCAAGGGCAGGTGAATAAATAAAGACTACGATAACTGCCAATGCATTTTGTAATAGTTATTGAAATAATCAGGTATATATTAAACGTATAAAATACAATCTCCTAATGCACCCTCTGATAAATAAAAATTGCAAACAAACTTGTAATCTTAAAACTAAGATTCCAAGACACACTTTAAATACTAGAAAAGATAAATACTGATAATAAATAATTAATACAACCTTATAACATACTTATCATTAGATTGAGTGGAGATTTAATTAAATGCAATTTATTTACCCTGGCTAGAATAAGAAAAAGTTTAGCTTACAGTAAGGCAGAGTTCTAGTGATTTAGTGATGAGTGCGCACTTTTGATAATAGTTCATCTTTCAGGTTCTTTGACAGCAGCAAGGTAGAGGCAGTGTTTATTTTAGAAGTTCATGGCATGACTGAAGGAGAGCTGGTAGGCATGGGTCATTCTTTGTTTAAATTAGCAAGACATTCTAATGATGGCAAAACTCATAGCAGCAGATTTTGACATCTTGCACAGCAACGAAGCTTGTCAATAATTATTTAAGTTTTTAACAGGAATTAAACGTCTGAACAGCTACTCAAAACCATATGACTCTTAGCAGGTAATAATCCAAGTGTCCATTTCTATACTGAATCTCCTCTCTCTCTGAAAATTGGTGGGCTATCCTTGCCTCGCTACATTTCCCATGAAAAACTTTTATTAGTGTCCATTCTATATTTCAGGCAGGGAAATATTAATTTCCCGCTCAATCTAATTTAAGACTTCCAACCAGGGATAATTGAAACAAAAACGCCACATGCAAAACTAAACCTCCGCATTTTAGAATTAACTTTAAAAATAATTACAATAAAAGCAACAGGAATATATAATTAGCAAGCTTGCCTGTTTTTAATCAAATTGATTAAAACAGATGGTGAAAGTACTATTTTACAATCAATTTTATAAACATTAAATAATCTATTTTAAAATATAAATGCGTATGTGTTTTAAATAATAATAAAAAATT
This sequence comes from Epiperipatus broadwayi, assembly GCA_028023455.1. Lineage (NCBI taxonomy): Eukaryota > Metazoa > Onychophora > Udeonychophora > Euonychophora > Peripatidae > Epiperipatus > Epiperipatus broadwayi. The sequence goes on from JAQFVV010006397.1 coordinate 1,066,456, forward strand.
TGAGCCTTAGACATTTAATGAACATGAAGTTGTTTTCCCTCTTTAATTTTAGTAATAAAACCATTGAATCAGAAATCAATCCAGCTCAACTGCCTCAACACGTGATCAAAAAAAAAAAAAAAACATTCCTGCAACTTTTTTTTCTTTTTTTTTTTTTAAACTAAAAACATTTCAAAAACTATCCCTAGGAATTTGGCTGAATGCACTCATGAAAAACCAAAACAATATTTCATTTCTTACATTTATCCATTCTCATAAATCATTAACAAATTTTTTTTTTGTCTGTTTTAAAACAATCCGTCCGATTGCTAAAAGCCGAACCTTTAACTTTTGTCCGGCTCTTTTACTCTTTTTATTAATTTTCTGAAATAAGTTCCTTTCCCTCTCTTATATTTTACCTGCCTAGAATTTATGATTTTGTCTCTTTCCCATTCTGTTTTGCTTTCTAATGTATATACCTGAATCTTTTTCTTAATGAAACTTCCCAATTCTTCACCTTTTCCTACTTTATTTTTAGTCATATCAACACTAGTAAATGGCAACACTTCATTTCCCACAGACTTTTTACGTGCCTTGAATAAGATTGCTTTATAAATGGCTTTCATTTCTGTTTTAAAATCATATTTGGAAAACTTTTCCTTAGTTTTAAACCCTTGTTCACAACTAACAGTTATTTTACTCAACTCATTTTTAACCTCTTGAGGTAATTTATAATTGTCTCCAAGATTTTCTTTCTCCACCATACTATCTATCTCTCTCCACTCTCTACTTATTTCAAACTTTATTTCCACCCTCTCTGTCCTAGTACTCTCCTGTGCTACTTCAATTTCTATATCTTTTACGACTACTTTTTCTACTTTCTGACTCTCTTTACTCATCTCATTTTTCAAATCCTTTTCCCTCTCCACTTCTTTTTGCTGGGTTTCTTCTACTCTTCCTGTCATTTCTCTTCTCATTTCTTTCATTTCTGCTCTCAGCTCCTCCAGTATTGTTTGTTGACTCTGTTTTATTTCTAGCAACTCTTGTCATATTTCTTTCATCGCGGCTTGCTGACTTTGTTTCATTTCTATTATCAACTTTATCATCATCTGTGTCTCACTCTCTTCTTCTATCTGGGGGTATTTAAATGAAACAGGGCTCTCTTCCAAACCTGCCACCCTGTCACCTTCTTCTTTACCTTCCATTTTTACACAAGGCTAACTCGCTATACTAACTTTTTTTTTTTTAAACAAAAATCTCAAAGCAAATAAAACACTATTTATTTATATGCAAGAAGACAACGAACTATTTTTACTACTTTTAAATTCGAAAATTTACTCCAAACGATTTTTTTTTTTTTATTAAACAACAACAAAAAAAACTCTATTTATTATTTATGTCATATGAAAAAGACGAACTATATATATTTAACTCTTCAAAAAAAATTAACTCCGACAGACTTTTTTTAGAAAATACGCTATTTATTATTTATGTCATATGAAAAAGACGAAACCCCATTCTACCAAACTGCTCCAACAATACATGCAATAATTAAAAAAAATCAAACCTCTACCGACTAGATCTTGCCACTTACATCTGAAATCTTTCTCAACCGTCTAAACAAAATCTCACATGGGTTTGAAAACTCGGAAGTCCCACGTTGATGTGCTAAAAATTACTATATATGTAACGGAAGAAAGATCTTTGAGATTCGCATATACTGACCACTAGGGCACCACTAATCTGAAAATAGGAACTAGACATTTATTTTAAGGGTGGACAGGATATGCGAACCGGAAGGCACTGGACTAAACTCAAGGAGAAACAAGATATCCTAAATATTGTTTAGACAGCTGAGAAATCAAAGCACAAAGACAAATGTCAGCCAAATAAATTTAAACAATTTATTAATTTTATAAGTTGGACAATATAGTAAAGACATCTAGCCACGAATATAAAAGTGACTTATGTTAACATATGCATATTTACCAGAGAGTGCACAAGAGTACGACAAACATGAAGGCATTAAACATTTTGGCAATAAAATTCTCTCACGTAAAATATAAGAAATGGTTAGGATAATATCTTCTTGCTGGCCAGTTGTAAAATTACAAAAACAAACAACAACTCTAGCTTCCTGAATCAGGGATAATAAAACAGTTAATGTCCTGCTGGAAATCAACGAAACCAGCGTGGATGTCCGAGCAGCAATATTCTAATTAGTGTCGTTAAAACGCCGCAGGACTGCTGCATGTAATACTACATTCAAAGTAAACGTGGTTGATCTCACCCACAAGACAGCAACAGATATTTGATTAAAATCTTACATAATCCAGAAAGAAATAGACTATTTTCAGACAACCCGAAGAAATAACTTGACAAATTGCCAGCAAAAAGATTTTGTTGTTTGCACAAACAGCGCAAATGAAACATGCTTAAAGATTCTTTATTTTACAACTAAGGGCAGGTGAATAAATAAAGACTACGAAAACTGCCAATGCGTTTTGTAATAGTTATCGAAATAATCAGGTACATATTAAATATATAAAATACAATCTCCTAATGCACCCTCTGATAAACGAAAATTGCAAACAAACTTTTAATCTTAAAACTAAGATTCCAAGACACACTTTAAATACTAGAAAAGATAAATACTGATAATAAATAATTAATACAACCTTATAACATACTTATCATTAGATTGAGCGGAGATTTAATTAAATGCAATTTATTTACCCTTGCTAGAATAGGAAAAAGTTTAGCTGACGGTAAGGCAGAGTTCTAGTGATTTAGTGATGAGTGCGCACTTTTGATAATAGTTCATCTTTCAGGTCCTTTGACAGTGGCAAGGTAGACGCAGTGTTTATTTCAGAAGTTCATGGCATGACTGAAGGAGAGTTGGTAGGCGTGGGTCCGTCCTTTGTTTAAATTAGCAAGACATTCTAATGATGGCAAAACTCATAGCGGCAGATTTTGATATCTTGCACAGCAACGAAGCTTGTCAATAATTATTTAAGTTTTTTAACAGGAATTAAACATCTGAACAGCTACTCAAAACCATATGACTCTTAGCAGGCAATAATCCAAGTGTCTATTTCTATACTGAATCTCCTCTCTCTCTGAAAACTGGCGGGCTATCCTTGCCTCACTACATTTCCCGCGAAAAACTTTCATTAGTGTCCATTCTATATTTCAGGCAGGGCAAATATTAATTTCCCATTCAATCTAATTTAAGACTTCCAACCAAGGATAATTGAAACAAAAACGACAAATACAAAACTAAATCTCCGCTTTTTAGAATTAACTTTAAAAATAATTACAATAAAAGCAATAGGAATATATAATTAGCAAGCTTGCCTGTTTTTAATCAAATTGATTAAAACAGACGGTGAAAGTACTATTTTACAATCAATTTTATAAACAATAAATAATCTATTTTAAAATATAAATGCGTATGTGTTTTAAATAATAATAATAAAAATTGAGCCTTAGACATTTAATGAAAATGAAATTGTTTTCCCTTTTTAATTTTAGTAATAAAACCATTGAATCGGAAATCAATCCGGCTCAATATATATATATACGTGACATGTATGGGATTTGAGATCAATCAGATGCATTTTTCATATCCGGTAAAATATTAATTTAAATAAAATTATTTTCTATTGTCCACCAATAAATATGGAATTTATTATTTAACAATATTATAGTCTTCGCAATATATCATAGATGAATCAAATTCACTCTCACAATAGCTTACCCAGTAATTTATAAAAAATTTAGATTTACTCCTAATTTATTTTCATAAGAAATAAGAATTATTTACTACAATTTCAATGGGGAGAGGGAACTTTAAGAATAAAAGAAAAAGACGACAGTATATATTGATCTCACTCAAATACATTTGAAGTATCAATAAATATCTAATTTCTTATTCTATTACTTTTTTAAATTGAAGTACTTTTTTTCACTTGTATTTAATTGTTTAAATAGTATTTTTTTATTATCAGATGTTTTTACCTATGAGCTGAATTTGAAGTAGTTTCATAATTTTTTTGTACATCATATGTTTTTCTTTCAGTTGGTTTCCAAAATATAGTTATACTTGTTTCCATCAAATTATTCAATTGCTGTTTAATTTGCTTTTTCTTAATCGTCACATGAAAGCACTCATGCAGTAAGGCATTTTTGGTCTCAGTCAATATATTTTTTTGTAAAAATAATTGGTTGCATTTTAAACTCTATGTCAGATGTAGGCAGATCATCTTTATCTTTTAAATAAAAATATTATACTAATTTATGTTTTAATGGTTTTGCCTATCATATTGAGAATGTCATAAGTATAAATGTGGCTTCTCATCATTAAAATAGATATATATTGATAGCTTTTTTGTATTTTTAATGACAAGGGCTTACTATTAGAAAAGCTAGTGACTGATTCTAGTATTCTAATTTACTTCTTTTGTTTTATTCTCTAGATCAGTGTTAATTAATTTTTTTTTTCTTTGAGAAGGCTTAGTTTCCAGAAAAAAAATTCCATGAACCGGTAACATAACATAATTAAAATAAATTATCTTATTTTAATTTATCTGTGATATTATATATATATATTACTGGTTAGATTTCTGAAATGCATGCTGAATTTTTTCCTTACTTGTCATTGACATAATGTCCTAGTCAATGCAAAAAACTAATCAAATATGTATTATTATTTATTTTATGCAATAAAATTACAAAAAAAAAATCACGGAATAATGAGCCCAAGAAATATTGATTACCCATAAAAAGTATATGTATAAAATCGTAAACTATATAATTATTATAAAGAAAATGTCAATCAGGAATAATTAACAAATATTTCATAAAAATCCCAGAAAATTCATATTGATTGATTCAAAAATTACAGACCATATAATAAATACAGTCAATAATAATTGTTACAAGAAATACTGAACACAAAAAAAAAAAATCATAAAATTACAAGCCAATAAATAATTAATAAATATGTCACTGAATTCTGTTTCTCTTATACTGCATCTTTAAAGAATTAAAAAAGAAGCAATCAAAACTACTAATTATTAAAAATGTATCTTTCTGTGATGCCTGATTAACAGCACAAATTATTGTGGAACCTGCATGAAATCAAAGGCACGTTAAAGTAGATTTATTTTCATTGAAAATTAGTTTTGAAATTTACTTTATAATTATCAAATTAAGATTATTTTCCATGGATAGCACGACTGGACTGACAGTGTTTTTCTGATGATTAAAAGTTAACTTTATGGTCCAATCAATTGCTGCTGATGTCAGCTATGATAAGATTTTAACTGAACTATTGTTTAATGATTTTACTTTTGATCCTGCCTTTAACAGCTAGGTACATGTTTTCAATAATTCAGAACCAATTGTTCCACCAGTGAAAAATGTTTTCAGAAGTATTCCTGATCTATTTCCTTTTTTTAAATTTTAATTACTTACTGTTTTTATGAATAATGAATTATATTTGAATTAATATTTTGCAACAGTTTTAATCATAAAGCATTATATATAATTAAAAATATGCAAATATGATTACATTTTTAATAATTTTATCTTATATTTATGAGAAATGAATTTTTATAATTAATTTGATGTCTTTAGAGCCTTATGTTTGACAATTACAGTTTTTTATTGAACAAACTTTCTTTTGCAAGCTAAGACTTTAGGAGTTCAAGAAAATTGATCTTGACCTTCTAGATGCATTAATAATAGTGAAATTATTAACTAAGAAACTCTCATGCATGCAGAATACAAAGTACACCCGGGTCTCATTTTATGCGGATTTATTTAATGCGATTTTGAAGTTATGTGATTCATGTTTCTTCTTAATATCTTTGTGTGCGGTTTTCTTTTATGCAATAAAAATTATTAGATCAGAAGTCGAGCTCTGATAATGTGCTATTATTTTAAATATTATATAAATTTGGTTCACTCACATCATATTTAAAGTAATAGTGCAATATCGGAGTTTGACTTCCATTTAATAATTTCAATATTTTCAACGCTTTATAATAGTACTGTAATAGATTTTATGCAATAAAGAAGTTCATAATTCACTTAAAATCAGGATTTCCCCATTTTATATAAACACATCAAATTTTACAAGATTATAATGTAAATCTGTTCAAACGTTATAGATGCCTATACTAGCATGTTGTTGTTTTTGCATTTTAAATCACATTCTATTTTTGCTTTTTAAAAAAGTACATAATCAATTAATCACTTAGTGTTCACAAGTAATAAATTTTACAAGATGATAATATTAAATCTGTTCAAACATTATAGATGCCTATACTATGTATGTTGTTGTTTTTGCATTTTAAATCATATTCTATTTTTGCTTTTTAAAAAAAGAGTAAGTAATCAATTATTCATTTAGTGTCTGCAAGTTTATTTTTAAAAGGTGAGTAACAGCAGTGGGCACAATTAAATATGACAATTAAAATCTGATTTTTAATTGTAATTAACAATTTAAAAATTATGTAACGTGATCTTAAATTAATGTGATTTGAAACAATGAAATTTGATTTTTAAACAGAATTGAAAATTAAAAAATTAAAGACAAAAATAAGAATTTAATTTTTAATGGTTAGTTTTAATTAAATTTTGCCCAACAGTGGTGAGTCAGTGTCTTTTTATTATTGTAAGTCTAAGTTTTTATTTTTATTTTAAATTTTTAGTTTACCATAATGGAGAGGAAAAACATCCAAGAAAATGAATTTCTTTGGAAACAAAAATTTCAAATTTTAGATCACTTAGTGAAATGGAAAGTATCAACAGCAATTGGAAAACGTTTTAGTTTGGGTGAATCCACTATAAGACCAATTTAAAAAAATGAAGTTGGCACTAGTTGTATTTCCTCTTGTGATGATGCTGATATCTCAAATAGTGATAATAATTAAAATACCATACATGTATGAAAAAAATGTAAATTACGCATAAAAATTGTTTTGAATAAAATTAAATACTGTAGTTAATAAAAAAAGTAAAAAAGTTTGTCTTCTATCAATTTTTTCCAAATTTGAAATTTTTTATTAGTCATATTTTATTTTTTTATTTTTTTTTTATGTGAATTTTTAAATAATTTTACGTTGTTGCTTTGCTTTTATGCAATTTTTGGAAAATTACAGTACGTATCCCCCACTTTTCAAGGTAAGTTAAGTCTATTTTTGTGTGATTTCTTTTGTGCACATTTTCTGAGGATTCTATCTACCACATAAAATGAGACCCAGGTGTATATATCTTTGATACCATTTTACATAATTGACTATTTTACAAAAAAATGTGTCATCTCTAATCTTGGGCCATATTAAAAGTCACTTATACAAGAGTATATCCTTCTTTTTGACAGAATCAAAGTATTTTGAATATTAAATAAGAGACCAATTGAAATTATTCAACTGTTTAAGACATGAATTTTAAAAAATGCATATTTTCCATGATGTAATTAATTATTCATTTTTGTCATGGTTTTATTTATTTTTTTAATTGTATTTATATAATATCAAAATTATTATTTAAAATTATTTTACTATTTTAAATCATGCCTGATTGTGTGTTTATTTACATGAAACTTTATTATTTTTGCCAATTGCTATGAGATCATCACAATATAAAAATGCTACAGTAATCTATTAACTAATTACTTTATACAATGACTGAAAGATAGAGTAAGGTGACAGAAAGAAAGGTTTTGAAAAATGAAATGTAAAAAAAGTATATATATATATATATTTGTCAACACAATTCACAAAATTACAACTCTATACGTTTGATAAACAACTTTATAATGTTAGTCGATATATTTATTTTGCTGTATGTTTTTAAGGAACTGTACTTGGGGAAAAAAGAAGAAGTTCCTTTGCATTACTTCAAATTGTTCATCAGATCTTGTTGTCAGTAGTAGCTGTATACTCACTATGTCTGTTAAAAGCATTTTGATTGAGTCTCTATTATTATATGAAACTTAATACACTATAGAGGCTTATACACCTGCACATATAAGGTAATATATAAGGGACTCAAACTCAGACTGTATATATGTATTGAGATGGTAATCTGGACCAACTGATGAGTGCTGGTTTAGCACAAAATACTATATTGGTGATTATTTATTTTTTCAACATGAGTGTGATCAGGTGGGTCAGCAATATGAGATGGCATAGAGAGTTGAGGGTTATGTGAAAGTCTGAGTTTGAGTTGCTTATACATTACATTATATGTGCAGATGTGTGTAAGCCTGTACAGTGTATTAAGTTACATATTGAAACAGAGTGCATTAAAGGTCTGCCCATCCCTCACATATGTATGTAAAATAGATTATTCTCCAGTACATGAGGGGTCAGAATGAGTAATGTCAACATGGATAGATGACAACCTTGGCACTTATGGGGGCTTTGAGCATTCCATCATCAGATTTTCAATGAAATAGACAGCTGAAGAGTTGTATGTTGTAATAGTTTGAAGCCTATCAATTAAAGTATGAAGATTGACTATCTTAATATAAAGCTGAGCACTGATTGCATATATCTGTGCAGATGGTAATCTGGATCAACTGATGAGTGTTGGTTTAGCACAAATATGTATATTTGTGATTATTTATCTTTTCAACATGTGTGTGATCAAGTGGGTCAGCAATATGAGATAGTACTGAGAGTAGTGGATCATGTGAAAGTCTGAGTTTGAGTCCCTTATATATTATTATATGTAATATAAAAGCACTGTAATAGAATATATACTATCAAAATTTTACAATTTATTTTTAAATAACAAATTAAAAGTCCATTGTCTATTAATTTGAATGAACATGGTTGGATTCAGGTATTGTTTAAATGATTTGCAAAGAAATAAATGATTAAAATAGAATCAAAGCTGCAAGGTTTATTGAATGAAAAAATACAAGCTGAACCAGCAAGCAATTAGCATTCAAATAAGAAGACAAAGGACTGATTAAATGTTATTTAATATGAAAATGCTAACTTGAAAGTGTACTAGATTTAGTGAAATTAATATTAAATTATATACTTATTGCAGTGGTTTATAGTATATATATATATATACAATCATAAGTAACAATTTTAGGAAACTGTAATTCTTTAAAATCCTGGATGTAAATCTACCATATATATATATATATATATATATATATATATATATATATATATATATATATATATATAATAGAAGTGATTATAAGTGAAGTGACAGGTAACAATTTTATGTATCATACATTAAGTGAGAGTTATTTAAAATTCTTATTTTGTAAGTAATTTTATAGTTGTTAAATAACATAAATGTAACTTACATTTTTTTGAATAAATATAATTCTGCTTTTAAATTAATGTTATTATGTAGACAAATGTTCTACATTTCTTATTACTGAGATTTGTAGCTGGGAAAAGTTTAAGATATTTGAATGTTTCAGCATTTTCTTTTTAAAAAAATACTTTTTTGTTATTGTTTTTTAAAAATATATAATTCTGTATTTAAATTAATGTCATTGCATCAGATTAATATTCTAGACTCTTTTTTTTTTCATATGTCATGGCATCGGCCAGGATGCGAACCCACAACCATCTGCAACCAACTACTTGCTTGCAAGATAGTTGCAATGACCTCTCGGCTAACAATGCTTGACAAACTATTATTGAAATTGAAAGTTGGGAAAAGCTCAATATACTTGAATCTTTCAAAAAAAAATTTGTCTATTGAAAAAAAAAATAATGTAGTGAAGATTTTCTCTAGGAAACTTTCAGTGTTAAACATTGCTTATTTCAAGCTTTAAGTTTTTTAAATATAGAATTATTGTGTTATATAAATGTTCTTTCACAGTCTTTGTTACTGGGATTGAAAGTTTGGACAAGCTTAAAATATATGCATCTTTCAACGATTTTATTTTAAAATATCACTGATTTTGAATGTTGTTTCAAACATTCAGTGTTTTATTTTTTGTCTTTTGAAAACATAATAATGAAAGTGACATTAAAATAAATAAATGTAACTTACACATTTGTTTTTTATACTTCTCTTTTAAAATTAAATTTATTGTAATTTTGTATTTAAATTAGTTATCGTGTGAGATAAGAGTTCTGAGACAGATTTATCTGACAAAATTATATTAGCCTGCCATAATGATGGTATGCATGCAATAAATAACAATATATTGAATTTAGTTGTCACTGAAGACACCAGGGATCAGAGCTCACTAGTATAGATATATTATTTCAAACACAGGCCAGCTGTTGCAAATTTACATAAAATCTATATATATATTCACCTGTCTGTTTATCTATCTTATTACCTATAAATAAATATTCATTCATTTTTTAATTTGTCATTCTATTTTAATTTGCAGATTACATAAAAGGCTAAAATGAAACCTACTCTTTGGACTGGTTCATTAATTTTGCTATTCTCTACCTCTGAAATTTTGATCCATTTATCAATTGCTGATTCATCAGCTAATGGTGCTCAGTTACCCTACACCTTTAGCAAATTTTATCCTGAAAATTCTCAATATTCATCGAATAATAATAATAATAATATACATAATTTAGAAAATCCAGGTCAAATTGGGAATGCTCAATATAAACCAACATTATTTACAAATTCTGACTCAGTATCTTCATCTGGAAGTGTGGTAATGCCAGCAGAAGCCCTACCTATGCCAGCAACTGGAACAATTGGAGTGAATTCTGGACAACCATCAATAATAAATGCTAATTCTCCTACATTCTCAGGATCTACTGCACCTTTTAATAATATTCCAGGATCAATTCAACCAATTGCTCCATCTGGGTTGAATGGTTTTCCTTATGTCTATGGTGCTCCTGGTTTACAGAATTTAGGATATGCCAATACTCAGAGTAAGTTTTAGTTATACATATATATTAAAACAAGAGTTTACTCTAATGTATTCTACAGAAGGTTGAGTAATCAATGATTATCTAATGATAAATGTATTTAAATATCTTTCCCATCATATATTAGTAAAAAAAAGTGGTGTTAAATATATATATATATGTGTGTGTGTTTATAATAAAATATCCATTACATAATAAATTTGCAATAAAATTGTAATAATATATTTTATTAATAATTATAATAAATGAGAGAAGTACTTTCAGTTAATTTCTTAAACTACTTCAATGGAAAATCATTTAAATTTAGCAGAATAAAAGTCATTGTATTATATCTTAAGATTCATTAATTTTAATGTTATCACATTTTCTATTAATTAAAGAAATACTATTTCTATTGATCAAAATTGCCTCCTTATTTTTTCTTTTATTATAGTTTCTCTCCTCATGAAAAAGTCTTAATAATTTTTAGATTGAAATTGAATGTATCCATGTTTTTTTTGTGTTATCAAAGAAAATATTTCATTATTAAATCATTATTACTCTTATTTTTTTCATGTTATTTAATAATTGATTCTCTGTTACTATTTTTTCTTGATTACACTTTGATTCACCTAAGTACAAAGCCTCACATTCACACAAGATTTGGTAAACAATTATACATTTTTAAAAAAGATATATTTTCAATTATTTATCAATCTATTAACATTAAATGGAACACACTTTATATAAATTTCTTTATATATTTTTTTAAATTAGTATATTCATTGTAAACATATGGAGTAGATATCTATTTTTTATCATTAACTTTCTGTTTCTGTTAAATAGTTTAGTTCTTTTTAAATTGACATAAAGTATAATAAATTTGTTTGATATTGTAACAACATGAATTAATTCTTTTATAAATATTTTGATATTATATGACTTATCACCTTCATAACAACATAATTACTCATTGCTACATAAAAAAGATCTAAGGCTTGCCACATAAAGTATAACTGGCACTTTTGATTTATTATATATATATATATATATATATATATATATATTGTAGATATATATAGTATTCAATTATTTAAAAAAAAAATTTTTATATTCTTTTATACATACAGAGATTTATATGTATAAATTTATTATTATGAATAAGCAGTTCTTTTTGTGATTTATTATATAATATTTTTTTTTATTAAATAATATGTGTTAAATTTATTTAATTTTCATTTTGTTAAAAGAGAGTAAATCAGAAAGGTGTAAAATAAAATTGTTAGATTAGGAGATAAAAATTGTACACGTGTGAAACAATGAATAGATCTGTACAAACACAAAGATGCTTTTACACTTATTTCTGATTGCTATGGATGGCCAGCTTTTGTTGTTATCTGTATCTTACGATTATTTTTACAAAAGAGGTGCTTTGATGTAGATACGATAGCGATCAATTATAAGTCGTTATTGATTCTGACCGTCAAACTTGTGAAGCTTTGATTTTTTTTTAAGATAAAGATTTCCAGATGTTTTTTTTTCTTTGGTTGAAATTCGCGATATAAATGATTAAAACAATTTTTTTAAAGAGTCAGTTATAAATTTTTTTTAAAGAGATGATCAGTCAGTAATAAATTTCTTTAGAGAGATGATCAGTTAATCATAAATTTTTTTAAAGAGAGATGATCAGTTAAATTATTATTATTATTTTGAGACTCAACTCAGTCGGTCCTTCCTTGTTATAATTCTTAAGCAGAAATGTAAGCTCAGATTTTTTTTTGTAAAAGAGAGTGAACGCTTTAATTTTTTTTTCTCTCACTCCTTGAAAGTTGAAAAAAAAAGAGCAAATGAAATGTGCGTTCATATAAAGCAATTTCCAGCAATAGGAAAGAAGAGGATAGAAATGGAACAAGATTGAATTTATTATAAGCTAGTAATAATTATAAAAATGATATTAACATATTTGGTTATGCATAAGACTATGCCTCTGCATTGCTAAACCATTTTTTTCTGCTTCCTGATTAATACAGAATGAGTCAAAACCGCTGATCTGTCTATGAAGTCATGTATCCAGTAATAACCAACAAAATGATAGATTTGGAAGCTAACCACACAAGCTATATGGAATGCTTTATTTCTATTTCCTGGCTTATTAAAAGCTCATTACCTTCCAATGAATGGAGAAGAGGAAATAGCAGAAAAAGAAAATTTATAACATCCATGTAGAACCAAGTTTGAAGCCATAAATCAAATTTTTGTTGATTTACCTCAATCATCTAAAGTGTCAACAGCAATTATTTTTTTAAAGGAGAGAGACAAGCAAATCCACTGGTACCTACTTATTCAAAGTACTTATAATAATTTTTTTTTAAATGGTAGAAGGAAGCCAATCAACAGTGAATAATAATGGAATTGAAGAAACAAGAAAGTCAATTGATTCAGCATTATCTTAAAAGTATCTGCAATAACTTTCTTTTTGTTGTTGTTGTTATTGGTGAGCAAAGAAAAGCAGTCTAAAATTCAAATTCAGGACATTAATAAGAAGTAAAAAGTAGACGGGTAAATATGAACTTTCTTTAACCGATTTTATTCTTTTACTTATTAAAAGTAAACCTTAATTTACTGGTCAAAGCAATTTTCTTTTTTTTGATACAGAAACATTAAAGACTTGTTTATCTATAGTTATTTACAATATCTCACAACATAGCACAAACATAGTTTAAATCTTTAAACTTAAATTTTTCATTATTTTTTTTTATTATATATTGTAATGTTGAAATTTTCTTTTTAATTGTTCTTCAGTTGTTAATGATAATGAGCAACCTATAGATATATGCATTTATAATGTTTTTTATTTTTATTTTATCTTGTTGCATATTAAAAAAAATTGATATATGTATTTTATTTTCTTTCGCTATAAGGTTGCAAAAGAAGAAAGAAAAAAGATATTTTTATATATGTAATTTTTGGGTATACATTTTAAACATATATGTTAACATTACCGAATGCGTGAATGTGTAACTGTTTATCCAAACACATCAAAGAATAGGTTATATATGATTAGTTTAAAATGGTAAATTAAAAAGTAGGGCATTACATTTGAATGGAAATGAAATGACATATACAAGTTACACCTGAAATTCATTTTATGATATGATGAGTAAGAAAAGTCTTAAATAAGCATTTATAGAATATGTTTTTTTTTTTTCTAATATTGATTTAAGTCAGCTTATTTTGAGATATCAAGAAAAGTGACAAACCTATATATTAAGTTTATTTGCTTATACTTATGTGAATTTTTATATTAATAAGTCATTTATTTAATTGTCGATTTGACTTTAAAGAAGGAAAGAAAGAGTAGTAGTGTTAATAAAATATAATTATATATCTTAATTGGTTTCCGAGTTGTTATTAAGAATATTGTGTTGTTTTTTTTTGTCTTAATTCTATCATTTTAATTCATCATCATTGCTCGCAGTTATTAAGTATTACCATTCGTATATATTGAGCAATCACTTGCAAATATTAAGCGTCCGCAAAATAATAGGTAAACTAGAATGTTGATATTTAAGTATTTAAGGATTATGCTTGAGAATAACCAAATTTTGATAATTATAGTTCAACATAGAAAGCTAAAATTGTGTTGTGTCCATGAATTTAGATCATCCTCATCAAAGATGGATATCATGTTAGTAGTTAAAAAATGTTTCAAATAATACTATATAAAAGTTATGATCGCCATCAATCATCATTAATAAATTATAATCATTAAATTTAATGTTTAGCGTAATGAATATGTTTTAGTAAATAGGGGTTTATATAAAGTGGAATATTATGCAAAGAGATTCATGATGATCAATCATCACCATTAGTATTATTAAATCCCAATATGAAATATGATAATTTTAATAAATGCCTATAAGTTTATAAAAATGAATTTATTGTTGTGAGTTTATTGATAAGCCATGGCTGGTATCATCATCACCATTATAATCATTATTATGACATCACTATTATTATCATTATTATGATATTATTATCATCATCATCATTATTACCTTTATTGTGATAAATAATCTAATTAAATGGCCATCAATATCAATAATGGTCTTCACATGCTTGTTTGGAAGCCATTAATAGGATTATACATGTCTGTTCATCAATATACGCTAATGAGCTAGCAATGTCTATAAGAATCTTTGATCTGTAGTATAAACATTGGTAATATTGGGATCCTGTAATTTTATCAATATAGATAAAATGTAAGAATGTCATTTTTGTTCAATAGTCATCCAAGTCATGTGTAATAAATATGTACTGAATGAGTTTGAACTCAAGTTCACTATAAATAGATACTTATCTAGATTGAAAACAATCTAGTGGCGCTCATGGGAAAACACATGTACTTAGCTAAACTGAATAAAGAGTGATATCATCCCTTTCCAACTTCATAATATTAGTTTTATAAAATATATTTTTATAAGTTGTCATGAATAAGCACCCGTGTGTGCATATGACCATGAATGGTCTTATATATTTGGAAAGAAGGATAGGAAGGATTCTTTGTTAGAAGAACCTTGTATTGGAGATAAGCATAAGGCACTCCAGGAATCTCACAGTGGGTACTTTTATTCAGTTGCTATATTTAATAGTATTTCATTAGATGACAATGGCCAGTCTGTTTTATTGTTCAGATGACTGCCCCAATATATAAATAAATACCAAGAATCTTTAATGCTGATATTTTCAAGTGGCACAGTGATTCTGTAATTTCTTTATCTATGCTATGATGAATTAATATAGTTACAAATGGTACAGATTGGATAGGCACATATCTAATAATTAATAATTTCCCCTATCTAAATATTTATTATAGTTACAAATACATATCTTTTATATTAATTTAATAATTTCAAATATCTAAATAATACATATTTATATTAATTTATAAAATATTGTTACAAATGGCAATTTATAAATAATTGTTACAATATATATAACCTCTTCTTACACTAGTTTTATTTGCAACTAATAACAAAATAAACTATCATCTCTTGTAACATAAAAATCAAGATATTAAAGTAATAGGATTTTGATAACACCCTAAAATATCTTACTGATATATATAAATATCTGATACATAAATGAATCACCAAAATCCATTGTAAGTCTCAATGGAGATTCTCTTTATACAATTTTGCATTTGCAAAATTATAATGACATGTAGAACTTGAAGGATTTATCATCTTACTTTTGATTATATATTACAAGAGATTATGGTTTTTTAAGTTATAAATTGGTAATTAAATAATTGCAAAAAATATGTTATACATTATAAATAAAAAATATCAGTTGTACATGAAATGGCAAGTCTTAGATTTTTTTATTTTGCAATGAGAAATTATGTCATTATGAAAGTTAGAAATTATATATTATTGAAACATTTACAAATGTATTGATTGAAATTAGTTATAATATTAAATAAATTAATTGTACTTCATGTCAATTAAAAATATATATATTATTTTAAAGGAGCATAAGGTTAATGAAAAAAAACTAATGTCTATTCCATATCAATTTTAAATGCTCAAACTAAATATTTTAAAAACATATAGAGTAATTTATATGTATCATTTTGTGTTTCATCATTGGGTATCAAATTTTATGTTAAGTACAATGCTTCATACATAGGTAAATTAAAATGTAGTCTTAGGAAAAGATTAAAATACAAAAATAAGAATTATTATGAATTGTATCTGCTTTTTTGAATATGAAATAAATACATGTTTCCTTTCAACTTTCATTTGGAAAATGCTAAGATTAATTCATGAACACATAATAAAAGAAAAATTAAGAGGCCAATTTTAATAAATAGAAATAGAATATTTTTAATTAAACAAATATTAAAAGTCATGAATTTTGAGTCATTGATAAATTTTAATTTCAGCTGAAGAAAGTTAGGATTTTAAATAAAAATACTTCTGTGGTTTATTATAATTATTTATAAAATGTATTATCACTGTTATAATTTATTATATATGTATGTGTGTACATTTTCAGAATGACTACAGTAATTATATGTCTTAATGTTCATCAAAGTTATTGTCCCCTAAAAAGCTTTCGTGACTGTAATATATATATATATATATATATATATATATACAACATAAATAGAAATACATACTTATATATATATATATATATAAGTATGTATTTCTATTTATGTTGTATCACATTTGTGTGTAAGATATATATAATGCCAAAATATCAATAATTATATATTTTATAATTTTACATAGCTGTTTTTGTAGGCTATCTTACAATAAAGAATAAACAGTAATAATATATAATTTATGCAGATTAATGAACTAGAATCATTAGTTTAGTTGATAATGATTTCAGTAATTTACTAGGAGATATATTTATAACTAATTAGAAATGAAATTGATCTTGTAGTGCAATCTCATATTTAAAATTGATCATATTGTAACTATCCAATGACATGCAAACATTAAAACCAGTCGTTTCTCATTATAAATCTATATTTTTTTTTAAAAAATTTCTTTGTCAGATAATCTAGAAGCTTACATTACATATTATAAATTATAATCGATTTTTAAATGTATTATGAGTACAACTTGTTTAAATTTAAAGTTTGAATAAATAATGTTTTAACGTTTTAATTCTGAGACAAAGTTACGGTTTACATTAGATATACTGTGGAACAATAAATAGTAACACTGCAAAAAATATAAGAGTGAATCAAAAATTATCTGCTCTCTGTTTAAATTAAAAGTTATATTGGCCATATTATCTTATCAACACTTTCCAAGTGAGATCACTATCTCCCCAATTTCTGCTGCACAGATTTATTTTGATTCTGCTACACTTCTACAAATGTAATTGTTGTCTAAGAAACAATGTCTATTCTACTTATTATTTGCTTGAAAGAAGAGCAGCATACAGTAATTTATTTTTTGTAGACGAGAATTATATTTGGATTTGATACTTATTGTAAACTTGCACAGTATAAAGGAAGTATTTTCTTACAAAGTACATATGAATGTATTGAGAAGTTGAAGAAAAGTCTCATAAGTGTTAGACATGAAGAAGTAAGATGTCTATCCAGTCAACCACTAATAACAACACTCAGTATGCATATGAACTGATTTTATTGGATATGTTCAGTGGCATTTGATTATGTAGCATATCATTTGCAAATCGTCCATGACTCTGCCTATCTAATAAACTACAACAGATTTGGGTTTCAAAAAGTTTTTTCAAGATCAATACTGAAACAACTCACAGATCATCACTAATAGAAATGTTTGGATATTTGCAAATACAATTTGTAATGAAAGTTTAATGAAGATGAAAATTTCTTAAAATGAATCATTACTGCTAATTATTATGAGCCTGAGAATAAATGAGAGTATAAAATAAAAGCATCTTCAATCACCAATTAATAAAAATTTCAAAGGTCAACCAAAATTTATATTTATAGATCTCTAATATTCTCAAATATTATCAGAAAAAAGATTCTACAATCAACAATGCTTATTAAAGTGAGATTCTTATTGAAAAGCTGAAGTTTGAAATTCAGACAAAATGTGAAGAACTATTCAAGAGCTTTGTGTTGTGTGACAATGTACACCCATATATCATTTCTCATAGTGTTAATGCTCTCCAAAATATTATTTTCAGGTGTTGAAGCATTTTTCCTATAGTCTTAATCCTGTCTATTAAACTATAACCTGATGGTTTCCTAAATAAATCACTATGAGAATTAACATTTATGTCTGGTGAAGAGCTCAGTCAGAAACATTTTAATGAGTAAATATAAATTCTTCTTGACAAATGAATAAAGTGTATTGAAAAGCAGAAAGATTATGACAAAATGATGTGTTTGCTTATTTTCTGAAAATTAATTCAAATAAATTTCGCAGCCATATTATAGATAATTTTGACTCACCCTTATATGTTTAACAAATAACTATTACAATGTAAAATGATTTGTAATCAGTCAGATCTCCAATCAACTGTCGGTACATTCTTCATATTTAAAACATATCAGTAATAATTTTTCACTAGTAATCTACCTAGTTTAGAGGTTAGCTTCGAAGTAAGAAATTATTCAGTTACTTTTTTATCTATTGGTGTAAAGGATTTCAGACCACATTCTTCCAAAATGCATGTATTTTGAAAAAATCTTTTTTTCATCAAATCAGACGTTAAAGCATAGAAATCTCCACCCAAGAAATGACAGTTGACTTTTTATAAATGTGGCACTATACAATCCTAGACAATAAAATTGTTACTTTAGTAGATATTTATAAAATAATAGACTTTAATTAAATTCAAGAATTATGCAGCAAGAGATCTGAAAATTGATTGATACAAATATATCTTCAACACAGTAGCAAACTATATATATATATATATATATATATATATATATATATATATATATATTTATATATATATATATATATATATATATATATATATATATAAATTCCAACCAGTAACCATCTAAACATTCACAGTAAAATATAGTAATCAATATTTCTCACTACTGACAAGGCAACCTTCACACCTTTTAATAGCAAGAATGGAAATCCATTCTTACTAATGGTCCATTGAATATATATGGACACTTAAAGCTTGCAACTTGACTACAGAGTATAAAATATTGATACAATGAAGTTTAAATAAACCTCTTTAAACATGAAATAAACATGTAACTGCAATGCAGACTAATAAATAGTCAATTAACATTACAAACTGCAATACTTTTAAATTGCCCATGTATTATTTAGAAATAATAAGCAAAATAGTGCCTAAAGCTAATCTGGGATAATGATGTAATTAAATTCCAACCTGTAACCACCTAAACATTATATATATATATATATATATATATATATATATATATATATATGATTTCATATTATTATTATTATTATTATTATTATTATTATTATTATTATTGGGATATTCTATGTAGTAAAATAGCTAAATAGCTGACATTTCAGTACAATACAAGTACTTTCCTTTCCTCAGAGCATCCTCTTTTTCAAATCATAGGATGCTCTGAGGAAGGTACTTGATATTGTACTAAAACATAGCTATTTAACTATTTTACTATAAGAAATATCCCAAAAATAATTAATAATAATATGAAATCATCATTTATCCATAAAAATATTAGAATTAACACACACACACACACATATATATATATATATATATTGCAATACCATATTTGGAATGAATATTTAGATGAAAATCTTGAATGTGTAGAGTAATCCACTTAAATTAACTTAATTAGAAAGCACTTAACTTAGTACAAAAAAAACCAAAATAAAGACATGCACCCAAAAGAAGGATCCACTTTTAAATGCAACTCTAGATCTAATATAGAGATCAAAGTACTACAGTTTACATTTATAGGCGTAATAAATCAAAGTATAATACACTTTTTCAAATATTTTTTAATGAACAATTTTGCAATATTTTTAATGAATGTATTTTTTGACTGCTGGCTTAGGTCAAATGTTCTGGATTAAGTGCTTTCTAATTAAGTTGATTTAAATGAATTACTCAACACATTCAAGATTTCCATCTAAATATTCATTAAAAATATTGTATTACAATATATAACCTGCTAGTGGAGGGATTTATTATATTACAAAAAAATTGAAAAAGTTTATTATACTTAGATATCTTACATATATAAATGTAACTGTAGAACTTTGGTCTTTATGTTACAAGATCTACAATGGCATTTAAAAAAGGAATCCTTCTTTTGAACATATCAGTCTGTCAGTTTATTTTGACTCTTGGCCTGGTGCAGTAGTTTTATGTTAAGTACTTTATAATTAAGTGGATTTAAATGGATTACTCCACACATTCAAGATTTATATATATATATGCTGATATGAAGATTTTGACAGGTTGCATGTATAAAAGACATATTTTTTGGGTTCATTCATGTTAAAAAATTTAAATATTGATATCCCGATGTTTTGACTTGATCACACAAGTCATCCACTGGATGGTAAAAGGTAGAAAATGGTTGAAGAGGCACTACAATCACTGATTTGAAAAAAACGTTAAAGTTCCACCAATAGCAAAAATGTTAAATTAAGAATGTTTTTTTTTTAAAAAAATCTTCCCAAATAGGAGGAAGTTTGCATGTATCATCATGCTTATTGATACAATCTGGCCTTTTAAGTATCTCGAATGGCTTCTCTAATTTTGCACTGGTAGAGATTATCTCATCTAGATATGATCCTGGTACTAGAAAAATCAATTTTATGACCTGAATCTATAGTATGGAGTGAGAGTGTTGATGATGATGAGTGTTGTTTAACTCCATTAGCATGCTCATCTCTTACCTATATAAGAAACTTTACAATTTTCACATGAGATTTGATAAACATCATGAGATTCAAGAGGGATTGAATCCTTAGGCTTGGTTATTATATTGCTGATCTTTTGATGAGTAGAAAATGCTGTATCTATATTATAGGGTTTTAATATACATCCAATATTATCTGTAATTCCTTTTACATATGAAACAGAAACCCTAATAGCTGATTTATTATCTCTTTGTTTCCTATTTGTCCATTTTGGGCTTGAAATAAGGCCTTTTTATAAATTTATAATTATAACTATTTGCTAATAAAACACTATTAATATGATTTATTTCTTCTTTCAGATATGACTTATTAATTGCTCTATTTAAAAAAGTTTTGGCTACAGAAACTATCTAAATTTGGTGAAGATGAGAATAGAAATGGAAATATCTGCCGGTGTGTGTATTCTTTCTGTAAATCAAAAAAGATAAACTATTTGCTGTTCTGGGGACTAGAATATCAAGAAAAGGAGTTTTCCATCAGACTTTGTCTCCATTGTAAATTTAATATGAGAATGCATATTATTTAAATGTAAGAAAAAATTATCTAATTTATTTTTTTCATGTTGCCATATGACAAAAGTGTCCTCTATGTATCTGAGCCAAATGAGAGGTTTTAAAGATGATGATGCTAAAGCACGAGTTTCTATATTTTCCATGAATAAATCAGCTATTTCTCCTGAGATAGGTAAGCCCATAGGAGTATCAAAAACTTGTCTGTAATGCTATCCATTGTATACAAAGTATGTGTTCAAGAGACAATATTTAATCAAAACAATAATATGGTCTGGTAAATTGCAACATTGTGAAATTATATTTAAAGCTTCATCAATTGGAAAGTTTGTAAACAAAGACACGACATCAAAACTGACCAGAATGTCATTAGCATTAATTTTTTAAAACAAAAATAAAATGAAAAGAGTTTTTAATATATGATTTAATAGATGGGATTGTAGGTTTAATGAAATCCGATAAATATCTAGCTAAAATATGAGTTAGAGATCCTATTGCACTTACTCTTTGATGAAGGGGGGTATCCGGTTTGTGAATTTTTGGAAGTCCATAAAATTTTGGACAGACACATGATTTTTCACTAGGAATTATTTTATTTTTTATCTCTGTTTCAATAGGCAATTTATTAATAATGGCTTTTGCTGTTTTTTTCCAAATGGACAAAATAGGAAACAAAGAGATGATAAATCAGCTATTAGGATTTGTGTTCCATATGTAAAAGGAACTACAGACCATATTGGATGTATATTAAAATGCTATAATATAGATACAGCATTTTCTACTTGTCAAAAGATCAGCAATATAAGAACCGAGCCTAATGATTCAATCCCTCTTGAATCTCATGGTGTTTATCAAACTCATGTGAAAATTGTAAAGCTTCTTACACAGGTATGAGTAATCATCATCGCATCAGTGTTAGGAGAAATGAGCATGCTAATGCAGTTAAACAACACTCATCATCATCATCAATACATCACTCCATACTATAGATTCAGGTCATAAAATTGATTTTTCTAGTACCAGGATCAAATCCAGATGTGATAATCTCTACCAGTGCAAAATTAGAGAAGCCATTGAGAAACTTAAAAGACCAGATTGTATCAATAAGCAAAATGATACATGCAAACTTCCTTCTATTTGGAAACATTTTTTTTTAAAAAAAATAAAAACATTCTTAATTTAAGATTTTTGCTATTGGTGGAACTTTAACATTTTTTTTGTAAATCAATGATTGTAGCGCCTCTGCAATAGACTCTACCTTTTATCACCCAGTGGATGACTTGTGTGATCAAGTCAAAACATCGCTATATCAATATTTAAATTTTTTAACACAGATAAACCCACAAAATATGTCTAAAGCATAAGTGACTACCTCCTACTGAATTACGCAGCATTAAAAAACCAATTTTATTTTTGAGCTCTATTGTTATATAAGCTTAGTCTTTGACTTGATTTTTAGATTGTGAATTTTGTCTATTGTTTTAATTTATTCACAGACAAAAGTTCTGCAATCACTATTAATATATTCAAAGAATGAAGAATGAATCTTACTTTTAACAACCTTTGAACATTAAGTGAAATACTTATTTTAATAATCATAATAATAAGTATAATAATCACTTAATGCTCAACAGTTGTTAAAAGAAAGATACGTTTTTCATCGCTTAAATGTTTTAATGGTGATTGCAGAACATTTAGTCTCTACATAAGTTAAAACAAAAGACAAAATTCATTGCATAATTTAAAAATAAAGTCAAAAACTAAACCTTGTATAACAACAGAACCCAAAGATCGAATGGTGTCATTCTATTTTAATATCAGTGTATATCCAGCTACAAATCCATCAAATAATGAAAGACTTAAATAACATTTTAGAAATAATACATACTCATAGAAAAAGAGTAAAGATTTGTTTCCATAATTGTGAGTGTGAGTGTTCTGACATCTACTCTCAAACAAATATTTTAAATGTATATATAAAAAAGATATTTTAAAACATTACAATTAATAATTGTAAAGAAAAAAAAGTAAAACATATTCAACATAAATAAAAATTATTAATTATGCATGAACATTATCAAGTTATTTAAATTTCATATATATATATATATATATATATATATATATAGTGTTTTTCTGAAGGTTTGTGATGATGGTGTTCTAGCTGTATTTTTATATTGGACTATTTCTATCATCTAATATGTGTGTTGAATGTCTTTAGAAAAGTTTAATTTTTAGTTAAATATTCCAAATGCATTCAACTGTTAGTAATATCACAGCAAACAGGTTAGTATATGCACCAACTGTTAGTAATATCACAGCAAACAAATGTTAATAATATCACAGCAAACAGGTTAGTATATGCACTAACTGTTAGTAATATCACAGCAAACAGGTTAGTATACGCACAACGTTTGAGAGGTATTTTTCTCCCCTCTTCTTCAGGTGTTGCTGGCCTGACCAGTGACAGTACTAGCATGGGATTCGAACCTGGGTCCTTAGATTCTTGATTATTGAAATTTAAGGTAACGCTCTAACCAACTGAGCCATCCTGCCAAAGGCAACAGTATGTAGTAATTTCATATACTTATCTATGAGGTTCCTCCTGATTTCTCCACTTTTTCCTCAGAGCAAAGTTGATTAGTGATTTCCATACATTATGTATAGTCACACTAGGTTGGCTTATGGGATTTTTTGCCATTGTCATGTGAGCAGCTTCTTTAAATTTTCTTCTTTGTACCTTTTCTTCTTTATCCAATATTATTGTATTTTCCCAATTGAATGTATGTTCATTGGTCCATACATGGTCTGCTACCTTAGACACATCTGTTTTCTCTCTTCTAATCATCAATTTATGTTCTTGCCGTCCCATTCAAAAGCACTTGCAAGAACATAAACTGATGATTAGAAGAGAGAAAACAGATGTGTCTAAGGTAGCAGACCATGTATGGACCAATGAACATACATTCAATTGGGAAAATACAATAATATTGGATAAAGAAGAAAAGGTACAAAGAAGAAAATTTAAAGAAGCTGCTCACATGACAATGGCAAAAAATCCCATAAGCCAACCTAGTGTGACTATACATAATGTATGGAAATCACTAATCAACTTTGCTCTGAGGAAAAAGTGGAGAAATCAGGAGAAACCTCATAGATAAGTATATGAAATTACTACATACTGTTGCCTTTGGCAGGATGGCTCAGTTGGTTAGAGTGTTACCTTAAATTTCAATAATCAAGAATCTAAGGACCCAGGTTCGAATCCCATGCTAGTACTGTCACTGGTCAGGCCAGCAACACCTGAAAAAGAGGGGAGAAAAATACCTCTCGAAACGTTATGTGTATACTAACATGTTTGCTGTGATATTACTAACAGTTAGTGCATATACTAACCTGTTTGCTGTGATATTATTAACATTTGTTTGCTGTGATATTACTAACAGTTGGTGCATATACTAACCTGTTTGCTGTGATATTACTAACAGTTGAATGCATTTGGAATATTTAACTAAAAATTAAACTTTTCTAAAGACATTCAACACACATATTAGATGATGGAAATAGTCCAATATAAAAATACATATATATATAGTGTTTGTTTTGAACTAAATTTGGATTAGCAAGAAATTATATTTTTCTGATTTTTGCCTAAATAAAAAAAATTCCTCTATAACCATCAAAATGTAGAGCTCACACGGAAATCACCTAGGGACAATATTTGCATGACATTTTCATAATCTGATATCACAGGATAAATAACATTTTCTTTCTATAGTCTGAAAAGATCAGCTAGATATATAAGACTCTTTCATAGTTTATTTAACCTTAATTAACTCATTGATTGCCCAATAATGGAAAATTCTAAATAGGATAAACCTAAGATTTTATCATGTACTTTTTTTTTTCTAAATTCTAATCAGAAATGATGATTGTTGTCTCTTTATGATTATTGCTAATGATGTTATGTTTATCATTTATGTGTTGCTTACTATTTACTTCTGATGCTGATAATTTGTTCATTTTTGATAGTTAGTAAAACATGGATGCACTCAAAGATGGTGTGTATCATCCCTGCTACACATTATGTCCATTTAATTACAATATATATATATATATATATTGTAATGGTAAGAAAAGTAGAGCTGCTTTAACTTAACCTAGAAATGCAGATAGAGGGGGTTCGAACCTCACCTACTCCTCTAGATTGCTACTAAGCGACTTACTCCCCAAACCTCACTAGAATTTAATATTAATGTATGCCTGGTGGTCAGGGAGAGAAGAGACCATGAAAAGGAATTTTTACATATATAATGATCATATGTACATACGTATGTTACAAAAGAAAAACAATACTAAGTGGTTTTATTTATAGTGAATGAAAGATAACAGAAATTTTTATTACTGACATTAAAATAATTCACACAATGCTTTATTAATAGTGTCGCAGGCTATTTTCACTGCAACCGGATAGACATATATAAAAGATCCATTGATCGTAATGATAAGAACAGACAAAATTTTTACATTATAATTTCTTCTTTAAAATATTCCAGCCAATGAAAGTGTTATGTAAAAGAAATCAAGAAAGAGAGAGACATGATTCATTAACTCTGTGGTTGGAGTAAAGAAATAAATAGGTGGTCAAACTCAACTAAACACTTTGGACAGGTTTAAATCACAGCCCTACTTATGATTTAAGAAGAATGATAAAGTGACCCCAGCAGGAATTTCCAGCCATAATTGAAACATTTCTATGAGTTTTTGAGAAAGATTTCCTAATAAATATAAATATACAAGACCATGCACAAAGGCGAGAGCATATAGTGGGCTGTGAGGCTTGAGACATTTACAGTTACCAAGAGGTTAACACAAGACTGGATAGCTCTTCGTCTCTAAACTAGGTTAGAGAGAAAAATGGAATCTGTTCGCTAAACGCGTGATCCGGAGTCAGGATCGGAGTTTTTGTTGCTTATGTCCAGTTACGTACATTTAAGGAACTGAGATCGACATGAGATCCCGAACAATTTATTTATTTTTCAGAAGGTCCGAATGTAGGTATGTTAACCTAAGCAAACTTGGCAAAAGAAGCACTGTAATTTATGCTGAGCGGCCCAGCAGATCACCCAAGGCACGATACCATATAAATACGGTCAACGACCTTTAAATTTAAAAAAGAAACCCTCTGCAAAATATATATCTTAGGAAAGCTCAACTATCACTGAAAATTTGCAGAAAAATAGTAACTTCACCTTTATAAAATTTGAATTAATAAAAAGAACAAGTAGGTGGATATTTTATTTATTTAGTTGAAATTTAACCCATTCACCACTAAGCCAATGCTATTTAATAATTTTTTAATACATATTGTCAAAATGTACTCTCTCTTATTACTAAAATATAAATGCGAACGTTTTATTTCACGCTCTTCAAAATATAACTTTAAATTTGTAACGCTTCATTGACTAAAATATAATGGCATTTGATAAGGATCCTTCTTTTATATATATATAAAAAAAACTAAGTTAAAGTTTGGAAAGTTTTATAATAGAATATTTAGCAATTTAAATATTGATATTAAAATAGAGTTTTGCACTTTCTATGATTTGCTTCCTTTTCTTTCTAAATAAATAGTTATATAAAATTAATAACTTAATTATGGGAGTATAATGGCAGAAAGTTAAACGAAGCATTTTTCAATTAAATTAATAAGAATTACCACCGCCATTATATGTAATAACCCAACCACCCATTAAAGTATTTAAAGAAAAAAGAAAGCAATTAATGAAATATAATTTCACAACACTCAAATACATAGATTTAAAAAAACATATATATATAGAAAAGCATAAATATACATTGAAATTGCAAATTACAAAGATATTTTAATAATTTATGGGAACGTTACCGGTAACTAGATGGGTGGGTCAAAATGAGTTCATTTGATGTTTCCCCGCAGGTCTTCTCGTTTCTTCAAATTTGTTTTCCATGTTTTTGAGGGCAGTTTTTCACGGATACAGGGCAGATACATTTGTTCTCTGGCTGGCTTACATGATTATGACTCCGACCTCAGGAACAACTCAGGAGAGCAAAGGCAAAGAAGTTACCCCTGCATTTTTGCAGAGCAACACATTTCTGGATTTTTTTATTTATATGCTGAAATAATAAAGTGCAGCTTGAAGTAAGTACAGCAAGCAAGAGTTCACTATATTGTCCAATCTTTCAGCAAAATTTCTTCCAACAAAATTCTTAAGATTTCTCTCTCTGATCTTCAGCACCGGTTACCTGCAAGCATAAGACCAAGAACAAGAAAAGTTCTTTATTTATACCCTGTTTTCCATTATGTTTTTAATCTGCTAATTAGTAGCGAATCATGCCAGTTGTTTCAAATTTTTCCTGTTATCTATTCTTTTATCTAATTCAGAAAAATGCTTTATTAATTAATTCCTTTTCTTAATGGATTCTATTTAATTAAGAAATTTTATCTTATCGAATTCTTCCAACATATATTTTGAAAATAGTTGCAAATATAATTTTGACTTTCTATATTTTATTTTATTAAATCTTTTTTTTTTTAACACAATCTCTTCTTTAATTTAGGCAACTATTTGAGAAAACGATAAATTTGGTTTGAAACAGAAACATACATTCACTGTGGTTGGACTTAGGGTCTTAGTTAGTTCACAGTGAATGGTGAAGCCAGCATATATATATATATATATGCACAGCTTCATATTCCTAGAACCCATTAAAAAAAAACAAGTAAAAAAATGACTAAAACTACGGTTTTGCAGAGAGAAACAGAGTGATCCGGAAAGAGCGCTCCTATTATACAGAATATTAGTGTATGTACATGACATAATACTGATATGTGCAGTTTCTAAAAACAAACTGAAAGTTTATAATCATACTGATAAATAAATTATATTAGTAATAAAAAAAAACTGAAAGTTTATCATAATACTGATATATAAATTATATATATATTAAAAGAGAAGTATATAATAATATTAATTAATATGTTATAACAATGCCAATATTTACAAAACATACACACTAAAAAAAAAACTAACAGCCTATAATATGATTTCATTGTCCATATGATGTGTCCTGGTCGTACCTTGGGGTTCATGTAAAAAAAATTACTTTTGGATGGAGCACTCTATTTAAACTATTTTTTTTCAGTGGACCTTTCTCTCTGGGCCTTGTTATTAGCTCTCTGAGCTGTGTCAACTTTATTACATTGTCTTCTATCAATTCTTTTGCTAGAAGTCAAGTTGAAATTCCTTATTAATGGTGCTCTGTTATTTAGCTGTTTCCCTCTTATGTGTTCTGATGATGAAACTGGCTCGTAGTTAGATTCCTTGGTCAGTGATTTTGGTATGGGTAAATGTGGTTTCAAACCTAGAACTGTGCTGCCACTTGATAAAGTAGTTTGTTTTGCCCCACCTGCTGTGGTGCATTTTTGAAATATCTCGTGATCATTAAATTGATGGGTAAAACGCTTGAAGGCAAGATGAGGTGTGCTCTGTCCTTCTATCTCTAATTCCATCTGGCCTTTTGTTTCATTTTCTGTTTGTTCAAGATTAGTTGGTTCCTGTATGCAGGTTATATTGGTTGTCTCTTGGGTTTTCCATTTATGAAAATCTAACTTGTTGTTGTAAAATGTAAACTTATTTTCTCTATACTTTATTCCTGAGTCATGTCTTTCTAAGAAGTCCGACCCTAACAGTACATCATAAAGTAAGCCTGGCATTATCTGAAATATGTGTTTTACATTTGTTGCTCCTATCTTAATATCCAGTCCCAAACGATGTGTTCCTATGTTGGCTTTTTCTCCATTAGCCAATATAGCATAAGATTTTCTCAGTGAGATCGGTAGTACATGAGTTCCTACTGTTGCATCCCACCATTCTTTTGACACCGGTGACACTTGACTGCAGTGCTTTAATTGTGGGGCACTTGACTGCAGTGCTTTAATTGTGGGGCACTCCGAAAGTGGTGGTCTGTGATCATCTTCCAGTTCGCACATGAATGCTGATGCCACTCTTTCATTTTCCTCAATAATTTCTTCTGTGTCATCCTGGAGTTCTATCTGGGGTATATAAATTATAGGACCCATATTTTTCTGGAATTGCTGTGTTTTGATCATCATCATAGCAGTTCCTGACAGCCGCCATCTGTAATTTGGGTGTGTCAATTCTTTTTCCTTTGTCTGCATGCTCTTTCTTTAGGTTGCCAAAATCTATAGCAATTAGTAAGTCTACCATCTCATCAATTCCACAGTTGCGGCAGCCCAGCATCAATTGTTGTATGTGGAGAGGCATATTGTACCTTATTGTCCGAATAATCTGCCCCTCTGATAAGTGGAAAGCAGTCAATGATTTTAACAAAGACACTTGCCACAAGAAAAACTGGGTGTGAGTTTCTCCTTTTGAAGTGCAATACTTTTCTTGAGATATACAGTGCATTATTCCATCTTGCCTCTCTTCACTCCAAAAACTTTTAAGTAAGGCAATGTGGTAATCTGCAAATGTTACTGGTTTGTTACTTATACAGTCCCACCAATTCCGGGCAGATCCATGTAAATGATTAACTGCAACTGATAACTTTTCAGCTTCTCTGAGTTCCTGGAACATGAACAGCTCTTGTAAACTTTGCAAGTGTGCCATGGGGTTTTCTCCTATGTCACCCCGAAAAGTTTTGATGTGGATAAATCTTGCCACCATTGGGTTGTCTGTTCTTTCCATGACCTTTATGCTTTCTTTAATTTCACGTTGGAGATTCTCATTTCTTGACTGATTCTCTTGTGTCGTTTTTGCTTCATTGTTTCTTCTCTTCTTTCATCCTGTTGATTTCTGCTCTGTATTGTCTACATTCTTTTTTACATTCTTCTACTTTTTGTAACATAATTTCCATCAATTTCCGTACTCATTGTGGTTCCGATGAATCTATGTCTCCTTCTGGACTATACATATTTTCTAGAGAAATACGAATAGCTAAAAAAATATATAAGAAAAAAAATATTTGGTTTGCTGTTGTTTTTAGTCTTTGTACTAATACTATCCTTAAAATTTGTCTTATTTGTCTAATTTTACTTTTCAAAAATTTGCTTCACTCTCCCAACCATTCCTGCAACAGTCACCCTTTTTTTTTTAACCTGCCAGCTTTCTATCTATCTCTTATCCTATGCATAGTTCCTGCCCTATCCGTGTTTATTTACATATTTACTACCCTATTCTGTGTGTTATATATGACTATACTATGTGCTCTTCCGATCTCAATAAAATATTATTACTACTGCCGGGGGGGGGTAAAAAAAATTCTACTTGAGCCCATCTTTTCTCTGCTCCTTGTTTGATCACTCTGTCTCCCTTCCTAGCAAAAGAAAGAAAAATACATTAATATCTGATTTGGTTTTAATTTTCAACCGAACTGATTGATTTCACATCTTGTAAGCTGTACTACTGATAGCAACACAGAAAGTGCAAAAGAAAAATATATAAACTTCTGTCATTCACTATATTTATTTTCAAAAAACACACACACAAAAAAAATTTCTTCTGATCATGAAATTCCTATTATTATATCTCAGGGTCTATCTCTAAACAGTAAGGCCACACTTGGGATGCCAGATTATACAAAAAAAAAAACTTGTAATAGTAAGAAAAGTAGAGCTTCTTTAACCTAACCTAGAAATGCAGATAGAGGGGGTTCGAACCTCACCTACTCCTCTAGATTGCTACTAAGTGACTTACTCCCCAAACCTCACTAGAATTTAATCTTAATGTATGCCCGGTGGTCAGGGAGAGAAGAGACCACGAAAAGGAATTTTTACATATATAATGATCAGATGTACATACATATGTTACAAAAGAAAAACAATACTAAGTGGTTTTATTTATAGTGAATGAAAGATAACAGAAATTTTTATTATTGACATTAAAATAATTCACACAATGCTTTATTAATAGTGTCGCAGGCTATTTTCACTGCAACCGGATAGACATATATGAAAGATCCATTGATCGTAATGATAAGAACAGACAAAATTTTTACATTATAATTTCTTCTTTAAAATATTCCAGCCAATGGAAGTGTTACGTAAAATAAATCAAGAAAGAGAGAGACATGATTCATTAACTCTGTGGTTGGAGAACAGAAATAAATAGGTGGCCAAACTCAAGTAAACACTTCGGACAGGTTTAAATCACAGCCCTACTTATGATTTAAGAAGAATGATAAAGTGACCCCAGCAGGAATTTCCAGCCATAATTGAAACATTTCTATGAGATTTTGAAAAAGATTTCCTAATAAATATAAATATACAAGACCATGCACAAAGGTGAGAGCATATAGTGGGTTGTGAGGCTTGAGACATTTACAGTTACCAAGAGGTTAACACAAGACCGGATAGCTCTCCATCTCTAAACTAGGTTAGAGAGAAAAATGGAATCCGTTCGCTAAACGCGTGACCCGGATTCAGGATCGGAGTTTTTGTTGCTTATGTCCAGTTACGTACATTTAAGAAACTGAGATCAACATGAGATCCTGAACAATTTATTTATTTTTCAGAAGGTCTGAATGTAGGTATGTTAACCTAAGCAAACTTGGCAACAGAAGCACTGTAATTTATGCTGAGCAGCCCAGTAGATCACCCGAGGCACGATACCATATAAATATGGTCAACGACCTTTAAATTTAAAAAAGAAACCCTCTGCAAAATATATATCTTAGGAAAGTTCAACTATCACTGAAAATCCGCAGAAAAATAGTAACTTCACCTTTATAAAATTTGAATTAATAAAAAGAACAAGTGGGCAGATATTTTATTTATTTAGTTGAAATTTAACCCATTCACCACTAAGCCAATGCTATTTAATAATTTTTTAATACATATTGTCAAAATGTACTCTCTCTTATTACTAAAATATAAATGCGAACGTTTTATTTCACGCTCTTCAAAATATAACTTTAAATTTGTAACCCTTCATTAACTAAAATATAATGGCATTTGATAAGGATCCTTCTTTTATATATATATAAAACTAAGTTAAAGTTTGGAAAGTTTTATAATAGAATATTTAGCAATTTAAATATTGATTTTAAAATAGAGTTTTGCACTTTCTATGATTTGCTTCCTTTTCTTTCTAAATAAATAGTTATATAAAATAAATAACTTAATTATGGGAGTATAATGGCGGAAAGTTAAACGAAGCATTTTTCAATTAAATTAATAAGAATTACCACCGCCATTATATGTAATAACCCTACCACCCATTAAAGTATTTAAAGAAAAAAAAAAGCAATTAATGAAATATAATTTCACAAGATTTGAATACATAGGTTTTAAAAAACATATATATATATAGAAAAGCATAAATATACATTGAAATTGCAAATTACAAAGATATTTTAATAATTTATGGGAACGTTACCGGTAACTAGATGGGTGGGTCAAAATGAGTTCATTTGATGTTTCTCCGCAGGTCTTCTCGGTTCTTCAAATTTGTTTTCCATGTTTTTGAGGGCAGATTTTCACGGATACAGGGCAGATACTTTTGTTCTCTGACTGGCTTACATGATTATGACTCCGACCTCAGCAACAGCTCAGGAGAGCGAAGGCAAAGAAGTTACACCTGCATTTTTGCAGAGCAACACATTTCTGGATTTTTTTTATTTATATGCTGAAAGAATAAAGTGCAGCTTGAAGTAAGTACAGCAAGCAAGAGTTCGCTATATTGTCCAATCTTTCAGCAAAATGTCTTCCAACAAAATTCTTAAGATTTCTCTCTCTGACCTTCAGCACTGGTTACCCGTAAGCATAAGACCAAGAACAAAAGAAAAGTTCTTTATTTATACCCTGTTTTCCATTATGTTTTTAATCTGCTAATTAGTAGCGAATCATGCCTGTTGTTTCAAATTTTTCCTGTTATCTATTCTTTTATCTAATTCGGAAAAATGTTTTATTAATTAATTCCTTTTCTTAATGGATTCTATTTAATTAAAAAATTTTATCTTATCGAATTCTTCCAACATATATTTTGAAAATAGTTGCAAATATAATTTTAACTTTCTATATTTTATTTTATTAAATCTTTTTTCTTTAAAACAATCTCTTCTTTAATTTAGGCAACTATTTGAGAAAACGAGAATTTAGTTTGAAAAAGAAACATACATTCACTGTGGTTGGACTTAGGGTCTTAGTCCACAGCGAATGGTGAAGCCAGCATATTTATATATATGCACAGCTTCAATATATTGTACCAGTCAAAAAGAAGCCAACACATCAACAAACCCAAACTCAAAGTCAGATTCAAACTCAGGCAGTTCAAACTGAATTCAAACCCAACTCACGAGCTCAGATCAAATCAATGGATGACATATATCGATGGTACATGACTATGCACCAAGGAACTAGCTCAATGGATGATGATGATTAATGAGACTCTGATTTAACTCTAATGAAGTATAATAAAATAACTTAAGAATCTTTATAAGTCAACTCATATATATATATGTTCGGGTTGCCAATACAGACAGTGAGCATTAATATTAAAATAATTTGAATAAAAAGAAAGTAAAAAAAAAACCAAATGGGTTAATAAAATGTTTAATAATAATTATAATTTTGTTCAATTTTTAGATTGTGATTCTATAGATTACCTCTAGTCTTTAAACGGAATTTATATTTACAACAAGAATGGCAGTCCTTATTATATGCCAATACTATTACACAATATTATATGATAAATATATGTCTATGCCCCTGACAAGAAAATAAAGGTAGATAAAGGTATTTGACTATGACTGAAATTAGTATTCTGATTCTAAAAGAAAGAATGTGATATTTATTTTCACATTCGTAAACCAATTCACAAAGAGCAAGATACGTATTTAGGGCATAACTTTAATATTTAATAGAAAACTTACTTAATTATAAATAAATATGAATTTGTTCGACTTTAATAAAATCAATTCATCATGATTTAAGAGCATTAGAGCGGGCTTTACTGGAACTGAGAAATAAACGGTACTGACGACTTATGAGCTATAAAAATGAACACGATAAATATGATGGCTGGTCGGTGATTTAAGTATGAGGGGAAACCAGGCCGTGTCGTAGCCACCAGCCTTTGGTGTTCCAATATAATAAAAAAAAGAGCAAGTGGAGGAAGTGCTTTCTTCCTAGATAATTAAACTAATAGAAATATCATCGAGAACAAGCCTATGAAACAGGAGATGGCTTGCGTCAGCAACGTTCGGAAAATGATGACTTGGTAATCATCGTATTTAAATAATAAAACCCAATTTATATAAAGAGTGCTCTACGTGATGACCTGATCAAGTTAAATTAAAGTCAAACGTGCTTTAATCAAAAGTATTTAATGCAATTAGAAATTATATTAATTATGCCCTAAATCCCATGCCCTTCCTGAATATTACTAGAAAGTATAAAATTTGAATTAGAATATATTCATTTAACTTGTTTATCGACCTTTTTGCAAAACAATATATTAATGTGAATAAATAGATATTATAAACTCAGTAAAGTGGCCAGGAGCATAGGTTAAAAATTGAGCTAATAATTTGTTGTTATTAGCCATTAATAAAATAGCAAAAATTGTATAAATCCTTCAACTCGATAATTAATAGAACTGTATCAAATTAGTTCTAGTGGGTAAGAATTACTATAAAAATAAATATATTATTATTTAACATGGCAAATGCAACGAAGGAAATTATTATCGAGTTGAAGTTATTATTGGCATATAATAAAAAATAAATTATATTAATAATCATCTCGCAAATATATAATAGGATTAAATAAACGAACCGCCATCGTAAGAAAGGAAAGTTAACTGATATTAAATTTAAAGACTAGAGAGAGGTAGAGAATTACTACATAATTTAAAATAACATTAATAAAAAGACAATTTTATAGTAGATAGCTTAAAGATGTTTTAACTTAATGTTCAGAACTGGCCAGGTTCAAAAGGAAAGATATTACCATTTCTTCATGGTTGGCTTCTGAGTTTTCACAGGGCAGAGTCCAGTTGGATGAAACATATGTGCACATTTTGAAAATTATGTGAATAGCATTTTGATGGATTTCTCTAAGGTTTTGGCAGCTTACGATTGGTATATGAATTTTTATATTGCAGCCACATTGAAGATTTTCAGGGGACTTAAGGAACCATAGTCAGACTCTTGAAGTTAAGCCCCCCCCCACCATGGTAGAAACACTATTTTACTTCATAATTTAACTGGGCTGGCTTCTCTAATGAAATATATATGACTTCTCTTAATGAGGAATAATAGCTGCTTGAAAACTTTTTCTGGGCTATTTATCTGTCCTCTGATGCCTTCAGGCAAGCGCTTCTTTCATTATCAATTTATTAGTTGTTTTTAGATACATTCCTTCGATAAGGCTTTCAAACTCATTAACTTGAATTCATTTTTTAATTAGAAAATGAATTTTTAAAATCAGAAAAATGATTTTAATTAGCGACCATCCTTACATTTTAAATACTTATCTTTTTTTTTAATTAATAAAAACTTTACCCATTGTTTTTGGAAAGGGACAATCTGAAAGCTTATCGAAAGAATGTAGCTTTTAATCACTAAAAATTTGAACAAACTATTTAAAGTAAAATAAAACATTCCTGATGCAATGAAACTTTAGAACGAATATGTACATTTAAATATTTATAAATATATATGCACAATCCAAGCAGTTATAATATATATAAATTCAGGAATAATTCTATTATGAATTTATTAGTAAAAATGATTAATTTAAATCTCAAATGAGTTAATTTTAACACACATTTATAATAGTTTTTCTTTAAGGAAACTAGCATGGATTGAACGAATAAAGCCCCATTGCATCGGAAATTCAAGGTTGGTACAAGGGTTTGAAGTTGGCTACATGTGAAAGATCATGAAGCTAGGATCAAACTTAGATCTGACTGCTTCAATATATATATATATATAGTAACTGTCAGAATTGAACAACCCACATGCAAATTGGCAGAGGCAATTCACCTGTACCTATTCTACATTCTGACATCCCAGAATACCAACTTTTTTTACAACATGCTAAAGTCAGGGAGAAAACAAGAGACTCTTAACTATTTATCTAAGTTATTGATTGCAAATAAAGATTACAAATTGCTAACAATAATAAGACAAACACAATTTATTATATATATATATATATATATATATTATATATATATATATATATATATATATATATATAACAGATTGCATACATTGACATGACTTTAATTAATTAATTTATAAATTCACTTATGAACAATAATATATAAACAGCATTAAACTGTTGCACATGCGCTTTGGATTTTAAATATAAAATGAATGAATACTAACACTTCAACCACATGATAAAGTCTAATGCTGTTTATGGCTATATAAAATAATTGACTTATTTAAATTCACTTATGGTAAATAAACCTTTCCAATTTTTTTTTAATTAATTTAATTTTAATTATGCACAGATATAATGATTGATAGTCACTAATTTAGATTTATTCACATTATTTTAATGGTTTATCTAATGCATAGACACCCAACTGTTCTCAACAATCATCTCCACTTTTCTAATGCTGATACAAGTTTATAAACTGTTGTGATTACAGGATAATATTAGTACACAATAGGTAATAAAATAATTGTAAAATACAGGAAATGATATCTGCACTACAATGTCCTATGGTAGGATTTGAACATTTATGACATCTGTAGCATACAGATGGCATGTGCTGGAAATTGATCATCTATCACACATCAGTTTTAAATAAGATAATGATTGTAAGGGATCAGCAATTGCAAATAGTGTTACAATCAGCTAATACTTATGTGTTACATAAGAATGAGAATCAGATGCAACTCATAACCTGAATTGATGGATACCAGCCATACATTCTTATCAATATTAATAATTCAAATACAAGACTAGTTAACTAAAACTGGCATCTATTTAACAGCACCACAATCTAGCTTGACTATGCATGATTGAACTCTACTCATAATTTAATAAATTTACTGCTGTAACATATTGTTTATGTTTTAAATAAAGTGGAAATAATGATTTAACTAATATGCACCTAGCAAAAAATGTGATTACAAGCTAATTGTCTATTATAAGTTAATTTATTACCATTAGTGTGGATGAAATTATGGCATGATATTCAAATAGAACAAACTATAATTTTTTGCCATACCTGCCCATAAATAGATTGAAGTAAATAACTATTCATTGACATATTTATTAGATAGGAGACAATAATTAACTAAAATTACTTTAAAGTTTATACTTATTTTTTCAAAGCTTCAGTTTTAGTTTTTAGATATTTGTAGCATTAATTCTTTACCATAACTATGGCAGAAAAAGGATTAAATACACTTTCACATTCATTTTGGATGCACAGATATCATTTAAAACTTGTTTTTGTAGCTGGTTCTTTCTGTAGCACTGGATATCAGCTTTTTCCTTTTCTAAATTGGATACATATTGGGCACATGTTTCGATAGTTTCTTCTGTTGTTGATGGCTTCTTTGACATAACTCGGTGATGGGTTTTGGCCTTCCCTGTGCCAGCTTGACAGAGTGAAACAGATAATGGCTTCTCTACTCTGGGGGAGGGGGAGGTATGTGCTGGAACTAGCACATAAAAATAAAAGCAGATAATAATAATACTGACAGAATAAAGATAAAATAGTAATAATGAATGCAGAATAATGATGAAAATATAAAAGACCAAAGATAGAATAATCTTAATAATGAATGCAGAATAAAAACCAACATAATTTCCAGCACTATTTATATGTTTTGAAGCTGTTTTAACTATAAAATTTGAATCAGTATCTTGACATTTGGATCCTTTGGCTTATTGGACTCAGATAATTCCATTATTTTTGCTGAGGTCCAAATCTATTTGTTCTATCCCTATTTGCATGCTCATATTTTTGAATGGAAATAACAGCCTTTCTAATTAAATTATTTTAATCACTTCTCCTAAAATTTAAGCTAGCAATATGTTTACAAGCATTTTATTTATTTTTCCTAGAATATCATTTCCACCTTTTTTTATGTTAAAAGAAAACTACCTTTTTATTTTAAACTACTTTTAGGTTAAATTTGGAATTAATTATCGTTTTAAATTTTAAAAAATATTTTGCATTTAACACAGAATTATATCTTATACATTATCTGTGCATTTATAATACATATATTTAATTTTTATTTATTAAATTTTGAACTTAAATTTTGTTCATAATTTTTTTTTTTATAAAAGAATAGACATAAGGAGATTATATCCATGTAAACAAAAATTAAGTTTAGTTTTTGATGTTATCAGTAAACCACCAATTACTTCTAATTGTAAATTCTTCTGAGATTAAACAACTTTTCTGCATTAACCGGTAATAGGTCTGTTGTTGGGATTTATTGGGAAAAAAAGAAAGTCATCTTTCATTTCCAAATCCAAGTCGTTAAATGGATTTAAACCCAAAAGCCGATTTTTATAGATGTTAAAATGGGAAAGAATAACATCTTTCTTGACATTTTGTTAATAATATTTTTAATTTCTCCAATGAGTTGTATGTGTTGAATTAAATATTTTCATGGATTATTAATATAATAAAAAATAGACATAATATTATATCCATGTAAACGGAAATAAGTTGAGCTTTTAAAATTGCAAAAAATCATATTTATTAATATAAGTATAATTAAATGTGATTATGTTTTTCTGCAATGGGTTCATATATAAAATAATGAACTTCACACACACATGCATATATAAATATGTATTATATTTGAATGCATATATATTGTCTATACTAAACAATGTAATTATAAGAATTTGAATTCAGACTTTCAAACTCCCAAACTCCCCAAAGCTATTGAATCCATCTTATACAGCTGATACACTTGACCAGATATCTGTGGAAAAAAATCAATGATCTCCAATATACTGTATTCTTCCCATCCATCTTCTGTATAATTAAATGGTCATATTAAGGTCTTATGTGTGAGGAGTCAGATTGACTAAGGTCAACATGGGTATGACAATAATATTAGTGTCAGCAAGAGCTTTGAGCATTTCATTTTCAGATTTTCAATGATATGGATGGCTGAAGGGTTGGAAGTGGAGAAGATTAAAGCTTGTCAATTAAAGTTTGAAACTTTGCTAGCTTAATACAAACTGAGTAGTTATTGTGTATATGTGTGGGAGATGGGGATCTAGACCAACTGATGAGTGGAACATGAAATACATATATTGAAAATCATTGATCTTTTTCACATGTATGTGGTCATGTGCATCAGTTGTATAAGATGGATTGGATAGCTATGAGAAGTTTGAAAATCTGAGTTCAGGTCCTTATATATATAATATTATATTTAATGTATTAATGCTTATTTATAAAAAACCTGTTTTAGATTTTTATGGAATTCCATGTAAAGTTGAAACTCAATTTGGTAATTGCATAAATCCAAGTAATGACTATGCTATTCAGTTGTGTAAAATGATGGGTAATCAGTTATCTCAAGGAGATTGCTTAAGTGGTTCATCTTGCTGTTATTCTTTAATTTCAAATCAACCTAGAATGAATCCTGAAACAAATTCTAACCCAATTATTACAAATGCCTGTACTGTTTCACTTTTGAACAAAGGCTTTTGTATAGAAGATACCACCAAAGGTCACAATTATTGTAGCAGTCTTAAATTTAATGCAGCTTCAATTTCATGTTTCAGCGGATTTTTTTGTTGCTATGAACAATCATCTGGCCAGGACTCATATGGTATTGTTACAGAAATACCTCAAAATAGTAATATATGTGGTATTAAAAGATCAAAAACAACTGCTTCAGGAAGAGACATTATAAAACATCCATCAGATAATCTTACCTCTTATAACTTGCCTCCTTTCACACTTGCAACTTCTTCTTATGCATCCTCTACTACAGCAGAAAATCCTTCACTAGTCAATAAACCACAGTTATTCAATTCCCCTTTAATTAATAATGCCATTTTACCTAATGGATCACCAACACAAAGTTCTAATTTGATACCAGTTATCACAGTTACTCAATCACCTAATTTAAATACATCACAATTACCCCATTCAGATTCAGTGAATAGTATATCACAACATCCCCAGAGTAAAAGAGATGTTTTTACTGCTACCAGCAATAATATTCTCAATAATGATATAACCCATATATCTCAAATTAGTCCAAACAACACCCTAAGTGAAGACTGTTGGCAGGTAATATAACATACTTAATAGATTTCTACAGCTTTTACAGATATAGAAATAAAATATTTTTTTTTATAGGCAGCTATTTATGTCAAAGGAAAATTCAAATGTTCTGGATCATTAATTCAAAGACAATGGGTCCTTACATCAGCCTATTGTGTGTTTGGGTAAATATTTTAAAGTGTTCAATGTATATATATTTAAGGAAACAAATATTTAGAATTTATCATATAAATGTTTGGATTGTTAATATCAATGTTATATTAGGCCAGATCCTACTTGGCATCATAAGTAATAATTGCAGAGATACTGAAAACAAAAACTTATTTAAACTGGAAAGTTTTCAGTTATCATTATGGCAGATGTAATTCAGCTAAAACATCAGTACAATGTTGATATTATCAACAAGCATAGTATATTGTTTTTAAAAAAATGCATTACTTATCATTAAAGCAAGAATTATTCTTATATAATAATAGACTATTTAGAAAGTTTATAAAATTGTAGTCTGTAGAAAACTGGCTCATCATAATTCTGATATTATAATTTACAAACACAAGTATAATTCTTGGAATAATGATAATAATATGCGTATTTTTTTTTTTTTTAGCTTATTGCTTTTCTACTTGTTAT
Organism: Epiperipatus broadwayi; assembly: GCA_028023455.1. Classification (NCBI taxonomy): domain Eukaryota; kingdom Metazoa; phylum Onychophora; class Udeonychophora; order Euonychophora; family Peripatidae; genus Epiperipatus; species Epiperipatus broadwayi. The sequence continues at coordinate 1,108,173 of JAQFVV010006397.1, forward strand.
TAGTCATTTCATCGAGAAGAAAAAAGTTTTGACAAAAATTTATAAAATATCCATGATTATATTTTGGATTTTAAAAAATAAAGTCTAAATAAAAAATGTCTACAATACAGAATTTTTTTGTTTAAAATGGTAAATCTTTTAAAAATTTTCAAAGCTTTTTTCTTCTACTTATGCTAATATTTTTTCTTTTAATTACGCTAATATTTTAGCATTATCAACATTAAGTATTTATCTTATATTTAAAAATGTAAAGTGTTTTACAAAATCAGTTTTAAATTAACATACGGTACTCATACTTATGACAATCCATCCTGCTTGATGGCACCGTTGCTAGGCAAAAACAAATAGTATAATGTTACCGGGCTGATTTACATTTTAATTTTTTTTTAAATAACACTTTCACCAGTTTCTTTTCTTTTGGCCGATTTACATTTTTTTTTATATATAAAACATTGAATTTCTTTCAAAATATATTTACTTTTTTTATTTAAAACATTATTTTCTAAATTATGTTTTGTAATTACATTATAAATTTGAGCGCATAGTGTTGGAATGTGCAGGGGGTGCCCACTGTTTTTGCCAATCCAAAGGATCAGACAACAAATCCACTACTCTGATCAAACCAACCTTAGGATTTCTAAAATGACATGCAACCTCAGATATTTGATTTGTCTCATAGCTGTTTTTTATGAAATAATATTATTTAATAGAATGAAATAATTATATTTTTAAATTACATTATACATTTCAGCATGTAACGCTCCACCACAGCCATTTTAATAGTCTCATAGTTGTTCTCATGCAAACATTACTTTTTTATGTGAATTCTCTGAAATGATGCTGGAACCTACTCTTTTGAAATTACATTCACCTTCAAAGACATGTAGGGAAGCATAGTGATGGACTTACAATTATTACTATGTAACAGTACATCAGGTAGGTAGGATATAAGATCATTACTTCGAATGCACATTAAAAGAGTTATGACCAGTTGAATCCTACACACTCTCACATCATATGGTAGCCATATGTACAGTGTGCACTATTTGTATAGTGTCACAAAGCACATTAGTGGGCTGTGTGCAACACAATCTAGGCCTACAACAGCTAATATGAACACAACTGTTATATAGGCCATAAGTTTGGCCACGTAAATGACATATTTCTGTGCTTTTGCATGGAAACAGTGCCATCGAGCAGGATGGATTGTCATAAGTATGAGTACCTAATATTTTAACCATGAAATTTTTTTTTATAATATATATACATTTATACTACATCTTGGTTGTGTTATTTTCTGAGATAACATTTAATTTGTAGAAATCAATTTGTTTTAATCAGATACTCAAATATAAATATATTTTTTTAAAACAAATGTCAATATTTCAATCATAAATCACATGAATCTCTTTTAGAAGATGGAAAACGATATAACTAATCTTTTGGAAAACAACCTAATATTTAATTTAGATAAATTGTGATCAAGTTAAATATATTGTTTAATGTAGTTTTATGCGTTGATTATGGGAGAATAGTAAGTTTAAAAACAAGAAGTTTTTATGATTGCATTTATATATTTTTCATAGAAATATTTGAACATTTACTGCCGTGAATTCATTTACCTTTTCTAAAAATTACCTTCCCATAAGTTAATCAAAAAGATTAAATTGAAAATAATTATTATACAATAATTAAATATAGGCTGCTTACTGTAAACGTTAAAGCAAAAAATTAAATTTAATACAAATCTGTTTTTACAAAATTGGTGTAAATAATAATAAAAGTAAATGTAAACTACAGGATCAGCAATCGTAGAAGTATAATACAATGTTTATAATTAGTGGACGTATCTCACAATCATATTTATTATGTATAGAAACAGAATTGTGATCTAACTGCCCTAAACTATTATAAAAATCAGTCTACCGTTCAGAGAAAAATATCTATATATCTTTTAATTATTTAATATTAAATGGCTAGCTATATTGTCTGTATACTGACTATTTGAGATTGCTAGAGATTTTTTTCAATTGCTCGAAAAAATGTTTTAATTGTTTTCGTATTTAAACACTATATTATGATTGTAGCAATTGGTTGTAGTAATAACTTTATTATGAGACTTTTGTAATTAATTATTTTTGATTATTTTGCGATACTTAATATATAAGAAAAATAAAAGTTTAGTGCAATAAATAATGAAAATAAAATATGTTACTCTCACTATATAGAAAGAATTCTTTATCAGCCTTCCATCGTGAAACCGTGAAAAAAAAGCATTATTCCACGTGTTGGACCTGGACTATATGATGAAGTTTTGAACAATTATTCATCTGTTATTTTCCTCTAGCAAAGAATATCTAGAGATTTATTTGCTAATGGATTGGCTATTGGCTAATTCATTAAAAGTAAATTTAAGCCTGCTAAAATATCTTCATGGTTTTTCAGGCTGGATTTTAAAGACAAATCATAAATAAATAAGATGAAAATGCTTTTATGAATATATTTTATATATAATAAATTTAAAATATGGAGGACATTCTAAAAACGAATTTTTTTTAATTTTTTATAAAGTTCATTTAAAAACTATAAGTTGAACACAAAAAACTGATTGAGGGAGGGGGTACTTTTTAATTTTTCACCAGATTAAACAAAAATAATAAACAATTTGGCTCATTTAAGAAATTCAAATATCCTCAGTTATTTATCATTTAATCAAGGGTAACTTTTCACATAGTTGGTCTGAAAGCTGACTAATCATAAGCCAAACAAAGTTTTTTAAATTTTATGCAGGCAAATAATTGTCTGCTGTAGTTTATTTGATATCCATTTTTTATTAAAGGAATTCCATGTCAATTTGTTTACTTGAAACTAAATTTTTTGATGTCATAAGAAATATCTGAGGGTCATACTCTATTACAAAAAAAAAAAAAATAGGATAAAATTTAGAAATTTTTTTTTTTTACAGAGTTAGATTATTCATTCTATTCCAGCATTTCGTTGTTCTCCTAGCTTATGCTGCATAATCAATGGACAGCATATGATAATGCTAACCTTATTTTTATACTAGAATTTTTATTATTCTATAAATTAATTTGTATAAAAAAGAAATGGCAAATTCCAAATAGATATTGTATTTCAGCTTTATTCTGAGTCTTGTTGGCACTACCATGACTTATTTATTGATTACTCATGTTTATACTCTATATTTAAAATAGAATAATATAGAATGGGTTACTTCTATTAAGATAAATTTTATTGTAAATCGTTAGTATTATTATGAATGCTTAACTAAAACATTTACACAGTTTAGCTTTTTAAATATTTTGCCATCTCAAGAGTGTAAAAATAGAAGTTTCATTTTTATCATTTATTTCAAAGTTTTTCTTTATTACTATTTTGAAAATGGATCCATTTTTTTTAGTTCATTTTCATACATACATAGCCATTTATTATTTTAATAAACACATAAATAATCCCTTAATAATCAAATTAGTATAAATGTACACATATCAGTAGTGATTTGTCCCCTATGGTTATAAATAATTAAATGTTAGAGCTAAAAGTTTTTAGATCAAAACTTAGTCTATCATATATGTTTCTCAAAAGCCATGTGATCTTAGAAATTAATCATTCTGTTATTATTTTTCTTTATATGAAGTCAGGTGGAAATAGCTAAGTAAAAAGGATATTATAAGCTAAAAGATAAGGTTTGACCTTTGAAATTATTTTCTTGGTGTTGTTCATTTCCTTAATGTGATTTATTTTTGCATCATAAAGTTGAATGATTTTACATCATCACAATCCTTAATCGAGAATATTTTAATAGCCATATAGATTTATAGATCAGGATAACGAATTATTTTAAAATAAGATCATCTTACAAGTATGTAGTGGTTAAAAACTTTTAAGTAAATGTATTTTTGCTAATTAATATTTCAAATATGCCTATATAAGCTAATGTAGCAATGGAATGTTAAGATAACAATTTCAAAAATTTACAATATAAAGCTTTGCAAGCTATACAAGCAGTATTATTTATAAGTAATGGTAAAAAATAACTGTTTTTTTTTTTTATATATTGCAGTCAAGATCCATTTAATATTAGAGTTCGACTCGCAGCATTCGATCTCAAAGGTGATATTTCAGGGTCTCAAATTAAAGCTGTAGAAGATGTTTATGTGAATGAAAATTATGATCCAGATTCTGTTGGTTATGAAAATAATGTTGCATTGATTCATTTAAAACTACCTGTGACTCTTGATAGCGCTTGCTTTATCTGTCTTCCCGGAATTCCATCTGACCTTCTTGTGGATCAGCAATGTACAGTTACTGGATATGGATCAAATGCATTAGGTAAAATGATATATGAAATAATATAGTTTAAAAAAAATTAATTATGTTTTTTAATTACACATTTGGTTAAATTTCAATCTTTGAATATGTACACAAATATGAGCACATTAGGATTAATTAGTTTAGCATTTATTAAAATTTAACCGGTTACTCTGCTATAAAATAGCGTTAATTAATCGTAATATTAGAATAATTAACGAAAAATGAGTATAAAAGAAACTGATTTCTATTAGTATTTATATAATATGTATTAAGAAGTTGAGATATAAAATATTACTGATATTGTTCAAATAGTCGATAAAAATTGGTTATATACTTAAATAGAATTCTTCAGTGAAACGTACAATTTGTTTTGAAATAAAAAGTCGATCCTATGGTCTGATATCAAATGGAAGAAAGTTGTGAAATAATAACGTAAATAAGATTAAAAGTGAAGATTTTTTTTTTTAATAATAGGGCTATTAAACAACTGTTTGAATACTCTTTTGTTGGTTACTTGGGTATTTTTCCTGCAACCAAGGAAAGATAGGAGGACTTTTCACATTCGTATCAATACACTGCTAACTTTTTAATGTTGTTATTTTGGCAACATCAAACTATTATAAAAACATTAGAAAGTTAGCAATGCTTTGATACGAATGTGAAAAGTCATCCTATTTTTCCTTGGTTGCAGAAATAATACTCAATAAAGTTTTACAAAGATTAAAAAAAACTAAAAAAATATTACATGAGATAAACACGTATTTATGAATTCTACACGGACGCAAGTTAACGTTTGACACTTACTTAATTTGATCAATTTCAACCAAAAAAAATATGTGGTCCGTGTTGCAGGAGAAAAAAAAAGCCAACATAAATACTGTATTTATTTTTATAAAAGTAAATATATTCTATGAAATATATACTTACGCAGACGATTCTTGCATACAAAATGGTGATGGTCAGTAGCAACCCCCCCCCCCCAACGTCCTTCCTCCTTCTCCGAAAAAGTTGTCGAACAAGTGATTGACCAGTACATGCTCTAAATGGAATACTGCCAGGCAATCTAATTTTTCGAATAAACAAATAAGTCATTCTATCTTTTCTTGGTTGCAGAAATAATACTCAATACAGTTTTACAAAAACAAAAAAATATTATGAGAGATATACACGTACTTTTACAAATTGTACACGGACACAAACTAACTTTTGATGCTTACTTAATTCGATCAATTAAAAAAAAAAAAATACGTGGTCCGTAAAAAAAAAGCCAACATAAATATATTTTTATAAAAGTAAAAAAGAAAAAATATTCTATGAAATATACATTTATGCAGACGATTTTTACATACAAAATGGCGATTGTCAGTAATACCCCCCCCCTCCCACCGTCCTTCCTATTTCTCCGAAAGATTTGTGGAACAAGTGACTGCCCAGTACATGCTCTAAATGGAATTCTGCCAGGCAATCTAATTTTTGGAATAAACAAATAACAAAGTCAACGTCTTCATTCAATTACAATTAAATAATAAACTTTTAATTCAAAGATTCAAAAACGCAGAAGTCGGACAATAATCAAGTTGAAATTGAAAAAAAAAAAGTAAATAATGCAGTTGAAATTAAAAATGTTAAACCAAATTCACAATAATAACAAATGGTAAGTTTAAAATGTACAAACAAACTTTTGAATCAGAAAAAAAAATACCAAAATGTCCAAAAAAGCACCTATATAATAGTTTCGGTTGACACGTTTCAAAGCACGTTTTGTGTCCGTTCAAAAACACATTTTTTAACGAGGAAAAAAACTAAAATCGCAAGGGTTTATTTAATGTTCGCAACAATATTGCGTATGTAAAAAGTCGTCCTATCTTTCCTAGGTTGCAGGAATAATACCCAAGTACCATTTGTGGAAATAAATATTTTTTTTAAAGAAACTAATAGAAAAGTATTCTAATTTTTTAATAACAATGTAAGTTACATTATGGCAGCCAAATAAATTAGAAAGTAGAACTAGAAATATAAATCTTTAACGAAATAGTGGATGTTTTTTTTTTTAAAAAAAGCATGAGATCTAATACCATAGATGATTCAACGACATGAAAAAAAATATTAATGAGCTGCGCGTGAGCAAAATATATCATTGATTCTCGAGTGATTTGGATGATGATTATTGAGAGTAACAGTTTAAAGCAAAAAAAAAACTGATGAAACTATCAGAAAAAAAAAAAAAACAATGAAAATGCACATTTAAATTGATATATTTATAAACACATAAATATTGGTCCTTAACTTTAGATGACATTTTCTTTTAGGGTATTTGCTTTTGTCTTTCTATGTTTAGCTTTTCCTATAGCTATTTTATTTGAAGTTTCAATAATACTAAATATAAGTTAAATTTTCTGCCCAAAAATAGGTTGAAGTAACTCAACAACAGAGTATTATAACCAGGTGATCATCATCAAACGCCCTTTGCCAATTACTTAACCCTTTTTTGACATAATTCATTTTAAATCTTATTTTATAGAGTAATATCTTATAATTTAATAAATTGTTACATCGTTAAAATATATTTTATTGGTAAAGTCTTATTAAAATTTATAATGTCGCTCTAAAATTGATAATCTATAATAAATTAAGTTAAAAGTGAGACAAAGAAGAAGAAAAATCATCATTGATGTTTGATATTTATTCATATTAAAGAAAGATACTAAATGCAGATAAATTATATTTATAGCTCGAAAGATCTCTTTGTGATAAACACGTAAAAGATTTTTATATAGATGTACAAATGCTTTTCATCATACCAAATAATATTTTTAAATTGTCTAGAAATTTTAGTACTCAACAAGGAATAAATAATTGAAATTCATAACTACCATTAGTACATTTGATTATATTGATAGAGATGAGATTAAAACAGATTCTCAAGAATTTTCAGAAAAAAAATAGTACTTTATGAATTCTTTCTTAACAAAAAAAAATACACATTTCAACATTCTAATATTATTCAATACAGAAAGCAATTACCTATTAGTGAGATATTATTAATGCAAAACTAGAAAAACAAAAATTATTATAAACAACGGTATTAATAGTTAAATTCTTATCCTTAAGAAACACCCCAATGAATTTAAATTATATCTTGCTATTCGTTTCAAAATATTACTGGATTTTGAAGGTTGTTCAAACTTAATTTGGTTTAATATTAGATGATAGTTCATTAATAACTATTTACAAGAAAAATAATTGGTACAAACATGACACAATTTTTAGTAAACTTTGAAATCAGACCAAACAAGATATACAAAAAAGAAGAAATATGAAAATATTTAACAATAATTCATTAAAAGGAATAAAATAAGAAAAGGAATTAACAAAGGTATAAGAAAATATAATTTAGAATTGACAAAAAAAAAGCTATAGAAGAGAATAAAATTTTCAAAACTATAGAATAACATCTTAGTCAAAACTATAAAAGAACGCTTTAATATTAAAAAAAAAGTATTTCAACAATAAAAAGAGAAGATAGAACTATTAAAAAAAAAGAAGGATGACTTTATGAAATTCTGTGGAAATATTATGCAAAGAATTATATAATAATAATAAACAATAAAACAATGCCATTATATTTATTACACCTTCTGTATTTTCAAACACATTAATTGAGATGATCAGACATCAGTTAAATTTATGAAAAAGAAAAAACTTCCAAAAAGTAATACAATTATTACTGATTTCTTAAAAGAAGCATGTGAAGAAATTCAAAAATTATTGGCAAAGTTTCTAAGGTCTAAATATTATATAAAGATGTTGAATGGTTGAATACATTTGCAATATTGATATTTAAGAAAGGTGATAAAGAATATATTAGAAATTACAGATCTATTAGGCTTCTGGCCATTCTATACAAAATATATTCCAGATAATTACAACTTGTGCACTATGAACTTGGATTCAAACTAATCAAAAGAATAATCGGGATTTAAAAGTACTTTAGTGTACTGAATCACATCTAAATATTTAAAAAAATTATTGAAAGGACCAATACATATAAATTTTCATTATGCTTTGAATTTGTGGATTATGAAATGACATATGATTATATAAACATTTTCATAGTGATTGATGTTTTGGTTAATCATGATATAAACTTAGGATATTGATATATTTAATAGGATATTTATAAAAATGCAAATGCGATGATTGCAGTACATGAGAGTGCATAACTAAGTGATTTCATATCTCCAAAATTTTATATCAATTTTATAATAAAATGAAAAGCTAAAAAAATGAAAATACATGATGATTATTTAAGTTATTTAAATTGTTTATATAATGTGACCATTTTGACAATTAATACTTTAGAGCTTCAGAAAATGATGGAAGCATTACCTGATGAAAATAAGAAAGTGGTTCTAAAGATAACTATAAAAAAATCCATAATAATACTCAATGGTTTTTCTCAGAAAAAAAAAGGATAATTATAAATTAGAAAGAGTTAACAACTACATTTTGGTCGGGTTACCATTACAAATGGACACATAATTAATAAAATTAATGTACAATTAAAATTAAATGGAGCAATTTTGATAAAAGTAACTTAATATTAAAAGAAAATATGTCCATGTCTTTGGAAAAAAAGTTATGAATTGACACTTGAACACTTAACAAAAGAGCAATACAAAGGCTTCAGATTTTTCAACAATGGAAAGATGTATGTTGGAAGCAATAGGGAAGAATTAATGCATAAATTTGAGTGAGAAAATAAACAGATTTCATTGACACCATTGAAAGCATTAAGATATTGAAATGGATCTGAGCTAGTCATATTGCCAGAAAAGATATTAATAGATCCATAATTAAAGTATTAAATTAGACCAAAGAAGACTGAAAAGAAGCTAAAAAGATATGACATATGAGAAGTCTGTATGAAAACACTTTATTAATGTGATATGGAAAAGTAAAGCTGTATATTGGAGAAACTGGGTTAAACTTGAAGAGACCTTCATTGTGCAGTTGATTGGTAATGTTTGCAAATGATGGTGATACTGATGTTTATTAAGAATTAAAACTTATTCATAGTACTCTGTTATCAAATTAAATAAAATTTCTTTGAAAAAGGAAGCTATATTTATATGCTTTCAATAATTTTGTTAATCTATTTTTATTACAGGACAAAATCGTGAAAGTTACCTGCGGCAGGTTGAGCAAACAATTGTTAGTGATCACTATTGCACTAGTACCGTCTCAAAAGTTGTTAAAAGTTTTGTCTTTGATAAAAGCTATTTATGCACAGCAGGAGCATCTGGAGCTGACTCATGTTTGGTAAATATATATATATATCCATAGTAGCTTTTTAGAAACAGCAATTTACATTATATATCTACTCCAGAGCCATCTATTTTAATTTTGAAGAATCAATGGTCATTAAGTAATAATATTATTGTATCTACAATCTTATATGTTGAAGTGCATTAGCTAAAAAGTTTCTAATTGTAGGAAATCATTAGTCAGAAATTAATTTGGGAATACATAATATTACTATTAGTTAGTGTCCATTAATTATTGAATCTTGCAATAGATGGCAGGCAGTAGAGCAAATAAAAAAAAATACTGCTTGTAAAACATATAATAAATATAAAAGAAAAGATTGTATAATGACTTGTCAGTGGATCTATTGTAAGTACTTTACACACAAAATTATTCATTATTTTGACATAATTATTGATATGCAATTATTGACATGCAATTGTTATCCAACAAGTGAGTTACATGATCCACCTGCATTTAAATAAATATATATATACATTTTATAACAATAAAATAATAGTTCAAAATATATTTTATTTGTTGTTTTTCTTTATTTCCAGGGAAGTTGGCATATAACGTGTATTTCACAATAAAGTTACTGTAAAAATATTTTGAATGAAATACAAAACAATCTCACCAATCATTGGTTATTTGTTATTACCATTTGATTTAATCATTGTCCACTTTTACTACTCCTTAGAAAATAATAGAAAATAATATTATTTTCAAAGATTTGTTGCTTAATTCTTTATTCAAAGTAAATGATGTTAGAGATTATTAAAGTGCTGATATATAATAAGAAATTGTCAGAATTTCTAAAAGAAATGAAAAGATTTTTATTTGGGGGGAAATCACAGCAATCTTCAAAAAGTCACCTCTTACGAGGCCTCTCGTCGACAGCTGATGTCACTCTAATTCTGTTATTTTTAATGCTAGAATATTCGTTTGACAGTTATTGATTAGGTTTTTAAAAGTTCTGTAAGATGGTGCCCTCTTCCGAATTATTTTACAAGTAAAAAATCAAAAAAAGCACATTTAAAGCTAAACAAAGAAAGAAGTTTGTTGGTGATTGGCTGTCAGCCAGCTCTCAGCCGAAAAAGACATTCTGATTGGCTGGAAAGAACAAAGAAACCACCTGATCAAAGAAAATAAAGAAAAATGCTGAGGTTTTCATTTCAAATATAATTTAAAGAATATTAAAAGTATATATTGAGTAATTACAAATCATTTTCAGAGAGAATACTAAAAAATATTGAAGATTTTAGTAAAAATATTTAAGATTTAGCAAAAAGAAATATTTACTTTTCTATAACGTAAAAGGCATTTTCGTCACGAACTCTTTGTTTATATGATGGCTTTTATGTTGCCGAAATTGAATATTTTATAATAAATAAATAGCAATTTATTTTTGAAAGAACTTTCGTTCACTTTTATAACCTGACAATGTATTAATATACTTTTTATAAACGAATATAAAGTCAATATGATATTAAAGGTGAAAATATTTTGACAATTGACTTGTCTTCAGTTTGTGAGCTGGCCAATTAAAAGCTTTGATTTTTAGCTGACACAACCAATAATATAATTAGCATTTAAAAGGTTAAAATACGTCTTTCTTAGAGTATTTATCATCATTTAAAGAAAACTTTCTAGTAAAAAAGTGATATATTTAAGAGCTAATATCCCTGGATTGAAACTTACTTTCATTATTCCCATTCTCTAAAGCCTGTATCCCTCCCATGCTTAACCTCGAAAAAATTATGGATAGTTATTACAATAATACTTTTAAATGTCTGTGATTATTTTTGTGGAATTTGGGTAATATTATTTTTCTAAAAAAAATCACAATAAAAATTATTATTTTTTACATTTGTTTCTTTATTATTTTTAATCAACATTATTTCTAATAATAATTTTATGAAAGTTTTATATTTAAACATAATTTAAATTCTTTTTTTCCAAATCTTTTTTTGTATTGAATTTTTAATCTATAACATTAAAATCGGTCTGTTTATAAATACTTTCATATTCTTTTTTTTTTATTTATTTAACAGTTTCACAATGTAATTTTTGTACTTTTTAACTCTTTAATATTCTTTCACTAAAATCAAGGCCACTAACAAGTAATAATTCCACCAATTTATTTAGGGCGAACACGTACATTGGTAGTAGAAATGAAATGATGCATTATTTGTTTGGAATTGTTCACATTCTTACATGTGGAAATCATGAATGTAAATATATAATTATTTTTCCTACCTTATCCGTAAACTTTCTAGATTAAAAATTTTTTCTGTCATAAAAGTAAAAATGAATTATCTTCTACAATCATTTGCTCTCTAAAATTACAATTAGATTATGACCAAGTAATTAATTGTTAAGAATTGAAGTTTCCCTGAATTATTAAAGTTTAATGTCGATTCTAAAATAATTACCGTCTTCACTAATTGAGCACAAAATGGTATATTTTATATCGTCATAAAATTTGTAAGATCACACCTTAAGTAATTTTATTATTGTACATATTTATTCCATTGGAAGAAAATAAAAATAGACAACTTATTAAATATAGAATATTTTACTTTAATTGTTAATAATTTTCTTCTTTTCTGAGTCAAATAATATCTGGTAAAATCAAAATACCCACAGAAAAGATAATATTTTTAATGCTTAACTTGATTCTGCCTAGCATGCTTTCAATATATGCCATGAATATGATATAGTAAATATATTGAAAGCATGCTAGGAAATAATTAAGCTAAGTATTAAAAAAAATATCTTTTCTGTGAGTATTTTCATTTCACCAAAATATTTTAATGAAATTTAACTTTTAATTTACAAAATTCATATTCAAGCACATAATAACATAAAACTAAGCTGAATTATTAGCATTTTTCTTTGAAATATTTAACCGTAATTTCCCTTTACAAAATAATTACTTATTTAATGTTTTTCATATTTTCTTATTTCCTTTCTCATACGCAAAAAAAAAAAAAATAGTAATTATCTTCCTCCGAATATTAATTATAAAAATCACTAGGAATTAAATAAACATTTAAAATTTGCTCAGATTTTTATATATAAAAAAATCTCTAAGATAATACAATATATAATTTCTATTGATAATGTTTTACTGTTTGTTTAATATAATAATGATTTTAATTATGCATATATATATTTTAGGCAGATGGCGGCAGTCCATTGATCTGCCAAGATGAAAAAGGAATTTATCATCAGTACGGCATTGCTTCTTGGAGTATTGGGTGTGGAGTAAATAACATCCCAACGATTTATACGGATGTCTATACTTTTGTTGACTGGATAAACCGTATTATTGAATCAGTTGAAAAGAAAACGATAAAGTCTAATCAAAAAGGGAAAAAATAAGTTTATTATGATTACCATAAAAATTATGTAAATATTTTATTAGTATTAATTTATAATAAAATTATGTCAAAAAATCATTTGACACCAAAGATCGCAAAAATAAATATTTTAAATTATTTGTCAAAATATAGCAAGTACCTGAATATATACTCTAAATTAAATTATCATTAATTCAATAATATATATGCCCAATGTTTTTGTAGGTATTAATTTATTGTATCAATATATATTAATTCTTTTGTCATTTTAAGAAAAAAAAATCAACTTTATGAGATTGATAATATATTAGATATTATATCATTGTATCTTCATTTTTGAAGAGTATTATATATATATATTTATTTATTTTGTTTGAAATGGATTTCAATTTCAAATGTAAATATGGCAGATTACTGCTAAAGTTAAATGAAAATGAAAAATTATTTTACAAAAAAATAAATTTATTTTGTTAAAGTATGTTTTTAGTTTTTATTTATTTATAAATGCATATTTTTTATAAAACAAAATCATATTAAAGCACATTGAAATTAAAATTAATAAGTAAAGAAATTACTTGCCTTTTGTTCCTGAATTATATTTTAAAATTAAAAAAGTTGCATCCAAGCATTTTAATAATGGGCTCAGATCTTTTCTGTCATTAAATAAAATAAATAACAAGAAGAATAGAATAAATCAGGATTCTATTGTAAAAGGAGGCCTAATTGTTCAGCCATTTATTATGATGAAACTAATTCTAGTTTGTATACAAGATTTTGGCAACATATAAAATAATGTAAAAAATAAAAATCTAACTCACAAATTAATTCTGTTTTCTTTTGTCATAAGCAGAATTATGGACATGATTGTTGCTTCCAGAAAATTAGCACTGCGTATGGTGCATGGAATAATGGGGTAGAAATAAATGGAATCCTCATAATGTTAATTCTAATAATGTTTTGAATCATAAATTTGGCAGTATGCAAAATTTTTCCATTAATTAATGTTTCCTTTTTTTTTTTAATGGAAGATAGTCATGAATATGCTGTAAGGGACTTAAATTGCACTAAGCTGTTAATACTTCATAATATGTTAACTCTGTTTTACACACTGTTGTGTATATATATATATGAAAAACAAGTTTTTTATACGTAAAAACCTGCTATCGCTTGTATTAATGATCAATAGATGGAGCTTTACCAAGACCTCCAAACAAGCGTATTCTGTTTACATAAACGTCAGAGTCAATATTCACTGTCTCTTTCATTTTGCTCCACCCTCAGATCAGCTGATTTGCTCTCATCAGTGAAGGGATAGGAGTTATAAAACTAGACCTAAAAACTGACTCCAAGCGTTTATGCAAAACGTTTCTATCAGTTTGCAAGCATGAATTTTTTAGATACATTAATGTCTTCAAACTCAGCCTATCAAACAAGATAGCTATATGGGTCTGATTTCAGTTGTTTCTCCACATAGTAAAAGTTTCTGCAATGTATATCATTGCAAGAAAACTTTAAAAGTACATTTATGAAAAAGAAAAACAAGTTTTATATACATAAAAACCTGCTATCGCTTGTATTAATGATCAATAGATGGAACTTTACCAAGACCTCCAAACAAGCGTATTCTGTTTACATAAACGTCAGAGTCAATATTCACTGTCTCTTTCATTTTGCTCCACCCTCAGATCAGCTGATTTCAAGCTGATTTGCTCTCATCAGTGAAGGGATAGAAGTTATAAAACTAGACCTATATATATATATATATATTGTAACCCCTCATCATCGATCACCAACAACTCTCCTACCTTTCTTAACCACAAATACCCAGGGGCGCCAATTCTATGGATCATAGAATAAACTATTAATCTAACTTTACCTTAAAATTATTAATGAGGCTCTTAAATGAAGTTTTACCTTAGCTTAGCTCAGTTGAGGGCTACAGAGGTCTATAATGTGTAAAATGTAATATCAGATATGGGAGGAAACATTATAATTAATAGGAACAAAACATCTATTAAATTCTAAAATAAATAAGAAATAAATTGGTAAAATTCTACCATCTAAATTAACAAGTTATAGTATATACTTCACCTCCTCTCACAATCAACATGCATTAAACAACCTCTTCTATATTAGAAAATTAAATTAATAACTAAAATGTAATGTTTAGTAACTGTACTGTATAGCAAGTTGGAACTAAATATAAAATAAACTTAATATTACTGAACTTTTAATTATACAATAATCTAAACTAGTTAACTGAAATTAATATTTAATCTAAATTAATAATTGAATATCTCAGGGAATTAATTTATTGCATAGCTTAATTTTAAATCTCTACTTCCCAACAACTACTATTTACTATTATAAAAGTAATGATGTAAATTAAGCAATATACTAACAAAATAATGGTAGTTAGATAATGAAAAAATAGGGTACATTTTGATTTTAATTCATCATCTAAATAATTACTAAATGATAAAATTTTCAGAGAACCATGAAATAATCAACATTTTATATAATGTTTGAGTCAAAGAAATCATCATCATCAGATCTGAACATTTTCATTAAATTAAAGGAAAATAGTGCAACCATATCATAATAGAAATATAAATGTGTGTGCATGTGGTGGAAATATGAAATATGAATGTATGGCAAAGAAGAATTCTGAACACAACTTTTAATAATAAAACATTTATTTACAAAATAGTTAAGCAAACATTTAGTTTTTTTTATAATTTGTGCAGGTGTAGGTTCTAGATGTATTTAACATCAGTAGTTGAATAGTTTACATGAGAGCAGATAACATAAGATAACTTTCTATCTTCTGTTCTAATACATCCCAGCTATCAAGGCATTCTGATAGACTTATGGAAAATATATTATATTTTCAATACTAAAATAATACACCAAAATAAACTCTTTAAATTTTTCTTGCAAAATTCTTTAAGTTATCAGTCAATTCTGATAAACATATGGAGCTGAAACAATATAATCCTACACTTCAGACAATAAAATACAAAATTTACTTTACAATTGGCATCTTGTTTTCAGTACTCTTAAGCTATCAATTAAGTTGATATGTCTATGAGAAATTACATACTGTTAAATATTTACACTAAATTATAGGATGAAACTAAAATTCTGGGCATTTTACTTCAAATGCACATTAACTAAATAAGAAGGGTTTGAATCTAAGAATAAGTATAAAATAAGAATATGATCAAACTATACTTTGCAAAACTGAAATAAATAATTCTATTAATCTTTACACAGCCTGAATTGTGAAATCATGGTTGTCACCTTTAGATTGCTCTAACTCAGCCAATGTTTTAGTTACAGTGATGAAAAAATACCCGTATTAAAGCTTAGAGCAAGGCCTATAAGATGCTGCCCTCTTCTGAATTATTTTACAAGTAAAAAATCAATACTAGGAGGGTTTTAAGTTGAACAAAAGAAGGCCAGTTTTGATTGGTTGGATAATCAATTCTCCATCTATTCTCAATTCTTATTGGCTGATGATTCCATTAAATATTTTTTCACCGCTAAAATGAAAATATATGTTTTGGAGTGTTTTTTTTATTGTTTCGTACATATTATAAATAATTTTCATAAAATCTGATAAAAATATAGTTATTTTACAAAAGTAGTAAGGTGTTATTAAAAAATTGTATACTTTACACGATTGTAAATTGAAAAAGAAACAAGCCATAGCAACAATTTTGACATCTTGTCAAGAGTTGAGATTGCTCCAAGCTGTTTATTTGATTTTCAAACAAAGAATGTTTTAGAATATTTTTCTGGCATTATAATGTATTTTTGGTGTAGTTTTTTAATAATATGCTGAAAGTATAATTATTTTGAGAAAGACGTTAAGATTTTTCCTAAAAAATTCTTAAAAAATTCGTAACGTGAAATCTGGGAGGGATTTAAATGAAATTTACATTGCTTCTAATTTGCTCATAATGTTTTCTTTGATTTTTCCGCTTTTGAATATTTCTATAAAATGCAAATAAAAATATATTTTTGAAATAACTTTCGTTTAATCAGCAATGACTTGTCTCACTTCCCAAGATTGAATTCAATAGATCCAGTGAGTTAAGACAAGCTTAACAGCTATGAAGGTGGCCTGAAAAAACATCTTGAATTTGTAATGAAGATTTCAAGACTTCAGTGCCAATAAAAAAACTTGGATAATTTCAGCATGCTTTTTAATGTGGACTGTGAATTAGTGAGACCAGACTTGCAGCTTGAATTAATTTAATTACAATCTAACAATCATCTTTAAATAGTTGTTTCTTAATGTCCCAAAATTAGAGTTCTATAAGTCTTTGTCAAAATCAAGTTACCCAAATATGATATCTAACACCCAAAAAATAAGTGGTTTGCTTATCCTATATGTGTGAACAGATGTTTTCTGCAATGAAACTTTGAAAGAGTTGTATTAGAAACAGATTGTCAGATAAGCATTCAACTTCACTTCTCAGAATTAGTTCATCACAGTTTGAACCAGATTATGAGGAATTTTTAGAAATGCAGCCACAGCTTCATTCATTGCATCAGTATCAAATGATTTTTAAAATATATTATTTTTTGAATCTTTATTGCATTTTATAATAAATTATATTGGCCCACCAAAATTTTTTTGACCCACTCCTAAAAATCTTTGTCCATCACTGGCATACACAATCCCATTTTTTTCTAAATATAAAAATCATATCAAATTATTATTATCTTCCTTTATTCATTTTTCTATTATTTTATATAATGCAAACATAAATGCAGATACAAATTAAATTGCATAATTATTTTACAAAATGATATGAAAGAATTTTAAATGATTGGCCATGCTAGAATGTAATGCTACATCTTTTTGAGATCCTTTTTTAAATAGTCAATGTCTTCTTAAACAGTCTAGTAGACTATCACAATTTTTATATAGATAATTGCTATTGAAATATTTAGTGTAACAAGTTTATTTTTATGTCTTCATTCCTGAAATTAATGATCAAGTTTTATTAAAATCTATAGTGTACTCAAATGTAAGATTTACTGGTTTATATTAGTTTTTTTATATTGTGAACTGTATACAGCTTATTTAGAAAACTTTTTTTTCATTTTTTAATGAATCTAGTAGGGAGTTAAATGTATTTTATTGGCCTCCCTTTTTTTCTTTAAAAAGTTATACTATAGTTCATTATATTTATTTTTGAAAAAATACACAATTAGTTAAATATACATATGAACAGACAAAAAACTAATAAGTGATAAATATACATATTTACTTCATAAGATAATATGCTATGTACACATTTTAATCTGTCTAACCTTAATTCAGTTAGTGTTATTTGGCTTTTTGATTAACCATTACTATAAATAAATACATTTAGATTACCATTTATATTACCGATCATTTATTGACTAAAAGTATATATATAATATTTTTACCATTATTTTTTTAACTTGCAATGGCTACAATAAATGTCACATACAGATATAAATATTTAAATGTCTTAATTTTATGTATTTTTTTTAATTAAACATGTATCCATCTCAGTACCTTTCTAAAAGGTATCTCTATTATAAAAAAAATCAAATTAATTTTTATTTAGCTTACTTAGTTTAAATTTTACACCCTCTCCCATTCTGTTTTTGCTATATTTCACATTGGTTGTAGTTTGGACAGTTGTAAATTTAAAACAACTTTTGCAAAAAATGCTACTTTTTCTACTTTTTAAAATAAATATAATAAAATTAATTGTAATTCATGGTAAAAACTAAGAGACAAATTTATATCATTATAATAACTGATTATAAGAATTCAGTCATCTGATTGTAAAAAAGCTGTAGAACTGAATCCAATTATATAATATTAATTTTGTTTATTATTTATTTTTTTATTCAAATAATTTAACATTTATTGTAAGTAATTATTTTAAAAAAATTAAATTTGAAGTGATAATTATACAAAACAAATACATACCTTAGGAGCAGTACTGAATTGTAGTCATTGTGGTTCATTCACATGTTCGTATGTCACAGGGGAAAAATTGTTTTGTCATATATAGATACTTGTGTTTGTCTTGAGAATGCTTATTATTTGCTCAGTATTTTTATTTAAGCCATAACAATACAATACATTTCAAATATTTTTTTCATAAATTATGTTTAATATTACTTCAGTCTTATTTCTATAGTTTACATTCACATAATCTATGTGGTGAGTATTCATTTTTATTTAATTTTGCTTTACTTATTTTATGAGATTATAATTAAAGTATGTATTGTTAATCATATATCTTCCTTTGTTTATAATACGTTCAAAATTACTACAATAAATTTATATCTCGTATGCATATTTAAGTAATCTATAAATAAATATTTCATCTATATAACATTAAAATATATATTAAATATTTAATAACAAAATAAGAAAATAAAATTACCAACGTAAATGTAAAATAAATATTTATGTCGTAGCGATTTTGATTATGAAATTGTTTGCAATCTATTTACAATTTATTTTAACAATTATCTTATTATTGTATAGAAATAGATCTGACAGTCTAGTAATGTAAGAGAAAAACTTCAATTCTATATCTCTGATTTCTCCTTTATTAGATTGATGATTTTTAAATTTATTTTTAAGTCATTCTGCTATATTATTCATTCTGATTAAACAATGTATTTCATTTCTCCATCTTGTTATATTCGGTGAGTTTAAAAGATTGTAGTCCAGCTTACAATACAAAAGATGAATTCACATTAAGCAAGCCATAGCTCAAATTTACTTGGGGTCGTCATTATTATAACATATTTGCAGAAAAAAAAAATTAAATTCTTAAATTGTTTGATTGACCTAGTGGCAATGTTTGTTTGGGTTTTTTTTTTACATTCTTTTATTTTAAAAATAAAAGATCAGGTTATTAGTCATTTAGAAATTGAACTATTGACTTCAATTTTTTTCACATGATAAAAAAATTTTCAATTGCCATTCACTCATGCCGCCTGGTGTACTTAATTTTGTTTACAGTTAATAATAATTATTAACAATATTTTATCAGTTCACCTCAATTTTTTTCATTGCTACATGTCATGAGAGATTTTATTTGTAGTATTAAATCATATACTGTATATGTAAAATATATTTATTTAATATTTTTTACTTGTAAATATTTTGTTTATTATAAATTAATAAACTTTATATAATTATTACTATTAATTGTAAGATTTAATAAGTAGAGAATTCATTCACACGTTATTAAATTTTCAACGTATATTTTCTGTATAGTATTAAAAAAAAGGTTTTATTACAACTAAGCATTATAACTCATCATCAGCTAGTCAAATATTTTTCAAATTCAAATCAAAATATTTGAATCTCTAATTTATGAATTTAAAGAGTGAGAGTAATTGAATGTTATTAGCGATTAAAGAAAATGATGTAATTTTAATTATGAAAATATTTATTCTGATAAAAGTGAAAAACTAAAGGCTACAGAAAAAATAAAATATTAATTGCTTCACTAGTATATAGTATTTTTATTACTTTTTTTTTAATATTTTAAAAAATATTGATTTTTTTCATTTGATCATTGACTTTATTAGATATTTGTAAATTTATTGATTTCTATAACTGTCGCTCTCATCTCACTTTTATCACACCTCATCCGTACACTATAGTAACAACTCAGACTATTCTTTCTCAATATGCACGAATTTTTGTGAACAAACATTACTCTTCAGGAGATCTAAACTAATCAACACTTCAATCTTCATACCCATATTAATAGCTCAATAACTTTTATTACATCACTCTTATGCAAGATGATGAAAAGTATTGGGTTATCAATATGTGAATAGAGACTCCATCCAAAGAGTGAAAGCTGCTTGAAAAATGCATATTCAATGTGAGAAGATTGTATAAAACTCCATACCTGTGGATGCTCATAATGCAGCAAAGCCAAGACAAGAGAGGCACAATAAAAAAAACCAAAAAATGGAGTCTTTTAAAAATACATACATTTTTAATAGCAATGTTTTTGTTTTTTGTTAATAGTATAAAATAATAGCTTATATTACACTATAGAAAATCAAAAGATGTTAAAAGAAATGTCAAAAAATAAATGGTAAAGCTACTTCGGTTGTTGATCGTGTTGAAAATATTGTTAAATCAAAGTTTTTTTTTTTTTCATGTGTCAAAGCATTGGCCGGGAAGCGAACCCGCGACAACTGCTTGTAAGGCAGCTATGCTGACCATTCGACCAGCAACGCTTGACGGTGTTAAATCAAAGTTTGAGATGATTTTTTTATTTTACTGATTTCTTTTGTAAATTTGTATTCTGCCTAAATGAATAACTTTTTTATATTTTAATTCTTCCTAATCTTCACAATAATATTACTAAATGAAGATTCAACATTAAATTGATCTCATTTTTATTTTAAACCAAAAGAATCAACATTTTTATTTATCATATTAGATGTCTTTTCTCAATAATTCTCAAAAACATTATTTTAAATATCAAAATAGTTATAAAAACATTATAATTATTTTTTATTATATACCAATCAATTTTTATAGATTAGCTGAGTATATCAGGCATATCACTTGTATTAGCAGCTAGATATTTTTCTTCACCCTTGCATCAGAGCGATGTTATGAGAGATATTGAGCTGTCAGAACAAATGTAAGGATTTGGATGTTTGATGACTCTGGCTCACTTAAAATAGTTGGAGCTGATTGTAAAATGAATGTGTAGTGAGAGAAGGTGGACTGACTTTCTGTATTGTTGAATGGATGTGTTGTAGTGGAGTAGTGACGCTTATAATAACAAAATAAAATAGCAGATTTTGTTTGATGTGATGTTTTTTAAAAAAAACAACAACTAAAAAACAGTATTTTTAACAAAATTATAATTTAAAAACAATGAAAAAAAATAATAATAAACGAATACAAAAGTAATAATGTCATACAAATAAGTAATACAGCAATCCTATATATATATATAAGATTGCTATCAGTATTATTCATGTTTGTTTAAAAAAATAGTTTTTATAAATATAATAATTTACTTTTCAAATACTATTAACAAGAAAGTAAATAAAACTATTTATAAATTATACTATGTTTTAGAAATATAATTTTGATTGCTAAAAACCATGTTGTCTTTACATGAAGAGTTTGGCTTTCGAGAGCATGCTCGCGAACGCATTTGAATAATGACAAGCGTTATTATGATTCCCAGAATTAAAAACAAAATCGAAATTCCAATAAGAGCACCTAAAAAAAAATTATATCAATATATACATATAATTAAGGAATGCAGAAAAATAAATTATATAAATAATTCACAAAACATAATTATATTATTCGAAATAAGCACAAACAAATACATACATTAAATATATTATAAGGTATAAATAAGCACATATACGAATAGACATCTTCATACAGAAAATCATTTACACATAGGCAAAACTCTCCATACAGTAGTGCCACAATGGTGCTGCTGTAACGAAGAGTTTTGGCTCTGTGTAAACAACTTGGGTAAGCATAAAGAATGGTGATCATGTGCTGTTTAGTGGGGTTTTTTCAAAAATTATTTACCATATAATAAACAATAGGTAAGAAGTACCCTGTTAATCTGAAATTTGATTAGTTATAAATATTATTTAGCCCCAGTAGGCAATAATTATGTATTAAATATGGAAATACAGTTTCAATACTTATGAGTGAACAAATACTTTAAGGTTAAAACAGATTATCAACATTAAAAAGAGATCAAATTGGAATTATTAATATTATTAGGATGAAACTTTTAAAATAAAGGCTGATAATGTTAAATTTCTTTCCTATATACTTCAGAGTTTCATACTTTTGTTCAGAAAGGCAGGGAAGAATGGTTACAGAAGGTGTTATTTTTAAATGTTTTTATTGAAGTTGGAAAATGTGTTTGTTTGTTTGGTAACTCATGAGAAGATAGTATAAAGAATTTTTCTTTCGATTTAATTAACATTTTTTAACATTTTAAAATTGATATTTAATATATTCAAGTTTAATATAACTTGTTGATTTTTTGTATATTTGTTTAAAATGTCTTTGAAAGTGATAGAACACATTATTTTTTTAAATAAGTGACTTAGTTTCTTAGTTAGAAAGAATTGGGGGGGGGGGATTTAAATAATTCTCACTATTGATTTAATTTGTTAAGATTTAAGTATAATAAATTAATAAATGTTTGATTATTTAAAAACAGAAAAGGCTTTCATTGTTGATATTACTAGTTTCATAATCATAGCTGATTATGATATCATTAGTACTGAAAGTGCTAAGCTAGAATAAATATATTTACCCCAATGAAAGCCTTTTGTTTTTAATTATCAAATATTTATAATACAGAAAATGAGATAAGAGTATTTCTAGAATTAAGATTTAAGTAATAAAAAACTTGTTTATAATATACTTTTGTTAAACTTTTTTTATTTTAAAAATATATTTATTGACATTATAAAATTGCACAGATGCATAATAAAAACACTTTGTTAATGTTGGCTCATACATTGCTGGCGTTGGTCTGGGAAAAGTATGCAAGAGCCATTCTCCGCACTAGCAGGTTATAATATGAGCAAATACGTACTATTTAGTTGGTATTGCCCACCCCTGCCAGTGCAGAAAATGACCCAATAATGCTAACTTATCAGCTGGGATACATGTAGTGTGAAATCAATGCCCCTCTAGTAGAATCTGACATGTTGCAACACAGACTACTTCTTCTACGATACACTACAATGTGGATATTTTTTCCCAGATAAAAAGACAAAATGTCAACAATTTTAAATAGAAAAATAACTTACTGATCTTATATATATATATAAAACATATTTTGTGGGTTCATCCATGTATCAATAAGCAAGATGATACATGGAAACTTCCTTCTATTTGGAAACATTTTTTTAAAAAACATTTAATTTAACATTTTTGCTATTGGTGGAACTTTAACGTTTTTTTCAAATCAGTGATTGTAGCCCCTTTATAACCATCTTTCTACCTTTTATCACCCAGTGGATGACTTGTGTGATCAAGTCAAAATGTTGGTACATCAATATTTAAATTTTTTAACATGGATGAACCCGCAAAATATGTCTTTTATATATGCAACATGTGAAAATCTTTATATATATATATATATATATAGAGAGAGAGAGAGTGAGAGAGAGAGAGAGGGAGAGTATAATGCTTTAATGGATCATTAAAAGAAATAGACTTCTAATAATTGTTAATGTCCACAGATTATTTATGATGATTATTAGAAGTTTTCTGCTATTGTTTATTTTCTGGCTGAGTGTAGCTATATAATAATTTGTTCAAGAATAGAATAAATAGCTTCATTGCATATAGTCATAAGCTAGCCATCTGAAAAAAAACACTATTTGGAAAATAAAAAATTTATATATGCTTGACCTCTATTTTTAGTCATGGGTATTAAATAATTATTGTATAATGATAATGTCGTAAGCCAACTCCCCATTGATATAAAGATTGATGGAAATAACATAAATAATGAGAGAGCTAGATATAGGAAACATTAACTATATATGTTGATCAATCAGTAGATAAATAGAAAGATAAATAGATGGATGAACAGATGGATAGATAGATATTGGATGGATTGATAAATAGATAGATATCCAGATAGACATATAGATGAATAAATAGATAGAGAAATAGATAGGTAGATAAATAAATAAATGAACAAATGAATAAAAAATAGACAGATAGATCGAAAAACAGGTAATGACATATATATGTAGATGATAAGCCAATAATTAAATAAATAGATAAATGGATAGGCATGTAAAAGTATAAATAGACAGTTAAATAAAAAATTAGATTATTAGACAGTCAGACAGACAGACGGACGGACGGACGGACGGGCGGGCGGGCGGGCGGGCGGGCGGGCGGGCGGGCGGACAGACAGACAGATAGATAGATAGATAGATAGATAGATAGATAGATAGATAGATAGATAGATAGATAGTAATGTGGTGCATGAATGTGGGAAGATAGGTAAATAGATAGACAGATGGTAGCTTGATAAGTATTTGGTTGAGAGATAGTTCTTAAGAATGTACTATAAGTAACTAGGTAAGTAATTAAGTAGCTTTATACGCAAAAAAATTAATAGATAGATAGGTGAGCCGGTTGAAAACGTAGCAAGTAAATCAGAGATGTAGAAAATATATATATATATATATGTTGATAGATAGATTGATGGACAGATAGATGGGTGAATAGACAGATAATAGATAACTAGATAGATTGGTGTATAGTGATATACAATATATTTCAAACACATCACCAGAAATTATCTTACAAAACTGAACGTTATGTACTGCCATACACACACAAACATATGCATATATGTTTTTATTATTATGTATATATGTCCAAATTCTAGCATTAATAATTACGCTATTTAAAGTTTAAAAAAATTGCATCTTTAACAACTAATATAAAGATAGTTTATCGAATATGGATTTGAGTAATTTTTTTTTTATTTGTTTTACATTCAAAGGCTGATTTAATGATTGTGATTTATATTTAGGAAAAGTTTGTTTCAATTAGCTATCTCTACATATTTAGTTATGTACCAGAAGTTGATTTTATATTTCGATTCCTTCAAAGGTTTTCCACGTTATTTTTTTTTCAGAACTTGAATTTATTTAAGTATTTTTTATTTATATTCCAACTTAATTTAAAGCGGCTTGTAACGATTTGTTTAGATGTATTATATATGTGTATTAAATTATTTCGTCTTATTATAAAAAGAGGCGAAAAATATGTTATCATTATTTAATAAATTATACATATGTATGATGATATCTTTATGAAATATATGTATTTTTTTCAATGTTTATGGTTTACGGTTCAGCTTAATATAACACTGTTTTATAAAGGTTATTATTAACATGTAAATGAACTGATGTCTCAGTGAATCCATAATTGGATGCTATTAACTCTTATATTTATTATGTTGTTATTACTTTTCATGTATCAAGCCTGTTTTATCTTTCTCTAACTATCATCCTGTAATACACATACCAGTCTGATATTCTTTGCATCAAAACTGTGATCATGATCTTTTTCATGATTTAAGAACACATACTTATATTCTGAGATTTCTTTAGCTCTTTTGAATGTTGATTAAAAAAATTTGCCAATCTGCATCCCAACATGTTATTGTGTTGTACTTCATAGACTATTGGTGGGAATTCTCTTTCTATTTTTTATTTGGCATTAATGATCATTCTGGTGAGGTGGGTTGGTGGTCTAAAGCATACATCAGCTTTGTTTGCAAATGTTATTTATTTTATTGCTTATTCTTAGCATGTAGTTCAATGTGATTCAGTGTTGGTTCTTTTGTCTTTTTAATTTCAGTGTTATTTTGGTATTGAACCTTTTGATTTCTCTACTTAGTGCTCTTTGGCTATATCTTATGTTGGCAAAGTCTTTTACATATTCTCAGTCTGCAGCATATATGTCATAGTCTTTGGTTACAGATGAAAAATCCTTTAACTCTTTCCTAACTTGTATATCACAGACATTTCTCATTGACAATGAATTGCACTTTTTATTTCAATTGGCTTTACAATCATTTTGTAATTGAGATTGTGTTTATTTCTACTGATTATTATTTTTAAGAATTTGATGCTTTTTGTGACATTTTTCATTTTCTATAGTCCATTATAATGTTGAATGTGTGCTTAAAAAGTTGCACATTACTGTTATTATTTGTTCAAATCCACAAATGAATACATCATCTACTTATATTGTGTGTATAATGTGTTGATCTTTTTCTAGGAAAGATGGAACAATTTTGTATTTTGTTTCTGTTAGTGTTAGTTCACCTCTCATTCCACTACTTAATAGCTCATTGAACAGGAGTTTTTCATCCGATGATATTTATTGTTTAGTTTTCTATTTAGTTAGGTATAGTACACAGATGTTATAGTTGCAACTTTGTTTGTTATAACTGCTTTCATCCTACAAGTCTTTTATTATCTTTATTAATGCTTTGCAGTGTACAGTTCTATACAGCTCTATGATGCAAATCTGAACTCATATTTTCACTTGTTCAATAGTCTCTACAAATTCAAAGAATAATTTATGGTGTATTTCCCAAAATCTAATGGTTTTTGTCATCATTCTAATATAATTCTTGTGGTCTTATAATAATATGCATCTCCAAAATCCATCTCTAGAAGAAGATAGTGGTTTTCTGTTTGTAGTATGATGTTCAAAAATTGGAGAAATATTGCTGCTGGTGGATATATTTTTACATATTCTATTTTGTCCAATGCTTTCCTGAGCTTATAAATTTAGCATTGCTTTTATATTATATGCTGCTATTTTTTTTTAATTTATTCGTAATTATTAAATTTTTAATAAATGATAATAGCAATTTTTTATATATATCGAATAATCCGGTACTTCTTAGGATCAAAAAATTTATTTAAGTTGCAATTGTTTAGTAATCATTAATGTTAGACATTGAATATTACATAAATTTAAAAATAAATTGATTATATATTGCATATATATCTATATAACATTACCCCAACTGAAAGGTGTTTGATCTGGTAAAATATTTCTATTTTTGCTTACAGGGGAACCATCTTCTTTATATTGTCCTAAAAATATATAAATAATAGAAAGTTTTTATAGACAAATTTATATTAACAAATCATGTTACTATAAGTAATAATTTATAAATTTACTTTAATAGTTTAATATTTTAATATGTTATTTAAATATTCATTAAATGTATTGCAATATATTTTTATTTCTTAATATCTGACATTAAAATAATATCTATAAAAATGTCCATAATCATTGTATGCTTATTGCAATTATTTAAGTAAATATACTTTTGTGCCGGAAATCAAGCTACAGTTTCTAATCAGTAAAATTTCACCAGTATTAATAGCAGTTTATCACTACTTGCAAGAGCTTTAATACGCTTTATTCGAGTACATTAATATTTGTTTAGGATTACAATATAAAATTATGTATATAACGATTTAGGCAAATTGATATTTTATCTTTAATATTTTCTTTTGGGTATATACTTATTTTGACAGAAATAATATTAACATAAAAAAATCCAACCCAATTTTTGATGGATATATGAGTATGTAATGTAACAAAACAAAAGTGTAATAGATTCTTATTTAATGCTCCACAAACTGGGATGGTATTTGTAAAAGAATAAAACTGAGTCATGAATGGATGAGAAAAAATAACCTTGATATACCTCTATGAATTTGATAACCATTTGCAACAGAATAAAAACAATAGGGATATGAAACAAAGATTTTACTATAGTCTGTCAGCTTAAGATACCGATTGCAACAAAGTAAAGTATAACCCGTAGTTGATCGTCAATGGAAACTGAATAAAATAAAAATAATGTTAATAAAAAATAAAAATAAAGACAACTAATAGAGCAATAATGTTTCATAAATAGTAATATGCCATTTCTGAATAAACCAATTGTAATGGGATAAAATACTTAATATTGGTAAAAGATTTTGTTAGCTTACAGATTTATGTACATTAGTCTATCCTTAATAAAATAGATAAAAGATTTTCTTTTAAAACTTTGTAAATTTATAACATTAAATTATAATGGAATGAAATGTCTACAATACAAAACTGTAATAAAATACAATACATAAGATCGATTTATATAACATACCTTATTACTTATGAACTGAAATAACCTTACAATTTACAATATCCAATCATGATGACAGGAAATAAATGAAAGATTCTTATTTTTATAAAAATATAATTAGCACATCATAGCAATCTATCCTTCAAACTACTAAAACCAAGTTATTAAACTCTGAATTATATTTATCCTAATATGCATAGTATTATTAATATTCTATTATAAGTAAATTGTAATATTAAAAATGTAATAATTAAATTAAATATATAATCTACTCCAATGAGCTTTAAATTGAAGTAAAGCAAATCATTCTATTTAATAAAATTCAACTACCAGTTTCAATGTATGAGTTTACCAATTTTATAATATCATAAGATTTCCATTTTTAACTAAATATTCAGTTACTATAACATACACCAATAAATAATAGTTTAAAAGAATATTTAAGCATCCAATTATAATCACTTTTGTTTACCCTAAATAATTAATATATTTGTACTTAAGAAACTATTGAACTAGCTCAGATGTAAATTTTTATTCAAAAATAACTATTGCAAATAATTATAATAATCTTCTAATTAATTATTAAACATCAAGAAATACCAAATCAATTTATTTATTATTTATATAAAAATGTATATCTAGCTCAAATGATAATATACTGGATTTACTATAACGACAATAATATGTAATAATACAATCATTTAACTTCTGAACTATTTTATGATTTTTTATAATAAATTATATGGTGTAAGTAACTACATAACCACTATCTTGCAAAATTTTATTAACCAATAGCTTTGCATTATTAATTGAATGATAACTAAAGCAAGATTATTTGTTTAAATGAATTTAAAATTTATTAACAATAAATATATAAAAAGAATAATGACAAATAGACAATAAATGTTTGTGACATCATCATGAAAGATATTTTCCATATAAAGTAATATTAATAAAATAGATGTTTATACATTAAAAATTCACCTATATAATATTCAATATATGATATCCCAAATTTATGTTAAACAAAAATGTTGTGGCACATGTACACTATTTAAAATACAAAAACGTTAATGACATTTTTATAATCTTAATAATAAATAATTGATATATTAAAAGTTATATTATAATTGATATATTAAAAGAAGCAGGTGAAGAAATAGAATTTTTTTTAGCAAAGTTATATACCAAATGTCTTATCAGGTCACAACAAAATTTTATAGTTCAATTTTTTTTCACCAGAGTATTTCTTATCAAATTATTTAAAAATTTGTTGTGAAATATCAAATACATGGTGGCAGAAAATTATATTATAAAAAAATAATTAATAACAAATATATTATAAAAAGTATCTGATAAAAAATAATTTATTAAAATAATAAAATAAACAGCCCTGATATTACACAGTCAACATTTTATGCATATTCTGTAATAAGTTCATTCATAATTACTGTCCATTGTAGTTTAATAAGTTCATTCATAATTAATAAGTTCATTCATGATTACTGTCCATTATAGTTTTCACTTATAATAGCGATTATTTAGCAAATTTTCTTTCCTATAAGTGAAAACTACAATGGACAGTAATTCGACAATAAACACTCTGGTGAGAAAGATTTAAAACAAAAATTCGAATTCTGTCATGACCTGATGAGAACTGTTTCTAAGCAGCTATATCAAAAAAGGGAACAATTACTCTTTTGTCAGACTTTTATTAATTATCCATTCAGAAGTTTAATTATATATAATATAGAAATAATTATATGTTTCCATGTGTATAGATTTTTTTTTTGTTTGTATTTTAGATGTGTAAATTTATTATGTCATTTTGTATTAAACATTATTACTGCTAAATTAGTTGTCTTTCTTGATTTTCTTTCACCAAACATACAAATAATAGTATTAAATTAAATCTATGTTAATAAAATTAAGTTGGTTAACTTTTCATTTAAATAAAAAATCAGGGGGAAATATTCTAAAGAAATGGAAAGATGTTATAAACAAAAAGGGGGCTGTATACTCATGTACTCTGTGATTATCGGTGGTAATCTTTGAAATTTATAAATATTCCAATTGCTGGGTGTCTAATAAAGCATTCTCAAGAAAGTTTTTATCCAGCAGCCAAGGAGCGTCTGATCGGGAAATATAATGTTGGAGTAATATGTACATATTATTCCAGGCTTCAGTCAGGAATCCAGACTTGAGAACTAATTAAATCTGTATTTGCTTTTTGCTTGAGGTAACAGTTGAAATTAAGTATTAAATATAATGAAACCTGTTACAAATTGGGGCCAGTCCAGGATTTATCACATTTAAAGCTAATAACCCAGTCAAATTTGAGTATATAGCACAGTTAAAATGGGCGTGCAAATTAAAGTAGTTTAAAAAAATAGATAAATGAGAATAAATATATAGCTTGGTTAAAGATGAGAGCAAGGAACAACAAATTTTAAAAAATGAGAAAGAGACCGTGTATAGCTTTTTGGATCTAGGCCATAGAAGAGAAAAGAAAGGGAAAGATAATTTTTTTAGGGATGGGGGTTTCTAAAGCAGGCACAGAGGAGTGAGTTAATGAGTAGGGCATGAGGGAGATGAGCAAACATACCAAATACAATAATTATAAACTAAAAGAAATAAGATATTGTTATAAATTTAGGATAATATTTGTCAAACAGTCATAACAAATGTTACTCAACAATATTTGTTTTATAAAATAAATTTAATGCACACAAGAGCAAAGATAAAAATGGATTCCCAAAGTCACAAAGAGGAAAGGGTTATTAATGAAAAACAAACTGAGCAATCCAAAAGGATTAATAATGGAAAGGAGAGTGAAGGTAATGAACAAGAAGAGAAGGGTAGTATAGAAGGCAGTGATGTGATGGTTATGTTGAAGGAAATAATAAAAAATCAGCAACAATTTTCTAAAGAAGTAAATAAAAAAGAGAAGCAAAGAGAGGAATCAAATAAAAAAATGATGGAAGAGTTATGTGAGCAACTGATTAAAAGTTTCAAGCAGAAAGTTGAAAAATTGAATGAAAATTTTATGCAAACCTCTCATCAAATGGCGATCACAAATAAAAGGTTGTATAGCCAGGCTGAGATACTCGAGAAATTTGAGTAACAAATCATAGAAAAGTGTGATAATGTAACACAAGAGGTCAAGATGAAAGTAATGAAAAAGTAGTGACTGTGGAAGATAAATTAGAAACAGTGTGCCAGGAAGTAGTGAAATTCAAAACAGATCAAGGGGATAAAATCAAAGTGACTAAAGATGAAAATGAGAAATTTATAGAAAATCTATGATTGGATGTCAATCAGTTAGCAGTAGCAATAAAGAAAAAAGAGTCAAAAGTATATGAAAGGGAGAGTAAATTAGAAAATATGATAATGGCCAAAAATAATAATAATGAACCAAAAAGTGAGGGCGAATGTGTGTATATCAATGATGTAAATCATCATGTCAACTCCGTCATGGTTAATCAGTTTTTGAAAATTTATATTTTTTCTAGCCACATAGGGAAAAACCCCATGAAACATCTTGGCAGTCTGAAGAGATATTCTGTGCTTAATAAGCTGAGTGATGAAGCCATGATCACCATTGCATGCAGTCATTTACAGAGTGCTTCACAAGCATGGTGGGACTCATTGTTCATGAAACCAACAACATTTATGGAATATAAGGCAGCTTTGCTCACCAGTTATTGGAATGATGGACATGAAAAAAATATTTTACACCAGACCTCGCAGGATGAATGGAGATGGGGAGAGACATTTACTCCATTCTTCCATCACCAGGTGGCAAAACTGTGTGCACTTACAGCAAATCCCTTATCAGAAAAACAAATTATTAGGATCATCAGACATAATTTTCCACATAATGTGTAGCAGATGCTTTTAGGCACTGAAAACCAACAATCAAACAAGTTGCCATATTATTTAATGCATTCGACAGCACTAGGTCTAGTTATAAAGTTGAAGATCAGGGATTCAAACCCCTCCTAAAGATCCGGTGGTAAATGTAGTTTAATCTAGCTCTCATCAGAGTTGCTGGGGAGGAAATTAGAAGAGAAGATTTTCTGATAGCCCAGAAAGAGCTAAAGTGTCAAGGTTGGTAAAAAGGGATAAACAGCCTTCAGATAAAAACTAATTTAAAAGAAATCTAACACAACAGATCTGTTGATTTGACCAAATGCTAATGGCCCTCAATTCCAAAAATGGAGAATGATTTATAAAGTGTAAAAAAAAAAAAACAAGGCAGGAGAAAAAAATAATAACCAATGTTTACTAAGGCTAATTCACACATAATAAATGAGATAAACAAATCATGGTAATAATAATTAAAATGAATGGATGAGATTATGGATTGAGGCATATATGTGTGAGCATATGGGATTGTGTTTTGATCACATTTTGAACTTGGTTAAGCCACATATTCATAGGGTGTAAATCTGCATGTGTGTGTTTGCAAGAAACTTTTCCTTGTAATAATGTAGCAACAGTAAAAATCCTGGGCTCATTATCCTTGATGGATGAAAATTCCCAGCTTATTATAATAAGAATTACATTGAAAATAAAAATATAAAGAATTAAGAAATTCATGTTTTTTTTATTAAGTTAAATGGACAGTAGAAATGTTCTGCCATTCACAGAGTTCAAACAACTCACACTGTAGTATAGACTTGCATAGAAATTAAAATGGTTTGATCAGCGCAAAATCAATCAGATTAAATATGGATAGCTTTTGCCTAGTTATCTCTCTGTAACAGTCTCATCATCATCTAACATATAAAAAAAAGGGAAGATAAATATAATTTTGTACTGTGAACATTAATACTAATAATAACTTTATTCAATTGCAACTGAGGAAATCTAAAGGTTAAGAATTAAAATGGCCTTCACCTTAGAAGATTTCACCCGATTTTAATTCTCAAAAACTGGGAGTGGTGTAATGTGCCTACTACCGTATTTGTAGTCACACATGTATATACACCTGGGTCTCTTTTTACGCAGACTTATTTAACGTGATTTTGAAGATACACGATTCATGTTTCTTTGGAAGTCGAACTCCGATAATGCGCTATTACGTTAAATAATAAATTTTGCGCACTTATGTCATATTGAAAGTAATAGCACATTAATGGAATTCGACTGTCATCTTAGTAATTTCAATATTTTCAGTGCTTTATAATAGCAAGATTATATGCAATAATTATTAAATTTTACAAGATTATAATGTAAATTTGTTCAAACATTGTGCGTGTTAATTTTGCATTTTAAATCACATTCTGTTTTTACTTTTTAAAAAAGAATGTAATAAATTATTAATCATTTAGTGTCCGTAAGTTTATTTTTAAAAGGTGAGTAATAGCAGTGGGCACACTTAAATTTGACAATTAAAAATTAAAATCTGATTTTTAATTGTAATTAACAATTTAAAAATTATTACAGCGACTTGAAATTAATGTGATGTGAAATGTAATTTGATTTTTAAATGGAATTGAAAATTAAAAAATTAAAGACAAAAATAAGAATTTAATTTTTAGTTGTTAGTTTCATAAACAATTAATAAAATCATCATCTCAAAGATTAATTACTAATTACATTGTCACCAAAAAACCATTACCACAACATGAGTGTGAAGTTGGTGCTAGTTGTATTTCCTCTTGTGAAAAATCTGATTTTTTACCAGTTTGCAAATGAACCTGTTTATTGGAAAATAGCAATAATAATTAAAACGTGTATAAAAAAATGTAAATTACTGTACTGTAAATTATGCATAAAAATATATTATTTTGAATAAAATTAAATATTATAGTTAAAAAAAGTTTGTCTTGTATCAATTTTTTTCAAATTTGAAATTTTTTATTAGTCATATTTTATTTTCTTATTTTTATTTTTGCACGAATTTTAAAGTAATTTTACGTTGGTGCTTTGCTTTTATGCGACTTTTGAAAAATCACAGTCCATATCCCCCCTTTTTCAAGGTAAGTTACGTCTATCTTTGCACGATTTCGTTTGCGTGTGTTTTCTGAAGAACCTATCTATCGCGTAAAACGAGACCCAGGTGTACTTATTATTTGAATAATATTAAAAATGTAGAAATAAACCTACATTGAGAGGGTGGAAAAATACGGCATAATAATTAGCTAAAATTTTGTTAAAAGGTAAAGGGAAATTAAGAGAAGTCGGTCACTGATATTTTAAAAAGAAAAAAGGAAAATTAAACTCATAAAGTGATTAATGTTTAGTTAAATCATAGAAAGTTACGATGACTTTGTATTAGAAAAAATATATAGTAAGAAAGAAGGAGGGGGTGCATAACAAAATGCATCTCTTTTTCTTTTTAAAATTACTTATATAAAAAAAGAAAAAACAAATCAAAAATATGTGAAACTTATTATACTTAAAACATTAAATATTGTAAATAAATAAATTGAAATGAAAATTTAAAAACTATATAAAAATTTATGAAAAAAGAAAAATGTGAAACTCGTATAAAAATTCCTTTGTAAATCTGTATAAGATAAAAATATAAAGGTGTGAGAAGATCTGTTATTAATTACTAACATTCCAGCAAACAATGGTCAGATAAATCTATAAGGTGGATCAAGATTAGATATATAATTATTTTTCTGTTAGATACTGGGCTAAAGAACTGAGAACATGTGAGATCAACAGTCATAAATAAAATTATTATTAGCATGTGTATGTCTTTAGAGATGTGTGGCTAGTGACCTTAAATGGCATTTGCTCAGTCTCTGCACCCACCTGACTTTGAACTCACCCAGGGATGAATATCTGCCACCTTACCTGCTAAGTAAATTGCCGTGTCCAACCATACTATGCCTGGAGAAGGAAGAATGAATGCAACTAAGAACCCTGAAAGTAATAAATAATACCAAAAATAACCCAGCCAGCTAGGGAGTCTATTACAGGATCAACCATCTCTGCAAAAGAAGTGGGTTGCATCCCACAGGATGATCTACAGAGCACTTGAGAGAAATCCTAGTTAAACAATTTGCTATTTTCATACATGCATGTATTGATTAATTTCATGTTAGAAAACCAAACTGAGAATAAATTATAGTGCGCAATATTTAAAAATAAAAAAAAGAGAAGAAGAAAGAATTGTTTCTAAGTAACTATTTTAAGAAAGGGAACAAATACTCTTTTGTCAGACTTTTATTAATTATCCATTCAGACATTTAATTATATATAATACAGAAATAATTATATGTTTCCATGTATATAGATTTTTTTTTTTTTTGTATTTTAGATGTGTAAATTTATTATGTCATTTAACTTGATGATTCTTTTGTATTAAACATTATTACTGCTAAATTAGTTGTCTTTCTTGATTTTCTTTCATCAAGCAAACAAATAATAGTATTAAATTAAATCTATGTTAATAAAATTGAATTGGTTAACTTTTAATTTAAATAAAGAAAAGGGGAAAGATATTCTAAAGAAACAGAAAGATGTTATAAACAAAAGGGGGGGCTGTATACTCATGTACTTTGTGATTATCGGTGATAATCTTCAAAATTTATAAATATTCCAAGTTCTGGGTGTCTAATAAAGAATTCTCAAGAATATTTTTATCCAGCATCTGAGGGTCATCTGATCAGGAAATATAATGGAGTAATGTGTACATATTATTCCAGGGTTCAGTCAGGAATACAGAATTGAGACCTAATTTTATCTGTATTTGCTTCTTGCTTGAGGTAAAAAAAAATGCTTGAGGTAAAATAAATATTAAATATAATGAAAACTGTTACATCATATTCAAATACATATATCTTAAAATACAGTAAAATTCACATAAATTATAATTATTTTATTAGAAGTACTTTCGACTATACATCTTGTAGTCTTTATCAACTGTAGTTGATAAAGACTACAATTCTGTTATTTTAACATTTGATGATTGCCTATTCATTAACATTTGATGATTTAAATTACATTGAACTATGGGTATTGTGAAATGATGTCTCATTTTGATTATTCAATGTTATATAGTTGATAAAAACTACAAGATGTATAGTCGAAAGTACTTCTAATAAAATAACTGTAATTTATGTGAATTTTACTGTATTTTAATATATATATATTTATTTCAATATTACATATATTTTGGAAAGAATACAGACATCAAGCTTAATTTATTATACACACACACATATATATATAAATTGCCACTACTTGCTTAACACATATATGCCAAATGAATCATGTCAAGCAAAATTATATCTAAAAGCACAAAAATATTATACTTACGAGAGAAATGATCACAGTGACTATCTATAACCTTTACACCAAAGTCAGTAGCATGGGATTTACTGATGTAGCAGATATTATTTGGTTCCATGCAGTAATCATAAGATGCACAATCAGTTTTCAGTTTGTCGATGCAGGCTTTAGCACATTCATTTTCTGTCAGATTATTCAGAGCAATATCATTGCGACCTTCTAATTCCTTCTTGGGAGATTTTTTAAAGTCTTCTAAAAATAATTCTTTAAACAATAATATTAATATTATTAGTTCACATTATTTTGTTTTTATTCAATAATAAAATTATACTATAAACAACCCTAAAAAGTTTATTGCTGTTCAAAAAAATTTCAGAATTTTATGCTATTTTTATGAAAAATTATACAGAATAATATTAAAAGTAAAGTCAGCTAGATTCTAACAGCCAATTGGTAAAGGATTATAATGCATTGTCTGTTTTGCATGAAAACTAAAATAGGAGATGACCATCTAAAACAACTTTCTGTCATTTTTATTTCTTGTATTTATACTTTTGGATTAATTTGAGTGATATTTCTTTATCAGTGTCACTCGTTCCAAAAAAATATTTATCATATTATTTCCTTTTTTAATTTTATTAAAGCTTTTATCTATTGTGGGGGGGGGGCAAAATATCAAGCACTAACACAAATAGTCAATGAAAACTATATTCTTGTTTATTAATAAAAAGTTTGTACCAATGCAATACATACGTGTTAATAGTCTTTGTGCCACAGGATAGCATACACATATATACATATATGATTGAGCTAAGGTAAAAGATGAACTGCGATAATAATAAAATTTGAATAAATATATATCTCATTAGAAATCACTCCACTTCATACTGTTACCATATTTATATATATAAACTAGATTATGAGTGCAAACCGAAGATACTATGTTAGAAAACTGAAACTCAAATACGGATATAAATTTAAGTCTAAAACTTTATTATTTGCTAAGCCAGGTTTTCGATATGGTTTGTCTTTGTCAAAGCACGACCAAGAAATAAGATTTTAAAAAAAGAAATAAGATTAGCAAAATAATAGCATTTAACACACAGACGGATATTGCTAATATTTTACTAATCTTATTTCTGGATCGTGCTTTGACAAAGATTCGTAGTATATCGAAAACTGGCTTAACAAAGTATTTTAGACTTAAATTTTTTACCGTGTTTGAGTTTCAGTTTTCTTATATATATATATGGGGTTTTATAGAATAATAATAGATTTTTTTTAACTGAATAGAAACAGAGAATCAGGAATCACAATAAGATATAACTATAATTGAATAAATAATAAAGATAGCACCACCAACTATCACCAACCTTCATCTTTTGTTATTGGATTTTAAAATGGCATACTATAGAATCTTAGACTAATCATTATCAAATCAATTCAACCATAACATGTAATATTATAAAAAAATCATCAATATTTTTCATTGTATGCTATATACAAGTACTAAAATAACTATAAAAATAAATATATCCAAAAATGCTACACCAATGTTAATCGTCATCGATAATCTCAGTCATCAATTTCCATGACTGTGTTGGCCCTTAATAAACTAATTGCTATCATTATAAAATATTTAAATAAAGTGTTTGAACTTTAAAGGAAATCATTTTTTTGCTTCATTTAAATAATTTTAAAAAATAATTATACAGATATTTACATACACACCCCATATACTATTAGTAGGAGCTAGCTTGCGATTGTAAAGACCCTGATTATTATTGAAACAGTATTATTGGTTTATCATCCTGTTTCACCTACTATGTGTCATAGTAAACTTCTTTTTTAGTTCAAACCCTTCCAGCCCACGTATATAAGCTTATAATAATTTGTTTTAATATGTAATAGTGTATATTAACATGTATGTGCGGATATGTGCGCACATCTAATAGTAATATTGATGTTTGTATGCATATAATGTATACACAATTATAATTTTAAAATTAATAAAATTAAAATAAGTTATAAACATCATTGTATGTGTGGGAGCACACCTATGTATATATGTGAAGGGAACTGTAATGTGATAGATTTAGTAAACATTATATATTTTCTGAATTATTTCTAAGTTATCTTTTAGTTATTTAAATTATAAATTTGTTTGTATTTGTGTATAAATCGTAAATTCAGAGATGTCTGTCTTGGCATAATGTAGACAACTTAAATCTCTTTTAAAAAAGAGAAAATCAAGGTCATTGGTTTCTCAGAAAAACTTCTCATTAAATTCTAAACTGAGAGATTTGTAAAGATTTAAAAATAAAGTTCAAAAGGACAAAGATAAAATCATTAACCCAGCAACCACTTGTCAATAGCCAAGCCAGACATTTTGTTCTTGTTAAAATTTATGCAGGCTATTAAAACTTAAAATTGAAAATTAAAAAAGTCATAAACAACTTTTAATGGCTTGTGAAGGGGGGATAAGAAAGAGTTAATAAAAAAACCCAAAATTCAAATATCAAGGTTGACTCGTTCACTCTTTCTACAATGAGAACTGTGGGGTAAAGACCGATGCTGCTGCCTTCCTTCTTGGAGAAATGGATCCATAATGGGGACAGAGTTCAAGATCCACAGCCTGTCAAGAAGACATTGGACAAGCCAGTCTAATGGAGAATGTCAGTGCTAAATGCCATGTGAGAATGCTACAGATAGAAGATTGATAAATCTCTTCCTACAGAGCTCTATAAAATTAAAACTTAAACTATTAAATTAACTCATAATTCTAAACCCTAACTAAATGTTGAACATTCATAATTAATAATTTGTAATAACTTTAACAGGTAAATTCTGTAACTTTAATTTAATAATAATCTTTGTAAGAATCTTGCCTGCTTAATAAATATTTATAATTCATAATTTTCTTAAGATAATAATTGTAATCAGTTATTATTATTATTTATCTATCTTTCTAATTTGCAGTCATGCCTATTTTCTATTTTATACATTGTTAATTTATTTATTTATGTTATGCCAATCAGAGTAGACACTGATAATAATAATAATTTTAGAGAGTTGTTTAGAGGCTCTCACATAGCTAATTTATATTGCCTTTTTTGCACACCTATAAAACTCCGGTCTGAAAACCTACTCTTATATATATATATATATTAGTTAAGCTACTATGTTTTGGCTTATTGTATAATTCAGGTTTGTGTATTAAGTGTCAATTTAGTTAAGTATGAGAGAATGATATTTTAAAGCATATTATAAATAATTAGTTAATTTCAAGTCCCAAATATGCTTTAACTCCCCCTTAGTTTATTGTTATAAACTATATGGATTATTTCTTGTTCTTATTCAATAATATAACATACCTTTTGAATAAATTAAATTTTGAAATGAATGAACTATATGGATTACTGGGTAAACTAGGTCACTTATAATTACTCCCTTTTAGCATGATTTTATGCTAATTTGTGAACTGGTGTACAGTAGTTTCACAGAATGAAACTATAGATTTAGTGCTTTAATAATTTAAATATTTATATTTTAGAAAGAGTTATGAATGTGTTTTTATAAAGCACACAGATGCAGTATATGCCTTGCTGTATATATATTTTATTAAAATGGCTTTGGTTTTAAGGGCTACCCCATTATTCTTAGTTCGGACAGCTCTCTTTTAAAAATGAGCTTTGGTTTTAAGGGCCATTCCATTATCTTATTTTAGAACTGGAACAAGAGAGTCCAAATTGTTTTATAAGCTGATCCGATCACCCAAACTAAATAAATGTTCATGTATTTTAAAATAGCAAATTATTCAGTCCATGGAAACTGGGTACTTGGTACTGAATCCCATGAATAACTGCACATTTGGGCTGCATCTCTTATTTATTTTATGTAACGTCATACTCTCAAAAGTTATGCTAAAAATCACCACTTTGCCCTCCATAATATTATTTGTTCAATGTTGATCTGAACCTCAGATCTTGTTTATATAATGTAATCTGTATAAACAGCACATCTATTGCTCATTGCATGATAATGTTAGTATATTATTTATATTAGTTATCATTCTCATAGGATTTAACTATTGGCAAACCTCATAGGGATGGTATAACATAATTAAGGCAATGATTAGACCATAGGTTATGAAATTTGTAATTAACCCTTTCAAATTATAGTGCATCTGATGAGATACTGTTCTCTAACTTGCTCATCATTGCTACACCTGTGTAAGTCCCAATGCACTTTTTATCTTTGTATTATGTATCTTATATGTATCTTATATTTTTATAATTAAATATTTTAAACTTATAAATGTTTAGTGTGTTATTCATAATTCATTATCAAATCTATCCAAATCTATTTTAATTTAGTATTAGTTATTAATATATGCATTGTCTAGCCAGCCATAGATGTGTATGTTTAGTTAAATCATGAGTAATTTAGTCATTTATTCCCTGAGTCTCTTGCTCCACCCTTTGCTATTGCTGGCACATAAATTAAGAAACTCTGAGTGTAGCCTCATATATGTCATTTATAGGGTAGTAAGTCATGGAGTGTTGGTGAAGGAACTGAGATGCAATCTGATTCGAGGTCTCAACCCTTCACCTAGATCACCTTGGTATAATTTTCCAGATCTCTGGATTTTGTTGTGTGAATGTACAAATCTGACTGTTACATTATATATGTGTAAACAAAAAAATATACACAATATCTAATCTATTCTAGTATTAAATAACTTTAATGGAATAATGCATAGGCATATTTCTTTTCAATATTAAGTTATTTGTACGAAAAGCACTCCAACCAAATTTAATTCTACGATTCATTTCATCTATTATGTTTCCATGTGTAGTAATAATCTGACCAATGTATTTGTAGTGGCTAACTTCTTTTAACTCATCACAATCAATTTTTATTTTCATCTTTTGACAAAATTTATTGAACATTACTTTAGTCCTACTTTCTTACTTTCATTTGATAACTCTTGCAACATTTATGGAAAGTCTGAAGCATTATTTGTGAAAACAACTACATCATCTGAAAAATCTAAATGGTTTAAATAAACTCCATTTACTTTTACTCCTTTAGCTCCTGTTTTAAATCCCAAAATATTTTTTGCACACTGCTGATAAAAAATTTTGGAGATATGGAGTCACTTTGTCTTATACCCTTTTCAATGTTAATCTGCCTAGTGTCATTATGTAATCCAATTGTTGTTATTGCATTTTTATAGTCCTCAGAATATGACAATATCCTGGGTCTATACTTTGATGATCCTAGTATTTAATCACTGAAGAAATGCTTATAGAATCAAATGCCTATTCATAATCTACAAATCCAAAGGATAATGGCAACTCATATTCATTGGTCCTTTCTATAATATATCTCAATGCATAAATATGATCTAGGGTACTAAAACCACTTTTAAATCCAGCTTGTTCTTTTCATTGGTTAAAATCCAATACTCTCTGTAGTCATTTGTAATTATCTTGGTAAAAATTCTGTATAAATCTGATAAAAGACTGATAGGTCTATAATTTCTAATATCTACTTTATCACTTTTTTTAAATATTAATATTAATACTGCATTCTTCCAATCATCTGGTACATCTTTATTGTTTAGATATTTGGTATATACTTTGCCAAATTTTTTTCTATTTCTTCACCTGCTTTTTTTAATATATCGATTAT
Organism: Epiperipatus broadwayi; assembly: GCA_028023455.1. Taxonomy (NCBI): domain Eukaryota; kingdom Metazoa; phylum Onychophora; class Udeonychophora; order Euonychophora; family Peripatidae; genus Epiperipatus; species Epiperipatus broadwayi. Next base: position 1,150,867 of record JAQFVV010006397.1, read on the forward strand.
AATTCCATCATTAGCTGGAGTTTTCATCTTTTTTAAAATTTAATTGCATGTCCCACTTTTTCATTCAAAATCCTGGACAATTCCAAAGATATAATAGAAGTAGGAGGTATTTGTTCTTATTACTATATAATTCTTGATAGAACTCTTCTACCCATTTCATGATGTCATCTCTTTTTTTAGTAATAGTTCCATCTTTTTATTGCAGATATAAGTTTACTATTATTATCAAAATGATGTTTTATACTCTTGACACTTTTATTCTCTTCTCCAGCTTTCCTTGCTAGTTAATTATACTTTCTTCTATCATTATCAACTCTTTTTCACCATTTTACAAAATTTGAGATATTCAATTCATTTTAATGTATCATTTTATATATCTTTATATTCCTTCTTTTCTACATAAATTCTCTAGTCTCAGTAGAAATTGTATTGGTTGATTGCTGCTTTTTTCTACCAGTTACCTTTGTTGCAGTTTTTAAAAGAATATCTGTTATTTTCCTATTAATTTCTTTCAAATCTGAATCATGTTTAAAATCTACTAATACTTGAAAACGATTTGCAAGTTCTAATTTAAATCATTGGTATGTTTTTGAAGATTAGGAATATCAACTATAAATATTGTTCTTCTTAATAATTTTTGACTCTCTAGTTTTGTATTAACATATATCTTCCATCTTACTAATCGATGATCACTTCCTGTATTGAATTTATTAAGGATATTACAATCTTGAAATATGCATTTTCTGTTAGACAAAATATAATCCAATTTTGCTGTCCATTTTCTTTTAACATTTTTCTCAAAAAAAGAATTTATAATATAAAGTTTCCATTTTCCTGCAGCTCCACAAGTCTAATGTCCTCTCTCATTTCTATTACCATAACCAAATTTACCTATAGCACTTTCATCTTTAATTTTTTACCAATTCTACCATTAAAGTCTCTCATAACAATTTTAAAATGCTGTTTAATTTGATAAAAAGCCTTTTGTACATCCATATAAAAATCTTCTACTATTTCATCACTATGAACACTTCTTGGACATAAACGTGAACTATCTGCATTTTGCATCTGCTACTAAATTGAATAACTAATCTTGCCACTCTTTCCAATACACCATCAGTCTTCACAATGTTGTTCTTGCAGTTTTCCACTTGTATTTCCAATATTTATGTCTTTATATTAGAATACAAGTCCACTTTTTAAATCAATTGTCTTTTAATCTTTTTTTCTAACTTCACAAAATCCAATAACATCACATTTAATATGAAATAGTTTTTCCAATTCGTGCAATCTTCTTTAACTTGAAGGTGATCTACAGTTGTAAGCATCTAAATAAAATGTTGTCAGAAAATGGCAGCCTAGGTCTGTGGTTAGGGAATTCTTATCATCCTTTGCCTTTGGCTTCCAATCACTGCCATGGCTGGTGACTTTATAGTTTCCTGGAAATAAGGGCTATGATTTATTTTTGTCTGTAATGATTGGATATATCTATAAGAAAAAAAATTCATTTCCACATACAATCATTCTGCATTATCAGCCAACTGAGAAGAAAGACAATGGTGTTTTTTGATGTTAAACACTGAGATGAAAAGCCACTAAACTCACCACACTGGCTAATACATGTTGGTGAGTAGCCCATACATGTTTGTATACTATATGTACAATCACAAGAGAACATTGGGAATTTGCTCTGCATGGTTCCTTTAAGACATCCATGAGAAATCAAAGGGTCTCCTTTCAGTTAACAGCAAACTTGTTTCTGCATCCAAAGAATATATATATATATGCAATATATTCATACAATTGACATTTATTATCCCCCTATAATCTATAACTGGATAAATAAAAAAAACAATTAGAAAACTTATGTCTACCAAATATATTTATTGTTTGAATAAATATAAACTGAGTGAACATTTTATTTCTTAAAATTAAAATTGAAATTTTTTTTAAGTTGTATCGAATAATAACAATGACTTTATTAAAATTAAAAGGAGAATGTCACATTTAAAGCTAATAAAATAATAAAAGACTGTGTTGTTGTTGTTATTAAGTTATAAAAAAAGGCTCAAAGATAATGCAAAATATATATTTATATTTTCCCTTCAAAAATTTGTTTTATTTTACATACCTTTATCAAGAGATTCTAGATTTATAACAAACTTATAATGTATTGTGAATAGAAATCACAGAGAGGAAAGAACATAAACTCCCCTCAGTTAATATCTTTATAAATATATCAAATGGATAACAACAAATGTGGCACTGGCTTTCCAAAGCTTCAAACCATTAGATTTGCCATGGATTGCAATATTTCTAAAAGAGGAGTTGGATATCATTTAATAATAAAAATATCTATTGAATCCTATGCATGTGTTTGTCATCATGGCAATACTAGAGAAGACATTGCTGAAGAAGGGGGGGGGCAAAATCCAAAATTCTATGATGAACTTTGTAACAATTGCCAATAAACAAATATTTTCTAAATCATTTACTTAGATAACTTAATTTATTAATAATAATCAATGAACTAACAGTAACACATTGATAGATATCTATCATGATTCTTCTTCCTTTTAATAATTTTACTTATTAATGTAATCTATATTTACTATTATACAATATACATTTAAATAAAAAATTAAGTAAGACTGAACATAATTATTGACATATTATTTTTAGAAAACAAATTAAAATTTAAAACACAACTGATATTTCATATAATTTAGTTTAAATTGCAAAATGACTGTTATTATAAAAGCATTACTTGATTTAAGATATAAAAATTATGTTTTAAAATAATAATAATAATAATAATAATAATAATAATAATAATAATAATAATAATAATAATAATGATGATGATGATGATGATGATGATGATTTTTGTAATTATAGATTGTATCTAACAATTGCAATTGGTTAAGAATAGTTTATAAATATACAATGAATGTTGTTGGACTCCAATTATTAGAATCAAATTGATGTTATTTGCTTTCGTTACCTCAATGAACTAATATCTCTCTTAATAAACTTACATATTGACAATCTATTCTATTATAAAGAATTATTTTTATTACACAAATTACTTTATAATTAAGATATTTAATTGTACATCACATACTATATCTTATTAGTAAGTAAATTATTATTTATTGAATTTTCTTTTTTTTTTCCAAGCAAAACACTTATCTTTGGTTGGACTCATCCCCCCCTTACAAGTATGAATCCATTATAATGTAGATCTAAATTATTATAAATCCATTTGTGAATCCTCCTATTTATTTATCTACCTACTAGTTATATTTTGGACTGTCCAAGTGTTAGTATTTATCCATTATATTTTATGGTTGTCCAAATATATAGGGTATTTGGAGAAACTGCTTTTCATCTCCATAATTATCCAATACATTTTTGGTCATCCAAAGCTATAGGGAATTTATGGATTAGGCAGCCAGATATATCTTATTATTATTCATTACATTTTGATTGCCCAACAAAGGATTGTAATATTTAAACAACTTTAAGCTGTTGCACATGCGCTTTGAAGATTTAAACTATAAATGAATAAATACTAACACTTCAATCACATGATAGAGTCTTTGGAAAAGATAGAATGGCCATCTATCTTCAAAGCGCATGTGCAACAGCTTAAAGCTGTTTAAATATTACAGTTTATAAAAAAATAAAATGATTTATTTACCAACAAAGGATTGAGTATTTATTCATGACCTATAAGAGATTTAGAGTCATGAAATAATAAATAGATATGATTAAAATATTTTCTTAATGATCACAATTAATATAAGCTATTTTCGTACAAGTTAATGTTATATTTAATTGATTAATGGCTCAATAAGTAATAATTTTAATTTTGTAGCTGTGTTTTGTTGAGTGTTCAAATTTAGAGTTAGTTATCAAATTGTTTTCTGAAAAATAGGTGCAAAAATACATGAATTAAGAGATAATAGAACTATAAAATATTTATAAGGTGAAATACCAAATGATGATGTCTGGAATTGCCAGCTGATAATGAAACTGGGTGTTTGTGCTTAGGTCTTTGAAAACACCAAATATATGCTATACATTAGTATGATGCCAAAAGAATGTGGTCTCACTACTAATAAATATTATTATATTTTCTTATGAAGCAACTATAAAATTAATAGTAAAATATATTTACAGCCAACTTATTTTATTTGTCCCACTGTTCTAAATTTGTTAAAAATAACAGAATGCAAAGTCTTTTGAGTTTACACCATACTACACATGATATTAGTTGAAAATTAAATAAAAAAAATTAAAATATACGTTAGTTTGGAATAATAATATTGTGAATAGATAAATCAACTACTATTGAGAAATGATGCTACTGTGGTACTTTATAGTATAAGAAGGGTCTTTTGCATAAATTGAAATGTATATGACTAGAAATTTAATCAAATTATAGGGATCAACAACATACAAAGTACAGTAGAGATAAATAAATTATTAATTTCATTTAGTTTAAAATATTAAATTGAGAAGGAAATTCAATTTCTTTCTTTTTGAAAATAAAATAATAACTATAAATACAAAATAATATATGAAAAGTGAAAAGGAATTAAATATGTTAAAACAGGGAAGAGAAGTTAGTGAAGTCTCTGTTATATCAAAAACTGATCAAAATAAATGTATAACAATAATATTGCAGAGCTTTATGAGTGAAATAAAACAAAGTCAGCAAATATTTAAACAAGAAATAAAACAAAGTCTGAAAGATTTAATGAATAAATGTGAGCAGAGTCAGGAAATACTTAAACAATAATTGAAACAAAACCTAGAAGAGCTTAAACTAGACATGAAACAAGGCCAGGAAATATTAGTAGTGAAGATAGAAGGTCAATATGAATTAGAAGATAGGTTAGAGTGGCAAGGTAAGGGTAACATCCCAAAAGCTAAATTAAGTAAATGTCTACAAATTAATGATAAAGAGATAGAGAAAGTACAGAATAAACAAGAACAAGAAGTCAAAAGTTTAGAACTCAAAATAAACATGATCACTCCAATTGTAATATTAGCATAAATGTTGTGCAATCTAAAGTAAATGACCAGGTTTCTTTAAAAGAGAATTCCTTTGTAAACTTACATGGTAATGATAGATATAAAATTTTATCACTAGAAATAAAGCCTTTAAAACCTAAATGGTTTTTTTGGAATGTCTGATTTGACTTCTAATACATTTCTGTTTATTAGCGATTAGTCTCTCCTATTGCAGGGAGTGTGTGCTGAATTACTCTAAAATTAGATTGTTAGAGAGCACTGCAAATAGACTCTCATTTGCATCTATAAAAGTAAAAATGTTCAGTTAAAATGCAGCAGTAGACAAAGAAAGTAAAAGTCTCCTCCAGTGAAGTTGTAGTTGTAGCAATCAACAAATAATGAAAAAGACAATAATTAATTTCTAAATTGTGCTGACCACAACAAGGCATACATGCATTACTATTGGTTTAATTCCTTAGAAAGTAAGATATACACTCTGTTGAGTAATATGTATATTCAACAAGTTGTTCTTCACATTATTGTTATTCAGACTATGAACTAATTTATTTTTAATATATATTCATTATTATTATCTTATTAGTAAACAAATAAAAAAGTAACTAACAATGTTGTACTTGAGTAAATTTTATTCATAGTCTGATTGATATAACCTTCAGAAAAAGTTGTTTTATCATAACAAGGTGCATAGTCATAAATATAGATATCTTGACTGGGAATAAAAAAAAATCTTGCTCACAAAGTAAGGCCAATGATATGTGTTGGATAAATGAGAGTAATAATTTGGAAAATAATTGCAAGACTACAATAGAATGTTTAAATCTCCATGGTATAATAGTAAATATCTTTTATAGTAATGACTATAATCATAATTTCATTTGGTACAAGGATTTCATATTTATCAATAATAAAAAGTTTGATTTTATTAATCACAATTTATGCAACTTATATACTGTTATAGCTTTATTCTACAAATATTTAATTACCATCACATGATCAGTACTGTATGGAGAGTTTTGCCTGTTTTAAATATCCAATTAGGATGAAAACAAAAAAAAATGACATATAATTGTTCATAGTTATTAATTCAATTGTTGTAATGGTATATAATCATATGTTATTGGATGGAATATTTAGTTGGTAGTGGTTACCTTATGTTGTTGTTTTGGAATTGTTTTCTTTATTTTTTTATAAAGGATGGGAATATATGTTAAATACAATTGTCATTTATTATCTCCCTATAGTCTATAAATGAATAAATAAAGAAAACAATTAGAAATCTTATATTTAATAAATATATTTATTGTTTGAGTAAATGTAAAATGAGTGGACAATTTATTTATTAGAATTAAAAATAATATATTTTTTAAATTGTATCAAATAATAACAATAACTTTTTAAAAGTTAAAAGATGAAGGTCATGTTCATAAACTAATAAAATAACCAAGACTGCGTTATTGTTGTTACTAGGTAACAGGCAAAAAAAGGCCAAGCAAGAAGAACAAATTTTAATTTGTGTTTTATTTTACATATTTTTATCAACATATTCTGGATTTGTAACAAACTTATAATGTGATGTGAATAGAAATCACACAGAGGAGAAAGAATATAAACAGTCCTCATAGTTGATATCTTTATAAATAAATGAAATGAATAGCAAAAATTGCTATGCTGACTGCCTGAAGCTTCAAACCATTAGATTTTCCAAGAATTTTAGTATTTCTAAAAGAAGAATTGTATATCATCTAATAGCTAAAATGCCTATGGAATCCTATGTCTATGTTTGTCATCATGGCAATACTAGAGAAAAGGTTACTGAAGAAGGAGGGAACTGCAATCCAAAGTTATATGATGAACTTGGTCACAAACATCAATAAACAAATCTTTTCTAAATTATTTACTCAGATAATTTTCATTTATTAATAATAATCAATGAACTAATAGTAACACACTGATAAATATCTATCAACGATTCTTCTTTCTTTTAACAATTTTACTTATTAATGCAGTCTATATTTATTATTATTCAATACACATTTAAATAAAAAATTGAGCAAGTAAGAGTGAACATAATTATTGACATATTATTTTTAGAAAACAAATCAAAATTTAAAACCTAACTAATATTTCATATAATTTAGTTTTAATTATAAAATGACTGTTATTACAAAAGCATTACTTGATTTAGGATATGAGGCAGATATATATTTTTAAAAGTAACAAAAAATATTAATTTACTTTCTTGCATGCAAGATTATGTATTTAACCCTTTTACAGCTGTGCATGTTAATGATGTTTTAGTTATAGATTATATCTAACAATTACAACCTGTCTGGGATATGTTATAAATATACAATGAATGATGTTAATTTGCAATTATTAGAATTAAATTGATGTTATTTGCTTTAGTCACCTCAATGAGTTAATATCAACATTAATAAACTTATATTTTATTATTATTAATCTAGGTATTATTTGATTTACCTATTGCACAAACCATTCCATTTTTATAAATTATTTTTATTACACAATTTACTTTATTATTGATATATTTAATTGTACATCCATACTATACCTCATTAATAAGTAAATTATTATTTATTGAATTTTATTTTTTTTACTAAGCAAAACACTTATCCTTAGACTCATTGGTGCATTACAAATTCACAAGTCCATTACAATGTAGATCTAAATTATTATAAATCCATTTGTGGATCAGCCTATTCATTTATCTATTTAATAGTTACATTTTGGTCTGTCCAAGTGTAACCTTTATCCATTATATTTTATGGTTGCCCAAATACACAGAGCATTTGGAGAAACTGCTTTTCATCTCCCTAAATATCCATTACATTTCTGGTTGCCCAAAGCTATGAGGTAATTATGAATCAGGCAGCCAACTATATTTTATAATTATCCATTACAATATATATTATTTTATAGAGTATATATAGAGATTGTATTGTGAATAATAGATATACTATATATCACATGTATGAAGATTTTTGCCTGTTTTAATAATAGATATTCTATGCTTTGAACTTATATCTGAGTTCTATTTAAAGCTAAAAATTAAATTGTACTTTACATTTAATTAAGCAATGAAAAATAATGATTACATTATTTTTTATAATTTTTGATTAGGTTTTGGAATGATCATTTTAAACACCTCTTTTATCTTAAAAAATAATGGATTACAAATTTTATTCATATAATATTATTATCATATTTTTGTAATTGTTAAGTTTTTAATGTTAGTCTTTAAAGAAAACTGAAGTTTTTTTTTGATTATAAAATCCTAGCTCATCACTGAGGTGAGCCATAAGCTCAAACCAATTGGTCTGGGGATGAAGATTTTCTGATAGGAATTTTGAATTCTTTCTCTTTTGGCACTTATAATTAAAGCTTTTTTGAAGCTAGTGGTAAGCTCCATCTAGTGAAAATTTTAGTACAAGCTTAAAAGCAAGTTACCCATTTTGTGTCTGATTGTACCAGTCAAAAAACCCACCACCTAAACTGCAAGTCGGATCCAAACTCAGCTGAACCAAACTGAATTCAAACCCAACTCACCAGCTCAGATTAGTAGAAATCGTTGGCACAGTGCTATGCACCAAGAAACTAGCTCAATGGTTGGTGAGGATCAGAGACCTCTGAACTGACATAAATATCTGATAATAAACTGAATAAAAATAAATTTAAATCAAATCATATGTATATGTTCGGGTTGCCAACACAGACAGCGAGTATCAACATTACAATAATTATAAAAGAATTAAGAACTAAGAAACCAAGTATGTTTAGAAAATATTTAATAATAATAATAATTTGTTTTGTTTGAATTTTAAATAAAGATTAAATTAATTAATTCTAGTCCTTAAACAAAGTTTATAATTATAATAAGAGTGGCAGTCCTTATTATATTCCAATGAATATTACACAATGTTTGAAAGTCTATGTCTATGCCCCAACAAGAAAATAAAGGCAGATAAAGGTATTCAGTTGTAAAGGAAATTAAGATTATTATTTTATATAGAAGAAGGTGAGATTTATTCTCACATTCGCAAATCCATTCATGAAAAGCACGATACGTATTTTAGGGCATAACTTTAATCTTTATTGGAAAACTTATTTACTGAGAATTTGTTGGACTTTAATTTAAATCACTTCATCACGAATTATGAGCATCAAAGCGGGCTTTACTGGAACAGAGAGGCAATGGTGCTGATGAATTATGAGCTATAAAGTGAAATTGAAAGACGATAGCTAGTCGATAATCCAAGTCCTATGGTGGCTTGCATCTGACAAGTCTTATGCCCTTTGACTAATATGAATTGGAGAGGAAGTACTTTCTTCCTCAATAATTTAAAATAGCAGAAATATTATCACCGACCAGCCTAATGGAGTGGAAGATTGTCCTACGTCAGCAACGTTGAAGATGATGAGTTACTAGTCACCGTTTGAGAACTAAAACCCAATGATAGAATGCTCTATGTGATGACTTGATCAATTTAATTAAAATCAAATGAGCTTTTAACTTAAACTATTTAAATGCATTATAAAATTATATTCATCATGCCCCAAATATCGTGCCCTTCCTGAATATTAATAGACAGTGAAAACAATCTGAATTAGAATGTATTTAGTTGATTGCTTTATCTACCCCTTTTACAAAAACATTTTATATTATACGTGAATTAATAAATATTGGTGAATACGAGAAAAAAACATTTTAACATTATATATATGAATATATAAACATTTGTAAATTAGATAGGAGCTGGGGACATAGGTGAGAAACGGAGCTAATAATTTATTATTAGCCAAATATAAAAATAACAACATTTAATAATTTCTTTCAACTCGATAATTGATAGAACTGTATAAATCTAGTTCTAATGGGCAAGAATTACTATTAGAATTAATATATTATTATTTGCACAAGGCAAAGGAAACAAAGGAGATCATCGAATTGAAAGATTATTGGCATATAATTAAAAATAAATGACATTAATAAATCACATGATAAATATATATATATATATAATATAGTAAATGAACTGCCATAGTAATGAAGGAAAGTTAAATTTAAAGACTAGAGATTGAGAGAATTACTAATTTAAAAAGCATAAATAAAAGAGTTTTAGAAAGATTATTACATTATAAATGAGAAGAGCTCTTAAAGGGGGTGTAAAGTAAAGTTTGGAACTGGCCAGAAAGTTTAAGGTTCATTATAGAAATATATATTACCCATTTCTTCCGGGATGAATCGTTAGGTTACACGTCCAAGTTGGTAAAAAAACATAGGCATGCATTTAGTTGATTACTTGAACAGCATTTTATTTGATTTTGGCAGCATGATTTGTCTGGAAAGAATTTAGCAGCTTAATTGAAGATTCTCTAAGGGCTTCAGGAACTGTAGCCAGATTCCTGATGTTCTAGCCCTTCATCATAATCAAAACACTATTTAAATTCATGATTTAAAATGCATAGAGTTTACTGCACTTCTCTACAACAAAGATGGCTTTTTTTCAAACTTTTCAGAGTTATATATCCTGTCCTCTGATGCCTTCAGGCTAGCGCTTCTTTCATTATCAATGTTTTTAGATTTGCTGGTTGTTTTTAGATACATTCCTTTGATAAGGCTTTCAAACTCATTAACTTGAATTCATTTTCTAATTAGAAAATGAATTCTTAAAATCAGAAAATGATTTTAATTAGGAAATTCTTATCTTTTTTTCTAATTAATAAAACTTTAACTGTTGTTTTTGGAAAGGGAAAATCTGAAAGCTTATCGAAAGAATGTAGCTTTTAATCAATAAACTTTAACAAATTATTTAAAAATAAAATCAAGCATTCCCGACACAATGAAACTTTTAAACAATTATATATATTTAAATATTTACAAATATATATGCACAATCCACGCAGTTATAATATATAAATTCATGAATAATTCTATCATGAATTTATTAATAGAATTGATCAATTTAAATCTGAAACTAATTAATTTTAATACGCATTTGAAATAAGTTATTCTTTATGGAAATTAGCGTGGACTGAATGTATAAAGCCCCATTGCATTGGAAATTTAAGGTTAGTACTAGGGTTTGAAGTGGGCTTATGGCTAGATGTCATGAAGCTAGGATCGAACTCAGATCCAACTGCTTCAATATATATTAAATAAACATCTTGATTATAATTCACTTACGGTTCTTAATCTATATATTGCACTTGAAACACACATCCATGAAGCTACATTCAAAGTTTATACTTGCTTAGCACTTTGGGGAACTTTGTGCTCCCATATTCATAGCTTATAATAATAATGTTTGTTGTTAGCTTGTCTAACAGAGATGTATGCAAATATATGCAAATCATTTAGACTGCCCATTTTTTTTAAATAAAGAAGAAATCTCTACTATTGATGGAGTTGAGGTCTTCTGCTATAAAGTAAGCTTCCTTTATCTTGTCCCCATAATGGCTGCAGTGTGACATATTATAGGGAAACATGAGCTGCAATCACTACCAGAGTATCTCAACATCGATACTTATATAACAGACCAAGAATCAAATCTGAAGGTAGCTTAATATTTTTTGAACATCAAAGGTCCACAGGCCACATATTCGAACCTATGACAGCTGAAATGATTTGCACTGAGCACAATGATACCAAGTGCAATAGGGTAGATGTTTGCTTCTCTATTTCGAAAAAATGGGCAGTCTAAGTGATTTTCATACATTTGCACACATCTCTATTAGACAAGCTAACAACAAACATTATTATTATAAGCTATGAATATGAAAGCACAAAGTTACCAAAAGCACTAAGCAATTATAAACTTTTAATATAGCTTCACAGATGTGTTTCAAGTGCAATATATATATATATGAAAAACAAAAACAAGTTTTAATCACGTTAAAACCTGCTGACGCTTGTATTTATGATCAACAGATGGCGTTTTTACCAAAAACACGATCAAGCGTTTGTTTACATAAACGATCAAAGAGTCTTTCACTGATGATAGCAAAATAGCTTGAAATCAGCTGATCTGAAAGTGGGCTAAAACGAAAGAGATAATTAATTCTGACTCTTTGATCGTTTATGTAAACAAACGCTTGATCGTGTTTTTGGTAAAAACGCCATCTGTTGATCATATATATATATAATGTAATACCATATTGAGTAAATTTGTTGAATAAATGTCTCTTCAACCATTATTCCACAAAAATGTTAAAATCTCATAAAACCTTGTATGTCTAATAGACAATCATTTTATCTGTCTAATACAGCAATTTCTATAAAATTGTATAAATGTTTAGGGGTGGTTAAAGGTGTTCCATTAAGAGTCAAATCCACATACTCACTCAATAAAAGTTCTTTTTTAATAAACTAGCACTCATGACATTAAAATACCTTTTGTAAACTTTAATATAATAAAAAGAAATATAATTTTACAAATCAAAATACAAAATACATTCAAAAGCATATTTTAAGATAAAATAGTCATTCCTTTCTATTTATTTATTTTATACCATAATCAATAATTTAAATACTCATTTTAAATAAATTAAATACTTTAAAATAATATATTGAATACATAAAATTTAATGCTTTTTAACTATTCTAATACATATAAAACACACATGCATACCATAATTTTAACAATAATGTAATATCCTATTTTTTATTGCTTAAATCTTATTTTTGATATGTATGCAGTAAATAAAATGTTAAAAAATAAATTTAGCAATTATGTACTCAATTTTATTATTGCTATCATATAAAAATAATTATATACTTTTATTAATATATTCTTAACACAATATATATGTCATTAATTTTATTATAACATCCTAAGAATAGAACCACTAATATTAATCTTAAAATTTTGCTGCAAGATAAAAATAATAAATTTTGATGCAATTTTTATTAAAAATATATACAGGCACTTTACATTTTACATCATGAAGCATTTTTTAAATCACCATTTAAAAACAAGGTTAACTATTTTAATTACTTTAAGTTAATTCAGATAATTTTAGAATTAAAATAAGCTAACAAAATTTTTATGTAGATAATTTCACCAAGTTTAAATTCAAATCGTAATCCTACAATATACATATACAAAATGTTAGGATTAAGCTGGTTGAATTATGCAAAATTTTATAAAGTGAGGAACTCTCCAAGTGTTTACATTAAATTTAATTAAACATCTTTCATTATTATTTTTTATCTACTAATATATAACTTTGGCCCATGTGACTTATTAGAAAAATGAAGTTTAGACAATTATTTATATTTGCAAAAATTCATTTCAAATCTAGGAAAATATTTTTATGATTTCTTTTAAATTGATTCACAAGGTACAATTTCTTAGTAGTTATTTTAATAATCTTTTAAATTTTTAAAGTAATTTCTAATTCTTGTAATTTTTTTATTTTTTATTTCTACTTTATCTTCTAAAATATTGTATATGATCATGTGTATCAATTGTATAAGATGGAATGGACAATTGTAGGGAGCATGCAAATTTGAGTTCGAATTCCTTATAATTACATTAACTTCAGTATAGACAATGCACTTGTATTTAAATATTATATATATATATACACACACACACGCTCATAGTAAGTTATTTCATAACAATATTTTTAAACATTTAAAATATAATATTTTTGTTTTAATATTAATATGATATTAGTATGAACATCATTTATTTAGAAAAATATATTATTTAAAACTTAATACAGAAAATATTACATTAGTTTATTTATTTATTCTTTTTGCAATAAAAATTAAAATGATTACAAAATATTAATTTAGTTAGTTTTTTTTTTTTTTTTAAATTAAATGAATGATACGAAATGATAAACTGTTTGACAAATAATCTATTACCTTTTCATAAAGAATAATTGCTAATAGATTTTTTTTCTTTTTCTTTTTTTTTTTTCAAATATATTTTTGTATGTTATTTGACTAATAATTAAATTTTAACAAAAAACTCTCTCTCTCTCTCTCTCTCTCTCTCTCTCTCTCTCTCTCTCTCTCTCTCTCTCTCTCTCTCTCTCGCTCTCTCTCTCTCTCTCTCTCTCTATATATATATAGAGAGAGAGAGAGGATAGTTTTAAGTGAACTTTTTTTTCTCATATATCCTTATGCTATTAACACAAAATATGTTAATATATAATATTATGTTATGGTGTTACTTAACAAAAGTGATAATTTTACAATTTGAAAAAATATTTTCATAATATTTTGCTTATCACATATGATTTTTAATAATAACTAATTTTTATTCATATTTTCCATTTGATACATAAGCAAATCTGACAAACTTCTTATAGATTTGTTTAATGAAAGCATAAATCACTTTTAATGATTAATATGTTAATAGACTTAATTGTTCTTATAAATTTATTTTGAGTCCATTACTAGGGAACCAATGACTCCAATTGGCTCTGTTGCTGGCTCCCTATTTTAGTTCCTTTTTTCTTAGTTTATGGAATTAATTTTCTCTAAAACTATTCCTATTTAAAAGAGGAGTTTCTTAGCTCTCTCTTTATATACAAGTCATGTCAACACAATATCACAAATAACAATAATTTCAACAATTATAAAACACTATGCTAATTACATGGCAGCCATTGAAATTTTAAAAGATTTTTACAATGATTTTGCCTTTTAGTGAAAATTCTTTATTTCACTCAGTTTGGCTGAGTGGATGAGGGGGTCTGGTGGTCAGGAGGGGCCCCAGGAGCCTAAAGCTTAGTTCTCTTGAGTATGAGAGTTGGGATGAGGAAGCTATGGAAATCATTTCTGATGTTGACTTTCTTATTCATAGGAAAGGAAAAATAATATTATTTTTAGAGGGTTTTTTAGTGTTATTCTTATAAATGATTTTATCCATGTGCTACTACAAAATAAGCTGAAGATTTGACCTAATGGTTTTAATTACAAGTGATTCACCTTATTTATTTCTATTATTTTCAATTTGGTTATTGATAAGGTTGTCACTTTGCTGTTCATGTGGTTCTTTGTGATGGACTAAAATGATTTTTAGCAGAGGCATTTCAAAGGTTAGTTTTTCCTTATTCTCCATGTTTTCCAAAGTATGCTGGATTGCTCTCTTCTGGGGTTATTCGAGGCCATTCTGGTGAACTAAACAGTAGATTGACTTAACCTGTATTTTATATTATCTCAAGTGTTCTCCTATTCCTCAACTTAACTGCTACAAATTGAATTTTGCAATATTGTACTCCTAAGATGCTATTCATATTTGAACTCTAGATTTGACAAATAATTCCTAATTGTAACCTAGATTTACTTTTAATAATTAATCATCTTTTGGACTAATGTTTTGAGCTTTCACAGGTTGATCAATTTTTGGAAATGCTATGGACAAAAAATACAGTGTATCATCTTATATCTCCATATTATACTATGTCAATCAATGCCTACCTTGTAAAACATTTTGTAGCAATAAAGTCTAATCCTATTTTTTTTCAAAAAAAAAATTATTTATTTTCATTTATTAAAACATACATGCTGTTACTATCATCTATAATGTTTAAACCATTAAATGATAAGCACATTTGAATCTATTGTCAATATTTCCCACTTAAAAAGGCTAAATTTACAATTATTAAAGAAAGTAACAAATGATATATATATATATAGATATATAATACAAAGAAATTAAGTCATATACTACATGTCCTAATTTAACAAGCTTGTATTACAAATGTTATATAATGAGCTTGCAAATAACTCTTACCAACCTTTTCAGAATATCCCCAACTTTAGACCGGTTTCTACAAATGACTTCCTCAGTGAGCAGAAACCAATTTGAGGTTGGGAATATTTTGAAAATCTTGTTAAGAGCTATTTTCAAACTCATTATATAATTAATATATATATATGAACCCACTTATAAGACTAGACGCTTACCATCTCCTGCAGAAGATAATTTATTTTCATATTACAAATACTTTTATATATTTCTGTCATAATCATGGTTAACATATATGAATTATATTTTGATAATTAACCAAGAATAAAAATAAAGTATCAATTTTATAATACTGAAAGTTTTTTATATATATTTTAATAGCATATTTTTTATGAATATTAAAAAATATGAGCTTATATATATATATGCTTGTAATATATATATATATATATATATACGTACGTATATGTAGCTGCATATGTAAATTGTTCTCTATATATATGTGTGTGTGCATTCGTAAATTGTTTAAAAAATTAAAAATTAAGTTATATATTATTAATATTTCTTACTGGAATAATGATAACATTCTCCATTAGCTACCGTTAATGGTTTTTCATTATCCAATAGATGACTTGGCATAAGAAAGCATAACTGTTTAGCTGGACAGAATTCAAATGAGCGGCAAATAAATGAATTTTCTTCTTTACATAGATGAGCACAAATTTCTGGATCGTTAATGTTGTTGATTTTATTTTTAATATAAGAATCAGTCAATACGAAATTGTTGTTAATTTCAAAGTCGTCAGTATATATTCCTTAAAAACAAAAATAATAATAATAATTAAATACTTGATTACTTATATTTATTTATGTTTATTTATTTGCTAAATCTCTCTCTTTATATATATATATGTGTGTGTGTGTGTGTGTGTGTGTGCGTGTGTGTGTGGGTGTTGATGTGTGTAAAGCATAAAATGAATTTAAAAATCAAATATACTTTCAAAGGGTTAGTACCATAATCTTAGCCACCAAGAAAAAAAACAACAACAATATTCACTGTTTAAAACTTTAAAATCCCATTTTTTAATTATTTGAATGTTATTGGCTATAGATGAGAATAAAAGTCTCAAAAGTGTAACACAACATTTTAGTATTGGAAGAAAATTTGTTTTAGCAATAAGAAAAAAAAAATAGAACTATTACTAAAATGAGAGATGGCATCATGAAATATATTGAAGAACCTATAAAGAATTATTTAGTAATAAATAACAAGAAAACAAAATATTCTCTACAATTATTGTATCCTCTAAATTAACAAATATTTTAAATGAAGAGATGATACACTAAATCTATGAAAAAAAAAGTTTCAAAACATCATGTGATTATTATTAATATTTTTAAAAAAACACTAATGAAAAAATAAAAAATGTTGCTATTAAAGCCATCTACTAAATGACTACATGATAGAGATGTGCCAGGTAAATGGGGAAATACAATAGTAGTACTGTCAATATTTTAAAAATGTAATAAATTATTAGAAATTATCGATCTAACACTTTTAAAATAATTTTGTCCAAAATCTTACTAAGATACTAACTGATGTGTGAAAAATGTTCATATCTAGGCAACCTAAAGATCAAGCTGAATTTGAAAATGTTTTTTAGCACAGAAGAATGCCTCCAAGTATTCAGAAAAGTTATAGGAAAAAAAACAATGAATATACATTGCCAATATGCTTGGGATTTGTAGAGAATGAAAAGGCAATAAATATTTCTATGGTGATTAATGCTTTGTAATGCTTTAAATCATCAAAATATAGACCCAGGATGTCATATTTGAAATAAAATTTATCAAAATGCAGATTGCAAAATTATACTATGAAAATTAACATCGAGAAGGATTGTCACCATGATGATAACATATATCCAAAAATTTTGAATGGACAGCTAAAGGAGTAAACATAAAATGATTATTTAAGGCATGTATATTTTGCTTAGAATATGGTCCTTGTTGTAAAATAATATTTTAGATCAAGAAATGTTGTAAGAATTATTAGATGAAAGTAAGAAAATGGCATTAATGACAAATAATAAAGAGACTAAAATAATATTCCATGGATTTTTTCAGAAGAAAGTAAAGATTAACAATTACAATTATCTTGGTCAAATTATTTTGTAGATGTGGAATTATCTTTGTTGAAATAAATAATTAAATTAAAATTGGATGGAGTGTATTTATATGGGTTTGAAAAGTAACATTTTTAATAGATGTATTTTACCAGGTCTCACTTATACAACTGAGATTTGGATGCTTAACAGTATAGCAATGCAGAGATTTTAGACCACTCAATGAAGTACATTAAAATATGTCTGTGACTGAACAAACAGGTATTATTATTATTATTTTGATTTAGTAACTTAATGACATTTATTATGCTGCATTTTGATGAAACGTGTATTATATTTTGCTGTTAAAATAATGTATATTTGTATGTAATATATATATATATATTAAAAATCAATTTAATATTATAATTATGCTAAATCGATAAACAAAAATGATGTAAAAACCAAGATATGTATTTCATGCTAAATCAGCATTAATCCGTTGTCCAGATTACCATCTCCACATATATATATATATATACAATCAGTGCTCAGCTTTATATTAAGATAGCCAATCTTCAAGCTACTCCAACCCACAATTCTTCAGTCTTTCATTTTATTGAAAATCTGATGATGGAATGTTCAAACCCCACATTAGTGCTAAGGTTGTCATTCTACCCATGTTGACCTTTTAGTCATTCTGGCCCATGTACAGGAGAATAATCCATTTTTACATACATATAAGAGGGATGGGCAGACCTTTGATTCACTATGTTTCAATATGTAAATTAATACACTATACAGGCTTAAACCTGCATATATATATATATATACAGGCTTAAACCTGCATATATATATATATACAGGCTTAAACCTGCATATATATATATATATATGCAGGTTTAAACCTGTAGAGTGTATTAATTTACATATTGAAACATAGTGAATCAAAGGTCTGCCCATCCCTCCCACATGTATGTAAAAATGGATGTTTCAATATGTAAATTAATACACTATACAGGCTTAAACCTGCATATATATATATATGTGTGTGTGTAATTTATGCACGATTCAAACTCAGACTTTCACACGACCCTCAACTCTCCATGCCATCTCATATTGCTGACTTGCCTGATCACTTACATGTTGAAAAGCTAAATAATCACCAAGATGCATATTTCATGCTAAACCAGCACTCATCAGTTGGTCCAGATTACCATCTCCACACATATATTCAATCAGTGCTCATTATTTATCTTTTCAATATGTGTGTGATTATGTAGGTCAGCAATATGAGATGGCATGGAGAGTTGAGGTCATGTGAAAGTCTCAGTTCATATTTCTAAACAATGTTTTTTTTTAAACATGTAAAGCTGACTGTAGTTATAAATTAAAAGAAAATATTTTGTGTTATGTTTTAAAAGTCTTTATATTTTTTAAGCAGTTATGAACTTGATTTGGTTGTTGTTGTTTTTCTTTTTTTTTTAATATTTCAGTATTGTAACAATAACTTTCATAAAAATCTATGTTGATTTATTTTATTATAAGAAGCAAAATTCATTAAAGTTTTGTTATAAACCACTAAAATAACTAACTACTCATATTCTACATCATTTTATGCCTTATGGTTGTATTTTTGTTTGTTTTTGTTTATAATACTTTATTTTGTTTAAAATAATGTTTGTCTTACTGGCAAATACTGAGCAGCGAGAATCTTCTTCTAAGTCCGCATCTTCGAATTCATTCATAAATTTTTTGCTCAGAAAACATTCAGAGCTTCTGGAACACCAGTTAAAAGACTTACAATTAAAATTTTCTTCCTCACGGCATAAATCAAGACAGCTAAACAATGAAACATCTTTCTCACTCCGACTAATAATTCTAGAAGAAAATTTCTGTTCTTGCTCATAGATGCGAAACTTTACCTTAATAGATGAATCTCAAAAAAATAAAAGCATATATATTAAGTCAAATCCTTTTATGTTTTAATATAACTAAAATTTGATTTAATTACATTCATCTTACCATATTCAAAATCTCGTAAACCAGGAAAAATTCCATCTCTGATTGATGACGCATATAATAAAGTATGCTTTAAATAAATATAAAATAAAAATATACTATATATTTATGTTTATTATTTTTGATGAATAAAAATATACTATATATTTACGTTCATTATTTTTGATGAAACTTATAAATAGTTGTTTAGTATGGTATAAGACCACCAAAAATCAATTATATATATTCTTATATATGTAATAAAACATGAAAATTCAGAAATGGGATTTTAATATACACCTGGGTCTCGTTTTACACAGTAAATAGGTTCCTCAGAAAACACACAAAAGAAATCGCACAAAAATAGATGTAACTTACCTTGAAAATGGGGGATAAGGACTGTGGTTTTTCAAAAATCACATAAAAGCAAAGCACCAATGTAAAATTACTTTAAAATTTGCACAAAAAAAATAAGGAAATAAAATATGACTAATAAAAAATTTCAGATTTGGAAAAATTGATCCAAGACAAACTTTTTTTAACTATAATATTTAATTTTATTGAAAACAATATATTTCTATGCATAATTTACAGTAATTTACATTTTTTTATACATGTTTTAATTATTATCACTATTTGCCAATAAACAGGTTTGTTTGCAAATTGGTAAAAAATCAGATTCTTCACAAGAGGAAATACAACTAGCGTCAACTTCACTCTCATGTTGTGTTAATGGCTTTCTGGTGACAATGTAATTAGTAATTAATCTAACAACTACAAATTAAATTCTTATTTTTGTCTTTCATTTTTTAATTTTCAATTCCGTTTAAAAATCAAATTTCATTTCACATTACATTAATTTCAGGTCGCCTTACATAATTTTTAAATTGTTAATTACAATTAAAAATCAGATTTTAATTTTTAATTGTCAAATTTAATTGTGCCCACTGCTATTACTCACCTTTTAAAAATAAACTTGTGGACACTAAATGATTAATAATTGATTACACTCTTTTTTAAAAAGCAAAAACAGAATGTGATTTAAAATGCAAAATTAACATGCACAATGTTTAAACAAATTTACATTATAATCTTGTAAAATTTAATGTGTGCACATAAAATGTGGAAATCGTGATTTTAATTTCATTATTGCATAAAATCTTACTATTATAAAGCACTGAAAATATTGATATTATTAAGATGAAAGTCGAATTCCAATAATGTGCTATTACTTTAAATATGGCATAAGTGCGCAAAATTTATTATTTAAAGTAATAGCACATTATCAGAGTTTGACTTTCGATCTAATACAGTGTTAATGCATAAAAGAAAACCGCATACAAAAATATTAAGAAGAAACATGAATTGCATAACTTCAAAATCACGTTAAATAAATCCGCGTAAAATGAGACCCGGGTGTATATGCATATTTTTTTTAGATGCACACTATTATATTACTGTTCAAGAAATACCATTTATACAGAAGAAAATAACTTTCATCAGAATTTCATAAATTTATACTGCTTTGTAATTTAATTTTTAATTATAATATTTTCAGTTCATATACTATAATAGTAGCTTATAGATTATAAACTGTTAGCTATCAAATAACACCAATCACACCAAGGGAACCATGCTTACATAATAAAATTCAGTTTCTGTAAAGGTGAACCCTATTGATACATTTAATAATAATATTTTTTGAATTAACAAGATCTTATAACTCTTTCATCTTTTTTTCTGCATTTAAACAGCTTTTAGGAAACAATTTTAATGTTTGAAATACTAAAGACATGGGGCACTGTTGTGTCCATAACCGAGATCTGCAGAACTATAATTTATTATTGTCTTTGATTTTTTCTATTGTTAAATATATGTTGATTTAATCTTATAGCATATATTTTTTCAGGATTCATGAAAAAATAGAATGGCCAAAAATTCAAATATCTATTAGTGGAAATTATTTGTGATTCTGGAGTTTTATCTTTGTAATTATAATTTTTTTTTAATTTAATTTTGACTCTAAATCCGATTACTGAATTCTTTTTAAAATAATTCATTAATCAGAATATCTTTGATTTTATATCAATTTTCTCTTCTACTATCATTTCCAATTTTCATAATTTCAATTTTTCTATTGTTTTTTATTGGTAGGAGAATATTAATTAAAATAGAAAAAAGAAAAATAAAGGATGGAATACAATTATCCTTTGAATTGTTTACAAAAACCTCGACTATTTAAACTATTGCCTTCATAAAAACAAATGATTTCATTATATATAGTGTAAAAAGTCAAACATGTATAATTAGCTAATAAGACTGAAAAATCAAGCAGGCACTCTCAACCAGCATGCATAGGGGTATTGTTACCTTCACGATCCTAGTTTAAATCCCTATCTAGTCTTCCTAGTCTCCACTACATAACATCCTTGAAATCACACAGCTTCTCTTCTGATAGAGCTCTGCCCAGCTCAGGGTCCAACACAGTCTCTTCTCCTCAGAGTTCTTTTACCGACCCCTAATACCTTTTAATCTCTGGCTCTAATTAACTAGCTAATGTATACACTCTTTACAATTACTATCTATATGATTATTTATATAGTTATTTATATAGTTCTGACCACAAATAATGACAACCAACATTACTAATAGAATAATATTTATTAAATAAAAAACAGGGATAAACAGGGTAGCTTACATTTTGTGATATTTAAAATATGGTAACCTACTGGTTGTCACACAAGTATATTTTGAAGGTGATGATGATTTTATAAATGTAAGTATAGCATGCCCTATTTAATCCATAAATAGTAGCACAGGAATACAAATCAATCAATTATGGGTTTAAATTTAAATATTTTATTTATTTTTATCTAAAACACTAAGGGACTATTGTGCATGGATTAGATTCAGGTTATCTAAGGTTATGGCTAATGTATAGGTGAAGAGTTAACTTTAAGAAGTAACTTGGGCATCATGGTACTACATTATTGATGGCCTGTCAATGATTGAAAACAAACAATTGGCTTGGAAATCTGGGTGGCAGGATTCATGATTAATTGTGGATGTCCCCAGCTGCAGAGTTTTCCTGCTTCTAACCAAAGGCACATCTGAATAAAACACATGTGCATAATCTAGGATTTGTGGTGGCTGGGAGTCTTCAGTCCATTAGCCTAATCTAGTCCAGTGCTAATTCAGAGATTAGTGGATTGGGAACATGAAGAAATATAGCAGGATCTAGACACACTGCTTATATCTGAATAAGTGAATCATGCAGGAAATGGAGATAATGAATATTTTACTGAAACCATTGCAGCACACTTATATTGTTACCGGTCGAAAAATGCATATCGATCCAACAAACCCCTGAACACAGGTAAAGTACCTCAAGTCCGACCATGTACAAGATATATAAATCAGGTACATCATGGATTCTTCCCTATTTACCTATATCCCTAGGTTAAAGATCTAATCAATAGCCTTTCTCGACGATACGATCGAATACCTTTACTTTCACCATGCCAGCAGCTGAGTCTTAAAGCATGAGATTCATTTTTAATTATATATTTTAGTGAGAACTTGGGTGATTGATTGATTGATACATTTAAAATCAAGAAAATTATTTAAAATAAAAGTAAATAAAAATGATTCGAGGAATACTGGAAGTTTTGTTTTAGTTATATATATAAAAATCATTAAGCATGTTACAAATATTTAACTCAAGCTCTTTAAAAACAAAAAATACAATCTTTAAATTAAATTTTATAATTGTACAAGTTCATGACGACTTTATATTAGCGATTAACATTTCATTTGTTTAGTTTATATATTTTTACTTTTGTCTACGTTTATTGCAAAAAAAAGATTTTAAAAATTAAATGATCACGGATTTTAAAATTATCCGTGCACATTTAGTACAGGCTTATAAGATAGCGGCAGGTCTAAACAGCTGCCTAACGAACATATATAAGTATGAATATTTTATTTTTCTTTAAACAAGATTTAAACAAAACATTTTCTATTGAAATGGACATTAAATAAACGATTATAATAAGACTAATTTGACGTCTTACTCCACTAACATATATAAAAAAAAATTGATTTTATTTTTCTTTATACAAATAATAATTTAGATTTCAAATAACTAATGTTTTATGACATTAGTGGACCTTGCTGGAATAGCTTATAACCAACTTTACAGTGATTAAAACTGTAAGCGCTTATAACAAAAAAATATATCAGTTAATTATCAAGCAGATAAACCACTTTAGTTGGACTTACAACTAAAATTATACCTATAAGAACTATAATGTGAATTAGCCAAAATCAAACGACTTTAACTAATTACGAAAACAAACAAAAGAGTTGATTATTCAGGTCGAAGATCCTTCAGTAGAATCATTTTGCTATGGCTTACGTATTAGATAGGCAAAAGAAAAGCAAAACAATGTCGGGTTAATAAATATATGAATGCAAAGGAGAGAAGAAATGTAAGTAGAAACATACAAGCCGGATTACGGACACTCGTATGCCTATTCCAACTAAGCTATCCGATTCACAGACGTATACGAAACCAGAAACTAACTCCGAATCACCAAATCAATGACCATTTTAGGTCTGTCCATGATACTCCAAGCACTCTTTAATAACCCGAGATATTATAATCATTAAATATGAACGAATTATAATTAAATAGCCTTAAATGATCTAATACTGCATAGAGATCAACCTGCTTAAACAACTACTTTATGTAAATATTTAACCTACAAAATCATACATATAGAAATAAGGAAATTTAATTCTCGAATAAATCCCCCCCTTCCCTCTTTCCTAACTTAAAAAAAAGGCATGATAATTAACTGACGCTATCGAGCGGTGCTGTTACAAGGTAAAAATCTATATCATATTACTTTTGTTTTGAATTACAGAAATGTAAAATAATAGAATCCCATTCTGGGAAATCTATAATGAATTTATTTAAAAATTACTCTAAGTTTATCTTTGAAATATATATATTCGACATTACTTCACTTGCAAAATAAAAATAGATCAAATTTTACTTTTTAAAATTAAATCGTTCTTTGTTAAAATTCCCTTCCCCTAATAAATATAATTTGCTCCTTTTAGCAAATTACTCTCCTTAAGTCCCCGCGAGTGAAGTTTGTCGAAATGAAAAAAAAAATCAAATAAATAAATTCACATTCAATTAATCAAAAATATTAAAAATTATGGTGAGCTTGAGTTATGAAAACATTATAATTTAAAAGAAAAGGGTTAAAGAATCAACTAAAATATTATCAAAAAACAATAACTTTAAACATTCTTTTTTTTAACTTTAGGAAATTATATTTACATTCTAACGATAGTAGCTTCTAACATCTTGACGAAAGTACAAATTTTAAGCTCTTCGGCATTTTACCTTGGTGCTACCCTTGATGAGTTCTGCGGGTGAACGTTGATGGCTTGTGGCATTTGAAGATCGGTTCTAGCAGCAGTATGTCAGGAGGTTTCACATCTCCGGAGGGAACGAGCAGTGAATTTCCCTTTTTACTACTCGATCATCATGGCGTGGAGACTTCTAAACTCTTTCTTTCTTTCTGTTTCTCTCTCTTTTTTTTTTCTGTGTAAAAGAAACCACTATTTATACCTTTCAATTTCTCTGCTGCCTGAGGTGATTTGCCTTTTGAAACAATAGAAATTATGCTTTTATTCTAATTTTAGAAAGTTTGTATCTTGATAAGGATCAATAGATTTCAATATAATTTTATGTTAGTTTTATTTTGAGATAATGATGTAGAATCTCTACTAATTAATGAATAGATATTCCAAATGGAATGGATTTTGGTAATTTAACATTTGGTTTCAACTTCTTATCGAGGTACAAATCTTTCCAAAAGGCCATCTTGGATTCTTGAACTAAAAAAATAAGGCATTTTAAACATACATATATATAAAATATAAAAAAAAATTCAAAATTTATTATTTGAATTTTTTTTCTTTTAATAATATAAAAAAAAAAATAACTTAGTGTGTTAGTACAAGTATCTATATGATTAACACTATCCAAAATAAATTTTAACGATTTATTCAGGATAGTTAAAAAAATGTTAAAAAATGTTTTTTTAGAATAATAAAAAAAAGCAAATGTTAGTAAAATAAATGATTAGGTGGGTCAGACTGTGAAATGGCAAATCTGAGTCAGATTTACCATTTCAATATGTAGCAATGCAATTACAGAAATGAAAGTACAATTTAATTACCTTTCAGCCTATATTAAATTAAATAACAAATTCATTCTCTAATACAGCATGTATCCCAATTCTACAAAATATGAAATTTTATTTGAAACCTTAACCTGTCCACAATTGAATAATCACTTTAAAATCTAATTATAATATATTCAAACAAGGGGTAATA
Source organism: Epiperipatus broadwayi (assembly GCA_028023455.1). Lineage (NCBI taxonomy): Eukaryota > Metazoa > Onychophora > Udeonychophora > Euonychophora > Peripatidae > Epiperipatus > Epiperipatus broadwayi. Next base: position 1,177,160 of record JAQFVV010006397.1, read on the forward strand.
TTAATAACCCATAATGCTGACTGATCATTGAATCTGTTATTTATTATATTGACTGAAAAATTACAATTTATGGCTCTAATTACATATTTAAATGTGCGCCACACACATATCTAAGAATTTGGACATTTTAAAGATTTTAAACAACTTTACCTTATGGAAACATAAATTCTAAAACAGAGTTAAATATATTTATTTTATCACACATTTCTAGGGTAACACTTAAGCAATTCTATCCATATAAAATGTTGAACAATAATAATAACACTCGTCATTCTTCAATAATTCTCTCTCAGCAGATTTTAAGAAAAAGTGCAAAAAATATCTTTACTTAAAATAATGGGGAAGGAGAATGAACATGAAATCAATCAAATGCATATTGTTACTTTTACTTTAATTTACTACTTGAAACTTAGCATCCTATTGACTCATGATGTCTCTTGGGACACCAGGTGAAGAGAAGTGCAAAACATTTGAAAACTATAAAATTAACCCCCTCCATCATTCAAGTTTAACATGTAAACAAGATAAAATAAAATTGAAGTTAACTACCAATTGAAACCAGAAGATATTCTCTGGTTTCAGTTAATAGTTAACTTCAATTTTATTTTATAATATTATAAGATTTATTAAAAATTAAGACTAGGATGTAAATAACAAGAGTTTACTTATAGTTAGTAAAAGACATTAGAATTTACTTTGAACAATGGTTACTGACAAGGTTGTAGTGGCTCAGACATTGGTTCCATGTGTGATTTGATGCATGGATACACTGTGCTTCATTGACTTTTCTGTGACACTTTAAATATAGCAGTTCAATATGTTTCTTGGGATCAGCATAGGAATTGACAGGAATGTGGATGGCCTTGGTCATTTTGTTGGAATTCTCCTTGGCACCATGCTTCAGCAATGACCATGGAAAAGCCAATGCCAGATTACTCATTCATGTTGATAGGTAACTTAAACACATCTATTTTATTTTATATTACAGATAAAAAAAACAATTTTATAAAAATAAGAATCTATATATATATATATATCCAAACAATGCCCTTTTTCAAGCATATATCTATATTTTTGTAGGCTTTGTGTACATTTTTGATTCTAATGGAATTGATCCTTTTCTAGCTTTAATTCAGTTCCATTAATATTTTACTTCATCATTGCTTAACTTGTTGTTAAATCTGTTTCCTGACACCTTTATTCATGACCAGACTCTAAAGGTGTTCAACTGTAACTATTTTAACTTATCTTAACTATAGATATCGATATAAGCCACATCATTTCCTTATGTAATGGCTTATTTCCATTACCAACTCTTTTCCCATTGTACATAGTACATTAATGTTCATTTAATTAATTTATCCAGCTTTCAACTATTTAACTTTAAATAAGATAACAGTCGGGGAAAATGTGAGTCATACCATATCTGCCATACAAGGGTGCCACCAGGTCATTTGAACCTGGAAAATTTATATAGTAGGCAGATACTTACTGTTAAGATTCAACTTTATTTTATATAGGTTGTTAGCCCATGCCATTATCTCAAGAAGACACAGAGATTTATAATAAATACTTCTTAAAAATATTTTTTTAATATTAAAAAAATAAAATAAGCCACTGCCAGTAATAGCACACAAAAAACATTTATTAATGCACATATATAAATATTTAAAATTGAGGAATAAATTTAGACTTTACTATTAATTTTGAATTGGTTATTATTTTTTAAATTTAAATTATTATTTAAGAAAGTCCACACAGATGGAAATTTTAATAAATTTTACTTTAGAATGTTGAGTATAGATAGGCTACATAGATTATTCAATTAAAACTTTTCAAAATCAATCATTCAATCTCCGACTAAAAGTTCACAGCCAACCTAACACCTGCTTCCAAATATACAGACACAACCAATGCAATATGAATATGCTAACATAAAATGATGCTGTCATCTGCAACATGATATTATTTGAAGGACATGATCCTCATCCAGTACAGAAATGTGTGTCTGTCTGGCAAGGGAATCATGTAATAAAATATTTAAAGAGAAATGCTACATATGGGGGAGAGCAGTCTATCTGCCAATGTATAGTCCCTATCCATAGAGGTAAAAGAAGTCTATGTTGCAGGAAATACATATGCGTACATTGCAATGCAATGACAATGCCTTTGGGTCATGCATTCAGTTGGGCTTTGCCCTGTATGCTAACAGACTTCACATTGCATTAATATAAACACCCATATATTTTTCTCTACTAGCATCAACCTAACTATGAGACAAATAGTCTGAAATTTAAACTCCTTTAAAATAAATATAAATGATTGAAACATAAAGTTATTAATTGAAAACTGCTGAGGAAAATTTACAAGAAAGTAAACCCAATGGCACTCATCATAAAGTGCTGCATTGTCAACAACAACTTAAAATATATACCAGTAAATACATTCAGATACTCAGCATGAGGTGTGATATTTACCGATATATATATATATTGTGCCAGTCAAAACATGCTTATCCATCTAACACGAGCTGGAACTCACAAAATGTACTTCAAACCCAGTCAAGCCCGAGATTTAGGTCAGGGACCAGCCTGGATTCGAACCCACCCTCCAAGCACCAGATCTAACACCCAATGGATAACATAACAATGGTAGCACACGAGATTTAATTCTTCATCCGGCCCACTAGCAAATCGGAGAAAACAATAAAACATATATATATAAACAACTTAAATACTAGACATTCCACAGACAAAATCTAACATATTTAAATAATAGGGGCTTTACTAATGAATACTTATGGGCAATTAGTGAATTGGATTGATTTAATAATAAGACAGAAACTGATATATGATGAATTAAAATATATTTATTGACAATTGTTGTTGGCAAATGCACGCAGGCATTTTATTTATAAAGTAACATTACTCTAGGCCAATAATTGATACGTTGGCTATTATTTAATTGCTCCAATATTATTTAATGGAAACAAATACCCTACTATATAACTAATCACTACATTAACTTTTACCAGTTATGCCCTTTCATCATCAGTTCGTGTGGCTATTGTACGTGAAATCAAACCAAGTCTGGAGTGAAGCTTAATAATCTTAATTATAATAAATTTATTTTAACTATGGGCTTTTAAAGCATCCCAGATAGCTTTAGATCGAACGGGTTTTCAAGATTGCTTCGGATCAACGTCGAAGACTGCATATTAGGGAGGGAAGAGTTGGCTATAACGATTTTACTAATACGCTAGGCACAAGTAAAGTATAATAATAAAGTGGCTCTGCGGATGGAAGAATAGTTTTAGGGTTTTTGTGACAAACAACGGTTTACCCAAGAACCGGTCGTCATGCTGCTAATGGGGAACCTTCATTTGGTTCAGAGGCGGGGGACTTACGTGCTAATCTGGCCCATAGCTCAGACTTCGCTACTGCACTATCCATAAGAGAAGATGTGCTGGCAACGCCGTGGCTCCATCTTATATATGTATAAAAAAAACAACACAACGAGGAAATCTAAATAAGTTTCACATCCGCCAAGCCGAAGGATATTATAAATTAAATATCATATATTAAATGAACACCAGTTCATCAGCTTGATCAAAAGAGCCAACTCTTCTGTAGCATGAGAAATACGATATGCTACTGACAGGAATATCTATACAAACTTTACTTTATCCCGTTCAATCTCTTTAGTTATCTATAACTACTAAACTTTTAAAAGAGGGGAAAGTATATTTAATAGGGGACTTACGAATACTTAACTAAAAAAATATACTTATGATTGCACTCCAGGCTAGTTTAATCTTTAGTAACATAATAAATAAAGGTTGAAAAGCCACATTTTATATTTATATTAATTAATTTACTAAATGACAAAATATGAATTTGGGTTTCGAAACAGCGCACGAAATGACGCTATATAAATAATAATACGAAGATGTTAAATTTATATGTTTAAAAACATATTCTATAATTAAATGCACGCCGTTTCGAAACATAGGCATAACTAATAATAAATAAAATAAGCAAAAGAAAAGCAAAATATAATTGCAGTGATTAAATTATATAGCAAAACATTAATTAACAAAGAAATTTAGCAAAAATATTTCATTTATAGATTTCAAATCGATTTAGACAGAGTTTACAATATTGAATTAATTAAGAAGTTTGCAAAAGTATTTCATTTTAGAGAATTTACAATATTATTTGGAAAATAATTTAGAAAGAAATTACAATAATATGTTTAGCTAACCTGATTTTGAAGAAATAATGATGTTGTTGAAATTCACACAGAGCTCTGCGATTTTAAATAATATTAAAACAGTTCTCCTATAGCTGAACTGGAGATATTCGAGCTGGAACGAAGGTGAGTTCTTTTAGCGGCTTATGACATCTTTTATTTGGTGTGGTTGTTGCTTCGGCATTTGATGGATTGAACTCGGCGTTCCATCACAGGAATTGCAGCAATTCTTGCCTGACTTTAGCCAGACATGGTAAAATTAAACAATTTTGACTTGGATAGTAATAGCTCTTCAAAAGTAAAATGGATCCTCCCTTCCCGCTTAAAATAAGGCCTATTTATATCCTTCTACTAAACTTTAACACCTTCCTGGAATTTCGTAAGCCTCGGGACCAATTGACTTTTAATTAAAGCAAAATAATATAATTCAATTTCTACAACAACTGATAAAATCTCCGAGGTGTTATATTTAATTTCCTTAAAAAAATGTATCAAAATATATAAACTATATAATTTGATTCATTTTCATTAATTAAATTCCTTTTCAGGTGTTATTACTTAGCAGAAGGAACGGTATTCTGATTTAATGAAAAAGTCTTTTGTTGCAAACAAAAATCAATCAGAAAACAGATTTTACTTTTTTACCCGGGTGTGTCACTAATTGATATCTTGTTTACAAAAATTCTCATTTTTAATTGCGAACAGATAATTCTTATTTTATAAAACTAAATAACTTTTAACATATTTGTTTATTAAAAAAAAAAGCAAATTTAAAGAGAATACTTGTTTCAACTATATATGTAAAACATTAAATCAGAAAACCGTTAAATAAATTAAAGAAAACATTTACATTACTTTTATTTAAACTTAAATATATATGAATCATTTTGCCGTTATCCCAAGGTTTAAATTATCCATCCACATACGAATATAATAGCGAATATAATTAAAAATTGACTGAAAATTTATAAAACATTTTATAATAATTTATCAGCATTTCTCCGCTATAATTTTATCAAACCTGTCTAATTATAGCGTGTTTTCGTAAGTAAATGGATGATGCAATTTAAGCGGCCATTATAGCAATGTTTTCCCGCTCGACTTATATATAACATTTTTACATATGACATTTTTACATTTAAGATAGGTTCGAAACTAGTTCAGACGAGTAGGTCATTAGGTTGATGGTGAAACGGAAAGGGATTGGAGATTTCCGTTTCAATATATATATATATATTTCACACAAATGAAAATCTTAAAAAAATAACTAATATAAACATTAATGAATCTATGCAGCTATCTACACCCAACTTAATACATTTTAATTAACACATCACAAAAAAATGGAAATTATTAATTAAACATATGCATTAAAAAAAATTATTATTAATAATTGATTTGGAATTTTCTTTTTTAGGTCAGATAAGAGTTCTTATTTTCAGTTACTAATTGCAAATTTGAAAAAGTTCATATTAGATAAATACCAGAGTTCATACTTTATGGATTCTGCAGATTTGGTGGTCCATCTTCATGATCACTTCTGTACATTGTTTGTCCTTCTTGAAATGAAGTCACTGCTTGCCATTCCTTTAGTCAAGAACTGTCATTGGGAGGCCTCAGCTGGTTGTCAGGAAATTAAATCTATCATAACACTCCTACATCATGGAGTCTGCAATACAGCTACAGTTATAACAGTATATTAATAGTCAATGCAAAGCACTACAGTATGCAAGGAGAGGGAAGAATGTTTTCAGTGACATGCGGTGTCATCCAATAAATGCACAACTCTTAAGTACCTGTTTACTTAATTTTTTAATGTCTTTTTGTCTTTTGTCTGTATTTAATATATATCTCCATTATTTTTTCATACTACACATGCTATAACATTACATTTGGTGATCTAAGTTTGCAATATGTTTAAAATAATGCCTCAATGGTATCTGTGAACAAATTATATCAATTAAGTTTGTTTGCTTATTACTTGGAGACCTTATCTTAAACATTTCAGAGTTAGAATAATACATCATGGGAGTAATACTTCACAGCAGGACTAATACCACAGTACTTTTACAAGTAATTACAATTACTTTACTTTAAATTCATTTTTAAGGTGGTTTAAATTAAAATGTCAATTTGTTTATAATAAAAACATATTAATAAGCTTAATTGGTTATTAAAATTGTTTGGAAAAAGGAAAGTTGTTAATAAAAGAAATTTAAGTATAAGGTATTACAATAAAAGGCCAGAGGGCTCAGCTGTTTTAAATTTGTCTAATTTTGTTCTAAATGATTTTGATTTAGCAATTTTAACAACAGACCCTTCTTTTGTTCCTTTTAGCAATAGTAATGTGATATTTAATTTTATTTCTGCTATTGAATGTTGTAGAAATATTATGGATATTAATAAAAAAATCTCTACAGGTAATTTTAAATAAGCAGTTACTTGAGAGAGAAAAATTTATTTTTGCCTTAAAGGAAATAGATTTTTTTAAAAAAAGATTAAGGCCCAATGATAATACTCTATTAAAAGAAGACAAAGGTGGCCATTTTGCATTGTTAAATAATAGCATATTAAAAATAAAGTTTCTTTAGTATTAAATAATGGAAAGTATCCTGGTAAGAAAACAAAATCTAAGTTAATTGAAATTATGAAAAATTATCATAACTAAATTTTTTTTAGATCACTCATTTAAATTGTTATCCAAGTAATTTTTTGGCTCCTAAACTTTCTTCAATTTGAAATTTCATGAAAATAATTTTCCATTAATGTGTATTTTTGATTGTACAGAGAAGATTGTTGATAAAATTTCAAAATTTCTTGTATGTTTTTTAAGAATTGTATAAATTTAAGTCAATTTTGTGTATCTTCTTTTTTGAAGTATATAATAAAATTAATGGATCTGTTTTAGAAAAAGATTATGTTTTTGGTAGTTTAAATATTGAAAACATGTATCAATAGGTTGATAGAAAAAAAATATTAATGTGGGTTTTTTTTTTTTGATGTTTTGAAGAAATTTGAATATTTCTCTGCAGATAAAATGAAGATAATACTATAATAGAGAATTATAGATAATTTCTATGTAATGGTGTATTTTATATTGGTTGTATTATTTCTCCTTTAATGTGTTATGTCTATACTGATTTCTTAGAGAATAGTGTTATTGATATTTTTTTCTGTTTCTTATGTTGAAGATTGTTTGTTTGTTATATAGAAGAATAAATTGAAAGATTTTTTTGATAGATTGAATGCTTTTTATTCAAATATTAAATTTGTAAAGTTAACATTTTTAGATTTAAGTGTTGATACAATTGGTAATGTTTTATTTTGTAACCATTTCATTAAAGAAAGAAAAAATATTTCAAATATGATAAAGCTAAATAGTTATCAATCTTTTGCTCATAAAATACATTCTTCATTAAATTTTTGGTATAAAAATAGAAGTCTTAATAATTTTGAAAATAATAGTTAGATTCAGAGAAGTCAATTTACTTCTGACTATATTAAGTTAGGATATAATACTCGATTTATTAGGAATATCATATTTAATAATAAAAAAATCTATAGATCTGTTAATAATAAAGATTTAAGTGTTAATGAGAATAATGAGCATATTTATTTGCCATATAAGTCATCAATTAGTAAATTGATTTATAAGAATGTTTTTTTATTGGGTAGTATGAAAGTGCCTTGGAAGAAAGGTATGAACTTAAATTCATTACTCAATGGTTTAAACAGTTAATTGATTGCAAATCTATTCTTGGAGTAAATTATAAGATTCTTATAGTTGTCATAAAATTAATATAGGCTAGAGTAAATTAAGTCTTAATGAAAGAGTTAAAGTTCATAAGAAAAGAGTTAAAGATAAATATAATAATGTAGCTTTGTACTTTCATGAACTGTATACAGATTATAAAATATTATTTGACAAGGCAGAGATTCTTTTGTTTAAAAAAATGAATTGAAAAGAAAAGTAGAAGAAACTTTGATGATTAAACATTTTGAATCTGAGGCCATCAATCTCATAAAAACATTCTTTAATGTTAAAGGAGATTGGGGTTTGAAGTAAATGATGGGAAAGCTATTTTGTTGTATGTTTGGTTTAATTTTACTTGAAAGGTCTATTTGTTAATAGATAAAATTTGTTGGGGCTAGTATTGTAATGTAATATGAATTTTTATTTTATTTATTATTACTAGTTTAGTGTTAGGCAGCATTTAATTCATATATTTTTGTATCCTTAATGCTAATATTCATTTTATTTATATATGCTATATAAATTGTATATTCATCACTATATTTCTTTTGCATATCTCCACAGATGTACTCACTAATAAAATGTTATAAAAATAGTACCATTTTTAATATTACTTGATCCATTTGTCTGATAAAATCTGTACCAAATCAATTCTAGATTTATCTAACATCTTTTTTATTTTTTATAGATTTTCATCTTTTTTATCTTTTTTTCGGTTCTACTTTATTTTGCTTTTTTTCTATTAATAAGGCATTTCCCCTCTTATATAATATCATGGATTGATTTGCCTCAGTATGTTCAATTTTAGTAGTAAGAATTTTTAATATCATCAAGTAAATCCACTTCAAATTTTTCACCTAAGTTCATAACCTCACTAATATTTTTTACTATTACTCTAAAATTAGGGTCTGAGGATACTTGTGTTTCCTTCCTTTTTTAAGAATAATATTATTCCTACATCTTTTTTAGGTCATTTTTTTCAAAATACTTCAATTTTAAACAAAGGCAAAACTCTCCATACAGTAGTGCCACCCTGTGCCAAACAGAGTAATCAATGGATGCCAGAGGCTTGTGCATAAAATCCCTATCTAGTGCCTACTCATCCAATATCCCCAGACTAATTTCTGGCTTGTGGCCATCATCAATGAGGAGCCTTGGATCTGAGAGCCCGCACTGCACCTAGATCTTAGGATCTAATGCAACCCTCCAGCAGCCACCTAAGATCTAGGTGCAGTGCTCTCAGATCCAAGGCTCCTCACTGATGATGGCCACAAGCCAGAAACTAGTCTGGGGATATTGGATGAGTAGGCACTAGATAGGGATTTTATGCACAAGCCTTCTGGCATCCATTGATTACTCTGTTTGGCACAGGGTGGGATTACTATATGAAGAGTTTTGCCTTTGTTTACAACAATTATGTGCTAATATAGAGATGGTGATCATGTGATGTTTAGTGGTTTAACACCACTCCTGTCTAATAGGATAGTGGTGGCTATGGTTGTTTAAGAGCCAAAGACACCAAAATGTAAGGGTGCTGAATTGAGTTCAGACCCATATGACTATACAAGCTATTGAGCTTAGATTGAAAATATTATTGTGATTTCCAATTTCATTCTCATAGTTTTGTAGTAAAGTAGAGTTAATAGGTGGCTGCTGGAGGGTTTCATTAGATCCTAAGATCTAGGTGCAGTGCTCTCAGATTCAAGGCTCCTCACTGATGATGGCCACAAGCCAGAAACTAGTCTAGGGATATTGGATGAGTAGGCACTAGATAGGGATTTTATGCACAAGCCTTCTGGCATCCATTGATTACTCTGTTTGGCACAGGGTGGCACTACTGTATGGAGAGTTTTGCCTTTGTTTACAACAATTATGTGCTAGTATAGAGATGGTGATCATGTGATGTTTAGTGGTTTATACTTCATTTTTCAAATTTTATTTATCGTTATTCACATTTTATTATTTTTTTTACATTTTGCATTATTTTATTTTTTTATTTTCGAATACCATTTAAACTTATTATTTCATTTCTTTTTAATATTTTTTTTTTTTACTTCTTTTTGGGGGTGGGATGCTAATATTTCTTTAGCTCTTTCTGGGGTTTTTTTTTTCTATCTTTATTTTCCAAATATTATTTCATCAATTCATTGATTTTTTTAATGATTTCTTTACTCTTTTTTATTCTCTCATGAATATCTCCTCCATATTTATCATAAAGTAAATTGTGGACCATAATGTCTAGTGTAACTTAGTAATGCTCTATGATATTATTATTTATTATTGCCCATGATAATTATTCTGCTAACTGTATTTTATAAAATTATTTACCTCTGTTGAAATTTATTATAATAATGTCATAAGCTTTTTTTTTTGTACATTCTGATCTATTAAACTTTCTTTTTATTTATTTTTTATTAATAATAATTTTCCTTATTGTTTTTATCCACATTTTACTTTCTTTTTTCCTACTTTAATATCTTGCTACATATCACTTACTCTTAAAATTATTTACTATTATTTATTTTTTGGCTATTGGCATACAATTTTTATGAAAAATACTATATACTGAATGCCACTTTTTATAAATTAGGCATTACAAAGAGAATATATCATTTTATATAATGGACCTATAATAATGCTGCTTTGAACTATTTTTCATGCCCTACACCTTAAACCATAAATTTCATGTAATAGTATATAATGACTCTTAGATATTACTTCAAATTAGACCATCGATTTATGCAATATTTTATATTGAAGACTAACTTCTGACCACTCAACGGGATAACTATTTTATGTATTGGTATCAAAACTTGATAAAAGTATTTAAAAATTTATTATAAGCTTTTGAGGTAAATATATTTAATAATCTTTATGTTAGTAATTCCAGATAATTAAGGTAATTTTGCTAAGAAAAGTCTTCACTGGCCTTGACTTTATACTTGTGTCATAGTTCAATATGAAAAAGTGATAGTCCAACTACACAGAGAGGGCAATTATATTTAAGAATCTTGGCTCAGAGCCAACATTAACATTAAACCCTTAAGTGATCAACTAGATATCAAAAATAAAGTTATATGAACAAAACAAAACTATTTAATTAACAGCAAATGTAATTTTTTAAAAAAACAGATATATAAATAAGTATTTAAATAAATGTACACTTTAACTTCATCTTATTCACTAAAGATAGTGCATAATGACATTGATGTGAAATAAAAATTGATTACCACAAATTCGTCATATAATGGTATCAATACATATTTTAACCACAAAATTATTTTTAACTACCAGCATGATCATCTTTCAAAGGATGAACTTTAAAGATAAACATAACCTTTTTTTAATTTAGTATTTTAATTTTAGTACAATATTTGGGATGATCACTCTAGATAATGTATCCTAAAATTACACATGCATATATCAAAATTAATTAAATTAATTTATCTTTGTGGATGAATAAAACACTTCAATTTTAATTATTAAGAATAAAATTAATTAAGAATTATTTAAAGATTTTTATCAAAGTAAAATTGTTTAAATATACTTGATAAATTTAACTAAGAATAATAATAAATAAAATTAACAATGACTCTATTAGTTTTATTTTAATGATTAGCATGTACTATTTTTAATGTAAACTTGAATTCTTTCTTCTATTTTTAAAATCTTTAATTGATTTATTTACAAATATAATTATGTATTTTATTTACTTTTTTGCTTATAGTTTTGCTTTAGTTGATTTTTTCATCAGAAAAAATATTCTTAATAACATTTTTATTAAATTCTATTAAAAGCATAAGTTCAAAAAAATAGTACAATAATTTTGAAAATAATATGTCAACTTTGAAAATCAAAAAGTAGTAATAATTTTGTCAACACGAATAATTTCAAATTAAAAATAATTTTAAAATATCAACTGTTCAATTTAAAATAAAGAATTAAAAAAGCATCAATAAATTTGTTGACTTTTTGACAATTTAGTATACTATTTTTTTCTAAAATTAAATTACATATATTTAAGCAAAAGCTGTATGTAAACATTACATATGTCTTAAGAAATAAATATTTAATAATTTTATCTTAAAATATGTAAATAAATAAAGACAAAAAAATAAACTTCAGTCAATATTGATATTCATAAACACTTTACTGAATATTTATCAAAGAGTGTTTTCTACTGAGTAAAGACTTTAATCTCTTCCCATTGATTAATTATTACTACTAACATCTCAACATAATTCTTACAATTAAACTAAATTCTTTATTATCTAAAATGTTTTCAATCTATAGAAATTATTAAAAGTTTAAATTTTCATTCTAAATTTTTTTCATCAAGTAATCTAAAGGAATAAACCATTTACACCTGATTGGAGGTGAAAATGAATACTTTCTTGAAATTTTCTCCCTCAATCCTGAAAATTTCAAAAAATAAAGAGAAGTTATGTCTGGATTGCATAATCCAATTAAAAATAATAGTTAACTTAGATTAAATATTTCAAAACTTATCAGTCAACTGATCATCTGTCTAATAATTTTCAGATATATGGATAATTTATCCAAAATATTGAGAAAAATTATTTTTGTCATTATATCTGTTCTGGTAGAGATTAAATTAGAACAATTATTTTAAAACGATTGAACCAATTATCTATTTAACTGAGGTTAGACAATTTATTATGAAGACTAACTTTTGTACATTCTGTCCTCATAAATCTATAAGATGAGAATCAAAGCATTTCAATTTGAATAGCATTTTTATTGACACTTAGACATACTCAATTAGAATCATATTAAGAATAATTTTGAATGGACCAGCTTTTTCATAAATACGATTTTTCCCAGAATGCAATTCTTGTTTAAAATTAAAACTGTGTCTTTGAGTTTATTTATTTTTACAAAACAAAGTTGTACATTCATTAATGATCAAGAATCAAAATAGTTTAATTTATTTAGTAAAAAAAACTAAAATACAGACTTATTTAATTGAAATACTAAGACTTCTCTATAAACAATTAAATAAAATAAGATAAAAGGATTTTATTTTTATTTTGAAAACTAAATAAAAATGAAAACTTATAATTATTTTCAATTAGATTCCATTTTCTTTACTTATTATGTTTTTTTTTATAAAAAAAAAAATAGATTAATAATATATATATATTCCTTTTTTTATTTTTTGAATTTAAATAAAATATAACAAATTAACAAATATGGCTAAAACAAATAATTTTCTCTATATAAATATAAATTTTATAAGGAATCTTTATTATTTTCATATAATTACTAATTTTATAGCATATAGAATATTATTTGCCATAAAATTATATTGCTTTAATATATATGTGCAACTTATCCACTTCTCTGTAAGATCATGCCACTATATCCCTAATTCGTGATCTTTGTCAATGCCACATTATAAATAGCTCCTGTTATCTTTCAGTCTTTTTCATATATATATATATATAGAGAGAGAGAGAGAGAAAGAAAGAGAGAGAGAGAGAAAGTAATAAAAAGGTATATCAGGTTAACATATATGTTTAAGCATGTTATTTGGAAATAAATAATCATCTTTCTACTTATATTTAAATTCAAAGGTCAATTTATTATACAATTTGTTCCTGAAGTAATGATCTATTCTGATAAGTGATTATATAACAATACAATGTGATCATTCTAAAGAAGAATATTTCAATGAAATTTTAAAAAAATATAGATTTGATAGAAAAATGTAAAGTTATCCAATAATACTTTTGTTATATAGTTATACCCAAAACAATTCATTTCATATTATGTATTAATATCAAAATAGTTATCTCAAACTAGTTGCTTTAGTCATAAGAAAAATGTCCCAAAAATATAACAAGAATGAATATTATTATATATATTATTGTTGTTATATAAAAATATTTTATATTATATTATATCATTGATTTATTTAAATATATATATAATATTTATTACTGCAGCTTTAATTTGTAATAGCATTAACTGATATGTAATAAGCAGATTGATCTGTGGAACTACTATGTTCTGATTATAATCTAATCTTTATCAGGTGTGAAAAAAATCTAAACATTTGTCATATATTTTAAAGCATATATAAGTATATTTTTAAAATGGCAAGCATTATTTTATTGTCAAAACTTTCCATGATCATTAATTTTAAACATAAAACAATAAACATCCATTATGTAAGTCAAAGACAATTGCAGTAACTGCTGAATAGTATAGATATGCAGTGAAATTATTATTGTTTGTAAAGTGATGAAGGAAGGTTGCAATAATTTACCAGCATTAAAAGATTTTTATATTATCACTCTATTGAAATTCAAAGTTTGGAAAATTAATTGATCTAGGAAATAATATGAGATGAGTTTGTTTTAGTATAAACAACTCATTTAATTTTATAACAACAAAGGAAAGAAATTTTACATTGTTATTGTGACAACTTTTTTTTTCTACATTACGAATGTAGTGGAAAGTTAACATTGTTTATTAGAAGAGTTTTTAAGATAAGAGGTAATTGTATTTGTTATATGTATTATGGAATAATTTTATTTATTGTTTTTATGTATTTTTAATGGTTTCTTGATAAAGACTATAAAATAATATAGTAAAACGTTGGAGTCTATTATTGTACATTATAATGGTTTATATTATAATAAATCAAGATTTACAAAGAAGTTTGTTTGTGGTTTGTTGTATATATATATATTGAAATTAATGGTCTATTTTTAAAATAGAAGACTGTGTTTGTTGGTTATTTTTTTAATTTATTTGGTTCTTGTGTATAATTCAACCGATGACGTATTACCCTGAAGACACATCAGTCTAAAGTTGCGATTTTTAAGATAACGTCTCCAAGTGATCTGCAGACACATTTAGTCGCTAAAATGTGTCCGCAGATCATGTGAACACGGCACATTAAAAAATGCAACATTAGACCGATATGCCTTCAGGGTAATATGTCATCAGTTGATCACGTGGTAAAAAACAAAAAAACATGGCAAAAATATAAAAATTTAAAAAAAATTTAAACATAAAAAAAAAAAAAAAAAATGTCACGCAGGTCACGTGATAAAAAAAAAAAAAGGCAAAAATCTGACGCAGGTCAGGCAAATAGTAAAAAAAAAAAAAAAAAAATGTACATGCATGTGTCAAAATAATTTAGAAAAAACTATATTATAATTTATAAAACCACCCTATATTATGCTCAATTATAAAAAACAGCACAGAGCGCTGGAGTTGGCGGGGGGCCCTTTGTGTTTTTGACAAGCTGTAGGCTTGGCGTACACCTATTCCTTGTATTACTCTCATAGCTGTAATTTTTATAATTGCCCATGAATTTACGAAAAATAATTTTCTGTATGATATAATTCAGAAATTAAAAATTGCCGATGAATTTACGAAAAATAATTTTCTGTATGATACAATTCAGAAATTAAAAATTAAATTAAAACGTAATTCAATTGTAGAAATATTAACAAAAAATTTTTGTAAATTTTAAATAAACAGCTAAATTATAAAGACGCGATTTAATGCAAATCTGGTATTAATGGCGTCATTTAATGCAAATCTGGTATTAATGGCATCGCACCCTGTAATTTTTATAATTGCCAATGAATTTACGAAAAATAATTTGAGAATTGTAGAAATATTAACAAAAAGTTTTTATAATTGACGATGAATTTACGAAAAATAATTTGAGAATTGTAGAAATATTAACAAAAAGATTTTGCAAATTTAAAATAAACAGATAAATAAAAAACAGTTTACCAGAATAAATTACAAAAAATAATTTTCTGTATGATACAATTCAGAAATTAAAAATGAAATTAAAACGTAATTCAATTGTAGAAATATTAACAAAAAATATTTGTAAATTCAAAATAAACAGATAAATAAAACACTTTACCCGAATTAACAGCTCAAAAAAGTAACTGTGATGCCATGGATAGCAAAATCACAATAGACAGAAAAATCAAAAAATTTCCCAAATCTCTCTACGAATTTTAAATCTCGCGGGTGAAAAAAAAAAATTGGCTCTCTGATGGATTAATCACATCAGTCACTTGGTTACCATGACAACGTTGTCATGCAAAAAATGTCAATGTCTACCGGAAAGGAAATCAGTAAGTCAAAAACGGCATCGGTTGAATTATACACAAGTACCATTTATTTCTCTATGGAAAAATTAGAAAAATTTTAAGAATACAACATATTTTTAATGAATGGTATATATTAAATGCAGTAAATATAAACCTATGTTAGATATTTGTTATCTAGTAACGCTATATATACTTACATTGCCATCTGGTGTCCTCATTGCAATTGAAAAATATTTGTAATCTATTGATCTTTTCAAATTCTGGTAGGCTTCAAATGATGTCAGATCAATTTTAGTATCCAAGTCATTTCCTAAAAAAAATTTCTTTTATTAATAAGTTATAGATGACCTCAATAGTTTTAAATCTTAGTTGTAATTATTTTCTAATACGTTTTACATTTAGTACTACAGTAATTAAACTATGCTAGAAATATAAGTTTAGAGAGCATTTTTTGATGTTATTATTTAAGGTTAATCTAGATAAGAAAACAGTGTATTATTTAACAAGTTTTCAGGTATGTCCAAAGTGAGGAGAGAAGCCACAGAACTGATGAAAGATCAATTAAGAACACTTTTTCATTACTGTTGATATATTTCCATTAATAATAATAATAATAATAATCAAATGATTTCTTTCTCACAAATTGACATAAAATTTACATAATGTTTAAGCATTAGAAATGACAAATTCCCTATTTTGTTTGTTGTGATGAATAATGTTATGTTAATTAATCATTGAGGAAAAGAAACTCATAAGACCTTTATTATTATATTTTTCATTGATAGTAAAATTTAAGTTCTGAAGACAAATTTCAAACTGAAGTTGCCTTGCCAATAGTGTATTTCTGCATTAAACAGAAATTGGGTAACATCCATTTTAAACTTCATTAATTTTATCTACAACTATTCTAGATAATATTCTAAAAATTATATTTTGTTTTAAGTGATGCCAGTTTTATGAATCTTAATATCTCAACAAATTATTCTATAAGTTATCTGTTTGCTAAAGGAAATCTGTATGAAAAGAGACTACAGATATTTTTTCTTAAAATTAGAAATGCCCAAAATAAATTATGTAATTATAAAATATTATAGATTTTCCTCAGTCAATCTTTATATTTTCAGTTTGCAAAACATTATTAAAATTCATAGTAAAATTTGCATAATTGTACTGATCAAGAATTTATAAAATTCAAAATATACTTTTAAAGATAAGGAAATAAACCAAAATTGAAGATGGATTTAGTGAAGCATGAACTATAAGTGATTTTGATTATTATTTTAACTACTCAATAATCACCATAATTTGTGTCTGATGTATGTGATAGCATCACTGTGCTTTAGCTTTAAATCACACTTTAATGCTACTTGGAATTTATTTGATGGCAAAAACTGGAACTAAAACATATTAATTTATTAATTCAAAAATAATTTACAAGGTGTCAGTATCATACAGAAAACTTTTATACAAAAGGTTGCATGTAGGCATAGATATTCATAATGTTTCTGATTGGTAGCTTCTAGTTCTCTCCACATGAGATATTACTTATGAAAACTGTCAAACATATTCATTATTCAGATGGTATTAAATGTATCTAAATTAGAACATCCATTTTTGAAGAGGGAAGAGCATGATTCTTTATGGTTAGTGTTAGTGTTGTTGACTATATACCAGGCTTCTCTAAGTTTACATTTCAAGTCATTTCTTTCAATGTATTGTATTACAGCTGAAGTGATATTAAATAGGTGCCCTGTTGCCTTTTGGTTTTTCTAGGAAGATAGAATTATATTCAGCTTCTCAGATGCTCTTTTATATAAATATTAATGTTGTGAAAAGTGTGTAGATAGAGATGCTCAAGATTCTCCATAATATGTTGTTTTGCAACCATTTAAGGAGCATTTAATTTTATAAACAGTGCTGGGGATGAGGTCAGTTTCAAGTTTACCCTTAGAATTATTGATTAGTCTATTGGTTGAGGGGGGGATACAGAAATGTAGACAAAATATTGGAGAGATTTTGTTTAATGTTTTTGTTAGTGTGGGGATGTATGGTAGAAGTAGCCATGGTCTATCATCATTGAAGATTTTGAATTTAGTTTACAGTAGAATTGTCTGATCTTTCTTGTTAAGTGGTTGTTTTTGAATCTGATAAATGTTAATTAAATCTTTTAAACATAGTTATATATTTGTTTGGGAGGAGGATTTATGTTTGCATAGTAAGTGATTATGATATAAGAAAGAGAATAGACCTGCAAGTTTGAGAGAATGAAGGGAAGTTGATTTGGGATATGTGAATTTATGATATAAGAAAGAGAATAGTCCTGAAAGTTTGTGAGAATGAGGGGAAGTTGATTTGGGATATGTGAATGCATGAATTTTAAGAGATTTGATGTGTATCGAGTATTGTAGATAACATAAGTTTTTGTTTAGAAGTAAGTCTAAGTATTTCAGAGTGTGACACAAGTCATTTTATTTGATAGTTATAATTAAGATCAAATG
The DNA here is from genome assembly GCA_028023455.1 of Epiperipatus broadwayi. Taxonomy (NCBI): domain Eukaryota; kingdom Metazoa; phylum Onychophora; class Udeonychophora; order Euonychophora; family Peripatidae; genus Epiperipatus; species Epiperipatus broadwayi. The sequence continues at coordinate 1,195,774 of JAQFVV010006397.1, forward strand.
CATGCTCAGCCATTGTATTACTATTCTTATCAGCTTCTCTATCGCTATGTTTCAACACATTCAACACAAATTACAACTTGTCAAAAGTAATATAAGCACTTATCATTATTTATGACTTTTGTAACATAGATATAAATCGGTTCGAATCTTATGTTAAAATATTCCATCAGTATTATAAAATAATATCCATAGGTAGAAATAATTCTCACATAAAAAATATATTATCCATTTTTAATGTTTGGCAATTAAAACATTTTGTTTATATATAACAATCATCTTCAGCAAAGAAATATTCAGATAAATTTAAATGCTATAAATTTCCTTTCTCCGTCTTAGAGACTATGATTGTGGAGTAACAAAACTCTGAAAGCGCTTAGTCTGCAGAAATTATGATATTGAAAGCTACAGAAATTATTATATAAAAAAGTTTCACCGCAACGCATCAGCGTGTTATTAATAAGTATCCAGGAAATGAGCTCTGTCTCCTGGCCAAATACAATCCTTTCTATTCCATTAGTTTGCAATTCTCAAGTAAATATTTATAAAATAAAAAAATACAATATATAAAAGAATTTGGATTTGTTTCAATGAAAGCCAAGATGTTAAGAGAGTGAATTCAGATCATTCAGTCTTAGTTACAACCTTACATAATTGGTATCATTTTCAGCATCAAACACAAGATTACGCTCATTCATCCTGTGTTAAAAAAAAAAATTTCTTTTATAATAATAATAATAAAAATAAAAAAAATTTCGTAATGATTACATATTAAAAAATAATATTTATTCTTTATGAATGCAAATGATACTCTTTTAACCCTAATACAAACCATAACAATTTTACCTACATTTTTATAACATTGCATTGGAAATATATATATTATTCCAATTCAAATATTAACATATAGCATAAACACAGCATCATAATTGCTTAGTAAATATTTGTTTGTAATGTTTACAACTAACTACTTATGAATGTAGTAAATGAAAATATACTGAATAAAGAAACAATAATTTTATTAAAATTATAAATTTTATTATTTACATGTGTATCTTAAATGAATAGAATTAATATGTTAACTTATGTAGTAATAGTAACACATCCATCCCTTGCTTTTATATTTCATCATCATAACAATCATTTTATTACTTAAAAATTAATGCATTACCTATTAAAACCATTGAGAAAATAAAATAATTAAGCTTTATCTCAAATATTGAAATTACATCAAATTTCAGTTGGTACAATACATATATATGTGTATGTATAGATGGATGGATGGATGGATGGATGGATGGATGGATGGATGGATGGATGGATGGATGGATGGATGGATAGATAGATAGATAGATAGATAGATAGATAGATAGATAGATAGATAGATAGATAGATAGATAGATAGATAGAAAGATAGACAGATAGACAGATAGATAGATAGATAGATAGATAGATAGATAGATAGATAGATAGATAGATAGATAGATAGATAGATAGATAGATAGATAGATAGATAGATAGATAGGTAGGTAGGTAGGTAGGTAGGTAGGTAGGTAAGTAGATAGATAGATAGATAGATAGATAGATAGATAGATAGATAGATAGATAGATAGATAAATAGATAGATAGATAGATAGATAGATAGATAGATAGATAGATAGATAGATAGATAGATAGATAGATAGATAGATAGATAGATAGATAGATAGATAGATAGATAAGCAAACAGATAGATAAACAGATATACAGAAAGATTGTTGGTAGACGCATGTAATGTTTTGATTAATTGTTCAAGAGGTCATATGATGTTCAAAAATCTAATATTGAATTGGCATTTTAAAACCTTCATTTACTTAGCTTGAACTGAATCTTTTTGTAATATTTAGTGGGTAACAAATTTTTTGATCATGAAACCTTTATCATAGAGTCAATTATTCTACCACATTAACATATATCATAGCAGTAAAAATTAACTATGGGTTTATTTTCTGAAGAATCTGATGCTTCTGTCCCCAAATAGAAATCCCCATCATTTTATAATCATATTGCTTTTATAGGCATATTGTTATATCAATTAAGACCAGTCTGAAATCTGTACTCTGTAGGTAATTTTTGACTTTATTAATCAATAATGGAGTCATTGTCTAAGTTTACTTAAACCATACTATCTTATAACAAGTTTTATATTTTTTTATTTATTAAAAAAATATCCAAGAGAAAATCCCGATGGACATTAATCTAAGATCATGGTCATGGAAGATATGTTGATTATCCATTATGCTAAGAGATCCATCCAATTGCAATATTTTCCTATCATTCTCAGTAAAGTGATCTTTCTAATAAATAATTTGACTATTGTCTATTTTTAATAGATAATCCAGTCACAAAAAAAAAAATCAAATTATTTTTAAGTAGATGCCACTGCTGAAAGTTGCCACGATCATGATAGAAGTTAGTAATCTAATGGAACCTTATTAAACTAAAAATATTTGATACTTCCATTAAGGTCTGATTGATAAAGTAATGAAGGGATTTGAATACAGACTTTCAAACTCTTTACATTATATTAATTACATTAATTGCATTAATTCCATTTTAGATAAGATACTTGTATTTAAATATATATATATATAACTATAACCATTAAATGTCTGTATTTTTAAATTATATAATAATAATTCAAACAAATATATTTAACACAGTATTCAAAATTAAATAATCTATTCTTTACCAGAAGTACTTTCAATTGTTTCACTGACAATCTTTTTCAACTGTTAATACAAACGTATTGTCAGTGAAACAATTGAAAGTACTTCTGGTAAAGAATAGATTATTTAATTTTGAATACTGTGTTAAATATATTTGTTTGAATTATTAATATATATATATATAAATAAACACAACTACAATGAGATATAGATTCATTCTATTTATTTCTTTGTCTAAAAGAGGGAGGGATAATACAGAAAAAATTAAAAAGGAATTGTTAAAAATAATGGAATACTTACGCACAAGAACATGGCACGAATCAGATTCTTGCGTTGTCTTTTCATCATAGCTCCGAGAAAGAAAGCAATAAGAACCGCAATAATCTGCAGATTTACATACAAAGCTTGTTTCATTAAGACATGCTAAGGCACAATCTTCAAGACTTGGAAGATTAGGAATACGTTTATCATTTATATTATTTGGCAAATTACGATTTCTTAACCAAATAAATTCAACTAAAAGTACAAAAATTTAAAAAGACCAGCATAACTCTTCAAACAACTGTCCTTAACTATATTTTTAAAAATGCATAATTTAAGCATTATATATAACATTATATAATGTTAAATAATTTCAAATGTAGTTTTTAAAATCTATTGAATAAGCTAAAACTAGAATTAACTAGTATATGCATATATTTTATATGCCAAGTTTAAATTCTGCATAATTGTTTTACAAAACTAGCTCATAACTATTATTTATCCCATTAAATTATAATTATCAATATATGCTTAACTGCATATGTTTATACAATTTTCAAAACATTAAATTATGACTGTTTTCTCTGGTAGATTGTAATCACTTGATCTAAACACTATTCTATATTAATGCTGCTTAACACAAACGTTATTAAACTACAAACAAATGACAAAAGAAATTTTAAAAAACCCAGACAAAATGGAAGAAAATTAATAAAGATAAGGAAAGAAAATGAATTGATCTTACAAAATATTTTTTTTAGAGAAGGAAAAGTAAATTCAATATATTAGTTTTATCTAATATGACAGATATTAATTCAATAAATTAAGATAATTAAACATAATGATAATATATGTTCTTTAAAAAGCCATGCAATATTGAATAGCAGCTAATAAATAGTTAATATCAGCTGGAAAACATCTGCAAAGAACAAGACATTTATATCTTTCTTGCTGTTGAACAGTAATGTATTAATTCAGTTTATGTAGATAGGTATATAGAGCTTTTTAAAGTGCTGCTTATTTTACATTAGCAGAAGTTTTTGTTGTCGGTGTTAATTATGCTTACAAAAATATAATAATAGTCAAGCATTGGTGGTTGAGAGGTCAGTGACAGCTGCTTTACAAGCAGTTGTCCTGGGTTAGCGGGTTCGCTTCCCAGCTGATGCTATGATACATGATAAAAAAATATAATAATTTTAAAAACATATTTCATTCTAGGTAAAAAAGATTTCTAATTAAAAATTTATTGTCTATAGTACTTTGAAATGTTTATTCTAAAATATGGAATATTCACAACTTTAGTGAAAAGACTGATATGCTTTGATCAAATACTATAATGGAATATTATTTGTAATAGTAAGATCCGAATTAAATATTTTACTAACAAATATTTTACTAACAGAGAAATGATGGTATGTAGCTTTTTTTTTACTTGGCTGAACATAAATGACCTCCAAGGAAAATCAAAATTTCATAATCATACACATGGATTAAATGGTTTTAATGAATATAATATTGATAAAAAAAATTAAAATGATAAGATATTATATCTTCACTCTGAATGTCTAGCCTTTGTACAATATCTGAAAAACTTTGACAGTCTAATTCTTTCACTCTCAATACTTTCTTTTGTTGATCTATTGTATTTTCCAATTCAACAATTGTTTTTCCCACATAATTTCTTTTTCTAAATCATCTGCTTGATATTTTTTTTAAATTCTTCAACTTTTTTCCTAATAAAGCTACCTCTTTCTTAAATTGAGATTCTTGAACTACAATCTGTTTTTTTTTTTTTAAATAAACGGTTGATATAAGCATATAAATTGTCTGTGCTGATATAAGCATTGAGATTGCAATGTTAACCGTTTATACAGAAGTTATATATCCTTTACGTGTTTCAAGCAACATTTGATTTGAAAGCACATATAATAACTAAATTACTTCTGTTTTGAAAAATGATTATTTTCACCTGAGGAAAATAAATAGCATATGAATATTAATGCCTTATTAACTCTTACGAATGTAAAAAACTCATAAGAAAATAATCAAAAGTTCTGGATAGTTTTTATACATGGAGCAGAAATACTGAGAATAACAATTATTGAAATCAAGATGACAGCCAAACTATTTATAATTAAGGAGAATTAGAACATTATTTACTGCAATCAATATAGGCCATGCTCTGAATGTATATCCTAATAATTTTAATAAACCTGTAAATAATTATTAGTTTCTAAACATATAATTCTGAGAATATTATTTTATTTTATAAAGAAACTAACTTTATTATACAAAACAGTAATAATAATTCTTCATAAGTCAGACATCAATAAAAACACTTTTAACAAAATTGTAAAAAAAATACCTATTTTTTAATATCAATATTAACTTTTTAGTAGGAGAAAAAATGACCCTATCATTTTTATTTAACAACCATAATGTTATATGGTAAATAAATTAATTATAGACACTTAAAAAAGTGAAACTTTATATGAGCAATGATCTTAAAATATTATCCTTTGTACCTAGCTAGATCTTAGTTTTTTTTATAAAATTTTACCAGTTTTCATTGTCAATAATTTGATTTGTTTTTATCACATAACAATGGTGATAGCTGGATAAAAGTTGAAAATTTTCATTTAACGCGTAAGTTAAGCATTAACACAAGATAGTGAACATTGTTTACATGCTTGTTAAAGTGATTCTGTTAGAATTTGATTTACAAATTTACTTATATAAAACTCTTTTACAAATCATACTTACAATCTAAAGATCATTTTAATAATCTTCAAACAATATCCAGTCATATTAATTTACAAACCACATGAAAAGTACTCATTTTCATCTGATTTGCACATTAATACATGAAGGCATTGCTTTTAAGTATTTTAAAATGTTTTTTTTAGAAAAACTAACTTGGAAAGAATTCTTTTATGTTTCTACGATGATTGTTACTTTGAAACTATTCATTTATTATCAATGATACATAATTTATAAACATTGTTTTCTTAAAAGGTTGTTAAATAAATTGAATTTATATATGAATTGTTATCCTAAACAGTGAGTAGTCATATTAAAGCTTTGTCATGTTTATCCCTAATATAAAAATTTAACCTTATAAAATATCAATAGTTAATCTGCTATCCATATATAATCTTGAGGACCAGATAAAATTATTCATTTTCTTCTAATTTGTGTGATAATATGAGGGGATATTGAAAATTTATTAAAATGACTTCTAAATGATCTGATTTCTTATGGATTCCTGTATTATGCAGATATGATTATTATGGCTTGGTATGTATATTGTGGTACGCACACACATCTTTATTTTGTCATTGTCTATACTTTATAAATTATTAAAGAGAACAATTTAAGATCAAATATTTTTAATAAAAATATGTTTGTTTTAAATAAATGTAGGATAAATGAGTCATTTATTTATTAAAATTAAAAATATTTATTGTTTAAATTATTGCTGAATGTCAACAATGCTTTATTAAAATTGGAAGAAAAAATCACATATTCAAAACCAGTGTTTCAAAATATCGACTGCATTATGTTACTATAGAGACAGAAATGATTTTCAAAAGGAAAGAAACACTTCTTTTCCTTAAAAGTTTTGTATTTTAATCTTATTTTATCTTATAAGTAATATTTACTGAGGCTATAACCTCGAGAATATGCTTGTAAAATGCGATAGTAGGGACCTCTACAGGTGTTTAACCACAAGCTTACGTTATGGAAGAAAATAATTTTTGGACCTGCAGCAAAGAAAATATATAGTGAGTAGAAAATTCTGGAAAGAACGAACAGGGGTTCCTTCTATTTAATGTCTATGATTTAAATGAAATGATGAACAACAAAACATTATGCTGACTGTCATTGAATTTAAGACTGCAAAATCTAATTATATTGTAAAATTCAAAAAGAAAAATAATCAGTATCATTTAAGTATTAGAAGGTCTATGGAATAATTACATATGTAGGTGCTATCCTGAAAATGCCAGAGGAAATATTGCAGGATAAGAAAGTGAAACTAACAGGTGCTTAGAGAAAATTTTACTTATTAACAACAGTTGACATTATAATGGTAACATTTATCAATGTTTATAAAATCTTTCTTTTAAAATTAATAATGTTAATCACAATGCCGTCTGGTTTTTATATAATAATTTAGATGTCTTAATTAATTAATAATAATCAAGTAAAGTAAAAGGTCAATTAGAACAAAATAATATTTGCATAACTTAATTTTAAAATTATAGATAACTTTACAAAAGATTACTTGATTATTATATATATTTTTTATAATAAAATTAAGAATTCTCAGCACATTTTTATTTATTTTTTTGCGTGAAAGAAAATTTATAGTTAATCCTTTCTTGACTATATAAATTTAATAATTTTAATTATCAAACATATATCATAGTTAATTATATTATAGTGAGGGGTGGCTATAAATAAATTATAAATGAACATTAAATGATATTAATTGCTGTTATAAGCGTTGTTAGCCGAGAGGCCATTGCAGCCTCCCAGGCGATGCTATGACATATGGAAAAAAATAAATTATTATTTGTTTTAACCACCACATATAAAATGGATGTTTATTCTAATAAATTTATATTATTCTTACTAACAATAAGAGTTTTGTTTTACTAACCATTATATAAATATTTTATCTCACCCTAGTATACTTCAAGTAATATTTCACTATCCAGTAAAAGAGTTAATAAATTTTATTTTATTTGCCAGTTGAAAGCATGCATATGGAGTCATTGGCACTCTTTATAAATTTATGAGTCCATTGTACATATAGAAATAAACTACTATAAAACCATTTGTGAACTATGTATTTATTTACTCATTGTATTTGAAATTGCTTGAGTATGACCTTTTATTCAACACATTTAGATTGTCCATATATTTAATATATAAGTGGAGAAAACCATTTGGTTCATATTTATATTTATCATAGTAGTTGCCCAAATATGTAATACATTTAGTTTGCAGTCCAGCTAGCACTGTTATGTTATAATATTTTCAATATATTTGGGGTTATCTAATCTGAAGCCATTTATTGATAGTCAGTTCCCTTAATGATATTAATTGTTTAGCATGATAAGCAGTGTATTATTCTATACTATCATTTATAAATTTATTCATTATTAAAATAATTTTACATTTGGATCATCCAACAAGGAAATATTACCATTCCTTTATGTATTGCTGCATTAGAATTGTCGATAAATTTTATTATTCTTATTTATCATTAGAGACTCTTTTATTTTCATTCACAATGTATATATCAAATATGTACACCACTAAATTATTCTCCACTCTTCTTCAGGTGAAACATTGTGTAATTACTAACCTGTGTTGTCTATTTGTGTGTTATTACTAACAAGTTGTTTGTATTTGGAAAGTTTAAATAAAGTTTAAAATTTACTATACATTCAACATTCATTCATAAATGATGAAAATAGTCCAACATATCACATCTTATAATATACCATCATTACAAATCTTCAGACAAATGGCTCAGGTTTGTTTTAGATGGATCTGATCTAGGGACAAAATGAAGTATAATATATTATTAAAATGAAAACTAAGTATAATATCAAAGTTTATCTCAAGCTTTTGTATTCTAGGTATAATTTAGAAAAGAAATTGTTTCATTATTTCTTGATGAATGAGGTCTTCTTAAAATAATCATTATCTGTAAGTATTCATTAAAGAATTATTCATGTCTCTTTATTTATTTGTAATCATACCATCTCTATTAAAAAAACATAATCCAGGATCTTAGTTGTTCAAATACATTCATTTTTATTCATTTTTTGAATATTTTTTATTCCTATTATTCTTACTTCTTTTTGGTTTTTCCTTCCTTTAGTTTTTAACAAAGTTTAATAAAATAAAAACATTGTTTTTTTAAATAGCAAAAATCGTAGTTTCTTTAAATATCTCATGTTATTGGTTATTTAATTTATTTCTTATTTCATTAACTTCGGTGGACATTAAATGGGCAAAATAACTAATATTATTTAAGTTTTCTTCTCATTCACTAAAATCTCACTTGAAAACTCTAATTGGTTAAATATTTCGAAACAAATGATTACATAACACATTTAGCTTTCATTTAATTTTTATTTAACAAAGTATTTCTCCCTTTTCACTCTCCTTCAAAACCAATCTGTTAGACAACAAAAAATGTGACTACCAAAGCAACAAAACAAAGAAATGCAAAAATTGCTACAGAAAAATTGAAATAAAGTGTATAACTTAATTTATTTTCTATTAAACAATATTAAGTCTAACGAATAAACTTTCTTCTTTTGAACTAAGTATTAAATGATTAAAGAGAAATATTTGATTATAGTGGGTCCAAATTAACAGCTGCCTTCTAATTTTATTTTCAAAATTTAGAAAAAAAATGAAAAGTATAGAAACGATTGTGACTAATGATTTACTTTTCCTTCACTATTTTTGTTTAATTTAAATAAGTGAATCAACAAATTTGATTTATTTCAGTCTTAATAAAGATACAGTATTCAATTACTTAATTTCTATATAAGATTTTAATTCGTTCTAGTATTTTTAATTATGTTACAAGTATTAAAGTAATTAAACATAAAAGTATGCTTTTATTTAAAAATCATTATCTAAAATCCAAAAATAAGAATAAATAGTTTAAATTAATTTAATAAAAAAATATACTTACAAAGAGCAGATGGCCTTTCAATCATTAAACCGCTTGCATAAATAAATGTACTGTTATAATCAATCTAAAATCATTAAATTAGTTACTTATATTAATGGATGAAATAAAAACATAGATATTCTAATAAATATTTTATTTTGCATGACATCTACCATTTTAAAATAAAAAAAGAAATGAAAGCAGTAATATTAATGTAAAATAATAAGCACACATATACATAGACTTTTCTAAAGGGAAGATGCATTTAAAACCATCATTATATTATTATAAACTTCAGAATCAATGGATCACATGAAAATGTGATTAAATGTAAATTTGCTTAAATTAAAAAGTACATCTTATTATAGTTAAATATATATATATTTAAAAAAATCAAGAGTCAACCAAACAATAAATATGAAATTTATTTTTAAAATCAATATATATCGTTTATTTAAATAATATGAAATGCATATCTTCAGGATGTTATGTTGTTTAATATAAATAATGATATAATGATGATATTAAAAATGCTTTAATGTTAATTCTCTACAAATGAAATATGTAAAAAAAATACTTTAAAAATACTCTAAAACATTCATTTTTGTTTTGAAAATCAAAACAAAGAACTTGGAGCTGTCAAAATTGTTGACAAGCGCTCCCTTTGGTTCAAAATGAGACCCAACCAATCAGCGCCTTGAAAAGTCCACCTTCTCCCATTGTTCTAGCTTCAAATTTAAATATTATTGATTTTTTGCTTTTTAAATAATTCTAGAAAGGGCAGCATCTTATGGTACTTTTTAAGCTTTAAAATGAGCATAAATTCGCTACGATAATGTAAAAATTACCATTTTTTGACGAATGTGCTTATAATCAGAACAGATGGCAGCACATGACAACATACTCATAGTGTGCTCAATCATATGTTGCATGCTATATATAAATAATTATTATAACAAATTATTAAAATTAGAAATTGCATGATTGCATATATATATATATATATATCCATATTAAATTAGATATTTTCATGCATTTTTATATTGATAAAGAATAAACAGAAAAAGATTATATTCATGCAAACAAAGACAACTTTTTTATTTTTTAATATATATATATATGTGTGTGTGTGTCTGTGGTTGCAGAAAAGAATTTGCAGTTAATTGAAAGAAGACCCTTTGATTCCTCCTGGAAGCCTTAAAAGAAGCAATTTAGGGACAAATTCCTAATGTTTATTCTATATGTTCTTGCTGTTGACTGTTATTACTAAATAATTATTCATATAGTATACAAACATGGATGGGCTGCTCACCAACATGCATTAGCCAGTGTGGTAAGTTTATTGGCCTTTTACTTCTGAATTTAAGATCAATAAATATTCTGGTCTTTCTTCTCACTTGCCTAATAGCTCTTAGCTAAAATATTAAATTTTCTTTAAGACAAAATGAATGTGAGTGTGAATGATTTTTTTCTTTTCTAATAGATATTTACAATCATGCCATACAAAAATAAATCATGGCCCTTATTTGCAAGAGAATGTAAAGTGACTAGTGAAGGCAATAGTTGACGGCTGAAGGTGGAGGGCATTAAGAATCTCCTGATTGTAAAAGCTTCTATTTGATGATGACCTTTTATTTAGGTAACTACAACTGTAGATCGCTTCCGAGTGAAAGAAAGATTGCAAAAATTGGAAGAACGGTCTCATATTAAATAGGGTATTATTGGACTTTGTAAAATTGGAAGAAAAGGTGAAAAGACAATTGATTTAAAAAATGGACATGTGCTGCACTATAAAAGAGCAAACATTGAAAGTATAAGGATTCATTATAAATCAAATGTGGGAAGGCAACATAGTGGAGATTAATAATGTATCACACAGAGTGGCAAGATTAGTTATTCAACTTAATAACAGATATCCAGCTTTATGCATGAAAAGTCCTCATTGTGATGAAGAAGTAGAGAGTTATTTAGTATAATGGTATAAAAAGAACTGATACAGATGTGATGTCCAAGTGGCAGAGACTACTAAATGTCAATTAAATCCAAATTTATAAAAGATTAAAAATAAATTAAATGAAAAGATTTTATACATTTAGTTCCTCAAGGACTTGATCTACATCAATACAATATTAAAATAGATATGAAATAATAAAGACTGATAATTTTTATGAATGTGATGAAAATTTAAAAAGTAATGGTTTAATTACTGATTAGCTGAAATGTGTATAAAATGACAATGTTTGAACTGCATCTTAGTTGAACTTTATTTATCTATATCTTATGATGATCACCCCTTGATTAATTAAAAGAAGTAAAATACAGGACTTCTATTCAGGAAATAATAAGAAATGAGATTAATGAGATGCCAAAGAATAAATTCAATATTCAATAAATAAATGAATGTTAATACTGATGATGGTGTTGAACAACAGACTTAATTTTCATAACTAGAGAGAAATCTAATATTTACATTTATTTATGGAATACATAAAATTTATAACAACTCACAACTTATAATTTTGAATTATAGCATTACAAAAAAATCTAAATAAGTTATTCAAACGAAATTTAAATATTGATTAATTACAATTTTGGATAATTGTTATGATTTTCCTTTGATTGTATGTATAACTAAACATTTATTCTTCAATGTACATTAAATATCCCTCAAAAATAAGCATATAATTAAATAAAGTGAAGATAAACAATTGGTTAAAATGAGAAGGCATTCAATATACATAGTTTGTGTGCATTTTAAACTCTATAATTCATTAGATTATTCAATATTTATGCAAGAATAATGATCCAAACGTGTCATTTAAAATTCATTCACACTAGATCATTAATGTAATTTTATCCAAGAGAGTTTAGTATCTTAACTCACTTTTAGAGAGATATTATAACACATTATTCTGTAGCATCTCCAAGGATTTGTTCAATTTTCTTGTCATAATTTCATCTTGAGAATAATGTTTATTCAATATGTTTTGATGCAATCTAAACCTCATGAACAGGAATATATATGAACACTGCATAGATTTATTAAGGTCTTAACAACATAAAAAAATGTTTCTAATATATTGTAGGGTATTGTGTTCAAACTCTACATTACAAATCCCAAAAACCTCAGAAAGAAAGTGGGAGAATTTTTTTCTCTGTTCAACTAATTTTTATTAGTTAAAGAGGGTGATGTAGATATTTTTGAAAAAGTTAAAAGTTTTAAAGCGCATATAAATAGTTGTCTGTAGACATAAACTCCATATAATATTATTTTTCGAAGTCTACTTATTAACTTTCTATATTTAATGTATATCTAACAAATTATAATGTTCTTTCTTTGTTAACAGTATTTTAATAACTTGTTATTGCTAATTTATTACTAGTAATGTTAATAATCTATAGCTTTTACTATAGTTTAGATTACTTTCAATAAGCAAGTTTTATATACTTGAATATATGTGTGTATGCATGTGTATATACAAACACCAAAGCATAAAGATTTTCAGATATATTAAAAAAGAGGGTTTTTTTTTTTTTCAGAATGGTTTTTTTTTAAATAATTTCATATCATCTGTGTAAAAAGTTGTTTTTCTTCTTATATATTATTTAAGTCCAATTTTTCTTATTTTATTTGAAAAGATTAAGAAAGGTTTCACTCTAATGTTAAAGTTGAGGTCACTTTTAAAATAACTTCAATGTGAGAAATTTGTGAGGATGTGAACAATGGCTCATTAATAAGTTATTATAAGATCGTTTGGATCATGTCAAATAATAAATTTTGAAGAAATATAAAGATCAAAGACAAAATTGTATCATAGCTGCTCTGACGAAGTATAATTTATGGATAACTGGGTGTTTCAATAACAAAATGTGTATGATGTCATCAAAAGGCTAGAGTATATGTAGTCTGAAAAATAAGAATTTGGATCTTAATAAGTCTTATTGCCTCTTAGAAGCCATGCATCATTATTTTTATATTTGAAGGTTTCTACAGCAGCATGGGGGTGGGGGGTGGATAGATATTTTGTTGAATGGTCCCAATGGCTAATCCAAAGCACTCTATGCATGTTGGAAGAGTTAAATCTGAAAAGTGTTTTAAAACATCCTATAACTAATCTCCAGACCAAAGAAGAATTCAACCTTTGTCATTGCTGAATTCAAATAAAAGTACAGAGTAAAAATGCTAAAATTTATATTAAAATCAGAAATATCCATTTGTCTATAGAAATAATCATGGTCCCTAAAGAAACACAATTTATGTCACAGCATCATCATCATCATCACATTGAAGCAGACGAATTGCAAGCCCAAGCTGAAAATAGAGCTTTTCCAGTCAACCACTGTAATTGATAAATCTATGCATGTTAAACATTGGTATGTGGCTGAATTCAAATTCTTAACCTTGAACAAGCTGACTTTCAAATGAAATTTACTAGACTGATTGAAACGGTCTCTCCATAGAAAATAAAAGAACTTGGTAATATCAATTTTAATTTGTTTTCTTAATGACTATTAACAATTCTCTTTTAAATAAGTTCATTTGTCTCTCTCTCTCTCTCTCAATAAGTATTAAAACAAGAATTAATTATTAGAAAAGTTTTTTCAATAATCATGAATATTGACTTTATCAATATATTATGTTTTATTCCCTTATCAATACATGTAGCCATTTGTATGTTGTTTTTTTCTATCAAATGTCTTTATTGTGTACCATGAAAATATGTTTATTCATATTATATGTAAAGGTTAAATACAAATTTTATTGATAATGGGAAATAACATAAACACACACCAAATGATATAAATATACCTATATGAATGCATGTTGAGTATAAATGTACAAATCAATAAGGTTAGAAATGTAGCATCATGAGAAATAGATTTTAAATTAGTTAGCAACCTAGATTAATGGAAATTGAGATAAATAATTTCAGACCAGTATCTTTAGATATTATCTTTATAATTCAACTAACTTTTTTCTACCTATTTCTCTATTATTATTTTCTAAGATTATAGATATAAAAATATGTTATATGCAATATGCGAGTATGTGCATGTATTGGGTGTTTATTTTAAAATTAAAATGTTTTTATGATGTAGGATTTCTATTCACCAACTAGAGATATGAACATACACATATCACGCTATATAATATTAACAATTGAGTCTAAGTTTCATTAAGAAGAAGGGGGAAGACTTTTGGTTATTAATATTATTATTATTATTTGAATGTAACTAATTTTATTATTAATTATATAAATTTTTCTGTTTGTATATTGATGATTAACCAATAATAAAATTTAATTTGATTTTATTAAAAGAGGTTTATATATTTCTTAGAGTTAATCATTGTCTTGTGAAGTTAGTTTAGTCATCATCATCACTAATGGATTTCAATCATTAAAACATAGTTTAAATACAACAATATTTGGATAAATAATTATAGATTGATAAAAGATCCAATTTGTGTTGTGAGTTAGGCGAAAATCTGTGGCTGGAAGCATCATTATCTTCATCACCTTGTTAATTAATAAATAGTCTAAATAAATATAATAAATGGCCATACATAAGTAATGTTTCTCACTGCATTGGTTTATTGTTTGTGAGCCATCATAAAAGATAAAATGACTATCATCAAAGATTACTCAAGATTTAGTAAATTGCCATAATCTATAGTATTAATATGAGCTAGTAAAAACTTATAATATTATTAAATATGAGCTTGAAAGATTTATAATGATAAACTATTATCTACATAAGAAGTTATCTTAGAGTTTGTACAAGAATTTGTGTGCTCGGCTATGGAATAATATTAATGATTTATCATTAATACAAGTGCAAATGATATTGTTATGAAATGAAAAATCCTACACACTGTTATAAATAGTATACCAATTGAAGTTCAAACCAGGTATGATTATAAGTAGGTATCTAATGTAACTTTATCTAGGTTTAGATAGCCTAGTAGTGCCCAGATATAAAGATATATATAAAAAACAATGAATAGAGTGTAAAATGTTTAATTTCAGAGTGGCTTATCCAATTGGGGTATAAAACTGCTTACGTTGGTTATTGGTAATATATCTAAAACAACTGAGATTTATTGCAAATGACTGCCCAATGAGGAGTAGTAAGGAAATGAATTTTATCTAGATTAATTTCATTTTCCATTACAAATGTTACCCAAATCTGTGGTCTATTAAATAAAGGCATGACAGTGCATAGTATATAGATTCTGTCCATTCAGTTACAAATGGTCTAGATATTTTCATTACGTTACAATATATATATATATATCACTAAGATACAGTAATAAAAATACAAGAAGATTAAATTTCAACTTTCTACAATTTATAACTATTCAGTCTGTTAAGCATTGATATTACAGCTTAATTTAGTTAATAATATTATTTCTTTTTTTCCATAAGCTTTTGTATTGTGCTTCAAGTACATGTGTACAATGTTTGCTTAAATTTAAATATGTATTTTGAAATTCTCATATGAAAGCAAAATAATGCAATATTAATTGCATTTTAAGTTTTATTAAGCCTCAATTTGCCTTTTAGTTCACCCCCAGAAATAGATGTTTATTTTTCTTTTTAGCCAATCATGTTCTTTTGTCTTTTAACATAAATCATCCTAAGTCTGCACTTCTTTTTCTTTTTATATAAGAGAGATGTTTACTAAATATAATCTTTTTCTGAAATAAGTAACATATATGTGAAAATAACACACAAAAAAAATCAAAGCAAAGGGTTAGTCTTCAATGACATGGCTATATATTATTTCTTAATGATGTAGCATCCACTACTGTTTTATGCGATACCTCATGGTGTTTGTTATATAAAATTTATCAAGTGATCATTGTTACAAACAAATTTATTTTAAATATGCCAATTATATATACATATATATTTATATACAATATAGAAATAAAGCAAACAAACTCCTTTTTAAAATTTGCTTTTTATATGACTATAATGATAAAAAAAAATCCAGTGGTTCACTATTTCATATAGTCTTTTTCAAGGTACACTAAAATAATATATATATATATAATAATAAATATCGCATATTCCAAAATAAAAATAAAATAAAAATATTAAATTAAAAATTACAAAATATATTCATAACCAAAAATTTACCTTATCTCCCACTCCCATTTTTTATTACAAACAATCACAATCTAAATACAAACATTTTATTTCATTTTTTTTTTTTTTTTAAAAAAAAAACTATATATATTCTTTAAAACATTTAATTAAAAACCTATTATTTTCTTTTCTCTTTTTCCATTAAAATCCTATTTAATTCTGGTTAATGTTAATGGAAAAAGAGAAAAGAAAATAATAGGTTTTTAATTAAATGTTTTAAATGATATATATAGAAAAAAAATCAAATAAAATGTTTGTGTTTAGGTTGTGATTGTTTGTAATCGATAAGGGGAGTGGGAGATAAGGTAAATTTTTGGTTATAAATATATTTTGTAATTTTTAATTTAATATATTTTTTTTTTGGGAATATGTGATATTTTTTATTATACATATTTTATTTTATTTTAGTGTATCCTGAAAAAGACTATATGAAATAGTCGAAATGTTGGATTTCTTTTTCATCATTATAGTCATATAAAATCAAGTTTTAAAAAGAAGTTTGGTTGTTTTATTTTTATATTGGATATTTATGAACTATTTTGGAAAGAAGAACTGTCTGATTGATATATTAAATTATTATATTTATATACATATAAATGTAACTTGTCATTTGTATTTTTTTTTTATTTGTTTAAAAATAATATAACAAATTGTGAATATACATATTCCATCTGAAGTTAGGCAATATGTCATATTTAATCCTTATAAAAATAAAACTTATTTCCTTTAAAATCAAGCATCTCTTGAAAAAAAATTCAAAATAGTCTGTGTGATATTCTTTTAAAACAATAAAGGATCATACTAAAGTTTTATCTTCTATATTTATATTTGCAACTATTTTAAAAATATATTATATAGTGAGATAAAATTAGTTAAGACATCAACCAGTGATTTCAGTAATTAATATTTTTATATGCAAAAAAAATTATTTTATATTTTTGGTTCTAGTAAACTATTAACTGTGCAGCCTTTGGTGGCGCTGTTTCTGTGTAAAAACACAGAATTATTCCGCTTTCATGGCCGAACCTACAGCTAATATACGAGTGATCATTAATATATGAGTAGATCGTATGTAGTAATTATAATACATGGCCAATTTTTCTGCGTTCAGTAATACTACGTCTACTAACAATACTATGATCGTATAGTTTGCCATTGATTTCATTGCAGGTTGAATTCCTATGCATATAGACAAAATTTGTATTGTTGCTAGAATTTAAGATGAGAGTGTGAGCATTGTCATCTTTTTCAAGTGTTTATTTATTGATGTTTATGATTTTCTGTATTTCCCAACTGAAAGATTTTTGCATACTAGTAATTTTCAGCGTATTATTGATATTTGTCAAAATAAATTTTTTTGGCTAATTTTGGCTTTTTTGGGGGTCAAAAAAGACAAAATAAAATTTCTCAAGCTCTCAGGCAGACAATTGGAGTTGTTTGCGGAAAAATACCATTTCTGTCGTGACTCAGACGAGAGTTGAAAAAGAAGAACAAAATGTCTACCACGTTATTATATTTGTGGGACATCCCAAACAGAGAAAGTAAGGCAGTTGCATTTTTGCAAGCCCAAAACATCCTGCCATTCATTACAGTTGATTTAGTTCAGTCATATGTGGTTAATAAATTTATTTTCTGGAAAGAATTTGTGTTTTGTTTGCGATTATTTTTATCTGTAAATCATGTAATTAACACCCAGAATGACAGTGTTAAAAAGGGGCAGCATAGTTTGTTGGACATCTCTTGATTGATTGATTTTTTAAAAAAAAAAATACTTCTTCTTTTGACATACCTATTCGTTCCGTTTAGAAGCAAAAAGAGATTTTTTTTTTGTAGTTGTTGTTTTAAATCAATAAACAACATGTTAAGTAGATTTTAAAAATGAACCCCAGCTAATTTTTGTTGTTAAAAAAGAATAAAAATACCGGATGTTTTATTTGTTATGAAAACAAAAAATCTTTAACAAACTTGTACGACTCTTAAAAAAGATAAATAAATAAATCCTACAGAATGTAACAAAACCGGTTAACATACATATTTTTTTGTGTTAAAAAAACAATACCGCGATTTTTTTTTGTTGTTTTTTTGTTTTTGTCATTTTATTTGTTATTATTAAAAAAAGCAAAAAAAATCAAAACCCGCCGCCAAAAAAAAAAACCTCGTATTTATAAATCTAAGAGAAAAAAGAAGTCCCGTTTTATTTATTATTATTTAAAAAAAAAAATCAAATCCCCGTTTTATTTGTTATTAATAAAAAAAAAAAAATCAAAACACGCCACCCAAAAAAAAAAACCCGTATTTATAAATGTAAGATAATATACCAAACATAAGAAAAACAATATTTACAGTTGATATTCCTAATCTTCAGAAATATTCTAATGAATTTAAATTAGAACTTATCAATAGGTTTCAAGTGTTAGGAGATTTTGAACATGATTCAGATTTGAATGAAATTAATATGAAAATAACTGATACACTTTTAAAAACTGCAACAAACATAGCTGGTAGAAAAAAGCAGCAATTGACTAATAAAATTTCTAATGAGACTAGAGAATTTATGAAGAAAAGAAGGAATATGAAGATATATAAAAATGATGTATTAAAAAGAATTGAATATCTCGAATTTTGTAAAATGGTATGGAAAAGAGTTGAAAATGATATAAGAAAGTATAACTGTGAAATAGCAAGGAAAGCTGTAGAATAAAATAAAAGTCTCAAGAATGTTAAACAACATTTTGGTATTGGTAGGAAATTTATATCTGCAATTAGAAAAGAAGATGGAATTATTACTAAAAAGAGAGATGACATCATGAAATTGGTAGAAGATTTTTATCAAGAATTATATAGTAATAAAGAACAAGTACCTCCTATATATATTATATCTTCTGAATTGCCCAGAATTTTAAATGAAGAAGTGAGACATGCAATTAAATGTATGAAGAAAGGAAAGGCTCCAGGAAATGATGGAATTATAATTGATATATTAAAAGAAGCAGGTGAAGAAATAGAAACAATTTTAGCAAAGTTATACACCAAATGTCTAAATGATAAAGATGTACCAGAAGATTAGAAGAATGCAGTAATAATATTAATATTTTAAAAAGGTGATAAAGAAGATATTAGAAATTACAGACCTATCAGCCTTTTATCAATTTTATATAAAAATTTTACCAAGATAATTACAACTCGTCTACAGAGAACTTTGGATTTCCACCAACCAAGAGAACAAGCTGGATTTAAAAGTGGTTTTAGTACAATAGATCATATCCAGGTATTGAGAGAAGTCATAGAAAGGACAAATGAATATGAGTTGTCATTATGTTTTGGATTTGTAGATTATCAAAAAGCATTCGATTCTATATACATTTCTTCAGTGATTAAAGCATTGGATCATCAAGGTATAGATCCAGGATATTGTCATATTTTAAAGAATATTTATAAAAATGCAACAGCAACAATTAGATTACATAATGATACTGGAAAAATCAACATTGAGAAAGGTGTAAGACAAGGTGACTCCATATCTCCAAAACTTTTTACAGCAGTGCTGCAAGAAGTATTTTGTGGATTAAAATGGGAAACTAAAAGAGTGAAAGTAAATGGAGAGTATTTAAGTCATTTAGATTTCACAGATGATGTAGTTGTTTTTGCAAATAATGCTTCAGAGCTGCAGGAAATGTTGCAGGAGTTAGCAGATGAAAGTAAAAAAGTAGGACTAAAGATAAATGTTAAAAAGACTAAAGTAATGTTTAATCGATTTGCTCAAAATATGAAAATAAAGATTGATTATGAAGAATAACAGTTACAAATACCTTGGTCAGATTATTAATACAGATGGAAACATACTGGAGGAAATTAATCATAGAATTAAACTTGGTTGGAGTGCTTTTGGTAGAAATAACTTGATACTAAAAGGAAATATGCCTATGTGTTTGAAAAGGATGGTTTTTAACAAATGTGTTTTACCAGTTCTTACATATGGATCTGAGACTTGGACACTTAATAGAAGAGCAATACAGAGACTTCAGACCACTCAAAGGAGTATGGAGAGATGTATGTTGGGAATAACAAGAAGAGATCGAAAACTCAGTTATGGGTAAGACAACAAACAGGTGTTACTGACCTTATTGAAAAAATTAAAAGATTGAAATGGAGTTGGGCTGGACATATTGCTAGAAGAGATGATAATAGATGGACAATTGAAATTTTAAACTGGATTCCAAGAGATTGTAAAAGACCCAGAAAGAGACCACATGTGAGATGGATGGATGAAATAAGAAAATGTGCAGGGGTGTTGTGGAGAAGAGAAGCTAAAGATCAGAGAAGATGGATTAAACTTGGAGAGACCTTCATCCTGCAGTAGATTGATAATGGTTGATGATGATGATGATGATGATACCAAACAATTCTTTTCATTTATAAGCAAATACAGACATCTGAGGCAGAGTTTGACGGGCAGGTTTGAATTTTTTTTTGCTAAATCAATCAGCAGCAAACCCTCTCATTTTTAACATAATTCAAAAAGAAAGTGTCGATTCTAATTTTAAATAACAACAACAAAAAAACAAAGAAAGTCATATGTAAAGCAAATTGTGTATATTTGATATATTCCAAAAAAAAGTTAAAACTGTCCCTTATTACTTTGAAATGTATCGAATCCAAAACAAAAAAATAAAAGACGTCTGTAAAAAAGAAACAGTAGATTTAGAATGGAACCCCCCCCTCCCCAAATAAAGGTGTATGTCAAAAATTATGTACTTTTGAGATCCAAAAAAAAAGGTCAAAGTCTCCTTTATACTTTTAAATTTATCAAATGAAAACCAAAAAAATAATTATGTCCAAAACAAACAACAACAATATATTAAATATTAAAAAAAACATAATTATGTCCAAAACAAACAACAACAATATATATGTTAAATACTAAAAAAAAAAATTACAGCCGTATGTCAAAATACGATCTATTAGATAAAAAAAATCTAGTGGCCCGGTAATGTTATAACACTCTGATTTTAACTAGAAACAGTGCCACCAAAGGCTGCACAGTTAATAGTTTACTAGAACCATATTTTTTTTTATAATAATGCAGTTGGGGTATATACCAGTATGGCACAAAATGGATATACAAAATACTTTTGATAAGACCAACAACATTTTAAAATTATCATGGGAGAATTTGTTGCTAAAATTGATAAATAATTAAAAGATAAAAGTGCTATAGGTAAATTTGGTTATGCTGATAGAAATGAAATAGAACATAGATTTGTAAAGTTTACAGAAAAAGAGAAACTTTATATTATGAAATCTTTTTTGGAGAAAAATGTTGAATTCAAATGAACATGGAACAGAGAAATAAAGATACAGCAGAATTAGTTTATATTTTGATTAACAGAAAATATGTACTTCAAGATTGTAATGTTTTTAATAAATTCAACACAGGAAATAATCATCAATTAATAAGATGTAAGATACATGTTAATGTAAAACTAGAGAGAGAAAAAAAAATTATTAAAAAAAACAATATTCACACTTGATATTCCTAATCATCAGCAAGATTCCAATAAATTTAAATTGGAACTTATAAATCATTTTGAAATATTAAGATATTGAACATGATTCAAATTTGAATGAATTCATTCAGAATATAACTGATACACTTTTTAAAAATTACAACAAAGATATCTGGTACAAAAAAGCAGGAATTGACCAGTAAAATTTCTTCTGAGACAAGACAATTTATTAGGAAAAAAATAAATATGATAATATATAAAAATGTTGTATTAAAAAGAATTGAATGCCTTAAATTTTGTAAAGTGGTGTGAAGAAGAATTGATAATGATATAAGAAAGTATAATTGTGAACTAGCAAGGAAAGCTATAGAAGAGAATAAAAATCTCAAGAATGTAAAATAACATCTTGGTATTGGTAGGAAACTTATTTCTGCAATAAAAAAGAGATGGAACTATTACTAAAAAGAAAGATGATATCATACAATGTGTAGAAGAGTTCTGTAAATAATTATATAGCTATAAAGAACAAGAAAAAGTATCTCCTATAATTTCTATACCATCTGAATTGCCCAGGATTTTAAATGAAGAAGTGAGACATGCAAATAAATTTATGAAGAAGGGAAAAGCTGATGGAATTATAATTGATATCTTAAAAGAAGCAGGTAAATAAATAGAAAAATTTGACAAAGTTATATACTAAATGTCTGAATGATAAAGATGTACCAGATGATTAAAAGAATTCAATATTAATATTAATATTTTAAAAAGGTGATAAAGAAGATATTAGAAATTACAAACCTATCTGTCTTTTATTACTTCTATACAATTTTTTTACCAAAATAATTACAAGTCATCTATACTGAACTTTGTACTTTAACCAACCATAAAAGCAAGCTGGATTTAAAAGTAGTTGTAGTACCATGGATTACATCCATGTATTAGAAGTTATAGAAAGGACCAGTGGATAAGAATTGTCTTTATTCTTTGGATTTGTTGGATTATAAAAATGCATTTAATTCTATAAGCATTTCTGTATTGATTCAAGTATTACATCATCAAGCTTTAGACTTAGGATATTATCATATTCTAAAGATGATTTATAAAAATTCAACAGCAATAATTAGATTACATTATGATACTATGATGATTAACATTGAGATGGGTGTACCACAAGGTGATTCCATATTTCCAAAACTTTTTACAGCAGTTTTGCAAAAAGTATTTTAGGGATTAAAATGGGAAGCTAAGAGACTAAAAGTAAACGGAGATTATTAAATCATCTAAATTTTGCAAATGATACATCTGTTTTTACAAATAATGCTTTAGAGCTTCAACAAATGTTGCAAGTGTTATCAGATAAAAGTACAAAAATGGGATTAAAGTAAGTATTAAATGGACTAAAATAATGTTGAATGCATTTTCTCAAAAGATAGAAATAAAAATTGATAACGATGAGTTAGAAGAAATTAACAACTACAAATACCTTGATCAAATTACTACTACAGATGAAAACATAATGGTTGAAATTAATCATAGAATTAAACTTTGTTGGAGTCTTTTTGATAGATATAATATTAAAAGGAAATGTGATTGAAGAAGGAAGATTTTTGATACATGTATTTTACCAGTTTTTACTTATGGATATAATTACTTGGACACTTAACAAAAGAGCAATACAGAGACTTCAGATGACTCAATGAAGTATAAATAGATGCATGTCATGAATAACAAGAAGAGATTGAAAATATAATACATGGGTGAGAGAACAGTTATTGACATCATAGAAAGAATTAAAAGACTGAAGTCAGGCTGGACATATTGCTAGAAAAGATGATAATAAATGGGTAGTTGAAATATTAAACAGGATTACAAGAGATTGTTAAAAAAATCTAAAAAAAAATTATGGGTAAAATGGATGGATAAAATAAGGAAGTATGCTGGTGTGATGTAGAGAAGTAAAGCTAGAGATCGGAGAAGAGAGATTGAACTTTGACAGAGATTCATTCTGTAGTGGACCGATAATGATTGAAAATGATATATATATATTGTTTAATGGAGATTGTTTTAAGTATACATTGATATTGTTGATTGTTATTGATATTGGTATTCTTTAAGTGTTGACTGATTTTATGCATTTATATATACATATGTGTGAGTGTGGGTAAGCGCATTTTTCAAGAGTTTTAATTTTTTTTCTATCAGTCGTGAATATAAACAAACATTTCTCATTTAAATATCAAATATACCATGTCAGTGTATGGAGGAACTGACGTTAATCTCCAGAATCATCTGATGTGATCCCTATTCTTGAAAGAAATATTTTATAATAACAAGGTAATTATTTGTTTTCTTTATATAATGATATGGATGATTCGGTATTCATTTACATGCTTGTCTGTGATTTGATTTA
Organism: Epiperipatus broadwayi; assembly: GCA_028023455.1. Lineage (NCBI taxonomy): Eukaryota > Metazoa > Onychophora > Udeonychophora > Euonychophora > Peripatidae > Epiperipatus > Epiperipatus broadwayi. Next base: position 1,220,517 of record JAQFVV010006397.1, read on the forward strand.
CAAGGTTCGTTAAGCATGTTTAAGTATGATTTGCCATATGTATTGGATATATTATTTGTAACTGTGTTAATAATTACACAGCTATAAGTATATGGATGTAAACGGTTCATTCCGATATTTGCAAATTCTCTTTCAGAACTGTTCTTTCTCAGAAAAAGACGTTACTTATTAGAAAAGGGCTATATTATGAATATTGTTATCTTAGTTTGCCCACTGTCTAGTACCAAAGCACTTTTTCAATTTTACTCCCTAGATAATAATGTCTAAATACTCATTTATGAATAAATATTTGGATAACAATTATGTTAGCTATGTCTGTTTAGAGACAGAATAAGATCGGTTATAAATAATGAATTTTAATAGCGCTTTTATTATATAGAAAAAAACGTGATTGATTAACTTTTGGTATAATTTGCAAATGTTGTAAATCTGAGGTAAGGATTTGTAAAGTTAATCTATAGAGCTAAATGATAAAAAAAGAATACAAATTATTCGCAAAATTTGGCTCTTTATTAAAGAGGCTAAAACTGCAAATAAATTATATTTTAATTACAAAAATATTTTAAATCTTACCGATAACTGAGTCACTCTTAAAGAAGATATCTTTGCATTTTTTATTATAGTTTTATGAACCAACTGATTGAATCTTTGTTTATTAACTTCATCAATAGATGAATAATGACCTAAATAATATATATAAAATTGTAACTAAAAATTGAATAAATTTTAAATTTAATGCCAAAAAATATTTGTAATATAATTTTTATTTCAATAAGTATTCTATATCGGACATTTTATTTTGTTTACATATGTATACCAGAAAAAATTCTATAGCTTATTCCAAATAGATCAGTTTGTTTCAAACTTTTAAATCAATACAAAACTCTCAAACAGACGCATTATATATAAAGATAATTGAGAGAGACATGAGTGAATAATTACAACTCTTTCACACATTACCTCTGACAAATATGTAATATTTGATTAAAAAATGTTGGGTGATTTATATCTGTAGAAGTGTCTTTAACGTCTTGCAACAAACTAATTCATACTGTACAAACAAAAAAAATATCTGTATATAATGTTTCTGTAGTGTAATTTTAACTATATCACTGTCATGCTGGTTTTTATCCGCATTTAACAGCTTGTGGAATGATACAATCATAAACATATGACCAAAAACAAGTAGAAAAGATCTATGATCCCCAAGATGCACATTTTGTGCTGAACCAGCTCTCATCAATTGGCCCAGTCCACAATCTCTTACAGATATTTTTATCATTGTTTACTATATATAGTAAATTACTACAGTTTGGTTTATAAGTGTCAAATGTGCTGCCCTCACAACTGTAAAGGGCACATACGCCATTACATTATTTTTCTTTATTATTAAACATGAAATTAAAATAAAAAGTTCGCATTTAAAAAGTTCTTTTTTTTTAAGACATAAAAATTGAAAATTAGTTCTATCTTAAACTCGTATATATAAATCGCACAGATGAAAAAAAAATTATTAAATGAAAACTTTATTAAAGAAAAAGTATTTTAAAACTAAATTTTCAATAAAGATTTAAAGATAAAAATATATCTTTAAGTTTGAAAACAAATTAATTAATGTTACTGAAAAATGGAAATGATTATTTAATTAGTCAAATGTAAACTAGCCTTGGGCATTTAAATGTATAAGCAATGCTTAGATAGGAAAACAATAGAAACTTTTAGCAAATGAAAGAAATTCATCGGGAAATCGGACCTCAATGAAAAGGTTTTCACCATCATGACGTAATGTTGAGTTAATCCACAAAATTATTATAAAAGGAAAGGTTTGAAAATAAAAGAATTAATTAGTTATTATGAGAGAACAGATATGTGTTAGTGAGGAGTCGAAGGAGAAGGGATTGAAAAGACGCACTCTTCAATCCCTTCAGTTCTGCTAAAAAAGAAAGAGAAATGACATCGTTTTCTACATTAAGGACCAGCTCAAGTAAAGACCTCCAGATAAATAAAAACAATGGCTAACTGGATACCAATATCTTCAGTACGGCGTGGGAATTCCTGTTCAAAATTACCAACAATGGCAAGCAACTGTAAAGGATAAAGCTGGACATTTTAAAAATCATAAGAACTTTATATTCATTTGAAAACAATAAGAACTCTAAATTCTAAACCTTTTAGTAAATAATACAAATAGAATCCTATCTGACCAATGTAAATTAATGTTAATAATGTTATTTGATGTATTTTTTTTTTATTTAAAATCATTTCCATTTTTTTTTTGTTCTTTTAAGTTTTTAATATGATTTTTGTTTTTCATTAGACTAAATTACATAAATGTTAAACTTAAGTTGGGCGTGAATGGCTATATAGATTTGTAAAGTTATTTAGGGGAGGGTAAATCTTAGGTTATTTGTTTCATAGTTAAATTAGGTCAATGGATTGGATATATTGATGTAGTTAGTAGATGTAGTATGAGATCCGCTACAGGCAGGATTGCATATATACGCCACACACCTTCTGTTTGCCTATGGATGGGTTTGTAAGTTGGCAAAGAACCGCAATCCATTCCTATGGAGTTTTTTTGTTTATTGTTCTACTCGCCAATAGATGTAGCATTCTTGTTGGTGGAGAGATGATGTCTTCTCTAACTCTACTTACTGTTCAGATGTACATTCCTGACAGTATAGTATTTGTGTTGTCGTATTTTCATGCTACATTGAATACATAAATGTATCAGATGGATTGGTGCCAGTTTGACTGTGAACTTTTTGCCTAAGGTTAAATCAGGGAAGAATATTTTCTTTTCAAATGCAGATCTATGTAGTTTATTCATATTCAACATCCTAAATAAAAATGCATTAAATTTAAGTTGAGTATAGACATTTGCATGGATTCGTTACCGGTTGATTATGTTTTTGGTTTTCATATTTGATCAAAATATATAGACATTCAGTAAATACTGATACCTTACGGTGAGTATCTAAGATGTATTTATGTCGGATGTCTTTTAAGTTATTGGTGTCAATGCGGTGTCTTATGATGAACACCATTGGGTTTCTTGTATTCCCTATGCAATTGACGGTATCAATGATTTTGTATTTTGATCGTTTGTGTTTATTTTGAAATGTTTTTTGACCATGTAATCTATGTAACCGATCTATACTCAACATTAAAAACACATTTTATAAACCCATCTGTGCGAACTTATAAAAAATTAAAATGTAAACTTATAATATTATAAAAATTAAAATGTAAATTTAAATTCTAAAATCAGTTAAAATCCAAAGTAAAAGTTATTCTAAAATAATGCTAAATTTTATATATGTGCGTAAATAAATGTTTGTGTGTTAATTACTGGCAGTGGCTTATTTTATTCTTTTTTATATATTCTTAGATAAGAATTTATTATGAAATTTAAATCTCTGCTACTCCCTGAGCTAGTGAAAATGGGCTAATGACTGGAATCAAAATTTATAAAAAAAAAAATTATTATTTTTTTACTTATGTATCTGCCTACTTTATAAATTTTTCTAGGTTCAAATGCCTAGATGGCGCCATGTAGTGCAGATTACATTAAGCTCTCTATTCTCCGGATCGTTACACAACATTGACACATATCACTTAATGAAATATTATTCATTATTGAATCATATCTAGCCTTATGAATAATTAATAAAATTATTAATGTGCATTCATTAGTTGAGTTGTATCAGTGTTGTGAGAGCAGCACATTTGACACATCAATCAAACTGTAGTAATTTGATATATATATATATATATATATATATATATATATATATATATATATATATATATATATACTGAACAATGATAAAGATATGTGTAAGAGATTGTGGTTTGGGCCAACTAATGAGATGAGAGCTGGTTCAGCATGATGTATGTATCTTTGGGATTGTAGATCTTTTCCACTTGTCCTTGGTCATATGTTTATGATTACATTTTTCTACAAGATGTTAAAAGTGGATAGAAAGTGAACAGAAACCAGTCCCTACCTTGCATGACAGTGATGTAGTTAAAATTACACTATAGAAATATTATTCATTATTGAATAATCTTCAGTTTTATGAATGACTAATAAAAATTATTAGTATTGTCTGTATATGTATATAAATCACAACAAACATAGATAATAAATAATTTATGGTAATATTTATCTTATAATATTAAATAATAACTAAATTGCAGATGTATCATTTCAATTATTAAGACATAATTTTTATCAACTGTATACAAACAAAATAAACATATTAACTTCCATAATGCATCACTTCATATTATTCTCCATGTTTTATACATTTTTATGATTGAACATTGTAAATTAAGGAAATTATTTACTCTACTATTAAAAATAACTTTTTTATTTTTTTTGTCTTAATTTTATCTTTATATAATATTTTTTATTTAATTCAATTAAATTACAAACTCTCCATTGCATATCAGTGTATAATCATTAGCCTCAGATGTGGAAGCATGATTTGTTTTGTATGCTTTTAACTCTCTCACATAATACATGATGATCTTTAAATCTCTTTTTTCAATAATATCTGTAATTCACCACTATATTAATAAATGAATAAAAAGAAAAAAAGTTATTTTAATAATGAGAAAAATATTTGCTTAATCAATAAGAAACTAATATAAAAATTCTCAAATTGTGAAGATTAATGTAAAATAATGCTTTATGAGAGTGAATGTATTTAAAAAATTATATGCAATTAATAAGGATTATGACTTATTAGTTAAAAATATGCTTCCATGATTTACTTGTTATTTATCTCTTAATAGTTAAATTTCACTAAGATTTCTTTATTTTACTAATATATTCTAGGGTGCTCTATCCTCTATGCCTTCAACACTGACAGTAAAAAGAATTTAAATGTGTAGAAGTAAACAGAATATTGGATGTAAGTTTATGATAATAGCAAGGAAGGTAGTTTACTCTTTAAGGCTTGAACAGTATCATTAGCAACAAGGACATATGCACATAAATGGAGATGTGGATGATTTAGTCCACAAGTTATATAAAGAAGGCATGGAAAATATTAGGCATCTGCTAATTGAATGTAATTGCTTACAAGCAGAAAAGATACAAATAATGAAGTTGTGGAAGAATAAATATAAATAAAATGATTATACAGAAAGTGGGTTCTTGGTCTGTATGCTGGGTTTGTTAAAAGATAAAGGGGAATTTAAATATAAAGGCTATAGAGTGTACAAAGATGATGTTGTAGAAATGGAATGGAGCAGGTTAGAGAAGAATATGGGGAAAATGATGAGGAATAAAAAGGGAGGGGTAAAGTGGCTAATAAGTTTCTCTGGGCATAGTGGCTGAGAAATTTCTGACTTAATAAGACATGTGCATAAGTCATATCATACTGAATAAATTCCATCATTCTGTTTTCTAAAAGACTGAAAAAAACACTAACTATGATGTTATTCTTGTTTTATTTAACATACATTTAGCATGCACACATTTCATGATTACTATCTCTTATACCATCACATAATTGTTATTAAACAAAGCAAAACTCTCCATAGAGTAGTGCCACCCTGTGCCAACCAGAGTAATCAATGGATGCCAGAAGGCATGTGCATAAAATCCCTAACTAGTGCCTACTCATCCAATATCCCCAGATTAGTTTCTGGCTTGTGGCCTTCATCAGTGAGAAGCCTTGGATCTGAAAGCACTACTGTATGGAGTTCTGCCTTGTTTAATAACAAGTATGTGCTGGTATAGGAGATGGTGATTATGTGATGTTTAGTGGTCTAACATCAATCCTGTCTAATAGGATAGTGGTGGCTATGGTTGTTAAAAAGCCAAAAGACACCAAAATGTATGGGTGCTGAACTGAGCTCAGACCCATATGACTATATAAGTTATTGAGCTTAGATTGAAAATATTATTGTGTTTTCAAGTTCATTCTCATAGTTTTGTAGTTAAGTAGAGTTAAAAGGTGGCTCCTGGAGGGTTGCATTAGATCCTAAGATCTAGATGCAGTGCTCTTAGATCCAAGGTTCAATGACAAAGGCCACAAGCCAGAAACTAGTCTGAGGATATTTGATGAGTAGGCACTAGTTAGGGATTTTATGCACAAGCCTTCTGCCATCCATTGATTACTCTGGTTGGCATAGGGTGGCACTACTGTATGGAGAGTTTTGCCTTATTTATGCACAAATTTACATTTTATTTTTTTATTCATTAAACCAGAACAATTTTTTTGTTAAATAAATAATTATTAATGTTATTTTTTATTACAGATGCTGGTTTTTTGGATTAAAGTTTTATTTTACCTACATTTACTTCTGAAATTATATATACTAGAATCTTATAAAAAAGATGCCAAAAATGTCCATAATAAAATATTATTTGTCTATGAGAAGAAATTTAAGTTCTATTTGTTATGCATTAAATGCATTAAATATATCCATAACTATTTCATATTAAAATATATTTAATTGGGTCAGAGCAAGTTTATTGTTATATAAATAACTATTAATACTTATATTTTTTACTATAGATACTCTTTTTTATCCGATTTTTAATAAGTTTTTCTTTTATATATAAAGGTGGCTATTTTAGTTCCTCAGTAACAATTGACATTCAGTATTTTTAGTGAACTAAATAATTTCTTACTACTTCCATTTTATTTATCATTATATACTGTAATGGGATGGAGGTATCAGGTAGTGAAGAGTTGAGTCCCTGAGATGATGGCAAATTATCATCAACCCCAAGTCAATTTCAAATAATGAACAATATCAAAAATATATAATCATAAAGTATTTAAAGTAAAATATTAAAGTAAGAGATATTATTACAAAGTATGATATTAAAGTAATGTTTCATATCACAAAATATAGAAGCAATTTTATATTTTCAAAGGAGCATGAGATGAAATGATTTCTTAGAGATCAGCAACTTACTCCTCAGAGCAACTATGTTTAACTATATATCATCAGCATTATAAAAAGTAAAAGTACTACTCGAGTACTAACTCAAAAGTAATAACCATCCATCATCATGAATGATCAACAAAAGAAATCAAGAATCCATCTGGTGACTGGATTGAAAATGGATTTTCTGTAGACTATGCTAAACTTTCCAGCTTGTGGCAGATTATTAAAACCATTAATTTGGATGCACCATCTTAGTGCTCATTCATTAAAATACATAACCAGAAAAATCTAAACAATAATGCTGAGACATTAAAGCATGCTGATCATTATCAATGCTCTGGCCACTTAGTGTTATTAATGTACTGGCCATCTATAAACTTAATTTTTAATAGACTAAACTAAATAAAAAGTACTACATGGGCTTTATAGGATGTAATCTTATACACCAACCAGGATGATGATGATTGATTATCACTGGATACCCAAAAGCACTAAATACATCCCTATTTGTATATCAGCTGTTATACATGAATCTAGCTCAGGAGAACACAAGCTCTATTACTGTACGTGACCAAGAGATGATGAAAACAGATATTCTAAAAATATTTAAAACCACTAAAATAATTTTCATAATTGAATACAAGTTTATTAGCAATAAAAATTAAAATCATGATATTAAGGTCTAGAATAATGCTATACATATTAAAGCCTTCTGATTTTGATTAACAAATAATAATAAAAATTATCACATTTGTGATTCACAAAATTATTAGACAAATATATTTCAAAGGTTTTCTTCATTCATATCCTTATATAACATTTTTATAAATAAATTTTGGAGAGAAGGAAGTATACAAAAATGTGAATAAGAAATTAATAGTGCCTGACCAATAATATATCCTGCTATCTTTTATAATAGGATGCTTATAATATAAAAAATGTAAGCTAATTGTCATATATTAATATTTTGTTTGTGTGTATATATATATATAAACATGAAATGTTGTATTTTTGTATTGAACTATTTCCATCATCTAATATATTGAATGTCTTAGAAAAATTTAACTTTATTTAAATATTCCAGATACATTTAACTGTTAGTAATAGCACATATACTAACCTGTTTGATGTGCTATTACTAACAGTTGAATGGATTTGGAATATTTAAATAAAGTTAAATTTTTTTAAAGACATTCAATACACATATTAGATGATAGAAATAGTCCAATATAAAAATACAACTAGTGTATAATATATCTTGAAATATAGCATGTAAACTAGATATATCTAAAAAATGGACATTTTTGTGCGGAGAAGAATATAGCTTGTAATTTAAGTAAAGTTTTATCATATGACCTATTCAACAATCTGCACTTGTATATGTTTATGTAATATGAAATTCTCTTGTATTCCGATTTTTAATCATACTGTATTGTATTGAGTGCCTTTTTTTAATATAGATGCATCTATATTTCTTTGTTGTCATCTCCTTTGTTTAAACAAAGTATTTGTGATAGAAAGGCATGTGATGGGTAACATTTAATAACAATTCACCATTTGTGTTTGTAGCAGCAATACATTTACTTTCAACAACTTTGGCCAAACTCTACTATTTGTACCAGTATGTGCATTCAAGTTTGCAAAAATAAAAATTCAATTTTTTAATGGCATTGTTGTAATAATTCTACCCAGCAAGAAATAAAAGCTTTTTTCCTCTGAATTCTCTGAATCCAATTTTGTAATATTTGCATTAATAAAATGAACACCTATGCTACCATTATACAAACCAAATTTAAACACTATTAGCTGTTAATTGACTCAACATATATTTCAAAAATAAAAGATATTCAATTAGATTTTACAACAAATTCAACTTTATATATTCTTTTTCACTGATTGACTTGCCTTGCATATCCATCTACCTGTTCTGTTAAACATAATTCCACTGGGATATGAATCTTAAATGTTGTTAGCTTTTTAGCCATTGCTGTTGCTCTCTTTTCTGGACTTGAAGAGTTTATGTCACATAAAGTTATCACATATCATGCACCTATATTTAGAAAAACATTAAAATAGTTACCTATACTATTATTCTTATTTAGTGGATTACCATTGCTTTTGATAGTATTATTATTTCTACTATTTTAATGAGTAATCTGCCAAACCCAACAATCTTAATGGAACTGTGTGTGTCAGATTATTTTTACAACACATTTTTTAATATCTTTTACTTCCATGATAGGCAGAGAATTCCTAAATAAAGAAGCCTAAACATACAAACTTTGCACAAAAAATACATTTGTTTCAAATGCAGTTCCAACTCAATTCATTATTGATTTATTGTCTTAAGCAAAGATCTCTACATAAAACCTGCAGTATTCTAAGCCATTCTTTATTATTGAGTTTTTAATTTTTGAAGATGATGCTAAAAGAACGAATTGGAATCAGAAATGTTTAGTAAGTAGTTAAAAATGGAAATGTAGTTGCACAACACACAATCTCATTATCACATTTAGAATTGGGAAATGATGATGGCATGAGAATCCCATGACCACCATGCCTTATATTTCTTTAAGTCACAAAAAAAGAAAACAAAAAAGTAATTGTCTAAAATTGTATCTAGCCTTTGATGAAATAACTTCTACTTCACAAAAAGTAGAGAATATGTTTTGTTTGGACACTGTTTATATTTTGATAATTACCTTTAATATCTGAACATTATTATAGTTTATACCATCTGTGGAGCCTGTAGGTAGTTTGAGCACTACACCAATAATTGCTTTTAATGCAACATTGAATATTGGCAGGTTTATTAATGGAAAGTTTGCTGCTGATAAAATCAACAAATATAATTGTATATATAAAGTGTGATGTAAATAAGGGTCAAGTATTATTGGTTAGTCAAAAGGTGCTTTAAAAGAGAATCCATGACTATAAATGCTGTATAAAAATTTATATTATTCTGTGGATAGATTTAAATCTGTGCTTGCAGAATATTTCATTATATGCAATAGCAGTTTTTGTTTTGTCATGCAAAATTTTGTTTTTACGGATAAAATGATTTAATTTAAAAAATTTAAAGATGCATATGTTATAAATATAATGGTTAATATATTAAATATTCATTATAATTCTGTAAATAGATACAATTTATGGATAGTTGGTCATTCACATTAGAATATTAGTGTTTTTAATATTAATGAGATTTTAATTTTTTAAATTATAACTACAAATGCCACTGAAATTGTAACATTTATTTTTTTATTTATATGTTGGTAAATTGAAAATTGTACACTTAATTCTAATGTTTCATTTTAGTAAATATGTATGTATATAGGTATGTCAATATATCAGCATATAAATTTTAAATACTTCATCATGCCTTAAAGATAGCTGTAGTTGTTATTTATTTATATATTGAAAATTGTAGAAACTATGCCAATGTATTATTTTATTATATATTATTATGTCTGAAAAAATAAATACAAGATATTAGACTTTTTTTCCATATAAGAGCAATAATGATCATGATAGAAGATGATCATATTTTCAAACTTAAATACAATAAAATAATTTTATTATCAAAATAATTGTGTGTGTATATATATAATAATTCAAACAAATATATTTAACACAGTATTCAAAATTAAATAATATGTTCTTTATCAGAAGTACTTTTAATTGTTTCACTGACAATCTTTATCAACTGTTAATACAAATGTACAAAAATAAAAATTTGCATTACCCATCATTCAATCTATTCAAATTTCCCACAATTCTGTTGTCTTTATATTAGCCGATTGTTTATTCATTAAACCACCTCTATTCCTAGATATCATCATTGCCTCTTTAATTTTACGTTTTTCACTACACCTTTCAATTTGAATAATTTTTATATTTCTATTATTAAATTTAAAACCATAATAATAAATAAACAATTGGCTAATATAAAGACAACAGAATTGTGGGAAATTTGAATAGATTGAATGATGGGTAATGCAAATTTTTATTTTTGTACGTTTGTATTAACAGTTGATAAAGATTGTCAGTGAAACAATTGAAAGTACTTCTGATAAAGAATATATTATTTAATTTTGAATACTGTGTTAAATATATTTGTTTGAATTATTATTATATGATTTAAAAATACAGAGATTTAATGGTTGTAGTTATATATATATATATATTCCTTAATAACAAAAAGAATAATTTTTGCAACATTGCAAATTAATTTTATTTATGAATATTTAAGTAGGCAAAAAAAAAAAAAAGAGCTTGAATACTGGGTGAAAAAAACTTAAAATAATAACAATAAATATAGTTATATTTTTAAAAAATCGCTTGAAAATAAGTACTTTTGAATTTTCTAATACATGACCTTAGCATAGCTATTCACCTATAAATTCAAAGTAGTTCATTTTCTCCCAATTTTTAAATTGTACTAAGTTATATACACAATTATATAATAATTATTATTACCTGGTATTTCAATTTCAAAATATTTTCTTTCAGTTGGTTTAGGAAAACATGAACTAATATCAAATACTGAAGGATTTTTATTTTCTTCACTAAAACTGTATATGTCGAAGTGAATTTCAAAAATAATCTTCAAGTAAATAAAAATATATATTACAAACAAATAATTTTAAAAACAATATAAAAAGATATATATTTTCAAAAAATAATACATTTAGAAACATTATTTACATGCAATACAAAAAAAAATGTGTTAGTTTACTTTTTTACTAATATTAATTTTGATTTTGTAAGTATGCATATATATATAGGTGTGTGTGTATATATGTGTGTATGTATGTATGTAGTATGTATGCAAATATAAACTATCAAATTATTCACATTCCCAATGTATTCCTCCATGCTTGTATCAAATATAAATGATTGATCAATCACATTCATATCGGCTTTTTTCAAACCAAATTTTGCAAACGCTTTTTGCGAGTGTTAAATAATAAATGAATAACCTCTGACCCATACAAGATATAGAATTTATGCAGCAATAAAAGAAATCCTCTTATTACTACGACTCAAATATTTATATATGAGCAAATCTGAAGTACTGGTACAGAAGGTGTGACTATAGAACAGTCACTTTGAATTACTATATATAACTTATGAATGAATGACGCCGATGAAATTTACTAGAATTTATTGAACGTCATTCCAACTGAAATTAATCATATATATAAATCAGCATTTATTTTTTATAGCGTCTGTATACAATTGTAATCACATTCATATCGGCTTTTTTCAAACCAAATTTTGCAAACGCTTTTTGCGAGTGTTAAATAATAAATGAATAATCTCTGACCCATACAAGATATAGAATTTATGCAGCAATAAAAGGAATCCTCTTATTACTATGACTCAAATATTTATATATGAGCAAATCTGAAGTACTGGTACAGAAGGTGTGACTATAGAACAGTCACTTTGAATTACTATATATAACTTATGAATGAATGACGCCGATGAAATTTACTAGAATTTACTGAATGTCATTCCAACTGAAATTAATCATATATATAAATCAGCATTTATTTTTTATAGCGTCTGTATACAATTGTATTCACATTCATATCGGCTTTTTTCAAACCAAACTTCAGATTTGCTCATATATAAATATTTGAGTCGTAGTAATAAGAGGATTCCTTTTATTGCTGCATAAATTCTATATCTTGTATGGGTCAGAGGTTATTCATTTATTATTTAACACTCGCAAAAAGCGTTTGCAAAATTTGGTTTGAAAAAAGCCGATATGAATGTGATTACAATTGTATACAGATGCTATAAAAAATAAATACTGATTTATATATATGATTAATTTCAGTTGGAATGACATTCAGTAAATTCTAGTAAATTTCATCGGCGTCATTCATTCATAAGTTATATATAGTAATTCAAAGTGACTGTTCTATAGTCACACCTTCTGTACCAGTACTTCAGATTTGCTCATATATAAATATTTGAGTCGTAGTAATAAGAGGATTCCTTTTATTGCTGCATAAATTCTATATCTTGTATGGGTCAGAGGTTATTCATTTATTATTTAACACTCGCAAAAAGCGTTTGCAAAATTTGGTTTGAAAAAAGCCGATATGAATGTGATTACAATTGTATACAGACGCTATAACAAATAAATGCTGATTTATGATTGATCAATGTAAAATAGTCCGGTTGTTTTTTTAATACATATAATTTTTATTTATCAGATGAATTATCTGGGTGTCTCATTGAAGATTTATATTTAGTAATAGTTTAACATTTGTTATAAACTTCCACAAATGCATCAAAAATTTGAAAGATTTGATTTCTTACAAATATTAGTCAATTTATAACATACAAATATATATTTCTTATTAATCATTAAAATCAGTCAACACTTGGACAATCCCATTATAAATAACAATCAACCATCTCAAACTGTTGTCAAGGCAACATCTTTATAACAATAAAGTTAAATCTCACTTTAATTTATGGTACATTTATATAGACATTAAAGATTACAACTTGATGACAGAGATTGAAATTATTGATTCAAAGAAGTTTAAATAAACCTCTTTAAACAGGTAAATATAACCTATTCTGAATATACACTAATAAATAATCAATCATAACATTACAAACTGCAATTATAATTTTCAATTTACACCCAAACTATTACTTAAATAATAAGTGTGAAAATGCTCAAAGCTAATTGTATAACCACCAAACATCACATGATCACCATTTTTATGCTCAGTTAGAGCATTGCTTTAAATTTAATTTTCAAAATCTAAAGGTTCAATACCTATAAATTAAAGGTTCAATTTTACTCACATGATAAAAAATTATCAGTGCTCAGGTCAGAAACACGCTAAAAAAAGAGGAGAATAATACTACTTACTTAAAACATTGTGTTATATACAAACTTATATCTATTACTAATAGTTTAATGTACTTGGAAAGTTTAAATAAAGTTTGATATTTTCTCAGGACATTCAATATTTAATATTAAATGATGGAAATAGTCCATATATAATTACTATTAATATGTCAACTTCAGACAAATATCAAATAAACATTTGTGCTATTTTTTTTTTACTTTACCTGTAATAAGTTAATTATTTATTTATTTATTTTTTATTCTATAAAAATATTTTATTTTGTTTTTGTTTGTTGAAAGACAAGTGTATTTTCTACAATAAACTGTTAAATTTATAATAAAATAGTATAATTTTTTATCTATAACAAAGATTACAAAAAATATATGTTTATAATTATACAAAACATAAATTTATGTTCTTATCAATGTTAAGCATTAGCAGTTTTAATTATTAATATGTTATTGCATAAATAATGACTTCCATTGTTTTATAATAAAAAATATATAATTTATAAATATCTAAAATAAAATTTGTGTAAAAATATAAAGAATAAAAATCAAATTATAAAAACAAATCTATAATATCGTGATATATTGTTAGAAATTTAATAAATGTTGAAATAAATTAATTATATAACATAACAATCATATTGTATGGATAAAAACATACTTTATATTATTTTATATTTACTCCTTTTTTATTTAATTTTCCATTCATTTTAAATTGACCGGTTACTTATTAAACTTATTGAGGTTTTATGCATTTATATAATTATATATTATTTTTTAATCTTTAATGTAATTTAAATATTTAATATTTTTAATAGAATCTATTTCAGTAAAACTGGGAAGAAATTTAATCCATTATATTGTTCTTTCATAAATTCAAATAAATCATACAATATTATATAAAATAAAATATCATTATTTAACCACTATATATATATATATATATATATATATATATATATATATATATATATATATATATATATATATATATATATATATATATATTGTACCAGACTTCTTTGGTAATTATTCCATTGCCAATACAGCCAATTATATTTGTTTATATTTCTATATGGAGAACAATATTTCAAAAATTAAACATCTGACCTCTTTTGAAAATAAATCTATATAGATAAGCAAGTAAAACAAGAAAAAGAGATTCTTAGAGCAATTTGACTTTAGTAATATGCTGACTAATCTATTTTTTACACAATTTATTTGTCCACATATAAAACTTGGATTTTTCAGAATAATACTAAAAAACTGTTTGTCTAAATATTTAAGGTTAACAATGTCAATAGCATTTTTAAAATCAATCTTTACTGTGATCACTACTACATGTCTGTTACAATGCCTTGGTTTGCCAACATTACATAGTGAAATAATTTATCTATCAATATTTTAACAAATATTTTATTGCATATATCTTCAACAGTTATAGGTCTTAAAATGAGTAATATGTGGACATATTAGAATTTTTTTATCATCTGTCTATATTCTCAATAGTTAATAATTAAAGGAATAAATCAAGTGATTAGCTATCAAATACTTTAAATTTTATATAAGTATGGCATAATACTTGAAATTTTTAACGTTATTGCTGTTTTTAGTTTGATTAGTTGCTTAATCATATTTTTAAAGAAAATCAATAATAACTGAGATAAATTTGAGTTTCCATTATTCTTCATGGTGGTGGGTTATTATTATAATATAAATGTTTGAAATATTTTCAAATTGCATGATTAATTTGATTTCCCACTAGAATGCTCCTACCTTGGTATTTTACACTATGATAATATTCATCAATATTCATTGACCATGAACAAAACTGGCCATAGATTTTAATTGTCAAAAGCAAAATTTGTACATATTGAAAGAGAGAACAAAAAATGCAAAAATCAAAGAGGCCTAGGCAATAGCATGCCTGCTTTTTAACAAATAGAAAAGATACAAATATTTTCTCTATAAAAAATGGGCTGTATAAATAAATCTTAATATAATTAATTAGTACTTATATACTAATATCAAGAACTCTTGAGTCCTATTAATCTAAGCTACAAATATGGTATACATGATAAATTGAAAGTATGCTATGCAGAAGGAAGGTAAGTAAGTAGGTAGGTATGCAGGCAGGCAGGTAGGTAGGTATGTAGGTTGGTAGGTAGGGGTGGGTAGGTAGGTAGATAGGTAGGTGGGTAGATAGGTAGTTAGGTAGGTGGGTAGGTAGGAGGTAGGTAGGGGTAGGTAGGGGGCAGATAGGGTAGGTAGGTTGGTAGGTAGGTAGTTTGGTAGGTTGGTAGGTAGATTGGTAAATAGAGGGCAGGTGGGTGGGTGGGTGGGTGGGTGGGCGGGCAGGCAGGCAGGCAGATAGATAGATAGATAGATAGATAGATAGATAGATAGATAGATAGATAGATAGATAGATAGATAGATAGATAGATAGATAGATAGATAGATAGATAGATAGATAGATAGATAGATAGATAG
Organism: Epiperipatus broadwayi; assembly: GCA_028023455.1. NCBI lineage: Eukaryota > Metazoa > Onychophora > Udeonychophora > Euonychophora > Peripatidae > Epiperipatus > Epiperipatus broadwayi. Next base: position 1,236,814 of record JAQFVV010006397.1, read on the forward strand.
ATAGATAGATAGATAGATAGATAGATAGATAGATAGATAGATAGATAGATAGATAGATAGATAGATAGATAGATAGATAGATAGATAGATAGATAGATAGATAGATAGATAGATAGATAGATAGATAGATAGATAGATAGATAGATAGATAGATAGATAGATAGATAGATAGAATATTTATGAATATGTACAATAACATCAAATGTATTAACATATTTACAATAAATAAAACTGAATTACCTACCTTATCTAGGTTGTCATTATCATACACTATAATTACAGATCTTATTGGAATAAATTTATATTCTGGATCAGTAAGGCTACTTTGCCATTCTTTCTAAAATAATTCAAAAATAAAAAATAAATATTATTTAATTTTAATTATGCATATATTTATATAATATTATAATAAAGATTTTTATGGTTAAATGATGAAATGAAAATCTTTTAATACGACTTCAAATAGAAATGTGGTTTTATGAAAATGTAGGCTATTTAAACAGAAAACTAATGTATGGTACAATCCAAAAAAGATTTTAATACATATATAGAAGCAATTAGCTCAAAATGTCAATCTAATAAGAGAGTAATAATAATAACAATAAAATGAAAAAAAAAGAAAATAGGTAATAAGCTATCAATTAGCATTTTGTAAAAGGTTATTTATTTTGTTATAAATTCAAATAAATAAAACATTAAAAAAAAACCATTGAATTAAAATTTATATCCTAACTATGGTTACGAATACTTGTCATGAAAAAAGTGAGAATGCACATGTGGGTGTTAATTAATGTAAACATACACAAGCTAACATATTTATCTGATTTATTATAAAAAAAAAATAATAATAGTATTAATGATGAATCTTAGTAAATTAAAAATAAGTAAATCACTAGTATTTTTTTTCTTTAAAGAAAATATTAATTAATAAGATTTATTTGTTATTTTAGTTACAATAATCAGTTTTATTTAATAGAATACTATGCAGAACTAGAAAAAAAATAGAACAATCCGGATTTTAATAGAATTCTATGCGGAAAAAAACTAATAAAAAAAACAAATTGGAGAATAATTTAGATTTCGCAGTGACAATGTAGCAGCAAGTTTTTTCTTTGAGACTAATAATATATATTATTCAAAATTTATGAATAAAATAAATTTCTAAAAAGCAAAAAAGAAGGGAGGTGAATTTTTGTCTTTTTCATTGGTCAATTTTTAAGGAACCTGGAGGAATTAACAACTAACTTGAACTTTATATTTCTTTCACCTTATGGTTGATTTATTAAATATTCTATTGTGAAAACAATGTATAAAATATTAGGAGACATCAATCAAAAAAAATATTACTTCAATCAAAAAAACCATGTCACTTGAACCTTCGTGTTTTGGATTCCAAACGATACGAAGAAAGATGACATTGGATTTTAGGAAAATGGACTAAACAATTTTTAATAGCGCAACTTTATAAAAAGAATAATATTATACAAATAGTAACTTTTTTATTACTATTTTCTTTATCTATTTCAAAATATTATAAATGTAAACGTTAAATTTATTACGATTCTGAGGATGTGATTTATATTCATTTAATAATTCTTAATTTAAAAAAATAAAGTAGTTTATTTCAAAGAATAACGGTTAGAAGATAAATATATTTTAATTAATTACATACACATTTGCTAATGTATGTAAGATTTAAAAGAAACAATTAAGTGCAGACGTAGACTTTTATAGATGTTATATTTGCGTATTATTTATGGTTTTTAAATAAATTTAAATAAAAGTAAGAAAAATATAAATCTATAAATATCATTTCTTAAATACATATTTTAATTATAGCATTAGGCATACGTATATATATATCAAAATGAGATAGTAAAATTATTCATTACTTCTAGAGTAAAATAAACTTTATTTTATAAAATTGGACATGTTATATATTAGTATAGAGATATTTACATGTCATTTAATGAATATTATTTCTGTAATGCAATAATCACTACACCATTTTCACGCAAGGTAAGAAATGGTTTCGATTCACTTTTAACACTTTGTGCAGGGATGTAATTATAAACATATGACCAAAAGCAATATGTATGATCACGAAGGTGCGCATTTTGTACTGAACTAACACTCATCAGTTGGCCCAGATTACATTTTCTTACACATATCTTTACCATTGTTCAGTATATATAGATAGAGAATTGTTATAGTTTAATTGATAACTGTCAAACTTTCTGCCCTAATGAATGACTAATAAAAATTATTAATATATTGACTTGTCATTATTTTATGATTTATTAAATTACTTATTAATCATTAAAGAATATACAACCAAAGTTATATTAAGTGTTCATATTAGAGAATCAAGATTTCATTACTTTATGTGTAAGTTAAATGAATGCTTTACTGAATATGCTGCGTGAACCTAGAAAAGTGGATATTTTATATATATGATAATGGAAATATTAATAACTACAACAGTTAATGTTTAAAATTATTGTACAAAAAAGAGATAATATAGTGCATTTTGTCATTATCTCTTCTTCTTTTTTTTTTGTTTAGCATAATACAGACAGACTGCTACTTAAACGTCTATATATGAAATTCACATCAAATTATAATTATTTCTTTGCTTATTTGTTTGTTTGTTCTGATATAATAAAAACGCAGAAATGTTTGAAGAAATGAAGCACTACAAACTCTTGTCCACTTTTTTCATGACAGATTCACTAAGTAATTAAGCCATCATTGCATTAGGAGAAAGGAAAAACAACACAGTGGAAATTAAAGCTCATAATCTACAAGTAAAATTAAGTAAAAACGATTGATTATGTTAATCTAAATCTGTAAACTGACAATTATTGAACATAAATTCAAAGTAAATCATAGAATATATTTATTTATTTTGTAAACTGGGGAAACTGCAGGGACTGGAAATAACCTATCCTTACAATAAATAATATTAGATTTCTCAAACACTAACATTTTTGGTGACAATTTACAATGAATCAACTGGCTTAAAATATTGCCTCCATGATTGGATAATCTACCTAAGTTCTATTTATTAATATTCATTGTATTAAAATGTTTTTTATTTGATTTTCTTTACTTACAATCACTATTTGTGATTGCATGGTTTAATGCCCTTGTAGAGTGTCAGACTATAGTTTAGTTTACTAAACTGTGAAGACAAATTTGAAGAAAAATTTTAAGTCAGAGATAATGAAATACTCATGTTAAATGTATACTTATTTGAGGTAATCTCAACAGTAAAATAATTAATCGATTCTTATATTTTGAATAATAGAGGATCAGTGAATGCCCTGAGTTATTTTTAGTATGAAATAACAATGTGGTAGACTTGTTAGTTAAAGATAAAAAGAAAGTACTCATTGGATCATCTTGGTAATATTTATTTGAAAGGCTTGTAATTTTAATTAGATACTTGCCCATCGTTATTTGACATTTTCAATGTTGCATTATATAATTTTAAACAGAGAATATATTGCTAGAAGAAAATTGCATCTTATTTATAATATTATATAAAAATTCATCTTTAGTATTTTTTTTCTAACACTTTCCTCAATATAATGGAATCTAATTTGTATGACTACTTTTAAATCAAGAGTTTTTTTGTCGACAATTTAAAAAGAATCAAGTGTCTTTTATAAATAATTTGTAAATACTTGTATAGAAGTTACAGAAATCTAATAGATCTGTGATTTCAATATTTTTACCAAACTTGTTAATTATCATTATCACACTGCATTCATTCAATATTTATTAATTAGTTGTTGTTTTTTTGCTATATTATAACTTTGCCAAAAATTCTCTTTTTTTTTTAATATCTATAATTAATTCTTCATTTTCTTGATGTTGTTCACTTTTTTATACATTTCATTGTATGTTTTACTCATTCATTTTTATACTCATGACTTCTAAAGATAAGCAATTGTAGATACTAATTTAGTTCCTTGTTTGTTTATTTTTTGTTACTAATTAGTTGCGTTCAGAATTCCCCACATATTTGCTGCTATTTTTTTTATTAATAGTAATGTCATTCTTTTTTTATTGTTGAAAAACTGGTCATTGTAATATCAAAGTATTTTATGTTTTTAGAATTTTATTCAATTCTATTCATTTTCTTGACATATCATCATTTTAATTGTGTGTGAGTATGTCATTATTAAATATTTTTTGTCTATTTTTACAGAATTTTAGACATTTCGATATTCTAATTAGGTCTTTTTTTATTTTTATATTTCCTATTGTTTTAATAAAAAAACTTAATGGTGAACTGCTGTTTAGTTGTTCACTAAAATATTTGCATTCCAATTATTGATCTCTCATCCAATCAGAAATATTTTAGAAGTCAAAAAATATTTAAAAGAATTTTTAAGTTCTATATCAAATTTATAAAATATTTTTAAAAATGAAAAAAAATCAATAATTATTTTTTCAATAATTTTTGTCTTTTTAGGTTTGCATTAACTTCACATCATAGTAATCCATTTATTAATCATTAATTTTTTTATTAATTATAATACAATTTAACTCAAGTATGACTTTATCTCAATTTTCCATATCCATTTATCATTTAATTTTTATTTTTTCAAATTAAAATATTCTTAATATACAGTTTATTTTCTGAAAATTCAACAAATCTAAAGTTTTTTAATATTTTCACATTCATTAAATCTCAGTATCATTACTTCCTTTATCTAGGCACCTATATATCTTTTTTATTCTGTCTCCATCACTAAATTTATTCTGAGCACTAGTGGTCACTAAACTGCTTTTTTATTTTAGCTTCAAAATCATTTATGATGATTTTAAAAAGTTTTTTTTTTTTTAAATCAAAAATATTATTTACAAACTTTTCAAAAAGTCTTTATTTTATCTTCACATTGAAAACTTGTTAAGTATAAAAAAATATTAATTTTGTTATCTTTTATTAGTTTGATCTACTATTAATTTTCACAATTTTATTATTATATTTTTTATCCATAATAAGTTCTTTTTATTTGTGTTTCTTATATTTGTGCTTTTGTAATATAAAATACAAGTTCACTTTTCAAATCAATTATCTTTTCATTTTTACTTTTAACTTTTTAACGCCTGAAATTATTTTATTTAATGTTAGATAGCTCCTCTTTCAATTTATTTAACTTTTCGTTTATTAAAATAAAAGAGAATCATAGAATAGAGTTGTAATCCAGTAAACTTTATTTTTATAGTTGAGCACCAATCATTTTTTGTTTTATGATTTTATGTTTCCAAAAATCAGGTTATAATATATATTTTACCTATCATGACTGTATGTATATATATATATATTAGTAAAAATCAGTCATATATCACATGACCCATATAGCTTGTATTACCAATATGTAATATATAAAGAGCCTGCTACTAGCTCTAAACAAACTTAATTATTTTAATTTTTTATGATAAATGCTACAAGAGAAAATACATGAAGCTAGGTCATGTGATATATGACTGATTTTTACTATTATAATTTTGCTATTAGGGCTTTGGCTATATTAAATTGCTAAGCCTACTAATATATGGGATCTCTGAATTTAGTTCAGGCTCACATAGTTTCTTTGGTTAAAGAGCTGAATTTGAAGACATGTAGGTGTCTGAAGATTTGGATCTTTTTCTTAATATTTAAGAATTAGATAAATGCTTGGCTTGAGTTAATATTTTGAATCTTATGTCCTAGCTCCTCACTGATGAGAGTCATAGCTCAAAACTGGTCTGGGGATGGGGATCATCATAGATAAAAGCTTCATGTATTTTCTCTTGTAGCATTTATCATAAAAAATAAAATAATTAAGCTTGTTTAGAGCTAGTAGCAGGCTCTTTATATTATATTATATATATATATATATATATATATATATATATATATATATATATATATATATATATATATATATATATATATATATATATATATATATATATATATATATATATATATATATATATATATATATAATTGAGTATTCTGACAAACACATGCATCAAGTCTTTTAGAAAAGCTATCTGATGGCTTAATTAAGTTATCATAAAAAAATAATAAATTACCATGCTCATTCATGGATGTTATTTACTATGCATATTGTTTACCATGTAAATAATCAATAATAATAATTGCGACAGTAATACTATATCTAATGGATATAGAGAATTTGTCTTGATTAATCCTTTTATATCATCAGAGGGAAATTAAAGTTTTGATTCAATTACTTAAAAAAACTCTTCTTTGTAAAACTCTTTTTGTAGCCACTAAAAGTTATTATTACTTATTCACAAAAATTGAATTGTTAAGATGCTAAAAATAAACATTTTGATTTCATTGACTAATAAACTAATTATTTTAAATGTTATATTTCTAACAGAATTATTTAGGTTTAAGAATTTTTTTACTATAATTATATTATCATGTATTAACTTAAACAAGTTGTATAAAAATCTTGGCTTTGCATTAAGAAAAATTAATTAAAATTTTTAAAAACTTTAAATCCAAAAAGTTCAGAAATGATTCTGAAACTGTATAATAATAATTATAAAGAATATATTTGACTTATTATTAAATTCCTCTTAATTTTTGATTCCTGGAGTTTTCAAAAGTACTTTTGTACTTAAATTTAAAATTCCAGTCATAAAACTTTTAGATGTTTAATCTTGAAATAAAATGTATCCAATTCTCACCTTTTATATCCGGTATTGAATAGATAAAAATTGTTTTGTCTCGTCCTAATGATATCTAATTATTAAGTATAGAAACTTTTGATATATTTATATTTACTTATAATTATATGTTGGATTAATTTCATTATTTAAAATTGATTGTCAAATATCTTTAGAAATCTTCAAACTGTTGGCTAATTACAGTACTACCAAGGAAATTGAACCTGTTATCTTTTACTCATCCATAAAATTTCTTATATTTTTTAAATTTTAATTTATTGCTTTTATATTGTAATCATATTATTGTAGATAGTGGAAAAAATTTAATTATATTTTTGAAATAAATAAATGATAACTCATGTTGTAAAAACTATATACTTTTTAATAATTCCTAAGCACTGGATGTATAATATATAACCAGTGATGGGACTAATGTTTTAATTCACTTTTTTCTGGTATCTAGTACTCATTTACCAGTTTTGCATTAATTTGATAATAAAACCTGGAACTAAAATATATATTGCTTTTAATTTAAAAAAAAAATTAAGACATCAATATTAAACCAATCAATTATTTTTAAAAAATCTTATAATCTATCCCCAACATCACTGATTGGTAGTTGTTTTATTTATTCCACATGATAGTGCTTGTGAGAACTTTTGAACATATTCATTTTTAGATTTTAAAAATGGAAATATATATTTATTGTAATTTTTTTTTTGTTTATGATGATTTTTGCAAAATGTTCATGCAATATTTATTACTTTAAAAAAATAATATGATTAGATTCATATTTTCTTCAAATTATTTATTTTTAGAAGTCAAAAGAAATCAATAACCTAGAGTTGCTGCAGGACTTTCTAGCATATTCATTTTGTTTTAGATCTCAAAAACAAAAATGTATATTTTCCATATCTTATTTACATATTTATAATTATTTATGAAAAATGTTTATTATATTAGAAGATTTAAATTTTATTGGAAAATATTTATATTTAGAAGATAAATTAAGAGAAATAAATATAATATATGGCCACAACCTGTAACTAATTTATATTAGCTACAGCAAATTTATTTTTGTCCTATTGTTTTAAAATTATAAATATTTGAAATTTTAAATAGAAGTTTTTCTACCTTCAAGTAGTCTAATTAATAACTCATTCAGACATTACAAACTAAGTTAAAGCAATTGTTTTTTTAATACTTTGGGTAACCATTCAATACGAAATAACTTATTGGTCTTTATGAGTCATATGTATTTCAGTTTTATTTATTTTTTCCATATTTTAAAACATTAAATTAATATTTGTAAAAATATTTTTATTGTAAATATATATATCTAACAAATAATTCAAAATTTTGAAAATATAATAAAAAATAATGATAAATTATTATAGAATAAAAAATTGGAAATCAAAATGACAATCAGCAATAATAAACAATAAAAATTAATACCAGTGAAATAAAATTTACAAATAAATAACAGTTACCATAAATTAAACAAAATTATTTCTTTAGTAAAGTTAATATTAATAAAAGTTATTAATAGAAATACAAAATGAGACCGTTATTTATTAAGGACAAATAGTCAAAGACCATATATTTAGGAATAAAAAAACAATACAATAGCCTGTTAACAAAAAAATTTAATAGGATGATAATCTTATATTAGAAAACATTTGAGTTATTATTCATCTTATTTTAATCCAGACAATCATGTAATGGTATTAAATATAATGTGATTGTGTTATTAATAAGTTTGTCAATCACCACTGTATTATAGTCAATTGATAAGCAGTTTAAAACTAATAACTTCAATGCTACAAATTATAAAATATTATTATCATAGAAGCATGCAATGACTAATTAAATATTCCTGGTACAACTATAAATCTATTCTTTATAATTAAAATATTTATTGTGAAGCATAGTATAAATGAGTAATGATATAATTAAAAATATAAAAAAGAAATCAAATAAAAGATAAAAGATTGAAAAAATAAATAATTTAATAGATAAATAATATACTGATTGATAAGGTGTTGAGTTAATTTTCTTTCTTGTTGTTTAACTAAAAATAGAAAAACTGATATCCATTATTAAACAATGGATAAATAGATAACTAGGTTACATATAGTTTTACTGTCTAAAACAAACCTAAGTTTATTTGGAAATACTCAATTATTTAGAAAAAAAATTCAAAGGTCAAATTATATTTATATTTTGAGAAATTTTTTTTAACTAGACAACATAGACAAAATAATAAAATTACTACACATCTTTACAGACAGGAATCTATACTATAAAAATATTAAAAGGAAAAAAATAGGTCAGATTGATAATTATTCTACTTCAAAAACAACAACCGTCAAATAACCAAATAAATTGTCCCAGTAGCTAAGTTCACCATCATTTCTCTCAAGATATTTTTAACATCTGAATTATTCTTTTTTGATGATATTCGCTTTTCTAAATATTACTTTACAATATCATTGTCTAGAAAGATGAAACATTGGACTTCAAGATTTGTTAAATAATGTTAAGAATTATAGTAGCAATATATTAAGTAATATTTAGCATCAGAATATCGGTCTTAATGGTGGTTGTTTTTACCTAGCTCTAAAGTATGGAACGAGTTTGCTTTATCAGAATTTATATAATAAATTTATAAACTCAATTGGATAATCATTTTCATGCCTGTTTATGCACAATTAAATGAACATTCATTTTTAAAGTTTGTTTTTTATCAACAGTAAAAATTAATATTCATTCAGATTATATAAACTATCATTCGAATATTATACTATTTAAGATCAAAAACAAAGATGAAAAAGAGTGGCATTCAAAAAAGTCCAATATCATATTAGCATAATTATTGAAAATTTAAATCTTGCTTGTAAACTTCCCCAATTTTAACTTTACTTTAAAACGTTCTACCAAACAGTGATTATCATTTAATCAAATCTTAATCAAAATTAAGTAATGAGTTTTACTAAATAAATTATTTTCTTCATATTAAATATAAACTAAACCGTGCAGTAAATAATGTTTTAACAAAAATAAAGTATTATTTTGTAAAAATTAATTCGTGACCTTTTTTTGTCTACAAAGAAATCATTAAAATTCATTATTTATTTTTAAAAAATTACAAATTAGTTATGATTTGATAATCAATAATAAGAATACTCACGGAAACTAGTGTGATTTCATGTATTGTTTTTCGAAAATATCCTAATTTAGGAATATAGAAGTCTGAGCGCTCACTTATCCATACTTCTCCTAACATCCCACGAACCTGTCTCTAAAATATATATTCATATATAAATGACAATTTTAAATAATAATAACACTCAAAATATAGACAACTTATTATTATATATATAATTATTTTCAATTCACTGCAAATGATCAAAATAAATCTAGTTTTTTGTATCCAAATCTTCTCTGTTGTTATGGGAAACATTCTTATTTTATCATCTTATATATAATATAGCTCAGGACATTAAGAATCTCTTTTAAAATTCAATTTAAAACTTTATTTGTTTATCTATTGGTATCCATTCAATGATCAGGCCCAGATCAGCTTCTCTTCATTGTCTAAATTTTAATAATATCACTTATTCTTGTTTATTTTCTCATTATATATTTCAAGCATGTCTATATAGTTCCATTCAATATTATTATTTTAATTAGAAACATTCTACTATATTTTATATTAATCATTAATTTTATTCATGACATTTCAGTATTTTTTAAGATTTCATGATATAGTATTAAAGTTTCTTCCTGCCAAACATTAAAAACTGTTTTTGAATCTATGTCAGATAATTTTTTTTTCAGATTCTAATCACACATGAAATTTTTCTTATATATATCCAACTAATAGATAGACTTGAAAATTAAGTAAATATCAATTCTGGTGTGCATTAGCATCTCTTTCACATTGTGATTTACAAATATGTTAGTACATAAAACACCTATGTATATATCAGCACATGGAAATGCCTGTATAATATAAAATGAACATATTTGAATTATATAAGAATAATATAAAAAATGATTAATTTTAAGATATATGTTTCTACCTGACACCCATCAATATAAGCACACAGACATGCCATAATATATATAGAAACTGTTATATAATAAAAAATAAGCTATCACATTGTGATTTGCAAATACCTCATCAAGAGTTTATATAAAACACATATATCAGCAAACAGATAAGTGATATAATAATTTATGTATCTATCTGAATTATCATAAACCTATAAATGAAATTCAATACACAATTAATGTCTAATTTAACATATATGTGTGTGCACATGAAAATGTGTGCACACACTGGAATTTATAGGAAATATATAAATCTAATAAACCATCTTATATTTTCTTAATACACAATTTATTCAATGTCAAAATATATCAAATTCACACTTATATAAGTACACAGATGCGCAGGATAATAATTTATGTAAATATTTGACTTGTCATAGACTTGTAAAAAAAATTCAATTCATTTTTAATATATAAATGCACATGTAAATATACATATAAATAATAGAATGATTCGAAGTTATTGTTTCCTTATCTAATGGTAAAAAAAAAAAAAGAAAATTTTTCTTTTACTTTTTTTTAAAAAAAAATATTTTTTCCTTTTTCTAGAAAAAAGTAATACTAATTCTTTGATAGTCTTTCATAAAAGTTTTCTTTTTTAACAAATTACTCTTGATTAATTATAAATGTCTTTTTAAAAAATATTCCAGCAAGTCTTTTGTTTTCTAACCTAGAGAGATTTTTGAAGTTTACTTTTTTGAAAAAAAATTGTCTATGAATCAATCCTTTGTTTTTTTACACTTTTAATTACTTGTTTTACTTTTAGTTTATAGATTTTAAATGTTATTTTTACTAAAAAAATTATTTAAAGTAACTCACCAGTTATACTACTTTATATATAAAATGCAGTACCCTATCCATGCCCAACTGCATGCAGATGAAACAGTATACATATAAACTAATTTTTCAGCAAGCTATTAGATTCTCTGGATAAGTTGGTCCCTTCTAACCAGTAGATTGGCTTCTTACCATCAGGAAATGTATAATCTAGATAACTTTTGACTTGCTGTGAGCTCCCTTCTGTTTCTATGCTATCTAATACATGCATATATATGGACTATGAAGAATACAGAAAAGCTGGCTCTTGCTTCCATGTGAATCCAAACTATCATAGTGAACTTCTAGCAGCAGTTGGACTTGTACTCTCCTGCCTTCAGTTATCACTTCACAATAACTCTTTCATCATCTGTAGAACTTTAAATAAACTTCTCTCTATTTTTTTTCTATCATTTTTATAGTCAGGGTGGGAAAAACAAATACAGTAATTAAAAATAAATTTTCCCTATCTTGATTGAAAAAAGTTAATGACACATTTTCAATTCAATTTAATCCTTTCAAAAACAACTTTGTGGAATTTTATTAAAATATGTTATACAAGCATTAATTACAAAAAAAATTGCTAATCAAAACAGATAGTGGCATTTTATAATTACCAATGTATCTACTATAACATAAAAACATGCTTATTTTAATTTCAAAATCAGAATTAATAAAATATTAATTACATCTTTTTAAATGTTTATAATAAAAAAAATTTTAATTTAAATTTATTTAATCCTTAACTGTTATTCCAGTGTAATATAACAAATATCTTTAAAAAAAATTGTCTGTGTTGATTTCTACTTTTTCTTTCAACTTTATATAAATATGTGCACACATGCACTACAATGTTATATGCTATGAAACATATAACTATCTCAATATATATTTGTCCATAAATTCATGTATCTATCTATGCATATATCTATCTTATAAGCCTATTTATATACTGCCTAATCTACTTGTCTATCTACAATACTTAGCTACATAAATAGTGTATGTATTACAGGTAAATAAGTAACAAGGTCATGCAAATAATGTATTTAGGTAAAAAAATAGGTTGTGTAAGATAAGTGTAGATTGAAAGAGTGGTTAAATATATAAATAGATAGGTTTGTGGAAGGCAGGTAGTACGCAAACAGGGAGGTAAGTGAATAGATGCATAGATGTTTGGTTAAATGTGACAATTGACCAATAGTCAGATAGATAGTTGAATCAGTTTTGGGTGATAAGTTGATTATTCACTAGGTAGGTAGATTAGTAGGTGGCTATTGATGGTTGTGAATATGAATAGATAGATAATTAAGTAAGAAGATAGATAGGTTGCAGAAACAGTTAAAATTTGATTTTTGTAAAAGTTGGGACAGAATCTGATAATATAAATGAATTCTAAAATTTACACATAAATAATTTGTTTTATAACTTACCATACCAACATAAACATAAAATTCATCAAGTTCAAAATATTGATCTGGTTTCGCTGTAATAACAATTTTGTCTTTCATTTCCAACATCATGCTTAGGTTTCCTGGATGAGTAGGATATTCCACATCAATAGATACCATTGTGCAATTGTGATCATCCATGTCATATTCAATTTCTAAAGAAGTTCAATAAAATATCATCAGTGGCAATAATAACTTTATTTTTAAAAATTAAAATTTATGTACAACATTAATCTTTGTACTTTAAATTTTACCTGTATTATAATCTTTAATGACGGTATAAGTTGTGCTAACATAATGAGAAGGCGATAATGGAATTCGTTTTTGGTAATCAATTCGAAGCAGTTTAGCACTCTTGTAATAAATGACCTGCCGTTTCCAAAAGTATTTAAAAATCAAATTCATTATATGTAATATAATTTGCCAACATATATAATGTTTATATACATATATAATTCAATTATTAATATAAATAAAATGACAATTAATTAAAACAAAATTGTAATCATAATAAAAATAATAAATTTAATGGTAATAAACTATTATAAACAGACTTTCAATCTGCAGAAGTATTTTTCTTAATTTCTTATATCTGCATCAACTGCCATTACAGTAAAAAAAACAAAGCTGAAGCAAACATCATCAATTCAAATCTCATGAATCCTGTAGCAGTTTAAATTTATTGTTTTTATTATTCTTACAATTCAATTATTATATATAAGAAAATAAAAATATTATTAAAAATCTATATCAATATTCATTATATAAATAAACAGTTGTCATTATAATACTTTATCTCAGTCACCAGTAAGAGGAAATTTATAAATAAGATTATCCTAAACTTCCCTCATTAATAAACCATCTTTGGTTCACTCAATTCTAATGTAAATTAATGTTTTGGTACAGTTTGAATCTAAAACTGAATACTTTTTGCTATTTGATTTGGAAAAAAAATTTTAAGCTTTCTTATGGTTTTAAGCAAATATTTAAATAAAAATTAAGCTTAAGATACTTTTTAAACAATTTCTTTTAATAGAAATTAATCAAACTTCAAATAATATATATATATATATATATATATATATATATATATATATATATATATATATATATATATATATATATATATATATATATATATATATGATGAAAACAATCTCATAGTTGCAATTTCTACGAACAATGATCTTATTCATAAGGCATATAGCAAATCTCCATGCCAACTTTATAATGGTAAGTGATGTAAGAGGAATTATTTTATTTCTTACTTGGTACAAATAGACAAAATGAATTTTAAAAATGTGTAGTTTATGTATACTTCAATATTAAAGGAGATTTTATTTTAGAAAAATGTCAAACCTCAAATGCACAGTATATCTATAATATCTGATTTTTGCATACACATTTTTTTTTCTTTTATAGAAATAAATGTTAAAAAATATATATCAGTAATAAAATTTTATATATTTCATTACTATTGTTATAATAATACAAATATAATTATAAATCCCACTGTAAATTAGTTTCAAAGGCTTTATTCAAAATTATCATATTTATCTCAAATTTATAGCATGAGAAAAATAGAAAACTTAAGGTTTGATATGCAATTAAATAAATGTTGTGGATCTTCATATTGTGAAAAATCTTTAACATGCATTATCTGAATACATTGTTCAAATAAATTAATTTATTTACATTCTGACCATGTATTGGAGCTAGCTGAGTGTAACATTTTACAAGCTGGATTTTTGTTTCATATGTGTCCAGGTAGCAGCAAAAATACCTGATGGTGTAATTTTCTTATCAAACTATAGAATTATTTCATACATAAAAATATAATAGTAAAGATTAACCTTTTCTTAATATGGAAGTATAACATTGTATTTTTTGATATTATTTCTTAATCTGTCAGTATTTTTTCTGAAATGCCCACTGAATTCTAAACATTCTAGTGCAGGCATCTTTTCCAGAAAAATTTATTCCCATAAATTTATTTTGATACTTTTATATCTAGCATTATTTGAAATTCAATTGGGAAGCTTGCTTTATAATTTTATTTTTATATTATTCATGGTAAATTCAATGTAAGCTATATTGTTTTATATCATTGCAGACTGTAACACAGCCAATGTGGCCATTTTATTGTGAATATAAATTTTTTAAAAAGAAGTTAATCCTGCAATAGGTTTCATCTATTTTTTCCTCCATTATTTTCTTTTAAAAGATTATAATCATTAGACAATGTGCATTGATACATAGTATTATCTTATTTAGTCCAAGTATAATCTGTTTTCTTAGTAATTTTGGACAAATACTTATTAAATAGATCACATATAATAATATATGTGGGAATTTCCTTTTAGAACAATAATAATTGATTTATTTCTATGAAAAGATAATTCCTTGGGATTTTTTTTATTTTTGTCTAGCACAGTGTGTTAATACTTTTATGGAGCCACTAATAAAATGATACAATTTAGCTTTAAAAAAATAAGTGTTTAAATTTAAAATATTACTTCAGAGTATTACAGCTTTCTTTTTCAAGACAACATGTAGACATGTTTCTACCAAGAGAAAAAAAAGGTCATTCTATATTGAAAATTAATTTGTTAAATTTTAAAAGAAATAAAAATGTGTTTGTTACAAAAACAAATGAATCAAGTTTAGAAATAATTTATTTCAAAGATCTATTAAAAATCAAAAAATGATCAAATTAATATTTTCATCATTATATGTGTTACTGTTTTATTTTGTTGTTTTTAAAATATTTGAAAATTATAAACCAATTGATCTCATATTATTTGTTTATACACAAATATTCTTCTATATTTTATGCTTTCACAAAAGGCATCTATATTATTAAATAAATAAAGATTAAGAAAACAAAGAAAATAATTATTAATTTTCATAGTCAATTATTAAATGATTACTACAAATTACTTGTATGGATATAAATTATATGGATTTAATTTATGTAGGAGCATAATTTATTTTTGCCTGGATATATTTTTTTGTTTTTTCTTTATGTATATAAAAAGATCAATCCTTACAACTGATTATGACATCAGTGTGCTTAAAAAAAGTATTAAAAGAAGGAATTAAAGAAAGCAGAGAATTATTTATTATTATGCATAGACTTCTAAGTTATTTATTAGTAAAAGATTATTGATATCTTTGTCAGTTGGATATATATATATATATATATAACTATAATATAATATATATATATATATATATATATATATATATATATTCCTTTATGAATTAATTATCTAATACACATTACCATATCTTTTAAGATAGCAATAGAAAACATTTCAATTTTCTTTAAATTATTTTCATTCAATTTGTTTGTTTTTTTTTACTGTTATTATTTTTCTTGTTTTTTTCTGACTTCCAAGATGAATATTTATTTATTTATGATTGTTAAATTGGAAATGATAATAATATATACAAGTAAATAAAGTTACTATATTAAAATTAGTTTAGAATATTGCTAATAATCAAAAGGTTAAAATGTATACAAAAAAACTTATTAATTTGTCAAAAAAAAGAAATTGGTGATATACATATGTATTTATTTTTGTTTATATTTTAAACTGTTTAAATCTCTTATAATTATCTATATATATATATATCATTTTATTGATTGTAAAATATTTTTATTTATTTTTTTTCAAATTTGATAGACATGTGAATTAGAATAGATTTTGATAAATATTTCTCAAAAAAATATAAAGCTAAAAATGCTATCGAGATCAATGACACAATAAAGGGAAAGAAAATATGAAGATTGTGTTTTTAGTTTGTTGACAGACTATTACTTTGTTTGTATAGGAAAGAATTATGAGCTTTGCTCTCACTAAAAAAAATATATTTTTTATCCATCTAAATATATTGAATGTATAACATTCAACTTTTGGTGTAAGAGTATATGATAAAATAAGAAAAGTAGAAAAAGTTATGAGCCTTGTTCCTTAAAATGTATATATTTACTCTAACACTTTAATCTCTATATTATAAGAACAAAAGATTTTTCATTGGTCTCTGTTTATTATCATCCAACGGTGATTTTTCTAAAATATAAAAGATATTTCCACATCTTAAAAATATTATATATATAATATGTGGTAGAATAATCATAAATGATGATAATTATATTTTTTTAATTTTACAAAATAAAAATTGCAAGATATTTAAAATAATAAAAATATTTAGAGGTTCTGCTAATTTTTTTGGTATATACAATATATATATATATATATATATTAGGAATATATTGTACTTAATTTATTATCTATTTCAAAAATATTTGAAAATCAAACAGGATACTTAGATTATTTGCAATTGAAAAATATGTTTTCAATTCATTCATCTATTAAATAACTGCAAATTAATTTAACATATTTATGAAGCCATAGTTTTATAATTAAAAAAACCAAAGCAAGATAACTAAATCAAATATGTTGTAGCTTATTCAAAAATAATTTTGTAAATATCTAATAGATAATAAAATTAGAAATTAGGCCTAATGGTTTATAAAATAAGATGGTCAGTTAAAACAGGGTTGAATCATGTTGAAACTTTTTCTTTATCGGTGAAAAGAAATATAATCAGTGAAGTTTTCTTAAATCAAAAATATTCCCTGGCAACAGAGCATAGATTTTTGAACAAATCCACAATAAATTTTAATTATCCATAATCAGTTTTATTATCTCGTCTTTATTAAATGATATCTTACATAGAGGCAAATTTCTTCATATTGTAGTGCCACTCAGTGCAAGCCAAAGTAATCGATGATAGATTAATTTAAATAGCTCACCATGGAGATCTATTCAAATTATAAAAGAAATATTTGTATAAAATTAATCAAATAAGATTTATGTTTAATGTTATGTTTTAAAAGAAGTGATAATGTTGATTTTGTACTATGAACTATAACAAAGGCAAAGACGGTTCTTAAAAAAAATATAAAAAATTTTTGTCCTAGATTTAATTTTGATTGTTCTATTTAATATTATTTATCTTGGATCCCACACACTTATTCATAATTCTATCTAACTTAGCAGTCTGAATAGCATAATGCAATTATACTAAAACTTTTATTTTCTTTGGATAAAAGTATGTAGCTAGAAACCAATCATGAAAACTGCAAGTATTGATTGATTACATATTGCTATCTAATATCACTGACGCCATTGAAATTAATGCGGTTATTATAAAAAAAAAACAGGCATTAGAAAATAAATATCAGTACAGTATATTTATTTACGTACATTTTTTTGCTTCTCTTACCTCTCTACGCCGTACAGATCTTAACAATGCAACTGTAATTTCTTCAGTATAAGAAAAAAAGTCAGGGATTTGAGGAATTGGTCTTGTTTCATTACGTTTACAAAATACCCCTGGAGGAGTCTGAAATATACAATGTATAAAAAAAATTAATATATTATTAAATAAGCGTATTCTTTTTGCATCATATATGTTTATATCTAAAAGTATATATATATATGATAAAATAAATATTTTTATGGAAAATGAATATAAAAGATATATTATCTTGGTTCAACCATATGTAATTTGATGTCATCTACTATCAACTGAATAAGAAATTTTATTTTATGGAAAAAAAATAGAAATTCTGAAATATATGATGGGCAAAATAACAAATACATGAGAAATTTCATACAAAATCAACAGGTTATTTTCATTAGTAAGTTTTAATTTTTTCCATATGCGCACTAATTTTCATGCATCAACATGTTCGTTGATATGTATTTTTTTACAGAATTTCAATGGCTTGAATGATTTTTTTCTCATAATGAATATAACATCTCTATAGAATTCTGGTATTTTAAAAATGTTATATTATGATAGACATCCATAGTATGAAGGATAAACATTGTTGATGATGAATGCTGTTTTGTTGTATTAGCATATTGATTGTTCTTGCACTTATTCAATGGTTATTCAAACATATGTAAATGGCTCCACACACTAGGTATGAGATTTCATAAATAAATTGGGTTTCAAGAGGGAATAATCCTTAACTCTAGGCAAATGTTATCAATTTTTTTGTTTAGTAGAATGTATTTTCTTTTTTCTGTTATAGCATTTCAGAATATATCCAATACTATTTATTTATTGTTAAAAGGAGATTGCTTTGACAACAGTCTGAAATTGTTGATTGTTATTGATATTGGGATTGTCTAAGTATTGACTGGTTGTTAATGACCAATACTATTTGTAGTTTCTTTTATGTAAGGAACACAAACCTTAATGGCTATTATTTTCCTATTTTTATTTTTTACAATCATTATTATAGACCTGAATCAAAACTTTATAAGCATTTATTTTATGCAACTTTGATAGCTAATGATTACAATAAAAGTCGTAAATATAATCTTAATTCAGGCTAACAACCATGATATTAAGAGCCTTTGAGCTGCTCCTGCCATCAAACAATTCCTTATACTAACTGTGACATTAGAATTGAGTGTATCCTTTAACTACATGCATAGCATTTCTATACTCAAAATCACTTTATCATACCTTTTTAGCTCGTTTTTTGATAAATTATAAAAGCAATACAGGCTTAGTAGTTTGGCAGATCTTATTTGTAATTTGTACTCGAAGCAGTATAATCATTCATAAATCAGATTGGAATTCAATGTAAGTAACATGGAACTTTTGTCTTGGATATATTATATGTTTAGACAATCCTATTTAAAATTTATCCAACCCATTATGAAAGTGGAAGGGCCTAGAAAATGTGAACTAAAAATGGTCTGTATTACACAGTTTGGCTAGGTTGTTACAACTAATGAATTAATCATTTCAGTAGTTAAAATAATAAGAATAATAAGGAATAATATCAGTGTTAATGGTAAAGCAAGAGGCAGTGGTAGTACTAGAGGTAAGTATTATAAGTCTATTTTTTCTAAATATAGGCACAATAAATGAGAACTTTACTTGATACAAAGTCTTCAAGACCACAATGAAGAACAGCACTTACGGTTTAAAAAGTATCTATTCATAGTGGACCTCATCTTCTTGAGAAAGACAGTTGAGCTAATACAAGTTTTTTGAAAAGATATATCAACCGGAAAAAGAAGAATGCACAGTGTTAGACTTATGTTGAAATTTTTCATTGCATCAATAAAAAACTAATGATCTTCAAATTCACCATTTGCATTAGAGCTCATTTCCCTAACGTTATATTTAGAGAATTCAGAAAATTTTTTTATTTCTGTTGGACAGCATTATTACAGCAATACTATTGAAATATTTAAGATGGATGGAAGAAATAGTTTGAATATAATCTTAAATCTGGAGTTCATTAAAAGTAATGAATAGAAAAATTTGCATATAATCCTTTGTGCCAAAGAAAACAATTTTACTTGGAAATTTAAAAATGATCATTCAGAATCAAAGATTTATTTAAACATAGTTCTATTTTTTAATAGAATGTGTTTTTGATGGAATAACTTTTTTATATGTATTATTTATACGCTGGTTCAGAAAATAGATATTTTTCAAAAGTGTTGTGTTTAATTGTTATATTTTTTATGTATATAAACAAAAGTTTTAAAATAAACTATTTCACATTTATTTTGTATGTTATTAATAATTAAACTGTTTTAAGATTTTTATAAATCTGTAACATTATTTTTTTTGTTTATAGCTCATCAAATGATATATCACTTTATTAATATATTAAATAAGGATTTCAACTCTTCCAAAAAAAAAATAAGAATTAATATTCAATATTCAGATATATTTTCATTTTTAACGTATTTTAGATAATAAAAAAACACGTATGCTTTTATTGTTTAGGAGTCGAGCGCCAGAACTGTGATCCCAAGTCAGACACTCTATCAACTGTGCCAATCCACACAGAGCATATATTTTAGATAAAAAGTTATGAACTCGGACTTTCAAGCTCCTTCATTATCCACACTATCCCATATACTACTGATACAAATGATCACAAACAGGCAAAAAAGATAAATAATCACCAATATACATATTTTATCATCAGATTTTCAATGGTATGGATGGTGAAGAGTTGGATGTTGGAATATGTTGAAGCCTGTCCATTAAAGTGTAAAGATTTTCTATCTTAATATAAACTGAGCACTGATTATATATATATATGTGTGTGTTTGTGTGTGCATGTGTGTGCTTGTGTGTGAGATGGTAATCTGGACCAATTGATGAGTGCTGGTTTCGCACCAAATATGTGTAATCTTTTCTGCAAGTGTGTGGTCATGTGTATCAGTAGTATGAGATAGTGTGGATAATGAAGGGGTTTGAAAGTCCGAGTTCAAATCCCTATATTTACAATTAGGCTCCAGGTATAAGAGTACCTGGTATTTCAAATCTTATAAGAAGTTATGATAAAATAGTTTGAAAATATTATATAGTTAATTTTCTGGGTTTTAAGAGATTGAATTCAGAATTGAAATGATCAGAAGTTATTAATAAAATGTTACACGTATTATATTTATAGGCTTAAAAATAATTTTTAGATTGAAATAATAATTATTCATGTTTGCTCAAATAAATTAATTAATTTCTTTTTATTAGTCTTGATAAAAAAATATAATCTTGGAAATATTAAATCAAATATTGATGGGGTAAACAATGTGAGTTTGAAATACTTGCAACTGTATAAAAGATCATTATAATTTTCATTTTTATGACCATTGTCTCAATGTGACTAAAAATATAATAGATTTTACGCTTTAAAAACGTTTGTGCATACCATTATAATTATACGGGGTGTTCCTAAAGTCTGGACACATAGGAAATCTCATTAATTATATTTTTTCCTCCATAGATTAAATATGGCTTTTTCGAAAGAAGAAATAATTGAACTGATATTTCTCAGTGGACCTGAAAAATGTAACACACTTGACTGACTGCATAAAGAGTGAATGTGCTAAAATTGATGGCAATGTGGATTTATTACATCGAGTTATGTGAATTTTGCAAAGCATTAACCTTTGATTTGCAAATGATTGAAATCATATTGAAGACGTTATTTAATATTCCAATTGAATAAATTGTTGTTAATAAATTTCATTTTTTGAAAATATATATTTTTCTCTATGTGTCCAGATCTTAGGAACACCCTATATATAACAAGTTTGTAGAAAATTACTATGTTTATTCAGTCAATGTAATAAGTTTAAATCTTAAATAAAAAGTAAAAATTGTCAACAATTGACTACAGAATTTATTTTTAATTCTAAGAGGTATAAAAGTTTTTAGATTATCTGAATAACAAGGAATAAATTTAGTGTTCTCTCATTTCACTGAATAATATGTAACATTATGTATAGATACATAGATTGATGATGATAATAATAATACTAAAAATATTAATAATGCATCACCTTATTTTGTTGTTGTAAAAATATAAAGTTCAGGCCACAAATGAATCGATTACATAATCATAGATAAGATGATAGTATTAATTAAAATTGGTAAAGAACAAAAATATATTTAAGAATAATTAATTGAAAAAGAGTTATAAGATATTTAGTGAATTAGATTTTATCTACTTTATTGAGAAAAGTATTTGGCATCTCAGATATATATATATATATGTTGTTGTTGCTTTTTTTAAGAATATATTTTAATTATTATTACTAAAATATTTTCATTTTATTCATTGATAGAACATCCAAAGATATAAGTGAAACGTAAACATTAGTCATATAATAAGTAATAACCAAAGCAAATTCATTTTAATTGCAAAATATAATTAAAAATCATGGTAGAATATAAATAAATTAAATTTAATCTCCAATTTTCTAGGCAACCCAAATAATAGAATGATTCAATTGCAGGGGGTGGATTGTAATTTTATTAGTGTTAATTACAATTAGAATTTAGATATCATTGGCATATATAAATATTTTATGTGAAGTAATTATTGAAAGTGTAGGTTTGGAAATAAAGCACATGACTCAATATAAAATATTTCAAATTGTGTTATAGTTTGATAGTGCCATGATTAAATTCTATATATCATCATCATCATCATCATTATCAACCATTATCAATCCACTGCAGGATGAAGATCTCTCCAAGTTTAATCCATCTTCTCCGATCTTTAGCTTCTCTTCTCCACATCACCCCTACACATTTTCTTATTTCATCCATCCATCTTACATGTGGTCTCCTTCTGGGTCTTTTACAATCTCTTGGAATCCAGTTTAAAATTTCAATTGTCCATCTATTATCATCTCTTCTAGCAATATGTCCAGCCCAACTCCACTTCAATCTTTTAATTTTTTCAATGAGGTCAGTAACACCTGTTTGTTCTCTTACCAATACATTGCATTTTCGATCTCTTCTTGTTACTCCCAACATACATCTCTCCATACTTCTTTGAGTGGTCTGAAGTCTCTGTATTGATCTTCTATTAAGTGTCCAAGTCTCAGATCCATAAGTAAGAACTGGTAAAACACATTTGTTAAAAACCTTTCTTTTCAAACACATAGGCATATTTCCTTTTAATATCAAGTTATTTCTACCAAAAGCACTCCAACCAAGTTTAATTCTATGATTAATTTCCTCCATATATTTCCATCTGTATTAATAATCTGACCAAGGTATTTGTAACTGTTAACTTCTTCTAATTCATCATAATCAATCTTTATTTTCATATTTTGAGCAAATCGATTAAACATTACTTTAGTCTTTTTAATATTTATCTTTAGTCCTACTTTCCTACTTTCATCTGATAACTCCTGCAACATTTTCTGCAGCTCGAAAGCATTATTTGCAAAAACAACTACATCATCTGCGAAATCTAAATGACTTAAATAATCTCCATTTACTTTCACTCCTTTAGTTTCCCATTTTAATCCACAAAATACTTCTTGCAGCACTGCTGTAAAAAGTTTTGGAGATATGGAGTCACCTTGTCTTACACCTTTCTCAATGTTGACTTTCCCAGTATCATTATGTAATCTAATTGTTGCTGTTGCATTTTTATAAATATTCTTTAAAATATGACAATATCCTGGATCTATACCTTGATGATCCAATACTTTAATCACTGAAGAAATGTTTATAGAATCAAATGCCTTTTTATAATCTACAAATCCAAAACATAATGACAACTCATATTCATTTGTCCTTTCTATAACTTCTCTCAATACTTGAATATGATCTACTGTACTAAAACCACTTTTAAATCCAGCTTGTTCTCTTGGTTGGTGAAAATCCAAGATTCTCTGTAGACGAGTTGTAATTATCTTGGTAAAAATTTTATATAAAACTGATAAAAGGCTGATAGGTCTGTAATTTCTAATATCTTCTTTATCACCTTTTTTAAATATTAATATTATTACTGCATTCTTCCAATCATCCGGTACATCTTTATCATTTAGACATTTGGTATATAACTTTGCTAATATTTTTTCTGTTTCTTCACCTGCTTCTTTTAATATATCAATTATAATTCCATCAATACCTGGAGCCTTTCCTTTTTTCATACATTTAATTGCATTTCTCACTTCTTCATTTATAATTCTGGGCAATTCGGAAGATGTAATAGATATAGGAGGTACTTGTTCTTTATTACTATATAATTCTTGATAAAAATCTTCTACCAATTTCATAATGTCATCCCTCTTTTTAGTAATAATTCCATCTTTTTTCCTTATTGCAGATATAAATTTTCTACCAATACTAAAATGTTGTTTTACATTCTTAAGACTTTTATTTTCTTCTACAGCTTTTCTTGCTAGTTCACAGTTATACTTTCTTATATCATTTTCAACTCTTTTCCGCACCATTTTACAAAATTCGAGATATTCAATTCTTTTTAATGCATCATTCTTGCATATCTTCATATTCCTTCTTTTCTTCATAAGTTCTCTAGTCTCAGTAGAAATTTTATTAGTCAATTGCTGCTTTTTTCTACCAGCTATCTTTGTTGCAGTTTTTAAAAGTGTATCAGTTATTTTCATATTAATTTCATTCAAATCTGAATCATGTTCAAAATCTACTAATACTTGAAACCGATTTGTAAGTTCTAATTTAAATTCATTAGAATGTTTCTGAAGATTAGGAATATCAACTGTAAATATAGTTTTTCTTAATAATTTTTGTCTCTCTAGTTTTACATTAACATGTATCTTACCCCTTACTAATCGATGATCACTTCCTGTGTTAAATTTATTAAGAACATTACAATCTTGAAATATGTATTTCCTGTTAGTCAAAATATAATCCAATTCTGCTGTACCTTCATTTGGATGCTTCCATGTCCATTTCCTTCTAACATTTTTCTCAAAAAAAGAATTCATAATATAAAGTTTTTCCTTCTCTGCAAACTCCACAAGTCTATGTCCTCTCTCCTTTCTATTACCATAACCAAAATTACCTACAACACTTTCATCTTTTATTTGTTTACCAATTCTAGCATTAAAATCTCCCATAACAATTTTAAAATGTTGTTTACTCTGATCAAAAGCCTTTTGTACATCCATATAAAAATCTTCTACTACTTCATCACTGTGAGAACTTGTTGGGGCATAAACCTGAATTATCTGCATTTGATATCTGCTATTAAGTTGTATAACTAATCTTGCCACTCTGTCTGATACACCATCAATCTCCACAATATTGTTCTTCCACTTTTTATTTATAATGAATCCTACTCCACTTGTATTTCCAATATCTGTGCCTTTATAATAGAGCATATGTCAACTTTTTAAATCAATTGTCTCTTCACCTTTTCTTCTAACTTCACAAAGTCCAATAATATCCCATTTAATATAAGAGAGTTCTTCTTCTAATTCTTGCAATCTTCCTTCACTTGAAAGTGATCTATATATTTTATAAAAATATTTATAACTACTCAGGATTTTTAGAATTATTAATTAATTCTAATGTTCTTCCAAATACAAACAATTAACTAATAATTCTAAAATCCTGTAGCTAAAAAGATGCAATAGTAATAGTATTTATCAATTTATATGTCAAGCAAAAATCATATATAGGAAAAAATAATTATTCTATAATTATTCAAAAAATGTGAAACAAATAATCAATGTAATAGACTTCAATTTTTTGACCATGAAAAATTTTATAATTTTAAATTTAATTTCAATTCGGATTTATTATATGATAAAAGATATTATAAAAAAAAAATACAGTGATAATTATGAAATCAATTTAAAGATGAAATAAAAGGCAATATTCTAAAATTGAAATACATTGTTTTTGCAAAATCATATGACTTCTGATTCTTTGCCATGTAAGTTCAGATGATAATCATTATATCTAATTTATATCTAAGTATTGAGGTATATTTACTTATATGTTGTAGCCTTTGGTTTTGATCAAAGCTCCATTAATTTTTAAGCCGAGTTATTTATGACAATGTTTATTAAAATTTTCTTCATAAAATGTATTTTATGGTAATATACAAGCTCTTTATATGGTGCTAAGTTCAAATTCAAATAAAAGTTTGAATAGGTTTATATAAATTACTTAGCACTGAAGCAATCGATGTCTAATCATCATCAATGCTTCATGTTTCACCATCTATACTAACCTTCAGACCTTGCTATAAATATATGCTATTCACCCACACACTGTATGCCTAATGATTAGAGAAATTAATAAAATTAAAACTATTTAGTAAAGTAAAACAGTAGTGTGTGTGATGCGTATATATATATATATATATATATATTCATATATATATATATATATATATATATATATATATATATGAATGAAGCAATAATGTTATTAATGTTTATTGCTGACAACTAAACATTTTCTTTATATAATTGTAATTTTTTTTGTTATATCTATATGTATTTTGATTTAAAGTATTTAATTAAACTATTGGAATGTAACAACAAAGAAAAATGGGGAAGGCTTGAAATACTGAAATTATCTTTATCTCTAGTCAAATCATTGTCTATAATTAAAATTTATAAATCTTAATTAAGATCAAAAACAAATCATTTATCAGTTGTTTTCAAATCTTTCAAAACAGCTAAAATGGTATTTCAAGCCTTATCTGTTGAAAATATTTTGCTAATTAAATGTTGTTTTTAAAAGAATTATACAGATAGGGTTGGTATATGAAATTGCATTCTGGGCGGTATTAAAATGTTATAAAAGGAACTACAGAACAAAGAAAGTTTGTTTTTAGTTACTTTCAGTTTTTAGTTGAGTTCAGAGGAGTTTTTAGTCAGTTGAGTTTAATTACTTTAAGAAGCCAACACAAATTCTGCATGATGAAGCATGAGTAGAGGAATCTTTTCACCTTTTTCTTCTTCTCTCAAAGGACTGTCTACCAGCCACCAAAATTCCAGCTGACCAGCCATATGAGATGACATAGAATTGCCAACCAACCTGCCTGCCTGCTGCTATGCTGATATCTTAGGTAAATCATGTAATTTAGAGCTGCCTTAATATGAACATTCACGGGTGATTTATAATTTGTAGCTAAATTAATTCATAGATCCATTTATGATGTTTTGCTAGTTTTGCTCGTAAACTCTCTCTCTATAATCCTTTATTAATACTTATGTAATTCTAAATATACGTTTGCTTTCACGCTTAATTTATGTTTATATAACTTTATGCGGCTCAATTAAATGTATACAACTTATTTTGTTTAATATATATATATATTATTTACTCTAATATGTCGGTATCAATCAATCTCGTGACTTTAATTAAATTCATTAGTAAAATTATATTCATTTGTTTATTTAAAATAGAAATCGTTCGCTAGGTTGGTTGTATAGAAATTGTTCGCTAGGTTGGCTGTATACCTAAAAGTATTTTATTGTGGATGCTTATTGTATTTTGTTGGTTAGTTGCCTTTATAAAAGATTGCAACACCTAATATAAAATTCTACGTTTTCTTACCATCGCCCGGAGGGCTAATTCTTTAATTAATATGTATATGGGAATTGAATTTAAATATAAATTTTATTAGCTTAATAATATAAATAAAAGTTATTATTCATTATGATTAGTTAAATGACTCAGAATTAAAAACAGGTTATTGCACAAGAGGTTAGACCCTTTCCAAACTTTAAGTAATAATATAAAATTATATAAACATTGCTGGCATACCTTTTCTTTATTCTGATATTTTATCTTTTCCATTTCTCGATTGTTTTGTCATTAGGCATGAGCCTGAAGCTCCCGTCCTACTTTTCAAAATCGTTCATAATCAGAGATAATACTTCCTGTGGAACGTAAAATATGAAGTTTATGTGCTGCAAATGACAGCATATCCAGATCTGAGCTCTCAAACTCAGCCTCTCCTTTCGATATCACTCCACCAGAATGCGTGGACATATCCAGTCTAAGTTTGTTTCAAATATTCTTTTAAAATGATAAAATATCCACAATTGCCATGGCCGTATTTCGTTATTGTATGCTAGTACTGTTACTCTGCAGTCCACCTAACTTTAGTAAGTCACAATGATGTGTTAAAGATAATGATTCATTTCGTAAAAATACATTTAGTTCATGAGTTAAGCTGCTTCCTTTTAAAAACCGTTATCGATTCCCATAGACATAAATCTAATTTACATTAATGATTGCATAACTTACTCTGTAAATAAAGCGCATTGTTTGTTTCTTATTTCTAAAAGACGTCTTTGCCAACAATGCGAATAAAAGTATAAATAATGGTTCTCCTAAGAAATACATGATTGAAATCATATATTTTGCCCGTTATCAAATAAAATCATTTACTGTTAAAACCGTCATGATCTTTTATATTTATTTTCGGCATCCACGATGTTTCATAGCAAAAGTTTTCTTGAATTAGCTTATCAACTCCGCATAAGTTTTAAAACACTATAAAATTGTATTTATGAAATGAGTGATAGAGGGGATTTTATATAACAAATTCCCAAGTCTTGTAAATAAATAATATTGTCTCAAGCATGAAACTAGTTGGTAAAATATACATACGTTTCCTTAATCTTTTGTAATATATATATGCGTTCGTTTAATATTTATTAAATATATCTATTTCATGTAAATCCTGGTTTGTTGTTTTTGAATTATTATCTTCTAGTTAATATTTAGAACTATTTTCTTTAGATAATAGCTTAGCATTAGTGAATAAATAACTATAATAAATGTAATTCCTGGGCTACTCCAATCTCGATCATCATCATCAGTTTGATCTTATGCTCTACCGCTTTGCTTCTGGGCACGGATTTAAAATAATTTTGCTTTGTCATCAGGATTGTTGTTCATTGGGTCGGAGATTCAAAGAATAGGCAAATAGGTTAGAATTCAGGACTGCTCCAGACCTGTGTATCTCGAGCATGATCAGATTCGAGGTAATTTTGCTTAGGATTTGAATCTTGTTAAGTGAGCATACTATTTTGCCCGGTACAGCACACAAACAAAATTCATTCTTAAAGTTCTATAAACAGGGATTATTTTATTTTGATATCAGTTAATAAAATTTTATTAAATCATTAAACTGTCATAGTTGAGAAATTTATCTGTTAAAAATATTTTACAAATTATTATTATTAATAGTTTAGAGATTGAAAAAGAAAGAAGGGGGATTAGAATTTATAAAGTTAACTTAGAGAGTGACTAGTAAAAAAAATCGTATTTTATAAAAGTGAATTATAATGCTATAATTTATTAAAAGCAAAATTGTATTTAAAAAGATCAATAATCAATAGAGCATTAAGCAATCCGGTTCAGATAGAATTTTATGTGTGTGTATACGTGCGTATGCATAGAATATCTTAGAAAATTTTAATTATAAAATTAATTAATAATCAATAGAAATAATGTGGGATCTTGATGAAAAGCTCTTTTAAAGAATTATTATTTTGTTTCAATATCTCATTTATAGCACCCAATTCCCATTCAAAATCCTGGATTTAAAGTTAGGTTGCTAGGCATTATTTATTTCTTTATTAAAAATAATCATTTTTATTCTTTCAGAGGGATTTCCATGAGCAGGAAAAAAGTGTGAATAAATAATTTCTAAAACAATAGCAATCAATCAGTGAAAATTTAGATATAATTAGATTGGCAAGTCGATCATTCAGGAATTGAAGGAGGGGTCCAGACAGTATAAGCCCTCAACACTTCCTTAAAAAGCAGCTCTCTTCATCATCAGTCTATCTAGAGGAACCTCTTCAGGTCAATTTTTTTTTTATGCTAAAAATTTAAGTTTTACTGTTTTTTTGTTGTTGTTGTTGTTTTTTTTTTTTGTGTGTGAATGAGAAACTTTGTAAAAAATTATTAATATTGTAAGACATGATTAGTGAGTAATTTTTTTTTTTTATTGGGCATATATTTGTTTCTCCTGAAGTAAACTAATTTTATGATTTCTTTCCATACAACTCTAAGCAGTTTTGGCCATAAACAACAGAGAAACTTTTGTTTAAGGAAAATCAAGGAAACTCTGAATTTTATGAATATTTATTTTAAACTTTTACTTATTAAAATGGATGGATCTGATTATTTGTATTATCAAAAATTCAAAAAGAAAATAATTCTATTTTTATTAAAAATAAGTGTGGAACTGAATTTTAAAGCTAATGTTATATGTTAAATCCCATTTGAATACTTATGGTATTGTTGTGGAATCAAAGTGATAATTTGTCAAAGAAAAATGAATGACTAATAAAAAAAAAAAAAAATATAACTATTACCTTAATCAATATGCTATCAACCTATGACAAAATTAATGGAATATAATGAAAATTTATGGAGAAATACATGGATCAATGGACTTCTCTCAATGAAGCTACATTAAACCAACATATATGTCTAAACAGAATTAGAAAAAGCTGGTTATCTTCCATTATGAAATGTAATCTAATGCAAGGAACTCAAAATGAATAAAGAACTTAATAGGAAATGGAAATCATTACATTCAGTTGTAAGGATTACAATGACTAAAAGTGATTTCATAAAAAACAAAGACTTTCGATTAATATTTTATGTATTTAAAAAGAAAACTTTTAACCGAAATAAAAAACCTCAGGATTAGGATTAATTTGCATAAAGTTATTAAAGTTTTCCAATGGATTATGTAGTTTAATATGTGTGCACACAAAACTAAATGAGATTTGCAGTTGCTGCAATATATAAGCAAATTCGGAGGACGATTTAGGAGGACTGTTTAAGTATAATTTTATTACTTGTTATTTTTTTTTTAATATTAAATTTAAATATATTAGAAAAAGCATTAATCATATGCCTAAGTTTAAATTTAACTTATATTAAAGTTTTTCTTAGTTTGAGTTAGTATAAAATTTTAAAATATGCCTTATTTAACTGTTAAATTTATGCTTTACCCTTAATTAAAAAAGTGAGAGATATAAGTGTTTTTAAAAGATCGGGTATTATTATTAAATATTTATGTATATAAATATTATATTTTAAGATGGAATGCATATTGTGACAGAATGCAATAACTATGTTCGAAAAGTGAAGAATGATGATTTTGCAAATGATACACATTTCTTTTTATTATTATTATTATTATGGAGACATAATAATAATAATAATAATAACAATAATAATAATAATAATAATAATAAAATACCTTATCCATCCGCTGTAGATGAACTTGTTAATATTTTTTTTTAATTATCAATGTGTTTATAATATGTTATTTTCAAAATTTATATTTAAAACTTAATCTTAATTATTGGAAATTTAGAGTAAGTGGACATTGCCTATGTTAAATTCAGCCAAGGTCAACTATGGATGTAATACTGGGATAGTATTTATTTATCACCAATAAACCAATAATTCCTAACAGAGTGTATAGATTTTCATGCCTTGCTATTCTAAAGCCCTGAGGAAAGATTATCATAGGGGAGAAGAGAGCTAATAAGATGGAGAGTTAATCTAAAACCGAGAAATAAATTTTAGAATTAAGTGAAATATTAGTAAAGATGGTTTATGAACGCGAGTGTGATGGAGGGATGGATTGGAAGGATGGTGATGTGCATAGAACGATTTTAATTCTTTAAAATTTTAATTGTGACTTTGATGGTAAATGGATGGGAGTGTGCTGAGAGATGTAAAGTACAATGGGGAGTTGAGCTTAAATTTCCTCCTCTCCAATAAATATAAGAATTTATGAGATTATTATTTGTAATAACGTTTTCAGTGTTTTATTAGTTTAGTAATTAATCGTTTATTAATCCATTCATTAGATATTATCGTAAATTATTAAGTAAATTATTGATAAATAATGATTGGCATAAGAAAGTTTCATTAAAGTTACAATTTAGCGCTCTGACAATTATTATTATTATTATTATTATTATTATTATTATTATTATTATTATTATTATGCCATCCCATCACCATTGATCTTGAGGATGGCCGATCCCGAGATGCGACTCGTTCCCTATCTCTATCTCTCTCTGCGCGTAGTAATTAGTTTATAATATATATGGTTTATTTTGGTTTATTTCTACATTATTATAATTTATTAAGTATTACGAAAGTATAAACTATTCAAATTAATTACTATCATACAAAATTTAATTCATCTAAGTATATAAGATTTTTACAGATCATGATTACCAGTATATCCGTTTATTAACCCTTAAACCGCTAATTAAATCATTGGTTGTATGAGGTAAAAATCAAATCTTTTAATTGGCCAACTCACAAACTGAAGACAAAGCCTATTGTTAAAACATATTCGCCTATAATATTAAATTCAACTCAGATACGTTTATAAAAAGTATATAATTAATTTTTCAGGTCATGAAGAAAACGAAAGTTCTTTCAAAAATAAATTGCTATTTATTTATTCTAAGATATTCTATATCGGCAACATAAAAGTTATAATGTAAACAAAAAGATCGACTTTTACGTTATAGAAAAGTAAATATTTCTTTTTACTACATCTTCAATATATTTACTTAAATCTTCAATATTTTTCGAAAATAATTTTGTTTTTTTATTATTCTCTCTGAAAATTATGTTTAATTTCCATAAATATTATTTAATAATAATTTAAATCATATTCGAAATGAAAATCTCAGCGTTTTTCTTTATTTTCTTTGATCAGGCAGTTTCTTTGTTCTTTCCAGCCAATCAGAATGTCTTTTTCAGCTGAGAGCATGCTAAGAACCAATCACAAATAATGTTCCTTCTTTGTTTAGGTTTAAATGCGTTTTTTTTTATTTTTTACTTCTAAAATAAATCAGAAGATGTCACCATCGTACAGAACTTTTAAAAACGAATTCAATACGTATTTAACGAATTTTATCGTATGAAAACGAACTGAGTTAGAGTGATTTTAGATGTCGACGAGGAGTCTCGTCGAGCGCGGGAAAAGGGTTAAAAAACACTCAAGATTAAATATTCAAAGTATATTTTCAAATAATAAAAGCTGTAAATCAAATTCAGTCTGCATTAATACAAATTTCATCTAAATTAAGAGAACACCAGAATCACTTAAGCGCCAGGTCGGTAAGAGTTTAAAAAACTTTAAATGAATCACTTAAGTTTTTTAAACTCTTATCGTCAGGTGAATGCATAAAAATTTAAAATATTTAAATAGTGCATTATCAGATATTGACTTTCATTTGAATAATTTCAACGTTTTCAGTGCTTTATAATAATAGATTTATATTTATAAGTCATGTTTGTCTAATCGTAAATAGTTAAAAATGAGACACTGTCTTTCTCCTGCGATGGGTTAAATTGATTTTACAATTGAATATTTGATTATAACGTCAGGCACACAATAAACTCAAGCCCTGATTTAAGCATGGTCTGTAAGAATTGGTGTATATAGAATGTACGCTCTAAACTTAAGTGATGCACTTAAGTTTTTTAAACTCTTACCGGCACCGAGTGCGTGGAAATTTATAATATTTAAGAAAGGGCGCATTATGGGAGGTTGACTTCCGTTTGAATAATTACTTAGGATAAATAAAATTCCCAAGTTCTTTTCCGTACTTTAACTTTATGTTATTACGTTGCAGAATTGTGTATGTGATAAAATTAATATCAATACTAAATCTTTTAATTACAAATCGCTTTATAAGTGTGTGCCTCTCTATTTATAAAGAAAAATTTAAAAAAAATTGATTTTTAAATATATATTCATTAGATTAAGAGATAAAAAGTATAAAAAGAAAAAAATGTTAAAACTTACTAAAAATGTAAACTGGTCAGTTGTATCAGAAGAGAATGAAATATAATCATATGTATGATGAAGCGGACCACTATTTTCTAATGCAGCCTCCATTATCACACGAACGGGAATAATACTACTATTTAAAGAATCTTAAAAATAATAATAAATTAATATAAATATTCACCACTTAATAATAATAACAATAATAATGTTAAGTGATAAAAAGACTTAAATAATTCACCAATAGTGCATTTCTCCAAAAATAAAAATTTATGTGAATACATTCATCAAAATAAATAATCGGTAAATGAGAGTTTTTAAGGCCTTTGTTTATTTTATATTCCGCTACATATTTACCAACTAATGTATATATCAGTAGTAGATGTAATAAAGACATATAATATCGTAACGTCAGATAACTTTAATGTCAAGATTTTTGATGTGCCTATTAAATATACGAATATTATTTTAATTTTAAAAAAATAAAACTTGAAAATGTCCAAGCATAAAATATGCACTTGGTCTTATGAAATCAAATGCCATTCAAATTCGATTGACATAAGGGAGATTTATTTTTGTTTTTGCAAGTCTAATTTTTTTTATCTTTATTTCGTTTATTTATTTACTTTTCTTAAGATTTTTACTGTTCTAGAAAAAAATTTTCACTAGCAAATTATTTGTTATTAGAGCAATTAATCAGAAATTCAGTGCTGTTCTTACACGGTTTTGTCTTTCAATCTTTATTTTTTAAAGAAGGCAAATAATTCATATCCTACCTCTTTTTGAAATTTTTATACTTTTTTAATTTTTATTTTGTATGAATTTTTTGGTGATTGGGTTTAGAACATTATCATTATTTTAAAGCACTATTGATCGACTGCAGAATGAATATCATTCCAATTTTTTTGATTCCTAGTATTTTTTTCTACATTTCTCTAAAATAATTTATCAAATTCAACCAAATGTCTGTTTATTGTAACATTTTTGAAATCTATAACTTCTTTTTTCTATACCCTTAAACAAAGTAACATTTAATCTATTCTCCTATGGTTTCATAGTAGGATTTTACAATCTGTAAAAATCTAGTTTGCAGTTCAACTTACTGTCCTGTTTATTTATTATCGTGCTTTCTTGCATTGGACAAGATTCTTGATTTTGTCAATGATATCTGTTTTATCTTTCATATATTTCACTTTTTTTCCTTATTATTATTCTCACTGTATGATCAGAATATTCCACATTACTCATTTAGTAAATCATGTTTCAGATTTTATTTTATATGTAAAGGCTGGGAAAAATAGATTTATTAAAAGCTTTTCTTTCCAAACAAAAAATAGTCTATTTAAGTTTAATTCTATATAATCCATTATTAAGAATAAGATCAAACTATTGATAATTGAAATAATTAATTCATTGTTATCAATTTTTCTTTTTTATTCTTTATTTGAAAGCCATTGCATATTAATTTACATTTTAGCAACTTTTTCTTATACTATAGATGATGAAACATTTCCTGAAATCTTGAAACATCATTTGTAAAAACAAATACATTATTTGCCAAATAAATATTATTTAAATAATTTTCATTTACCCCTCCCCCGTCACCTCTGATGTAAAAGGTTTGGAGAAATTGAATGTTTTAATCAATTTTAATTACTTAATGTTAACATGTAATTTAATCATTCTTAGTGTAATTTCAAAACAATGTTTACTTTATGCCAAATGGAATTGCTTATAGAATCAAATGCCTTTTTATAATCTACAAAGTTAATGCAAAATAGCATGGTTGTTTTCTACTTTTCTTATTTATTGGATGTTACTGATTGTTATATTTGTTTGGAATTTTGGTGAAAAGTAAATCTGATAAAAAAATTGATATAACTACAACTTATATATATATTTTTTTTTTTATATTTTTTACTATCACTAAACACATATATTCTTCAGCTAGACATTTGATTTATTTCTCTTTCAACAATTTTTCTATTTTTTCATCTACTTTTTTAAAAAAATATATATTTTTGTTCTTAGTACTTTAGTTCATTTCAAGGGATTTTCTTCCCAATTCAGAATAATATTTATTTCTTATTTTCCTTAAATTATTTTATAATTTTACAGCATTCCTGAAATTCGATTTATTTAAAAAAATCATTCTTCAATATTCCCATATTCCTTTTATTAAAAATATATTAGTTAATTGTTGTTTTTTTCTTTACTGATTATCAATATAGTAGTTCTAATAGAGTCTTAATCATTTTTCTTTTACTTTTTTTTTTTTTTTTGAACGTGTAATTAAGTTTTTACTTTTATCGAACATTTTCAAATTCTAGCATAAACTTTTTTTATTTATTTAGCATAAACTTTCTAATCAATTAATACTTTATGTACTAAATATATTAAATTCATTACCTTATTATATATTTAATGTTAGTCAAAATATAATCCTAACATTGCTACTTTCATGAGACTATATTTCATGACCATTTCGCTTTGGATTTTTTTTCCAAAAAATAATTAATATATAGGTTTTTTTCCATAAGAAATTTATCTCTTTTTTCATTTCCATCTCCATAATCAAATTTACCCACTACACTGTCATCTTTGAATCGTTATCCAATTCTGAAAATTACAAATTATTTGATTAATCTAATCAAAAACATGTTATCCTTCTTTATCAGAAGAAAAGATTGTGACACAAACTTCAATTATCTGAATCTTTATCTAACATAAAAATAAGTTCTTTACAAAGTTATTGTTTTATTTAAAAAATTCTATTCTACTTTAACATCCAATACTTCCATTTTTCAAGTAAATTCTTCCTTCAATTTTTCTTCTAATCATTAATGTCTTCTTTTATATTAAAATAAACGTTTTCCAACATATTATTGTTTTTTGCATGAAAGTGTAGATTTATATTCCAAAATTTTTTGGCATCTTTTTCAGTAGTCAGCCATCTTTTTAACTGATCTTCTTATAACCTCCTAATATAAGAAATTAGTTTCGTTTTGGCTATCATAATCATAAATTATGAAAGAAAAGAAAATTTTACATACATAGGCTTGCACATTCATACCTTCAAAATAACATTTGCAGCAAAAGGAACATATAGAAAGAATATTATGAAATTGGGTTTCTATGTTGTTTTTTAAATTTATATATAAAATCAAAAAATTTACAGGGGAATTCCAGATCAATAACAATTTTAATAGACAAATATACACATATATGAATAAATGGAAGATAGGATAAATAGATATAAAGCTAGGTAGTTAGTTAGGTGTGCTGGTTATTAGATAAATAGATAAACATTAAAATGAAAAATTAATAGGAAGATGGGTGAAAATCAATAACAGAAAGATAGATAGATAGATAGATAGATAGATAGATAGATAGATAGATAGATAGATAGATAGATAGATAGATAGATAGATAGATAGATAGATAGATAGATAGATAGATAGATAGATAGATAGATAGATAGATAGATAGATAGATAGATAGATAGATAGATAGATAGATAGATAGATAGATAGATAGATAGATAGATAGATAGATAGATAGATAGATAGATAGATAGATAGATAGATAGATAGATAGATAGATAGATAGATAGATAGATAGATAGATAGATAGATAGATAGATAGATAGATAGATAGATAGATAGATAGATAGATAGATAGATAGATAGATAGATAGATAGATAGATAGATAGATAGATAGATAGATAGATAGATAGATAGATAGATAGATAGATAGATAGATAGATAGATAGATAGATAGATAGATAGATAGATAGATAGATAGATAGATAGATAGATAGATAGATAGATTATTCCAAAGAATGGATAGATGCTTATATGGTCAGATTGTTTAGCATGCAAATGGACAGGTATCTAGATAGTTATATATATATATAAGTTAGATAAATTGATAAGTAGATATCTAGACAGATAGATAGAGGTATGTAGCTGAATAGTTTAAGTAGGTGAAGATAATGAAATAGATAGAAAGTAGAAGACAAATAACAGATTCTGTGATTAAGTAGGTTAATGTTTGTGACTTGATAAAAAAAAAAAAAGTTATTAAATGGTAGGCAGGCTTTAGAATGTATTAACTGAGTGATCAGATGACAGATAGGTCAATAACATAATTAGGGGGGGTTTATAAAATATAGATAGATAGATAAAATAGATATTTTATTACCTATGCAACCAAAACAAAAACAAATATACCAATTGTTAAGTAATAACTTACCTAAAAAATAATAAGAAACGTTAAATATTCCACGGAATGCTTCCCAATAAAATATTTTATTCCAAACTTTTGTGTTTAGTGCGCGAACAGTCTCCTTTCCAATAAAGATCTATAAAATGTAATGTATTATACAGATTTATTTTAATATATTTTATTACTTATGTGTTACTAATATTACATTCTGTTTGCTTTTAATAAATAATGATGTAAAAAATATATTAATGGCTTGATGAATCAAAAGTTAAAAAGTGTTAATTAAAATATTCAACTTTCAATATTGCTATATAATTACTCACTGTTATATATATATATATATATGCACTTCCCCAACCCTTCCATCATAATTCTTAATTGATTAATTTAACTATCATGTTTAATATTTTCAACCACATCCTATATTAAACCAGTACTAAAGTTAAAACAGTATTAAAAAGTTTTATTTTCTTCACTTGAAGGCAACCAAAAAGGGAAAAAAACTATTTTGTTTCAAAATTTTGTATAAAAAGACTGTGTAATTGCAGATTCGTTTTAGTCAAAGATGATATAAAATTCAGAAATATAGCTGGGATAAAACCATTATTTAAAAAGTATCAACCATTCAATAATCTTGGTAATATTCGGGAGTGTGATTTAAAAAAAAGCATTCATCAATTACCGGGAGTGAAAAAAAAGTGTATTTTTTCTACGGTAGAAAATTGCCAAAATGAAAAATGTTCAAGTTTTGATTTCAAATTAAAATTGATTACATATGTGTTAGGTACCATCAACAACAAAATAGCTAAATATTGCCGTACTGAACTAAAAATGTAATATATTACAGCAAAAGGTAAATAATAAAAATGAAAATGATTTTTTTTTTTAATGTAAGTTTTTTTAAATGTAAGATATCTTTTGCAGTTTATTAGGATAATGATTTATTTGACAAATAATTATTTTCAGAAATAAGTAAACAATTATTTTCTGGATTAACTGTAAAAAAGAGAACCTGGATTATCAGTCTTCAAGATTACATGTTCATTTGAAATGTAGGTCGACAATATATAAATCAGCTTATTTGTTTAAAGTATAGAATAATCTTTTGCACTAAAAGAATCACACGTGACGGCTTTTTCCCTTTCCATTAACATTTTGTAAAGATGATAGTGATACTGTTGAACGAGTTTGTTTAAGGATATTGGCTCATCGAGTTCTTCAATCATTATTGTTCAGCAGTATTAATTAATAAATAGTTCATAATAATAGTTTCACATAATATACAGCGCCGTAACTTCATATGTAAGACCTGCAAGCAGAAATTATAAATACTTATGCATCTACATATATATAGTTCTTGTATATTATTTTTATTTTTTTATTATTATTTTTTTAAGTGAGGTAAAAAAAAATAATTCAAATTTTATTTTCAGTCAAAACAAAATAATGTGTGTAATAAAAGTATCTCAAATAATTAATTTCCCTACAAATATAAACATCAAATTTTATTTTATTATAGCAAATTTTTATACAGCAGACCTTGTATCCATTTTTTTGGGGGGGGGGCGGGGGGCTTTTTTATTGCCATTATTCACAAAACTGGAAAAAAACATTCTTGGTATATGATAGTCTGTAGATAATTTTCAGTTTAATGATAATTTAGATCAAGAGTCTCGGTTTATGATGGTAGTTATGACTGGGCGTATATATATATATTTGTCACGATAGTCCGTCATAAAACAATTTTAATTCGCATATATCAGTTATTTTTTCTTTATTGCTTTTATACATTGCTGGTTCAGAATTAGGAATATTTTTTAAACATTTAAAATACAATGTTATACACTTTTTAATTTATATTGTAATTAGAGGGAATTTGAAACCAGAATTTTACGTTCCTTTTAGTCATCTGCTCCATCTTATACAACCGAGATACATGACCACATACATGCAAAAAAGATAAATGATCTTCAATATACGCATTTCGTGTTGAACCAGCACTCATCAGTTGGATTGGATCATCATCTCTCACATATATATATAATCATCTCCCACATATATGCATAATCATTATCCCTCCCACACACACACACACACACATATATATATATATATATATATATATATATATAGTATAAGATAGAGTGGATGACTAAAGGAAGTTTGAAAGTCTGGGTTCAAATGCCTATAATTGCATCTAGCTTAAAGTATATATATATTTAAATAATCTATATTGTAAATATTTTAATAAATAAACAACAAAATAACATATACAGCAATATAATGCTCATTTGTAATAGAACATATATTAGTAGCAAGCAAATTTTCTTCTTTATTGGAGTTTGTCATATCTCTAGTAAATTAATTTTATTATCCATGCTACATTCAACTTCACCTAATTGAAGATATTTTCTATATTGTATTACAAGCCACATATGATTAAATAAATGCTGATGATCAAATTCTTTGACTTTTTCTAATTGCCACATATGATGGTAAATGAAACAACATTGAACGTATGCTGGCAACTGGATTTAAAAACATTTTATTTTACTGTATATAAAAGATCAAATTGAATAAATTGAATTGATTTTAAATGGACTTTTACATATTTTGGGGTGAAAATTTTCAGATTGTTTATAAATATTTATCTTAATATCCATCTTATTAAAGAAAAAAGATTTATCACGGGTATTTTATATTTGCCATTTAAAAGAAAATCATTCTTAAATATGATGGCAATAGAAAACAGATTGTAACTTTAATCAACTACGCTTAATATAAAGGATGGACTCATTAATGTTAAAGTTCTCACCATGATCAAGATGCTAGAAGTTTCTAAAATCTATAATGAATAATATTACTGTAGTATAATTTTCAGTATATCACTCTCATGCAAAATAAGGACTGATTTCTATATGCTTTCGATGCCTTTGGATAGATGTGATCATAAAAATGTGGCCAACGACACATAAAAATGATCTATGAATCCCAAGATACATGTTTCATGATGAACCAGCACTCATCAGTTGGCCCAGATTCTCTTACATATATGCTTATCACTGTTCGGCATATTTAATTGATTTATCAAACATGCTGCTCTCACAACTTTAACACCAATCACTTAATGAAAGTATATTAATAATTTTTATTAGTCATTTACTAAACTAGAGATTATCCAATAATAAATAATATTTATTAATATACTTTTATTAAGTGATTTGTATTAATGTTATCAGGGCAGCATGTTTGACACATCAATTAAATGGTAGTAATTTGCTATATATATATATATATTGTAAATATCGATAAGGCTATCTATATTTTAAAAATTGTCATTTGTTATTTTAAAAAAAATCTCTTTGAGTTGATGTTTATATATGAAGTATTATTATTGTTTATGGTTATTAGGTATAGTTATTGTTTGAAGTTATTATTTTATTTATATGTTGATGGTACATCATTATAAATATTTAATTATTATAAATAAATGGAGACATATAAATTGTTGATTATAAAAAAATTATTTTATTTGCAGTGATTATTAAAAAAATGCAATATTATTATTTATGTATATTTTTAAAGCTGTCAAATAAATTTTCAATTTAATATTTTTTATATATATGCTTGATATTTTTTTTTTTTTAATGTTAATTGTTTAAAATAAAACATGTGTAACAATGGTTTTCAAAACAGCATTTGCTAGCACGTGGAACAACAGCAACAACAAGAAGAGGCCATTATTATTATTAGGATAGTGATTAAAAAAACAAAAGGATAAAAATTTGTTGTACTTTGTTTCTTTGAAATTACCATTCTTCAGAATATTGGAATAAGATAGATTTCTATGGTAAATACATAAATCATGACAGGCTAATAGAGATATATCGCAGCCAAGAGGCTGCACCATTTTCTTTCATTTATTCCAAGGCAGTTTAAAAAGAAAAACTAAGTAAATTTCAATACATGAATTTCATCGCGTCTGAAGCCGAAATTTGACATAGCTATCTGGAATCTATAATGGTCAATCTAATAATAATCTGGAGGTAACTAGAATTAATATATTGGATTCAACATTTCAATTTATTTATTTATTTTTCAAGGAAAGAAATTTTAGAAGGATAAAAATATACATACATCCAAGAATTGACAATTTTCTCTAACGTGATAGTTTCTTCACTTTAACTAGAATGCATTTTAATATTAAACGGATAAAGAAATAAAACAATGGAATAAGTTGACTTTTGAAGGAAAACTAAACAAGTGAATTTTGAAAGGTAGTAAATAATTTTATATGTATAAATGATATATAAATATATTTTTGAGTTCGA
This sequence comes from Epiperipatus broadwayi, assembly GCA_028023455.1. Lineage (NCBI taxonomy): Eukaryota > Metazoa > Onychophora > Udeonychophora > Euonychophora > Peripatidae > Epiperipatus > Epiperipatus broadwayi. Next base: position 1,279,618 of record JAQFVV010006397.1, read on the forward strand.
TATTTTTGTTTACTTTTATTTTTCATTATAAAAATATAACGTTTTATAAATATTCAATTCAAGCATCTTGTTTTCTAATAGCAATAAACGTTTAACAGGTGTCAAAATTAACACTTAAGTAATTTAAAATCTTAAAGTATGGCTTATAAGTTTGGGTTGCATATGAGTTGTTATGTATATTTTAATAAGTAAATTTATATTCGCAAATTTTTATTATAAAAATTGTTTTATTATTAATTCATGTATTTCCATTTTTTTAACTTCATATAATAATTCTTATGCAGACCAAAACAATAATTTATATATATATATATTTGCTGTATATAATATTTTTTATTTATTTTTTATTTTGAATATCTGAAAAATATAAATATGGATTTGTATTTATATTAATACCTACTTGTTAAGCACAGATATGTCTTTATCTATTTAATATATATACTTATTGCAAGTATATATGTATATATATTTTTTGTATTTGGGTTTGTATTTAAAACATTGATATTACCTAAAATTAAACCATAATATAAAATAAAGGATGTACTATTTGTTTTATAAGTAATGCCTTTGTAATTTATTTGAAAGTGTATTAATATTTTATTCTTATTTTTCTTTTAGTGCCAAAGTCATTATGAAATTAATTGAATTCACAATTTAATAGAGGATAACTACGTATTTCACTTATTATTTAGTCTTTAAGTTACTTACACATATTATTATTCATTGATATGTTTAGATATACATAAATTTACATAATAGATGTGTATATTGGATTTAATAGAATTACCTTTGTTTCTGATATATATATATATTTGATTAGTTAGTTATATCAACCTTGAAAATAAATTATAATGATAGATCTCATTGCTCTGTATGATTTTAGATTTATTTCATGTATAGCTAGTTGGAAGGGCATATAAACAATTTATTTAAATATAACTGGGATAATTTTGTCTTTCTTCATTTAAATTATACAATTTATTATATTAGGCTTTCTCAACAATTGAATTCATTTAGATTATATATATTCCATTACGTTTATCATCCAATGTTTGAAGCATTATTTTCTTCTCATATATTGATGTTCCATTACATTTGAGGTATAATATGTTTATATGATATATTGTCCATTACATTTGGCACCATAAACTGTTGGTCCCAGTTAACTGATGATTGGTATAATGGAGTAAAAGTATGTTCCATTACATTTGGACGCCACAACGTGATCAGCATAATATGTTCGTTTAATTATTCATTACATTTGGTGTCTCAAAGTTAGAGGCTTGGTTAACTAATGATTATTGTTGCAAAAGTCCATATGTTTATTTTCATTTGAGATCATATAAAGATACATTCCATTATATTTGGCTTTCCCAATGTTTGGGGCCTTCTTTCTTCAATTTAAATGGAATGCAGCATTTACATATATATTTATATTGTAACGGGCACGGGACGATCGAAAGCTCCAACTTCCCTTTCACTTATAACATGTAATGGGGAATTCTTCTAATTCAAAAATCGTCCACTTTCCGCTACCTCAAGCAGAGAGAAATACGGAAATAAACGAATTGATTTCCGTACCTGACCGAATCTGTCAGCTATACGGATATAGCTTCCAGACTATTTTTCCCGATCAGCTTTCTCCCGACTGCTGTAAGATATTACTGTTACAGCGCTTGGCTAATTTATAAATTTTACGGGCTAAAACACTGCACCATCAACATTTCACGTGCCAATTTAATAACTAAAAAAAATATCAACATGAATAATAGTTTACCCCCTCCCCTCTCTAATGTTAAACTATTTTAGTGGAGTGGCGAAGAACGAGGCGAGACAGATTTAAATAAATTAAAATATGTTTTAATAATAAAATAATTAGGTTTGATAATCAAAAGACATAAGAAATATTAACATAAAATTAAACATATTATATTTTGATAGTGCTATAAGGGAATAAATATTTGAAATTCTAATAATAAATGAATACTTAAAATAACTAATTGAAATTCTTATAAATGCTTTCACATTTATAATCGTTAGACTCACTGTCTATCATAAAAGAATGTCATTATCATTCAGGAAAGGCATTTGGCCATTGTCTATTGAATTTAAGTGCACTTATGACGATTTATAAAATAATATTCAAGTTACCTAGGGTTTAGTCTTTGAGTTCCTTCCGATGTGGTCGACCGTCACGTGGATTTTCTCCACTTTTTTAGGAGGGACGGTCGCCTATCATATTTGGCGGTGTGTAGCTTCTTGGTTATTCAGGCACAGAGGATGAGGCATCACAAGCAGGGCAACTACAGGAATCCACAGGCAGGCGTTACTACAGCAGTTGTTATATTATAGTAGAACCATTGGTACAGACGGTCCGGATCGACCAGCGATCATGAAGGCCTTAGCCACCCATAGTATGTGAGGCACCGATAGTAGATGCCATATTGGCTAGCTATATCGATTGATTCTTGGAGCCGCAAAATTTCACCTTCTCGACTCGAAGTCTCAAGCTCTAATCTCCCCTACAATCTCTCTAGCTTTCCACTTAACTTCCTTTTTAATTAAAACATTCCAATGGTCCTTTGTCCTTCGGATTCTTTGTTTCCACTTGTTGTTGACACCTTCCATGCTATGCCTTTGGCCATATTTAAACTTATTTTACATGATTTTATAGCACCATTTACATTTTACTTATTTCTTTATTTTCTTTAATTAATTACACAAATTTTAGTATATGTTTTTTTTCCATTTAAATTTAAATTTCGACGATCATTTATTTTTATTTAAACTCATGCTTTAACTATACCCCATAAAAAAACCCGCATTTTGTTTATCGTCAAAGGTGTACTTTGAAACATAGATTCTTATCTTTTTGAACATATTACATTTCTAGGTTTTTTTCTTTCCACGCTCCCGAAAGTTTTCTTTTAAACTTTACTTTCCCCAAAGTCATATTTATTACATGTTTTCTTTAGGTTTCTTTTCTGCTTTAATTTTTCTAGCTTATGCTTTTAATATTATAATTTAATATTTTACTTTTCTCGAAATTCAGACTTTGAATAGCAAAAGATAACGATCTTGGTAATTCTAGTTCCCTCTCTTTTCCTTTGTTTTATTCATTTTCAACATTTCTTGATTTTGTTAACTTTTAAGTTCGTTTTTCTTTCTTTATTTATTTCCAACCCGAACATTTCTAAGTTTTGTATGTTTTACATATACATGTGTGACCGCAGTATGTGCGATCATCACATTACACTGTTCCCCCCTTTAACAATTTTTTTCGACAAAAAAAAATTTTAACCTTATGCATCGAAAGCTATATGCTCCCACCTATTGTTCAAACTCTTTTCTTTTCTCCATTGCTACTATGATGTAGAGATGAGGTTTATCAATAGAGAGGCGACCAGGTAAATTATCCCTTCCTTTGCTGAACCAAGCAGTATAGCCAAACCAATTTAATCCTGACATTGCCATGCATGCGTTTCATTTCTGCCACTACTCGTATCTACAGGTTCGAATCCACAGGATATCTCTGTGATCCGATTAAACCTGTTCATACATCGCATTTCTGCAATAAGGAACCTTTAAGTGCCAACTCTGGTCACTATTATCGAGGTGGGTTGGGAGGCTGGCATCTTTTCGTCCAGCTCATCCATGAGCCCAGTATATTTCTGAAAGCTCTATATTCATATAAAGGGTTCTTTCCCCATAGATTGGTCTCTGGACCATTGACTCACGATATATGTGCTTAATATCTAACTGGAAATATTAATCCAGTGAGTCATTGAGAATGGGATCTCTGTCCCTGGGTTCTCTGTGATAAGATCTGGTGCACCGCAGAACACACACGCATGACAATGAAGAAGGCAAAACCAAATACTGCAACAGGATCAAGCTACAAATATCTGACCCTACATTCCATCAACCTCAATCTAGGACCCCATCCTACTAATTAATTTATCCTTTATCATTTTCCTAAAGTCCCTCATACTGTCTAGCCATTTATTGGCTCGTCATTTCTTTATGTCATTAGCTTCCGTATTCCTATCCGTTCTCCATGATTCGAGGTCCATTTCCATTTTCCGAATTTGTCATCATCTAATTCTTTTTTTTATTTGGGACCGCTCTTATGTTTTATCTGGCGGTTGTCTTCCTCGATTTACATCACCTCTGCCTCCTCTGGGATGCGGATGTTTATCCCTAAGTTCCTGGCCCTCTGTCCATTTGTATGGCCACTTCCATTCAATCTTACATCTACATCATCTATCTTCCGGCCCTCTTGGGTTCCACTCCCTAGAATGTCCTCGGTTTTCTGTCCAATGTTCTTCCCCAGGATCCCAGTCATTTCTTATAACAGGTAGTTCTTTTATATCGGCATTAAGGCTGCTATTGGCTGCACTCCTTACACATTCTTCCACTCTTGTGTTTAACCTGGCTACTACTTTTGCCACTTGACCTAAACTCTCCTGCCCGCTCATCATCACTTTTTGACTATTATCTCTCACTACCTCCATCTCTTCATCTCCTGGTTTTATCTCCCTTTCTGGCTGTCCTATATCCCTTTCCCAATCCAATTCTGCTAATTCTCTAACTTTATCCTCAACTGTTTCAGATTTCGCATATCCACATGGCCCTATACTACTTTGTTCCTCCATCTCCATCTCTGGGTGAAATCCAGCCCATGTATCATTAGGCTTTGATTGCTGGATGATCTCATTTTTTACTTCTTCCTTGAATGCCGCCATTCTTTTCTGGCTATCGATTTCGACCTTGGTCATCCATTCTTCCACGAATTGCTGTTGATCGACCCTCATCTGCCTTAGCATATCCATGATATCACTCTTGCTTATTTTACCAGGTACTTTCATCTCTTTATCTTCACTTCCTTCTCTCACTTCCTTTTCTTGAAAATCCATTTTAGCTTGGGATCTCGTATTCATGAATAATAATTTTATTTAACCCTTAATCTATGTTTATAATACGGCTTACTAACTCTTATGGCTATATTTATATAAAGAAATTTTTTCTATTGACTCTCTGTTTTCCTTTTTTTTACTTTGATCAACGATTTAATATTTGTGATTTATTCAGTTAGCAGTTAGATCACTAGCCAACCCAAACATCTGTACTCCGGTTCCTATTCTTGTCTGCCTGCCCTAGACTTGCCCAACTGTCTGTCCACCTTTGTCCTCGATTTTCCCTGCTCATATACCTCTGATTCACTATAATTAATTCAATGATGCCTGTTTACATTGTTTCAACTTTAATTCATTACTATACTTATTTCTATTTGTTGACGATATATCTAAATAAAATTCATGTAACTGTGTTTCCAGACGCATGCACCTATGACACATATATTTTAATATTTCATTATAAACTTCACTTATTTTACGGTCGTTTTAAAACAAACTCACACATACATTTTCTTCACTGGGATAATCTCTTTCGTTACATATAAAACTTTAATTCATTACTTATACTTATTTCTATTTGTTGACGGTATACCTAAATAACCTTTCATTTAACTGTGTTTCCAGACACATGCACCTATGACATATATTTTTAATATTTCATTATAAACCTTAATTATTTCACAGTCATTTTAAAACAAAGTCACACATACATTTTCTTCACTGGGATAATCTCTTTCGTTACATATAAAACGTTTTTGTAAATTATATTCCTTTCACTACCTTGAAATTATACATACATATTTCTTCAACTTAACAAATACATTCGAATATTTTTATTAACTATTATAAATATTTTATTTCGGCTTGACTGAGACACAATATTTAGAATCATACATATATTTTTTTTTTCAATTCACCGGTGATACTTGGCTATTTTAGACTCTTCATTTATGAATTAAATCTTACTAAACTATTTTATTTCTTTTAATTTAACTACTTTATATTTTTTTTTTGGTACACAAACATCACGATAATCTATATTTTTGATCGCTATAATTATAGCTAAATACGCTTCATTATTTTCCTATGAGACTATACACATTTATTTTTCTAACTTTAACTTACTGGAATATACGACTATTTAATAACATTTACACTTCGCGACTATTATTTCTTTTATTACTTAGCATTAAAATTTTATACAACTTTGTGTTATTCTTCTTTTTCTTCAAAACGATTTATATTATATGGCGGTAATCATTTGACATTATAATTTCTTTGTTCGTTATACTTGTTTAATTATTGCTTGAGATTATCTTTCGCTATTCATTTCAATAATTTTCATACTACTAAAAAATTTCCCCCCTCACTACTCTTTGTACACATTTGACGTGAAATGCTCGTATGGAGTATCATCAAAAAAAAAAACTTATCCCCTTCGTCTTCACCACTTTAACTTGCAACACTAAATTTATATGTTTAAATCCACATGTATTAAACAAATTTTTATTTTAGAAAATTTTTATTATATTATAAATTATTTAACACGTGATTATCAAATGTGCAGAAGTTTCAAATCCCGGACTGGGCCCCCAAAATATGTAACGGGCACGGGACGATCGAAAGCTCCAACTTCCCTTTCACTTATAACATGTAATGGGGAATTCTTCTAATTCAAAAATCATCCACTTTCCGCTACCTCAAGCAGAGAGAATAACGGAAATAAACGAATCGATTTCCATACCTGACCGAATCTGTCAGCTATACGGATATAGCTTCCAGACTATTTTTCCCGATCAGCTTTCTCCCGACTGCTGTAAGATATTACTGTTACAGCGCTTGGCTAATTTATAAATTTTACGGGTTAAAACACTGCACCATCAACGTTTCACGTGCCAATTTAATAACTAAAAAAATATCAACATGAATAATAGTTTACCCCCTCCCCTCTCTAATGTTAAACTATTTTAGTGGAGTGGCGTAGAACGAGGCGAGACAGATTTAAATAAATTAATATATTTTTTAATAATAAAATAATTAGGTTTGATAATCAAAAGACATAAGAAATATTAACATAAAATTAAACATATTATATTTTGATAGTGCTATAAGGGAATAAATATTTGAAATTCTAATAATAAATGAATACTTAAAATAACTAATTGAAATTCTTATAAATGCTTTCACATTTATAATCGTTAGACTCACTGTCTATCATAAAAGAATGTCATTATCATTCAGGAAAGGCATTTGGCCATTGTCTATTGAATTTAAGTGCACTTATGACGATTTATAAAATAATATTCAAGTTACCTAGGGTTTAGTCTTTGAGTTCCTTCCAATGTGGTCGACCGTCACGTGGATTTTCTCCACTTTTTTAGGAGGGACGGTCACCTATCATATTTGGCGGTGTGTAGCTTCTTGGTTATTCAGGCACGGAGGATGAGGCATCACAAGCAGGGCAACTACAGGAATCCACAGGCAGGCGTTACTACAGCAGTTGTTACATTATAGCAGAACCATTGGTACAGACGGTCCGGATCGACCAGCGATCATGAAGGCCTTAGCCAACCATAGTATGTGAGGCACCGATAGTAGATGTCATATTGGCTAGCTATATCGATTGATTCTTGGAGCCGCAAAATTTCACCTTCTCGACTCGAAGTCTCAAGCTCTAATCTCCCCTACAATCTCTCTAGCTTTCCACTTAACTTCCTTTTTAATTAAAACATTCCAATGGTCCTTTGTCCTTCGGATTCTTTGTTCCCACTTGTTGTTGACACCTTCCATGCTATGCCTTCGGCCATATTTAAACTTATTTTACATGATTTTATAGCACCATTTACATTTTACTTATTTCTTTATTTTCTTTAATTAATTACACAAATTTTAGTATATGTTTTTTTTCCATTTAAATTTAAATTTCGACGATCATTTATTTTTATTTAAACTCATGCTTTAACTATACCCCATAAAAAAACCCGCATTTCGTTTATCGTCAAAGGTGTACTTTGAAACATAGATTCTTATCTTTTTGAACATATTACATTTCTAGGTTTTTTTCTTTCCACGCTCCCGAAAGTTTTCTTTTAAACTTTACTTTCCCCAAAATCATATTTATTACATGTTTTCTTTAGGTTTCTTTTCTGCTTTAATTTTTCTAGCTTATGCTTTTAATATTATAATTTAATATTTTACTTTTCTCGAAATTCAGACTTTGAATAGCAAAAGATAACGATCTTGGTAATTCTAGTTCCCTCTCTTTTCCTTTGTTTTATTCATTTTCAACATTTCTTGATTTTGTTAACTTTTAAGTTCGTTTTTCTTTCTTTATTTATTTCCAACCTGAACATTTCTAAGTTTTGTATGTTCTACATATACATGTGTGACCGCAGTATGTGCGATCATCACAATATATATATATATATATATATATATATATATAGTAAACAACAATGATAATGATATGTGTAAGAAATTGTGGTCTGGGACAACTGATGAGTGTTGGTTCAGCCCAAAAAGTTTATCTTGAGAATCATCGATCTTTTTCCCATATCTTTGGTCATATGTTTGTCATAATATCACTTCACAAAGTGTTAAAAGTGAATAAAAATCGTCTCTACCTTGGGTGAGAGTAATGTAGTGAAACTTATGCTACAGAAATATTATTCATTATTGGATAATATCTAATCTAATGAATGACTAATAAAAATTATTAATATTTGTGTCAAAAGTGTGAAGACAGCATGCTTGACATGAATTAAACTATAGTAATTATATATATATATATATATATATATATATTGTAACGGGCACGGGACGATCGAAAAAGCTCCAACTTCCCTTTCACTTATATATGTAATGGGGAATTCTTATTATTCAAAATCGTCCACCTTCCGCTACCTCAAGCAGAGAGAAATACGGAAACAGACAAGCCGATTTACGTACTTGACCGAATCTGTACGCTATACAGATATAACCCCCAGATTATTTTTCCCGATCGACTTTCTCCCGGCTGCTGTAAGATATTATAGTTACAGTGCTTGGCTAATTTATAAATTTTACAGGATAAAACCATGCACCATCAACGTTTCACGTGTTAATTTCATAACTAAAAGAATGCAAGCAAAAATGAAATAATATTTCTACCCTCCTAGTATTAGACTATTTTATGGAGTGGCGAAGAACGAGACAAGATAGATTTAAATAAATTAATATATTTTTAATACTAACAAATAATTTGATAATAAAAGATATAAGACACATTAACATAAAAATTAAACATATTATATTCTATAGTGCTATAAGGAAATAAATACTTGAAATTCTTATAAATAAATACTTGCAATCATTGTAAATGCTGTCACATTTATAACTCGTTAGCCTAGCTGTCTATCAAAGGAATGTCATTATCATTCATGAAAGGCATGTGGCCGTTGTCTATGGAATTTATGTGCACATTTGACGATATATAAAATAATATTTAAGTTACCTAGGGTTTAGTCTTTGAGTTTATTCTGATGTGTTGTCGACCGTCACGTGGATTATCCACTTCTTTAGGAGGGACGGTCGTAGATTATATTTGGCGGGATGTAGCTTCTTGGTTAATAAGGCATGGAGGACGAGGCATCACAGGTCGGGCCACTACAGAAGTCCGCAGGCAGGCATTACTACCGTAGCTGTTACATTATTGCAGAACCATTGGTACAGAAGTCCGGATTGACCGTGATCATGATGGCCTTAGCCGGTCATACTATGTGAGATATCGACGGTAAAAGTCATGTTGGTTAGCTATATCGGCTGATTCTTGGAGCCGTGATTTTTCACCTTGTCGACTCGAAGTCTCAAGCTCTAATCTCTCCTTTTATCTCCTTAGCTCTCAACCTAATTTTTCTTTTTTTTTTTTTAATTAAAACATTCCAATGGTCTTTGTCCTTTAGATTCTTTGTTTCCACTTGTTGTTGACACCTCCCATGCTATGCCTTCAGCCATATGTAACTTTATTTTATATGATTTTATAGCACTACGTACATTTTATTTATTTCCTTATTTTTCTTTGATTACTTACACAAATTTTAACGTATGTTTTTCTTTATTTCTTATTTAAATTTTAATAATCATTTGTTTTTTATCTAATTCTTGCTTTACCTCTACTCCATAAAACCCGCATTTCGTTTATCGTCAAATGTGTACTTTGAAACCCAGATTCTTATCTTTTCGAACATATTCATTTTCTAGGTTTTTCTTTCTGCGCTATCGAAGTTTTTTTCTTTTTCCCTTTTTTTTTTTTTTAAACTTTACTTTTCCTAAATCATATTTTACTACATGTTTTATTTATGTTTCTTTACTGCTTTAACTTTCCTACCATATGCTGGTAGTATTATAATTTAATATTTACTTTTATCAAAATTCGGACTTTGACTAGCAAAAGATAACAATCTTGTTAACTCTAGTTCCCTCTCTTTCTCTTTGTTGTGCTAATTTTCAACATTTCTTGGTTTTGTTAATTTCCAAGCTCGTTTTTTCTTTCTTATTTATTTATTTATTTCCAACCCTAACATTTCTAATTTGTGGATGTTTTGTAGGTACATGTGTGACCACAGTATGTGCGCTCATCACATTACACCGTTCCCCCCTTTAAAATTTTTTTTTGCATAAAAAAAAATTTTAACCTTATGCCTGGAAATCTAAGTGCTCCCAACTTGTTCGAACTCCTTTTTTTTTTTTCATTATTGCTACTATGATGTCGCGATGAGGTTAATCTATAGAGAGATGACCAGGTAAGTTATATCCCTTTCTTTGCTGAACCAAGCAGTATAGCCAAACCAATTTAATCCTAACATTACCATGCATGCGTTTAATTTCTGCCGCTACTCGTATCTACAGGTTTGAATCCACAGGATATCTCTGTGACCTGATTAAACCTGTTCATACATCGCATTTCTGCAATAAGGCACCTCTAAGTACCAACTCTGGACACTATTATTGAGGTGGCTTGGAAGACTGGCATCTTTCCGTCCAGCTCATTCATGAGCCCAGTGTATTTCTGAAAGCTCTATATTCATCCCAAAAGGGGTTCTTTCCCCATAGATTGGTCTCTGGACCATTGACTCACGATATATGTGCTTAATATCTAACTGGAAATATTAATCCAGTGAGTCATTGTGACACTGGGATCTCTGTCCCTGTGTTCTCTGTGTGATAATACTTGATGCACCGCAGAATACGCAAGCATGACAAAGAAGAAGGCAAAACCAAGTACTGCTAATAAGGTCAAGCTACAAATATCTAAGCCTACTTTCCCTCTACCTCAATCTACAACCCCATCCTGCCAATTAATTTATCCTTTATCATTTTATCCTAAAGTCCCTCATACTGTTTGGCCATCTATTGGCTCATCACCGTTCTCCATGATTCGAGGTCCATGTCCATTTCTGAATGTGTCATCATCTAGCCCTCCTTTTTTTTTTTTTTTATTTTGGGACCGCTCTTACGTTTTATCTGGTGGTTGTCTTTCTTTGTTGATATCACCTCTTCCTTCTCTGAGATGCGGATGTTGCTCTTGAGGTCCATGACTCACTGTCATGTCATATGGATGCTTATATTCTGTCTCCTCTCTCTGTCATCCATTTCCTTACCTCCCCGGGTTCCATTCCCTAGAATATCCTTGTTCTTCTTGCCAACATCTTTCCCCAGGATCCCAGTCATTTCTTATTCTAGGTGCTTTTTTTACACGCGGTTCCGACGGCGATTCATCATTCTGTTGGTTGTCCCTAGTGGTGTCCAGCACACTCAGCATCTCCGCCACCTGGTCCACCGTTTTCCTCTCTGTACCGATGAGAGTACGTTCAATGTCCTTCGGAAACCCGGACCTAATTATACGGAGTATTTGCGTCTCCGATAATGGGTTTGCTGTTATTAGTCGTAATCTAGCCACCTGTCGACAGAAGAATGTTACGAATGACTCCTCCGGTCCCCATTTGTGCTGTTTTATTTGACGCAACATATGCTCCTGGAGCTCCTCACTCCAATAACTGCTCTTCAACATTCTCTGGTATGCTGCAAACGTAATGGGCTTCTGTAATAGCGAATTCCACCAGACTTGAGACTCACCCTGCAGATGGCTGCAAGCGACTGCTATCTTGGCTTCTTCACTTACTCTACTGAATTGGCAGTACCGTTCCAGGCTGCTCAAGTGTTCCATCGGGCTTTCTCCAGGGTTACCATTGAAAATTTGTACCTTCGGGAAGTGGTGAAAGCCCACAGGATAGTCCATGTAATTTCCAGATTCTCTGATTCTGTCTTCTCCATTAGTTCTTGGTTCTCAGCCCTCTATATTGGCCTTAATGCTGCTATTGGCTGTACTCTTTACACATTCTTCCACTCTTGTGTTTAAGCTGGCTACTACCTTTGCCACTTGACCTAAACTCTCCTGCACGCTCATCATCACTCTTTGACTTTTATCTCTAACTAACGGTCTTATCTCCCTTTCTGGATGTCCTATATCCTTTTCCCAATCACAATCTCCTAATTCTCTAACTCTCTCCTCAACCGTTTCAGATTTCGCATATCCACACGGCCCTATACTCCTTTGTTCCTCCATCCCCATCTCTGGATGAGATCCAGCCCATGTATCATTAGACTTTAATTGCTGGATGATCTCATTTTTTACTTCTTCCTTGAATGCAGCCATTCTTTTCTGGCTATTGATTTCGACCTTGATCATCCATTCTTCTATTCTTCTCTCCTGTCTGTTCATGTATTCTTCCACGAATTGCTGTTGATCAATCCTCATTTGCCTTAGCATATCCATGATATCATTATTACTTATTTTACCCGGTGCTTTCATCTCTTTATCTTCATTCCCTTCTCTCACTTCCTTTCCTTGAACGTCCATTTTATCTTGGGATCTCGTATGCATAAATATAATGTTCTTTAACCCATTAATCTACGTTTTTAATATTGTTTTACTAAACTCTTCTGGCTATATTTATATAACGCAAATTTTTTTTCTATTGATTCTCTGCTTTCTTTTTACTTTGATTAACGATTTAATATTTGTGATTTATCAGTTAGCGTTTAGATCGCTAGCCAACCCAAACATCTGTACTCTGGTTCCTCTTCTTGTCCACCTGCCCTAGATTTGCCCAACAGCCCGTCCACCTTGATGATTGTCCTCGTTTTTTCCCTACTCATCTACCTCTGACTCACTTTAATTAATTCCATGCTGCACGTTTATATATATATATATATTTTTTTTTTTAAAATTTTAACTCACTACTATATCGATATATCTAAAGAAATTCATTTTGACTGTGTTTCCAGACGCATGTACCCTTCCGATATATATATTTTCTACTCCTACGTTTACAAAATTCGGCCCCTTAAGGTTACTGCTGTTTTAAACAAGATCATACACACATATATATATTTTTACTTCTCTTACACATGCGACTATTCTAGAATCACACATATATATTTTTTCTCCCACTTAACTAAAATACGCGACAATACTTATAGTTTCTTCATTTAAATTATACACGCGAATTCCCTTTATCATTAAAATATTTTATTTTCCACTTAACTGGGACCCGTTATTATTTATTCACACATATATATTTCTACATTTAACTTAGTTTCGACTATTTTAATCATTTAACCTTTATAACTACAACATTACTGAAACTGTTTCACTATTTCTAACTTAACTATTTTATGTTTTCGTTAATTAATTACATCCAGATAATCTATATCCGATCGCTATAATTATAGCTGAATACATTTTATTATACGATTATGAAACCACCCCCACATTTATCTATTCTTTAACTTTACTGGGCTATGCGGCTACTATATATATATTTTTTTTATTTATCGTAAACTTTCATGAAACTTTGTGTTATTCTCTTTCTTTTTCTTCTTTAAAAATGATTTATATTACATTACAGCAATCATTTGATATAATTAGTTATTTGTTCATTACAACTTGTGTAATTATTCTTGTCTCAGATTATCCCTCATTACGCATTTCAAAACTTTCGTAATAATACCGAAAAAATTTTCCCCCTCGCTACTCTTTGTACACCTTTGACATGAAATGCTCGTATGGAGTATTATAAAAAAAACTTATCCCCTTCGCCTTCGCCCTTCACCACTTTAACTTGCAACGCTAAATTTATATGTTTGAAAACACATATATTAACCAATTTTTATTTTAGGAAATATTTATTATATTATATAATTATTACACGTGATTGTTAATTGGGCAGAAGTTTCAGATCCCAACAGGCCCCCAAAATATGTAACAAGCACGGGATGATCGAAAAAGCTCCAACTTCCCTTTCACTTATATATGTAATGGGGAATTTCTATTATTCAAAATCATCCACCTTCCGCTACCTCAAGCAGAGAGAAATACGGAAACAGACGAGCCGATTTCCGTACTTGACCGAATCTGTACGCTATACGGATATAACCTCCAGATTATTTTTTCCGATCAACTTTCTCCCGGCTGCTGTAAGATATTACAGTTACAGCGCTTGGCTAATTTATAAATTTTACAGGATAAAACCATGCACCATCAACGTTTCACGTGTTAATTTCATAACTAAAAGAATGCAAGCAAAAATGAAATAATATTTCTACCCTCCTAGTATTAGACTATTTTGTGGAGTGGCGAAGAACGAGGCAAGACAGATTTAAATAAATTAATATATTTTTAATACTAACAAATAATTTGATAATAAAAAATATAAGACACATTAACATAAAAATTAAACATATTATATTCTATAGTGCTATAAGGAAATAAATACTTGAAATTCTTATAAATAAATACTTGCAATCATTATAAAGGCTGTCACATTTATAACTCGTTAGCCTAGCTGTCTATCAAAAGAATTTTATTACCATTCATGAAAGGCATTTGGCCGTTGTCTATGGAATTTATGTGCATATTTGACGATATATAAAATAATATTTAAGTTACCTAGGGTTTAGTCTTTGAGTTTATTCCAATGTGTTGTCGACCGTCACGTGAATTATCCACTTCTTTAGGAGGGATGGTCGTAGATTATATTTGGCAGGATGTAGCTTCTTAGTTAATAAGGCATGGAGGATGAGGCATCACAGGTCGGGACACTACAGAAGTCCACAGGCAGGCATTACTACCGTAGCTGTTACATTGTTGCAGAACCATTGGTACAGAAGTCCAGATTGACCGCGATCATGATGGCCTTAGCTGGTCATACTATGTGAGATATCAATGGTAAAAGTCATGTTGGTTAGCTATATCGG